>OZ024725.1:15843308-16570808 GCA_964016875.1 Fallopia convolvulus
TTTGTGTTTGTAGGTCATTTCGAGAAGCAAGGATTGGTTAAGTTGAAAGATTCAAGATTGGAGATATTCAAGTGTATTTTCCAAGGATTATAGAAGCCACTTTTGATGATCATTAAGGCCCAAGAGGTTGTGGAAAAGAACGCTTAAATTCGGGCAATACATTGAAGTTAATGGTTCGACACCACTTTCTTGTGACGATTCGTTCAGGAGCTATAGTGGTCAGATGAAGATAAATTTGGTATCACTGGAAATCTAACTCGAAGAGCTACAATTCATATTTGTACTCCGATTTGAAATTCCTACACTAAGGTGGTGAAAATATCTTCCGAAAACAACGCTGAAATGATGTCAGAAGCAGGGTCGCGATCGTGGCCATCACTCACCGCGATCGCGGTTTTCCACGACAGAGAGGATCGCGGCGGCGATTAATTTATTATCTATCTATTTATTATATTAGTTTCATTTTATTTATTATTTCGTGTTTTGAGAGAATACGTAAAACCTAGTTTCCAGCCTTTGTTTTGAAGAACCTCTCTTAGACCTAGTTTCCAATATTTCAGCTTTTGTATTTTCTCTTCTATGGAGAACTAAACTCCGAAAGCTCAATTCAAGTTGAAGCTTTCATATTCAAGTTTCTTGTGAGATTCTACAATTCAGGTTTATTTGGTGATATGTTGTGTTTTATACAGCATAACTAGGATTTTTTAGTACATATTTTTGTAGTATTTTAGGCCTATTATGAGTATTATTGAAGACAAATGAAGGCCGGAAGTTCAGAGTTAGCAAGATTTGAAGATCTATAGGGATTCTGAAGGCCGCGATCGCCGCCACTCTTAAGGGCGATCGCGGTGGACGTCGTCGAGGAGGACAAGATCGCCATTGAGGACCGCGATGACACGAAGGCCGCGGTCGCGGCAATGTGCGGTGGCGATTGTGGTTGTTGAGGTCGCCGATGGAGTCGCGGTGTGCAGCCAGGCAGCGATCGCGGCTAGGATCGGGTGGCGATCGCGGCCTGTTGGATCTGACGCGCGTTCATATTTATCTGCTTAGTTTATTATTTTATATTTTTATCTTTTTAATTCTGACTGGTTCGAGACTATATTAGGTTATTTTTCAGACATTGTTTGGTATTCTCTCTTAGACCTAATTTCAGACTTTTGTGTTTTTCTCTTGTGGAGAACTAAACTTTCTAAATTCTATTCAAGCTGAAGCTTTTCAGACTCAAGTTGTTGTGAGATTCGTCTATTCAGGTTTATTTCTACAGGTTATTTCAATTCTCTTGTGCGTGATTATTATTGATTGTATTGATTCTTTCAGGCCTAGCTAACTTGTTGGAATTAATATTGTCTATTGCTAGACAGGTTTTCTCGTAGCAAAGCTTGATCTTTGTAGCAACTCAATTGGTTTAGGACTCGTTGGACTAAAACAATCGAGAAGAGATTTGAATGCATGTTAATTGTTTGACTCGTTAGAATTCAATTGCATGTATCCTGTTTATCCTTGTTCTTAATGCTAATATTCTTATTATTTATGATCGTTTCATGAATTGTTTGAATATTAAGTTTGCATGTCTCATTGCCATGTTATAATTCTGATCAAGATAGGAATAACTAAAATAAATAACTTGTTTGAATCCATGATCAATAACTTGAGGAAGAAAAGTGGATACTTGAATAGGATTGTTTTCCCTAATTGATAAAAATCCAACTTTTACTTTGTTTGATTGCTTGTTTTGTTTGTTTCAATTCTTAGTTTTTAGTTTAAATTCCAAAATCCCCCCTTTGTTACCTCTTTGAGTTGATAATAATAAAACTTAGGATACAAGTGTCTCTTGGGTTCGACCCCGACTTACTGACTATACTAGTTTAGTAACTAGGGAATTATTTTTGATTTGGCATCAACGATTCTAAGCCAGTCAACAGGTTATTTCAATTCTCTTGTGCATAATTAATATTGATTCTATTGATTTCTGCTTGTTTGGCCAACTAGTTGAAATTAATACTCTCTATTGCTAGATCTAGGTTTTCTCGTAGCAAAACCTAACCTTAGTAGCAACTCAATGTTTTAGAACTCGTTGGACTAAAATCATTGAGAAAGAGATTTGATTGCATGTTTATTGTTTGACTCGTTGGAACTCAATTTGCATGTATCATGCATATCCTTGCTCTTACTGCTAGTATCATTATTAATCAGGATCGTTTCACGTTTGTTTTGGTATTAAGTATTTACATGACTCGTTGGCTTGTTTATTATATATGATCAAGATAGGAATAACCAAAGGAATAACTTGTTTGAATCAATGATCAATAACTTGATGATGAAAGTGGATGCTTGAATAGGGTTGCTTTCCTTAATTGATAAAAATTCAACTTTTTCTTTATTTGCTTGCTTTGTCTGTTTTAGTTGCCTAGTTTTATTATTACAATTCCAAAATCCCCTCGTTTGTTACTTTGAGTTGATAGTAATAATTACTTGGGATACAAGTGTGTCTTGGGTTCGACCCCAACTTACCGACTATACTAGTTGTGTAACTAGGGATTTATTATTTTTGATTTGGCACGACGACTTTCAGCCAGTCAAATTTTGGCGCCATTGCCGAGGACACTTTGTTTAATTCTAAGTTTTAATTTTTATCAACTTTTGTGTAGACCTGTCTTACAGTCCACACTTGTGCTGCTAATCAATGGTAAGTTTGAATGTGGACAACTACATGATGAGTTACAATCGGATAATCCTTGTGGTGATGAGTTACTATCTATTTTTGAGAATGGCATTGATTTTTCATGCTTAGATTATGAATTTGATAGATATCATGAGATCCTTGCTGATTTGAGTGCTTGTTGTGAATCTCCTGCTGATGCTTTGGCCATTGGGCCCATACCACTAACTCTCCCTAGCGAGAAGTTCCTTCCTTCTGTAGTGCAGGCGCCGCAAATTGAGCAAAAACAACTTCCTGAACATCTTAACTATACTTTCCTTGGAGAGGGTAATACATTACCTATTACTATCTCTAACAAACTCTCCAATGAGCAAGAAGTAAGTTTGTTGCAGGCACTCAAGGACACTACGAAGCCTATAGAACCAAGTGAACCTAAGATTGGTGCTAGAGATTACATGGAGTTCATCTTTGGTAAAAGTGATAATGTTGATTAGTTCTTTGACCCATACTGTAAGTATTTTCTGACATCACCACTTGTGTTGAATTTGTTTGAGCATATGCCATCTCATGAAAATTGGTCTCACAAGTTTGATAAGTTGAAGCGGTTTTTAAATGTGTTATTAGTCAATTTCATTTTATTATTGTGCTACTTATGTTTTTTGTGAGATGTGTTCTAAGCCTTTGATAGGTTGTTAAGGGCATTGTCAATGTCTAATCTTGTGAATTCATTGCTCTCCATCTATCTTGTGTCCTCACCACCATTTGTTGCCACTTTGAACCTCCTCCATATTCAAAAGAGTATATGATTTTGTGAGTGTTTTCTCTTCCTTTCTCTTTTATTTTATACATTGGGGACAATGTATTGTTAAAGCATGGGGGAGGGGAACATTTACATGTTAGTATAGTTTTGCATTGCATATAGTTTAAATTCTTGCAAAGCATGTTTAACTTTTTGCATTTTTAATTGCATAAAAAAAAAGAAAAAAAATTGAAAAAAATACAAAAGTTTCATGCATTTTAGGTTTGTCATATTTCCCTAAGCAAAGGAACCACCTGTCCTCTAATATATTTGATGATGATTTTTGCCCCTTAACTTGCTTGGATTGCTTAAACCTTGATAATGTTTATTTCTTTAAGAGCATGTTTGATTATTTGATTGAGCATGTATATCCTTGAGATCTAAGTTACACGGAAATCTAGGCAATTTTACCTTGTGAGATTATTATTTTTGGCCTTTCTAGGACTACACATTTATGAGTTCTCTTTTTCATTGTGTGTTCTCACTTTGATTGCTTCCTCTAGAACTTGCGTTTAGATATCTTTTTCGAGACTGTATTCATGACTTTCACATATTACATTAAAATGATTGCGGCATTGTTTTTATTAGCCTATTATTCCCTTATCCACCCATACATATGTTCCTTCTTTGAAGCCCCCTTTTGTTACTTTTGAGTTGATAGTAATAATTACTTGGGATACAAGTGTCTCTTTGGTTCGACCCCGACTTACCGACTATACTAGTTGTGTAACTAGGGATTTATTTTTGATTTGGCATGACGACTTTCAGCCAGTCAGCATGGAAAAGGAACTCTCACCATCAAGGGTGATGAGTTCATCTTCAACATGACCAACAGCCGCCGCCTCCTGCATGTTCCTATGGACGGCCTTGACTTCCTCCCCATCAAGAATTGGGATGCCTTTGATTGCGATGAGATTCTGTATCATCTATATGACGGTCATGTTCCCACCAAGGGCTACACAACACACAACCTTTCTCTATTGGCAAAGTTGGCTCACCAGTTTATTGTAAAGGTTATCATCCCATGACAAGAGAAGAGGAACCAGCTCAACATTCAAGATGCTATCCTTCATGACTTGTTCCTCCGCCGAGAGCCCATCAATCCTTCATGACTTGTGCATGGACCTGCCTTCCCACTCTCTTCACAATGCCTCGTTGGTAAAGCAGCTCCTTCAAAAGGAAGGACTCTATGATGACTCATGAGAAGAAGAGGAACTCGATCAGGAATTGGACCTGATTGTGTGATCCAGAAGTTATGCCATTTGAGGCTCCAGCAGACCATTCAATGGGAACCCTTCTTGCACCTGACGCACCTCTTGGGAACAACTAGGTGCTTTACCATATCGTCGTCATATGTGACCGTGTTTTGGTGTTGGGAAAATTCGATCACCTACTGGCAATAATAATCGCAACACAGATCCACAAGAGAAATTAGAAACAAACAATAACAAGAACACAAGATATTTGTTGACCCAGTTCGTCAGAATGACTATGTCTGAGGGCACTACCAGGCCAGGGATATCCACTAGATCTGAGACTTACAATGATTACAAGACCTCAGTCTAACCTAATCTCTCTAGAACTCTGATTTTTCCCTCTCTCTACTCTCTGGTTTTCAGCACACCAATTACAATAACATGGATAGATTTAAATAGAAACAAAAGGCTAAAAGAAACCCTAGAGGCTCGTGCAACTTGGGCCCCAAGAAAAAAAACACGTTTCCCCGTACGCAGCCAATTACACGGGCAAGGCCCCCAATTGCGCGGCCGCGTAATCCCCGGTCCAACCTGCGCTTTTGCTTTCTAGTGGAATTGTGCGACATGCAACACCAAAAGCGTGCCCACGCTTTAAGCATGTCAACCCGCGCTTTCCCTCTTCGCTCCGCCTTTATCTTCTCTGTCCTAAATTGAATCATGCTCCAAAACCTAACAATCTCCCACCTGGAGACTGATTCCAATTGTAATTGACATCATCAGCAACAATCCTTTAGTCTTGGTAGTGTTGGGCCTCCAACATACGTAAGCCCGTCTGAAGCTCTGCCAGGCCTTAGTTCTTCAAGCTTGTCAGCAAGGTTTTCTCCCACCACACTCAACACTTGTCGTATGGTCCCTTCCTTGCAAGCTTCCTCCTCTTATGCCATGTCATCCCACCTGACTTTCTTGCCACCTACACAATCATCTGGCTCAGCTAACTCAGCAAAGTTCAAATAGAACTCAAATGATGAATTTCTATCCAGTTCTTCAATGATCTTTTGACCATCTGTCCGTGGCTCTTTCTTGAAGGCCTCTTGCCTACTAGAAACCACTGCCTTGCTCCCACTAGAACTTGAGGTCAGAATCAATACATCATCATCACCAAGATAATCAGTTGTATCTTCTGGCTCTTTCTCTCCTAATGTCTGACACTCATTCTTGTAGTGACCAAATTCACCACAATTCCAACACTTGATCTTGCTCTTGTCCTTGCTGACCTTCTCCTTCCCCTTGGAATTTGACCCACCATGACCAGATCTGCCCTTATTCCCTACATTCAAAGTTGATCCAGATGTAGGGGTTGTCTCTTTCCTGTGAATCTCTTTGCTCATTATCAAATCCCTCACATCATCAAACTTGAGTTTCCCTTTACCAACTGAAGCACTAACAACAGTAACAGTTCCGCTCCCACTTTCAGGCAAAGAAGAAAGTAGAATTAGGGCTTGTACCTCATCATCGAATTCAATCTCAACCGACTCCAGTTGTGCAATCGTTGCACTGAATTCGTTCAAGTGCTTGGATACCAGTGTGTCCTCCCACATCTTTTGGTTGACCAACCGCCTTATCAAGTGCACCTTGTTCACCGTTGATGGCTTCTCATACAGCGCGAACAAGATTGAAAGCAGTTCCTTTGTCATCTTAGCCTTCACGGTGTGATGGGCTACGTTCCTGGATAAGGACAAGCAAATTGCACTGATCGCCTTCCTATCCAACAGCTTCCACTCAGCATCATCCATGTCCTCCGGCTGCTTTCCAAGAGGCAAGTGAAGATCTTTACCATAGAGGTAATCTTCCATCTGCATCTTCCAGAAGCCAAAGTCTGTCCCATCAAACTTCTCTATTGGGATCTTTCCGCTTAGTGCCATCGTAGGAACCTCGCTTTGATACCAGTTGTTGGGAAAATCGACACCTACTTGCAACAATAACGGTCTCACAGATTCACAAGAGAAGTAAGAAATAAACAATAAAGGAGAACAAGATAATTTTTTAACCCAGTTCGTCAGAATGACTACGTCTGGAGGCACTACCAAGCCAAGGATATCCACTAGATCTGAGACTTACAATGATTACAAGACCTGTTAGTCTAACCTAATATCTCTAGCGCTCTGACTTTTCCCTCTCTTTACTCTCTGGTTTTCATCACACCAATTACAATAACATGGATAGGTTTAAATAGAAACAAAAGGCTAAAAGAAACCCTAGAGGCTCGTGCAACTTGGGACCCAAGAAAAAAAAACACGTTTCCCCGTACGCAGCCAATTACGCAGGCAACGCCCCCAATTGCGCGGGAGAGAAATCCCCGGTCCAACCCATGCTTTTTCTTTCTGGTGGAATTGCGCGACATGCAACACAAAAAGTGCGTTCGTGCTTTAAGCATGTCAACCCGCGATTTCCCTCTTTGCTCCGCCTTTATCTTCTCTTCGGCCTAAATTGAAGCAAGGCCCTCATGATCTTATCCCTCTAATTCCCTTACCCTCTCTCACCCACAAAAATGTACCTTTTGTTCCATATTGTACAAAAAAAATTCTTAAGTAATGAATGATACTTTAGTATGAATGTGTATTCATTTGCTTCTCTTTCTAATTGTTTTTCACTTTTCGATGATGCCAAAAGGGGGGAGTACAAATTCTGAGAGATATTTTGTTTTAGTTATCTTAGAAATGCTTTTACTACGGGGAACTTACTACTAAAATTGCTAAGTTAAAACGCCTTGTCCATAGCAGTGGAATTCCCTGAAGAACTTATGACTCACATGCATTGTACTTAACATTGGCTTAGGAACTCTGATGCATCTCATGATCTTTCATACATTGAAATATTTGTCTTTTGAAATGGGTTTATCATCATCAAAAAGGGGGGAATTGTTGGGACAGTGTTAGGAACTCATGTAAAACATCGGAACAACAATCGAGCTCTCCAGTTTTGATAATGACAAACACCATTTGGGAACTAACGCGTTATGTCCAAGTATTTCAAGGAAACTTCAGGTTGGACAAATATTCCTTAAGGAGAACTCAAGAGCGCAACAATGACAAACTACATAAAAGAGAAAGCTCCCATTAAGGGAACACATGAGACACAAATTCCCAAGTCATGGGAACTCATATGTGAAGACAGACAACTCAGCGCGAAGCGCGAAAGCTTATTCTAGACAAAGTAGAGGTATAGTCTGTTCTTCAAACTGAGTCGACTGATCCAATGGACCGATGAGCTTGGTGAGTTGACAAAATTCAAATGGAATCACATGTAAAGAAAGTACACATTCTTGACTAACAAGACAACGGTATTTCGGACAAGTGCAAAAATGAAGATTAAGCCCCAAGGATCAAACGTCTATATAAGTCAATGAATAGTGCACTTGCAAACTACTTCTCGCACAACCTTAAGCAACCATCAAAGGAGTTGGGTCAAGAACAAAGAAGATCCAAAGAAGTCCCCAACGGCGAGTGTCTGATATCGACGACGGTGAAGAGAGTGTTTCCAAGTGCCATGGAATTGAGTGTAGAAGTGTAAGGATTGATTTCCTTGTTTTGGTTGAGATGTTGTTTGAAAAATTTCATTAGTGTTGCTATAAGTTTGGAGACTATTAGGAACATAGAAGTTTGAACTTTGCCTTGTAGTAGGTTAGGGAACTATTAATAAAAGAAGGAAGTCATTCAAAATCCTCTAAGCGGAGATAGAGGTTTGCCCATACAACTAGTTGGTTGTAGTGGGGTTCCTCTATAAATGAACTGTGTATCATCTTGCTTATTTACTAGTGTTTGTTCTACTTCTGTTGCATTGGGAATAGTCCAACGTTTGTTTCCAACTCTTAGCCAACACTTACGATCCAACATAAGTTTTAGCCTTCTTACTTCAAGGGATTGTATACCAAATCATCATCAATAACAAAAACACTTAATAGACTTGACGGGACCATAGAACATAGATAGAAAACAAGGCAACCAAAAGCAAAGTCGAAACAAACAAAAACTGAAACATAAAACCAAAACATAGCGTTTAAGTCTCAAGTCTCTTGTGGACCGGTCTATTCAGGTGACTATTTGTCCACCACTTCAATCTTCTCCCTCCAACTATCCTTACATAGTGTTAGATCTGTCAAAATCCCCAAATTGTTGACATGTGGCTTTATACTATCCTTCTAACATTTCTTCGGTCATCCCTTCCCTCTACGTGCGTACCTAAAGGCCAGGCCCTAACACCTACGAACTGGCTCCTCGGGGCCAGCCTTTGAACATGTTCAAACCAGCGCAATCTAGATTCTCGCAGGTTATCTCCTATACTGGCCACCCCACCCTGCTTCTGATAACTTCATTTCTAATTTTGTCTAGTAGCGTGTGCCCGCTCATCCACCTTAACATTATCATCTCAGCTACCATCAGCCTCTGTTCATGAGCTTTCGTGGTGGGCCAACTGATATCTATATTACTAGGAGCTTTGTGTACCAAATGATATCTATATTACTATCAGCTTTTTGTACCTATACTTCTTATTTAAATTTGTGTTATCTACTATTATGTCATTGTTGATTACAAAGATGTAGAGAAAGACTATTGCCACCAATCCTAACAACTCAAAAGCAACATCAGTAAAGAAATCGACTGTGACCAACATGGGTCATCCCATGAGATCGCACACTACCACGATTGACCTTAACAACAAAAACAAGCAGGTCTCAACAACTAAATCAGCAAGGACCAAATATTTTTTGGTCATATACAATAATGTCTAGTTACAAATGCTCTATTCTCTTGAATGTCTCGTTTGTTGCAAGAAACAAACACCCATTCTGTTCAGTGAAAGAGCACTTACAAACTCTTCTAGTTATCAATTAAATCCCATTGGTTTTCTTAAAAGCCTTGAAAAAATTGGTAATTGTATCCCCATCACAAAATTGAAACACGATGAAAACCCTTATCATCAAGCGCATTATAATAAAATTATTTGCATTAGAATGCTCCTTATGAGATATATTTGAAGAGACTCATATGAATAAGAGACTAAAAACTCGATCTTCCATTTGAAAGGCAAAAATGCCCAAACATAAAGCCAAAATCCATAAAAAAATTAAATCTTCCTGAAGCTATGACTTTGTAATTGTATGGGCTTAAAACTCCCTTCATTTTGGATGGAAATTCAAGCAATGTGTGACTTGAATGTATACAAGTCTTGGCACTCGTGGAAACAAAAGCCCAAAATAATCAGAAAATAAACTCTAGATTAAAGTTGGTTCAACTATATTAAATTCATCCCTACAATGGGTCTCTCTAGTGGTTTGTGTGTTCTTTGGAAAGGACACTAACGTTCCAATGAATCCTTTAAAACCATCCATAAGGACGATTGATTTATAAGCTTCCTTTTATACTAACCTGGAAACACATAACCAATTGGTCGTTATATTCACCTACTCCCCACCAACAGCCCAAGAAAAAGATCTCTTTTGGTTAAAACTGATAATTTTCATCACTATTTACAACTACGATGTATCATTATGGGTGACTTGAATAAAATTCAATATCCGAATGAGAAACTTGGTGGTGCAACCGCAATCAAGCTCGTTTTGAGAGACTCATTAACTTCAAGAATGAATGTGACATTAGCGACATCCCTAGCTCAAGGAATAAATTCAACTAGAGAAGATTAAAAAGTGGAGAAAACATTACATATGAAAAACTTGACCGAACCCTTATCAGTAAACAAATAATCCAATGGTACCCCTCAATCGCCACAAAAAAGACCACGTCTTTTCGTCATCTGACCACTACCTAAAATCTTGTTAACTTCCAATGAAAAGGCACTACTAAAGCACAATCTTTCAAGTTTGAAATGATGTGGATGGATATCAAGGAAAGATTTCCAAGATGTTATCAAACAAGCTTGGCGAGTAAACCCTAATGGATCCTACATGTTCATATTAAAAAAAACCAACTCATGAAGACAAAAGTAAAAGAATGGAATAGAACCACTTTTGGCAACATATTCGAAAAAATTAAAAGAATTAGATGACGATATCCTCTCAATCCAAAACGAAATTGGTCGACAGTACGTTCTTATCACTGAGGCCATCACTCTTCGCCAAGGGATCTCTGAGGCTATTCGATATGGCATCCCCCATCTCGTTATCAAGGGTGATAATTTGCAGTTGGTCAATGTCGTGCTTGGTGACCAACTTTGTTTGTGGGAGATCGAGCAGATTCGGGTGTATTTCCACTGTTTGCTAGCCCATGTTTAGAGTTTGAGTATCGGTCATGTTTTTTGGGAGGGCGACTGTTGTTGACTGCATTGTTGGTTTCTTCCGTCATATTTCTTATGTCCTACTTGTTGTTGATCCGGGTTTCTATGATCTCATCTGCAAGGATGCTCTAGGGCGGCTTTCTTCTTATTAAGGAGATCCATAATTACTTTCTTGATAAAAAAACACTTAGGGGTATGGGCCGAACCTTTTTAAAAATTTAAGGGTATTATCTGAAATACGTTTTTTTATGACAAGATTCGAAAATGTAAAAAGTTTATTGTTACTAAACGGAATTTCCCTAAAATTTTAAAAGTGTTTCGTTCCTCCATCTTAAGGGTTCAAACTAGATTGATCTAAGATTATGAATATCAATGAGCCCCTAAAACTCAAAAAAAACTCCCACTTTTACCATTTCTCTATCTTTCTCATCGTCATACACACCATTTAAATATCAATGAAACTCATTTTTTCAATTTTTCTGCTTCCCAATAACCATTAATTTCTCTATACACAATTACAATCATACCCTTAATTTATTAAATTTAAATATTTCTTTATTTAATTAAACATGTCACATTAGATTGAGTATTATTTTCGGATTTGTAAAAATATGTTTTAAATTCAAAAAAAATGGCTAATTTCAAATCCTTAAAAGGAACTAAAATGGCCGAAAAAGCACAATTTGAGAAATTGGTTTATTCAAACTTTTATAATCAGTTTTAACGGTTTTAAGGGGCCATCAGTTGTTAGCTAGTAATGCTCGGAAATTTGTTAGAGATTGGGCTTTACAACATGTGAGCCCATTGACAGTGGACTAGCCCAAATATAAAAACACGTACAAAACCATTTTACTACTTTTTTTTAAATTTCTTTTCCATGTACCACCAAGCTTGTGGAAGATTTTATTGAGCTTTTTCTTTAACAAAGGACCCATTTTCTTAGTAAATTCCGGATTTATAAACTAGCCAGTAAAGTCTATAAATCAGGTAAATTGACTTGCGATTACTGACTCGATCTTATAAAAGGAATAATGGTGAGATTTGGTTTTTTATCAAAGTGAAAAACCAAAGATAGATCGAACTTGAAATCTTCCACCATCCTTCATACCTCCTACCACTAGACCACTCTATGTGATACATATAGAAACCTTGTTTTTCTTTTCTAAGAAATGCTAACTTATATATTATGGGTTATATATTTTCTCGAATTAAAATATTAAAATTTCCAATCTCTTTCGAATCCCTATTTTCGAGATCATGATATTTCTATTATTATAAAATATAAATTATTGGGCGCATCCTCATGCTCATTGGCTTTTGTATACTGTTTTTGAGATGGATTTAGTCCCAATATCAATTTTGGTACATTCTAACTAAATTCAGTTATTATTATCACATAGCTGAATTTAAGTTATTATTGATCGTTGGAATTTAAACTATGAAATCCCTAATAGTAACATTAGTTGTTATTTTTTTCGGACTTTTACATGGTAACTAGGTAGCAAGCTGATGGCTCAGTTCAACGTGATGCATGACTACACATACATTTGGTAGCTTTTCACTCACAGACAAACACATGAGAAGAAAGTGAAATTTATGTATTAACAGTAATAGATTTTTACCACTAGTTGCCAACGATTATTGACCCAAGAGTTAAAAAAGGTAACATTCATTGAAATTCACTGAAGTAGGGAAATTCACTAACTAGTTAGGTAGCTAGCTAGCAATGATACCAAGTGACAGAGAATAATTGAGAATATATGTTATTAGTAGCAAGGTAAGTTTCCAATTTCAGTAATTAGGTTTGCAAACAAGTAATTAAGCGACGTACTAATTAAGGTCATCTCCATTGAGAGATATCCGTTTAGGTCTTTGGGCTTAAAAGTTTTAAGCCTTGTGTCTAGTTCCTAAGAATAAGTTCAATAGATTCCCCAAACTCTTAAGGATTGGGTTTTTAGGATTTTGGATCATTTTTTTGGTCCAACAGATTCCTCATTTCTTTCCCTATTATAGAGCAATTCTCCAAAATGGGTAGAGATCTCCCCAAATATAGGGAATTCCCTAAAGACATTTGGAAAATGTATTAAATGTATGTAATAAAATAGCCTCTTCCTATTGGTCAAATTAGTTTTATAATATAATATTTAATATATAAAATAATAATTACAATATATTTAGGATTTTCTAAAGTAGAGAATTTGTTGGAGTTGGAGTAATAAAATTAAAAAATATAAGTTTTAGTTCTTTATTTTGGAAAAAAGTATAGAGAATTTGTTAAAAATGCCCTAAAATTTTGGAATATTATATCTTCTTATAATCAAATAATAAATAATATATCATTCATTAGATTAATGTTTTATTTTTCTTTAAGTCAAATAAAAAATAATTTATCATTTTTAGATTAAGATTTTAGATTTTTTTAACTTAATAAGTAAGATAATATTTATTTAATTATTAAACATGTATGGTAGAATATTTTATATGATATAATTAAAAGTATTAAATGCAGTGTTCTTCAAAATAGAGAATCTGTTGGAGTTGGGGTGAATTTTTTTTAGAGAATTTGACAATTGATTCACAATTTTGGGGAAATTTTTAGAGCATCTATTGGGGATGCTCTAATACATGGTCCTCGGGTCTTGGAACAAGATATTGTCATCATTCATACAATGCAACGACTTTTATTGTTGTTGCAATTTTTAAAGATGGCCTATAAAGCAAATTGACATCGATATATAATGCCTTTTTGCATGAGTATTTGGATGAAATTGTTTATATGCACCCACCTCAAGATACGATAAAGCCTTGTTAGGTCAGGTTTGTCGACTAAAAAGGTCTTTGTATGGCCTTAAACAGACTTCTTGACAAAGGAATGTCCAGTTGACAAATCTGCTTTTATCACTTGGTTTTACTCATTCCAAACAAGATTATTCTATGTTTGTTAAAACAAAAGGGCAACAGATTACAGTAGCTTTAGCTTATGTGGATGACTGGGAATTCTGATCAAGAAATTGTGTATATCAAAGAAGCTTTGCATTCCGCATGTGCTATAAAAGACCTAGGAGATATTAGATATTTCTTGGGCATTGAGGTGACAAGATCTTCTAAAGGTACTCTTCTAAACCAGCTCAAGTATATTATTGACATTCTTAAAGATATTGTGATGTTCAATTGCAAAGCATCTCCTTTCCCTTTAGATAGAAACTTGAAATTGTCCATTAATCAAGGAGAGTTACTTCCTACAGAAGATAATAGTGTTTCTTGTAATAAGTTTTTCTACAGGGATCATTTTGTAAATAAAGGCTTTTAGAAGGATTGTTAGAAAGCCTATAAATACCAATTGTAATAATAAATTTACCTGTACGAAAATATCTCTAACAAAATGAATTTCCTTCCTCCTTATCTTGAGTGAGAAAGCTTGGAGGTTTCGTTAATGGAGTTTTCTTTGTGATTCACTCCAATTTTCACTTCCTGGTCCAGATTTATAAAAAACATTTAGTTGGATGTTTTCCGTATTTGAATATGACATGGCATGATTTCTCTTGTGCTACACAACATCTTAGTTATTTTTTGAGTGCCCCTCGAGAGCCACATTTTTTGGCAGCCTTGCAAGTTGTTATGTATCTTCGAGGCACTCTAAATATGGGTTTATTATATTCTAATTATTCAAATTTAAGTCTCAAAGCCTACACAAATGCAGATTAGGGTGGATGTGTGTTTAGTGGGAAATCTTTGACATGCTATTGATACGGATCCGAAGTGGACCGCGTATCGAACCCTTGTTGGTCAAGGGGGTTGAGCCTATTCCGAGGTGGAATCCGACTCGAGATAAACTAACGCAGGGAAATAAGAGCTAAAGAGAAATTAGGGCAAACTATTTTCTTGGATAAAATTATGAGAAGAGTTTCCAAGAGTATTTATACCTAAGCCCTAACGGTTCAAAAAAGCGTCCCGGGAAAGAACCGTAAAGAAAACCCGAGAAGAGAGCAATGCTCTAGTTTATAAAAATTACATAAATTGCCTAAAATACCAAAATTATAAATCAATGTTCTAAAGCTTATAAAAATACTAATATAAATAAATAAAATTAATCTTCGTATCGTTTTGGACGGCGCCGAACTCGGGATGGTCTGGCCGAGGATAATTCTTCCGTATCAATCTCTCCCCCGATGAGAATAGGCGTGTCCTCAAGCCGTAAATCCGGAAATGAACGTCGGAGGATGTCAACCGGCTCCCACGAAAATTCAGACGGCTTTCCATCCGCCCACTCGACGTGCCACTCTCGGCGCGGCGTGCCATCCACAAGGACTTCGCGTTCCGTCGTGGCTCGAATTGGTTGTGAAATTGGTCTGTCATACAAAAATTCAGAAGGTAGTGTGGCGGGTTGAATTTGCGAACCGTCCGTCTTAAAAGGTCGGAGCAATGAAACGTGGAACACGTTGTGGATACGGGCCGAAACTGGTAATTCCAAACGATAGGCCACCGGGCCGATCCGCTCAATGCTAGTAAACGGGCCATAAAAACGGCGAGCGAGCTTGGCGGATAGTGGACGACTGACCGAGTGCTGACGGTAAGGCTGAAGCTTCAACAAAACGCGATCGCCGATGTTGAATTCGATGTCTTTGCGATGCTTGTTTGCCTGAGATGACATGCGCTGTTGCATCTTAATCAGATTGGCTCGGATCAGATCAAGAATTTGATCCCGATCACGTATAGCTTCGGAAGCCAGAGTTGGAGGTTCGGTCGGCACTGTTGCTCGAGCAATAGGCGGCGCGTCTCGTCCATAAAGAACTTTAAAGGGGGACATGCCGAGGCCCTCATGAAACATGGAATTTAAGGCCAATTCGGCCCAAGGCAGAAAATCGAACCATCGGCGAGGGCGGCCTTGAGTGAATGCCCGCAAATACTGCTGAAGACTGCGATTCTTAACTTCCGTCTGTCCGTCAGTCTGTGGATGATAGGCAGTATTGTGGTGTAGTTTTGTCCCGCTTAATCGATGTAATTCGGACCAAAAGGCGCTGCGAAATACGGGATCCCTGTCAGACAAAATGACGGCCGGAATACCGTGTAGCTTCACAACCAAATCAACGAATAAATTGGCAACTCGAGGAGCATCAAAAGACGGCCCCAGGGCACCAAAATGTGCATATTTGGAGAGCCTGTCGACAACCACCAGAATTGTGGTGTGGCCACGAGACGGGGGCAATCCGGTAATAAAATCCATGGACACCTCGTCCCACACCTGGCGTGGAACGGGGAGAGGCTGAATTAACCCTATCGGCTTACTCGTATTGTATTTTGTTGACTGACAAATGAGGCAAGCATCTACAAATCGTTTAACGTCAGCGCGCATACCTCTCCAAAAAAATACCTCAGCGACGCGACGAAAGGTGCGTTCCACGCCCGGGTGGCCTGCGCTCGGCGATGCATGAAACTCATTAAGAATCTCGGCTTTAATAGGGGAAGCCGCTGATATCACCATTCGGTGGCCATAATATAAAACACCATCGTGTAGTCGGAACGGAGGTGGGAGTGTTCCCTTTTCCGCGACGTCGTGCCCTTGGCGCAAATCCTCCAGCACCGAATTTTCGGCCTTGAGCCGAATGAGGAGCTCCGGCAGTGGTGCCGCAAAAGAGAGGAAGTGGCACAATTCCGCGTCCTCGTCGCTCATGCAACGCGACAATGCATCTGCCACCCGATTACTAGCGCCGGATTTGTATTCAATACGGAATTTGTAACCCATAAGCTTGCGCATGAAGAATTGTTGATCAGGGGTCTGTATTACTTGTGTCAGAAGTTCCTTCAAACTCTTCTGATCGCTACGAATTAAGAACTCCCGGCCGAGCAAATATTGATGCCATTTCTGAACAGCGGATACAATGGCGAAAAGCTCACGATGATATGCGGAAGACCCGCGGCGACGGACACCCAGTTTCTTGCTGAAGAACGAGAGGGGGCGTTCTGCCTGTAATAACACGGCCCCAACTCCATCGTCGGAAGCGTCCGTCTCAAGCACAAATTGCTTTGTAAAATCAGGAAGCTGAAGAATTGGTGGAGACATCATTGCGTCTTTCAAACGTTGAAAAGCCGAAGTAGCCGAATCAGACCAGGCGAATTTTTCTTTCTGTAATAGGTCAGTTAAAGGAGCTGCTAATAAGGCATAATTGCGGATAAACTTTCTGTAGTAGCCTGTCAGACCCAAAAAACCTCGCAATTGCTTAACTGATTTCGGGAGAGGCCAATCAGACATTGCTGATAACTTTGCCGGATCGGCTAGAAGTTGTCCTGCAGACACAATATGACCTAAATATTCCACTGTGGATGTGCCGAATGAACACTTCGACCCTTTGACATAGAAGTGATTGGCCTGTAGAATTTGTAACACTGTATCCAGATGGTCAGCATGCTCTGTAAGAGAAGGACTATATACCAATATATCATCGAAAAAAACAATAACGAAACGGCGCAGATATTGAGCAAATATAGTATTCATCGCTGCCTGAAATGTCGATGGCGCATTAGTGAGGCCGAAAGGCATAACTAAGAATTCATAATGGCCATCGTGCGTGCGGAACGCGGTTTTGTAGATATCGGAAGAGTGCATCCGTATCTGATGATATCCTGAGCGCAGATCAAGTTTAGTAAAAATCATAGCATTCCCTAATTCATCAAATAATTCATCAGCAGTGGGAATCAGAAACTTATTTGCGACGGTAATATTGTTCAGAGCGCGGTAATCGACACAGAAGCGAAAGCTACCATCCTTCTTTTTGACCAAAACAGCAGGAGAGGAGAAAGGACTAGTACTATGCTGAATAATGCCTTGCTCGAGCATGGTACGAACTTGGCGTTCGATTTCTGATTTCTGGAAGTACGGGTATCTATAAGGACGCACATTAACTGGTTTCGATCCCGGCTGCAAATGAATATTGTGATCCCAAGGTCGGGCCGGTGGAAGACCCGTCGGCATATTGAAAATCGAACGACGGTTCTCGAGTACAGTGCGCAATTCCGGCGCCAATTGTGGAGGCCAGTCGAGCGCCTCAGATTGCGGTTCAGGAGATAAGCTGAGGACCTCAAAACATTCAAGAATCTGATCAGATGCACATAGCGAAAGCAGAACCGACATAGTAATTGGTCGGGGTGTCTGACGGTCTCCTGTTAAGAACACTGATTTCCCCTCCCAAGAGAATTGCATAGTCAGCTTAGCGTAATCGTGGGACACAATGCCCAAAGTCTGTAACCATTGGACGCCGAGGACAACTTGCGGTCCATGTACCGCCAATACATAGAGATCAATAGCAAAATTATGACCCTGCAGATCAATACGAGTAGCCGGACATTGATGGGAGCATAACAGATAAGCTCCATTGCCCACAAAAACACGGAAGGGGTCGATTTTAAGCAATGGCAGGTGTAATTTTTCCGCCACCTCCGGATGTATGAAATTATGAGTAGTACCACCATCAATAAGAACTTGAATTTCAGTGCTCATAATCGAACCTGACAGCCGCAAAGCACGCGGATTTGGCAGTCCATCCATCGAATTCAAGCTAGATATATCGCCTGTCACCGCTAGCTCGTCCGAATGCTCATTCTCGTCGTCGTCATCGTTGTCGTCGCAACTCAATAAAGCCAAAAACCGAGGCGTGCAGCGATGTCCTCGAGAGTATTTCTCGTCACAATTAAAACATAACCCTTTTTTAGTATGTTCATCACGCTCAGCAATAGTAAGACGACGAATTGGGAGAGAAGTATACGTACCGTTAGGTTGGTTCGGTGACGGGGCGGTGGGTGTATCACCCGAAAGAGGCGTCGGGGCTGGTTTTGCCGGTGAAGATCGAGTGTTGTTGGGCACCCACGGGCGCTTATTCGTCAGCCACGGCGTGGACACCTCATTGAAGGATGTCGCCAATTCGCGTGCCAGAGCAAAAGTTTGGGCTAACGTAGTCGGGTTTCGTAAATTCAACTCCCGACGTACCGGTTGTTTCAATCCAGCCTTAAATAGGGAAATCAGGGTTGCCTCAGAAAGTCCGGTAACTTTGTTCAACAAGGACTCGAATTCAGTCTGATAATCAAGGACGGAACCCGTTTGTTTCAGATTGGCCAACAGACCTGTATAATCTTCATAATAAGTGGGATCAAAGCGTTGCTGAACGGATTGTAGAAAAGTTGTCCAATTTTCGCCACAGTTATTCCGACGTTGATATCGGAACCAATCAGAAGCGGGGTGATCAATCAACATCCCCACCAATCTCAAACGATCATAATCCGGTGTCCGGAAATAAGCGAAATACTCTTGGACGCGAAAAATCCATCCATTCGGATCGGATCCATTGAAACGGGGTGGATCAACTCGAATTTTTGGAGTTGTGTCGGGTCCTGACGACGCGCGACCCATGGTTGGATAGCTGTGTGCGGCTGGCGGTACAGATTGGTAGTCAAGCGCGCTCGGGCTGGGCATCGCGAAAGGCACGGGACTCGGCGAGAATTCCGGCGGTGTCCAACCCAGGAAAGGGGCCGACGTGGTCGCAGCCATGGAGTTCGCGGGACCCACGCTGGGCGGAGGCCAACCCGTGGTCGACGTTGGCGGGCCGAACGAGAATCGTTGGGGCGGCACATTAGGGTTTGTAAACGTGCGGCCGGACGTCCAATCGAAAGGCTGCTGTGGAGCGCTGCTAGGGCCGGCGCTCGGTGGAAGCCAAACCTGGCTGAGCGAGGGCTGAACCGCGACGGGCGGAGTCGTGGTGTGGGCGATCGACGCTGCCGAGACGAGTTCCGTCGGAGAACGAACCGATTGCAGCATATCGTACATCGTATTTTGGCGTGATTGTTGATCGTCCACACGACCCGAAAGGCGTTGGAAATCTTCGGATAATTGCATCATCAAGTTGCGGAGATCGGGTTGATCGTCGGTGGTGTTCGTGTTATCGCTGGTGGTGGATTTCGACATGGTGTTCAAGGTGAAAGCACCAGTTGATACGGACCCGAGGTGGACCGCGTATCGAACCCTTGTTGGTCAAGGGGGTTGAGCCTATTATGAGGTGGAATCCGACTCGAGATAAACTAACGCAAGGAAATAAGAGCTAAAGAGAAATTAGGGCAAACTATTTTCTTGGATAAAATTATGAGAAGAGTTTCCAAGAGTATTTATACCTAAGCCCTAACGGTTCAAAAAAGTGTCCCGGGAAAGAACCGTAAGGAAAACCCGAGAAGAGAGCAATGCTCTAGTTTATAAAAATTACATAAATTGCCTAAAATACCAAAATTATAAATCAATGTTCTAAAGCTTATAAAAATACTAATATAAATAAATAAAATTAATCTTCGTATCGTTTTGGACGGCGCCGAACTCGGGATGGTCTGGCCGAGGATAATTCTTCCGTATCAGCTATTGTGTGCTTTTTGGATCAACTTTGGTCACCTGGAAAACTAATTAAGAAGCAAAAAATTGTATTAAAAAGTTCAGCTGAATCTGATTACCGTGCTATGTCATCTACATCCAGTGAGTTAATATGGCTTGTTGGTTTATTGGAATATTTGTTTATCAAAATGCCAAAACCCATCACACTCTTTTATGATAGTAAAGCAGCCCAACATATAGACGCTAACCCGGTTTTTCATGAGAGGACTAAATATCTCAATTTTAATTGCCATTATGTCAAAGATCAAGTCCAAAATGGATTTCTTCAAACTCATCATGTTTCTTCTCATATGCAACTAGCTGATGGTCTCACAAATGCCTCGAGTGAGCAGCAAAACAAGTTAGAACTTGTTTTTCTTCCACCAAGTCCTACTTGAAGGGGACTATAGAGTCAGTCAATGTAATAAAGTTGGTGTTTACTATAGCTAGAATATAAACTATAGTTAAGACACTACCAACTCTAGTTGTTAGTTAGAGTTAGTGAAGCTAGTAGCTTCCTTCATAAGCATGTATATATTAGTTTTTTTTTTTTTTGATTAGGTAAGGATTAGGGTGCACTCCTTCAAGGAGGGCGTCCTAGAGCATCCTTTCGGATGAGAACAAGAAGTTCTAGGTGAGTCTTGATACACTCAACAGGGAGACTATGGCCCAATTTCGCAATTTTGTCGGCCACAGCGTTACAATCCCTAACAGTATGGTTAATCGAGACATCCTGACTTCCATGGATGTAAACCAGAATATCAGCAATTATAAGTTCAATCTCCCAAGGGCAATGATTATTCCCTTTAACAGCATTAATAACTTGGAGATTATCTCCCTCAATTTCTACCTTCCTTAGATTTCTTATCTTCATTTGCCGAATCGCTTCCCTAAGCGTTAGCGCCTCAGCTTTGACCACAGATACTTTCCCAAAGTTGCTCGTCACTATGTCCAGTACCTGACCTAGATTGTTCCTTATAACCACTCCACCGACTGTGTTTCCATTTGATAGTTTGGATGCGTCAAAGTTTATTTTGGTGTAGGTGGGTTTAGGTTTACGCCATAGATGTGGACGGTTTGCCTTTTCTTTCCCTTTCCTTGAGTTAGTTTTTGGTATGGTTTCCTCATCTTCTATCCACTTTGTCGCTTTTTCCCAATTCGCCATTTGGGTTCGTATGAAACTTGCCAAATCTGTGATACCCTCGCATTGATCTTGTTGAAAAATGAGTTTATTTCTTTGATGCCAGATGCTCCACCAAATAATTGCCAGGCATGTAAAATCTTTTTTCCCAAGGGTTTGGTACATGTCACCTAGTATTGTTCTAGTTGTTTTATTTAGTGAATCATATCTTCTAATCATATCCGCAATATTAGTGTTAACTTTGTTTGTTATGTATATCATGTATGGGCATTTTGTCAACAGGTGGTTTGTGTCTTCAGTAGTACAATTACACAGGACACATCCTCCTGGTGTTACAATATTTTTATCCCGTAGTCTAGATTTCGTAGGGAGTCCATTGTTGTCCACTTTCCATAAGAAGTTTTTGACTTTTGGGTATGTATCTAATTTCCATATCCAATTATTCATGCTCGGGGTTTGTCTTTCTATATTTGTGATTAATTTCACTGCAGACGAAGTAGAGAACCAACCATTTTTACTTGGAGCCCAGCATAGTCTATCTTGGATGTGGTTATCCAGAATCGGGGTAGCTTGAATTTGTTCAACGATATCATCATGTAGGATTTGTTTTAATTCATCAATTTTCCATGTGTGGTCATTAGATATCCAATTATCTACTGTAATTGTCTCATCAACACTTGTTGGATCCTTAACATGAGGATACAACGGGCCTCCAATTAGCCAGTTGTCTTTCCAAAATTTGATGGTTTTACCGTCTCCGATTTGCCATATGAGGCCCTTATAGAAGTCTTCTCTAAGGTGGATAAGCTTTTTCCATTGCCATGAAGTGTTTGATTTTAGTTTGTACGAAAATAAATTGTCATTTCTTAAATACATTTGCGAGATTATCTTAACCCAAATATTATTAGGTTCTGCAATAATTTTCCAGAGGAGCTTCATTTGTAATGCTTTGTTCATATGTTCCGTTTTCCTAATACCTAGTCCTCCAATCTCTTTTGGTCTGTATATCTTGTCCCACCCCACCAACGGTTTATATTGTCTGTCTTTGTTCCAGAAAAAAACCCTATTGATTTTATCCATTTCCGTATGTATATATTAGCTTTTTGTTATAGCTAGGTTTGAGTATTCATTGTCACAGACATTATATATTCTTGTTTCCTCTCTAATGGAGAAATAAAGATTTCTTTCTCTTCATAATAGTCCCACCCACATTTGCTCAAGTCTACTAATAAATCAACCAAATAAAAGGAATTTACCGACTATGCAATTCAACGATTCAAGTTATTCAACCGTATAAACAAAATAGCCCTGGTTCAATATTTTATATTTGATCTTTCTTCTAAATATATATTTAAAAGTTTTTGAAATTGGTCCAATCTATAACTATATACTCCGTATTAAAAATGTACCTTTTCGAGCCACCATAATAATTCTGACCCCACCTCATATTTACAAAATTAATTTTTATTCCTAATATTTTAACCTTTTCATATTAAATTCTTCTTTGACTATTTAAATCCATCTTTAACATCAAAAAAATATCTATTTAGTATAACAATATCTTTTGAAAACTTCCTTATACAAATATTAAAAAGTAAAGATAACAAATTTAAAATATTTTGAAACAAGTATAAATATATTTAATCTTTTAGCATGATATCTTTCCACAAATTTATTTATATATATATATATATATGTGTGTGTGTGTGTGTGTATGTGTGTGTGTGTTCTTTTATAATAAAAAATTAATGATAAATACTTATAATGTTTAAAAAGAAAAAATAGACAATATAATATTTAATAGATATATTGAAATATTTGATAATATCTAAATTAAGGTAGATAGAAAGTAATAAACAAATATAATATTTAATCTTATCCAATCCTTACTTTATAGAACCACAAAATGAGTTTGGTCCCACATTAAATGAAAATTATTTTCTATAATAAGTAATTTTCTAAAATGATTTTTTATAATAAATTATTTTTATCTTTATCTTTTATATTTTGTTATATCTTATTTATTAATTTAGTTAATATTTTATTTAAATCTTATCTCTTCCACATTCTAATATATAAATATTTTTTATTCATATGTTATCTTTTGTTTAAATTAAATATCTATGAAATATCATCACGGAAAAGGAGAAATGTATATTATTTTACCTTAATAATCTTTTTTATTCTCAACATTAAACTTAATAATTTATATATAATTTATCTAAATTACTTAAATTAATTTGTATATTATATTTTTATTTAATACTATTGTGCCCTGTACAATTATAACTCAATATTTTTTAGATATACTATAAATAAGATATTAATAAATAAAAATATAGTATAAGTAATAACTGTGAATTGGTGATTTATATAAATTATAAAAAAGCATAATTCTAAATTAAAGATTTTGATAGCAAAAATGAAAATAATAGGACATTTAATATGGATTAGAAAATAAAATTGACTTGACATGTATGTATATTATCAAAAAAAAATTACCGGGAAATTATAAATGAAAATTACAATTATAATTGGCTAGATTTGTATGTAAATTATCAAAAAAATCAAAATTGAAAATTCAAAGATATATCATAATTGAAATTTAAAGATTTGGCAACAAAAAGATTCGATCTTATCTAAATATCATAATGGTCATAATGAGAAAAAAATATAGATAAACAAAAAAAATTGACTTGATAGTCTTGATTTGTACATAGATTGTAAAACCGTAACTCATTTTTTCTATGTATTTATTATGATTCATTAATTTTTTAATATCGTAACTCATATTGAAAAATTAAAAATAATGATAAGGTTGTCGAAAATATGTTAAGATTATCTCTAGACATATCTATTCTAATTCTTTTTTTTAAGAAAATATGTTAATTGTTAAATTTTCTGTTCAATTTATTCGTTATGTATATATTGTCATATGAATCAATAACAATTTATTATTAATTTTATAATTTAAAAATATTATAGGATAAGATCTCGGTCTATATTTATGTGAGTTTTTTTAGATTATATTGGAGAATTGTTAGGATCCTAAAGATATGTTAAAATATTATCCTATAAAATACATAAAAAATATTTTTATGTCAATTTCATGGAAATTAATTTTTACGAATCAGTTTTTATTTTGCTAGAAAATAGGTTAAATGTTAATTTTGTTGTTCAAAATATTCGTTATGTACTTACATATATGATCATATCATATATATGGATCATTCACAATCTATAATTAATTTTTTATTTTAAAAATATTATAGGATAAGATCTCGGTATATATTTGTAGGAGTTTTTTTGGTAGATTATATCGGAGAGTCGTTAAGATCATAAATATTTGGTAAAAAAATATTTTTATATGTAAATTTCTCGAAATATGTAACTAAATTTCCAAAAAAAACATTATTGTAATCCAATATAAAAAAATAAAAAAATTGATTGAGATTTGTAGATTATGTTTTTTTTGTCATTAAACAAATCTAGTGCTCCCTGCGGATATATTAAAAACATAAAAGAGAGTTGGTCCCTCACGACATTACATCGGGAATAAGCTAATCAACAGCATAACTAGGAATGTAGAAGTATTCAATGAAATCAGTGGCAAAAAACGACATTATTGGCAAAAGAATCGGCAACTCGGTTTGCTGAGCGTTTGATATGAGTGATTCGGATTTCAAAACCCGGTGTTCGCATAAGACTACGACAGCTAGTGATCATGTGGACATGCCTGCTTGGGTTAACTTTCTGTTCATTGAGCAACTTAACGGCTTGCAAAGAATCAGTTTGAATTTGGAGGTGCGCGAATCCCATTCTCATCGCAATTTTGAGTCCGTGGAAAATTGCCCAGAACTCTGCCATTAAAGCCTCACATGAACCACACTTGAAAGAGTAAGGATGTATGAACTGGCCCTCGGAGTTGCGAAAAACACCACCACCTCCGGCAAAACCAGGGTTACCTTTAGAAATTCCGTCTGTGTTCAAACATACCCAGCCATCCTGTGGTGGACACCAGCAGACATCTTGCGCTGGAATAGCAGAGTCGCGGAAAGCGGGCATTGTCTGGCGTGACAGATTTTCAGCAGCAACATATGCATCCACAATAGAGCACACACATGAAGACAAGTGATTGAGCTGATCGCTTCCCTCAAACACTAGAGAATTACGAGCTTTCCAAGCGTGCCAAACCGTAGTGGCGAAAATAGTGCTCCATCGATCACCCTTCCAAATGTTATCAAAAATCCAAGTTCTCGGTTCCATGGTGGAAAAGAAGCTAGGATGAAGCATGTTACCACTTAAAGCCAACCACACATCTCTAATCTTTGGGCAATCTCTTAAAGCATGTAGGCTTGATTAAGCAGCTGGGCAGCGGGGACAAGTATCCGAGACAGCAATATGTCTTCGAACACGATTAACATTACATAAGATAGAGTCATGTGCCAACAAATAAAGAAAATGCCTCATTCGTTGTTGAGCTAGTGTTTTCCAGATTTTGTTCCAAATCTGATCTTCATTGTGCGCATCAATTGGGCGAACCAGATCTAGAGCAGACTTTGTTGTGAAATCACCAGTAGGAGAGGGGCGCCAATAAATTGCATCAGAAATATCATTATCAGTCTGAATGTACACAGCAGCAAGTTGTTGCAAGATGTGAGATGGCAAAAATATCACCAAGCAACTGAAAATTCCACCCTTCAGCTGAATAATATTCTGCTACCGTGGCAGCTTGCTCTTCTTCCGAAACCTCACGAATAGCCATGTCAATCAAAGGGGTCTCAATAAGCCAAGAGTGATGCCAGAAAAAAGTCTTCCTACCATTACTAATGGCCATGCTTAAACCTAGACTTAGCACCTTTGAACCATGAATAATGTCTTTCCACATTTGAGATGAGTTGATCCGGTTTTGGAACATATCAATGTCCAGCCTACCGCCACACTATTTGCCACGTATCACCTGACTCCAAAGAGTTGTAGGCTCCGTCAAAGTTCTCCAACCCAGCTTTGCTAAGAGAGCTGAGTTAGTGTGTCTCATTGAATGAATGGCCAGCCCCCCACCCACATCTCTTCCGCTGAATTAACTTCTCCCAGCTAATCAGATGCATTTTCCGACTGATTTGTAGATTATGTGGCAATATGATGTGTACATAATATGAGTGACATGGAAATTTTTTGAAATGTGGACTATGACATGAAATATTTATAAAGACGTCTAAATTATAAGAAAATGACACGTGTAAAAATCTGAGGTGGTTTAATATAGGATTGACATGTGGCGAAATCCTAGGTGACGTAATGAGAAGGCTCCAAACCTTATTGCTTTTATATATATATAGTAGATTTATAAAATACAGAACCATAGTCATGCCCTGCACGACGGGTATAACAAGTTCTTTTAATTTCGAACATTTTTCTAGACAACTAAAACTATTTTTTTTATATCTAAAACAAGAAAATGGGACCCCACTCGTCAAGAAATAAATTCCAGACAACGAATTTACTATATTTCAAATCTCCCGAGATAACAATCTGCAGCATTATCTACTGTTGTATTCCTAATTCTCCCAGCACAATTTACTGTGGTTTAAAACCTCCCAAATCGAAATAACAAGTCAGGCATGGACAACTTTTCACTGCTTCATCTGATTAAGGTAATAAAAAAGTATTTAGAGCAGATTTTTTATAATAAAAAATGGGACATTTTAAACTTTCATCCTGTTGGGACGTTGTTGGGACCTCTGGTTCTAAGCAACGGATCACCGATTCACTTCTCTTTAAGTTTTGATAATGACAAATACCATAGGGAACTAATGTGGTTTGTTCAAGTATTTCTAAGGAACACAGGTACAACCAAGAACTATGAATGACAAAGCCACTGCTAGCCACAATGAAGAGTTTCCATCAAGGGAACTCTGATTCATGGGAACTCCCAGAAACAAAAAACACAAGCTTACAACGATGAAGAGTTTCCATCAAGGGAACTCTGGAGAAGTCAGTTCCCATGAAATGGGAACTCACATGTGAAGACAACGACCGTTCAGCGCAGATCGCGGGATTCTGTCTCAGACAGCCAGAGGGAACAGTCTGAGGATCAGACTGTCACGCTTCATCCAACGGTCCGATTGATTCAAGAAGTTGACCTAGTTCAAACCAAAGTCACATGTGAAGAAAGTACAACTTGGGCATCAAGCAAAGGGCATTTTGGACACAAACGAAAGATGCGACTGCCCAAGACAAATGGACTATAAAGCCAAATGAATAGTACTCGGTCTGAGTACTTCTCCCAGAACTTACAAACACCCACATTAGAGAGAAGAAAGAAAAGGAAGAGAAGTCCCCGCCGGCGAGTGTGTAATCTCGACGACGGTGAAGCTGAAGTTCCCTGGAGCAAGGGAACTGAGAAGTCAGCGTAAGGTTTGAGTTACTTGTGTTTTGCTGTTGTGAGCTTAGGAACTCAATTGAGAGGATTTACTAGTGTTGCTAGAGTTAGGAAGAACTTGTAGGAACAGAGAAGTGTAAATCCGGTTGTGTAACTAAGGAACAAAGCAATCAATATAAGTAAGTCATTCAAAATCCTCCAAGCGGAGGTAGAGGTTTACCCATACAACTAGTTGGTTGTAGTGGGGTTCCTCTATAAAGGAACTGTCCCTTTAACTGTTTTTATTACTTGCGATTATTTACTTCCGCTGCCTTGGGAACAGCTTAACTGCCAGTTCCCAAGCTCACTGCTAACCCATTAAGATCCAACAATTGGTATCAGAGCTTGCGCTCTAGATTCGTGTTAGCATCGCAGGTGCCAAAATGGCTCAGGAACTTACTCAGGTGGGGAACAATATCAGCAAGCCGCCAAGGCTTATAACAGGAAGATTTGAAAGCTGGCAACGCGATATGAAAGATTGGATGCGTGGCCAAGACTACCAAGCCTGGTGCGTCATCGAAAGGGGGAACTTCGAAATCGATCCAGCTATTGTCAACGATCTCTCAAAGTGGGGTCCCAACGAGTACAAGTGCATGGAGGCAAACTACAAAGCAAAGCAGTATCTAAAAAGGTCCATGTGCGTACAAGATTGTGACAGGGTTGCCAACCTTGACACAGCCAAGGAAATGTGGGAAGCCATCCAACAAATGCACTTTGGGAACTCAGATCTCAGAGAAGATCTTCAAATGAACGCAAAAAGGGAGTTCTACAACTTCCAAATGGAGATGGGAGAGTCCGTCGATAGCTACCAATCCCGGTTTGAAGGACTTTGCACTAAGATGGAAGGATTGGGGATCACAAAAGAAGAAATCACTCACAAAATGAAGGTCCAACAGCTCTTCAATGGATTGACTGGAGAATGGGCAAATGAAAGAACGATGTTCAAGGAAAACCCAGAAAATCGAACGCTTATGCTCCATCAAGTATTTGGAAAGTTAGTGGGACATGAGAAGAGGAAGATCGATGATAAGGAACAAAGTCGAGCTCATCGAGGGATCGCACTCAAGATCGAAAAAATGCTCAAATCAACCCAAGAACAACATGAAGACTCCGAAGAAGAAGAGGATGAAGAGCTAGTCCTTGTGACAAGAGCTCTTCGAAATTTCTACAAAGGAAAGTCTTAACGGAACAGTGGGAACTGGGGAAAGGGACAGAGTTCCCAAAGAAAGCCCACAGAGAAGGATCTCTCAGAAGTGACTTGCTACAAATGCAACAGGAAAGGACATTTTGCGAAGGAATGTCCACAAGGAACTGAAGGCAGAAAGCAAGGAAAGAAGGCCTACATCGCTACTTGGAGCGATGATGAAGACGAAGATCCTGAAGCATGGGCACTCCCAGACATGTGTGGCATGGCCATAGGAGAAACCACTGGGGAACAACCCAGTGAGGTAACCACTGAAACTGTGCTTGATTCCTTGAGTAATTATGAAAAACCTGAATTGTTGAAAATTCTTTCAAGTCTTGTTAAAGATAACATAAAACTGCAAAACAAGTTGGAAAAACAGGAACACATAAATTCTCAATTAGTTGGTCTTGAGCCCTGTCCCAACTGCATATCCCTTCTAGAAAAACTCAAGTCCCATGTGTCTCACATCGTAGATCTAGAGAGAGAAATCAAAACTTTAGAGAAAGGTGAGAACACCCTCCTGCAAAACCTGAGTAAGACTCCCGAACATACTGAAGCCTCTAGTTCCCAAATTAAGTTTGTCCCAGCCAGACATGGCATAGGATACAAAGGTGAGTGCTCCAAGAACAGAAAGTCACCCCTGAGCGAACATGAGATCCATGAGTGTAGGGACTTAGAACTCCAGTGCGAGAAACAGAAAAATGCTCATCTCGAGGAGAAAATCAGGGTCCTAGAGAGTGGAAACAATGGTGAGAAAGATTACTATACTGGGAACTCTGGACATAGAATCTATGTCAAAATTGCTAAGGGAAATGCGTCTCGGGTGTACAACAAAGAAACCATGGATAGGAACCGTATCCAAAGACCACACCCAAAATACTACCTGGGAGAATACTACAAGACATGTTGGCACTGTGGTGCTCATGGGCACTACAAGGAGGCATGTCCCAAGAAGAGAGCCCAAACCCCTAGAAGCCATGAGTTCCCAAACAGACAAAAACGTCATACTCATCACCAAAGGAACTCCAACTCTCAAAATTCCAAAGACATCAACATTTCTGACTATATCTTAAATGAAAATGTTTTCCCTTGCAAGGGACCTGGCAAGAGTCATCTTGCCTGGGTCTCAAAACACTAACTTTTCCTTGTAGGTGGCAGTGAGAGGGAACAGTACATGGTTCATAGATAGTGGATGCTCGAACCATATGACAGGAAACAAGGATATCCTCATCTCACTCCACACTCATGCCGAAGGAGGCCACGTCTCATTTGGCAACAAGAACAAAGGAGAAGTTATTGGAAAAGGAGAAGTGTTGCTAAATAAATCTATCAAAGTCAGCAACGTAAATCTGGTAAAGGATCTGGGATACAATCTGCTGAGTGTCTCCCAGATGTGTGATCAAGGGAACAACATCGTCACCTTCGACTCAGATGAATGTCTCGTCATCAACAAGAAGACCAACAAAGTAATTCTGAGAGGAAGAAGATACAACAATGTGTATGTGGTGGACACCAACTTTGAACCACCAATGAAGCTGTGCCTTGCGAGTTCCCAAGATGACACGGAACTCTGGCATCGAAGACTGGGACATGCTGGTGTAAACCAAATCCTGAAGCTTTATCTACAGGATCTGGTCATCGGTCTCCCACGGATAAATCTCGAAGGAGTCAAAATGTGTGAAGCATGTGTTCGAGTGAAACAGACCAGGACCTCCTTCAAACCGAAGAAGGTGGTAAGCACAACCAGGTCCCTGGAGTTAATTCACATGGATCTCTGTGGTCCCATGAGAACAGCTAGCTACGGTGGAAAAAGGTACATGTATGTTTTAATTGATGATTTTTCAAGATTCACCTGGGTTATTTTCTTGAAGGCAAAATCACAAGCGTTTGAAGAATTTGAGCCCTTCATCAAAAGAACAGAAGTAAGCTTGGGGCTGAAACTGAAAGCAATCAGATCTGATCACGGAACTGAGTTTCAAAACTCGGAGTTCCTAAACTTCTGCGAGCAAAATGGGATCTCTCACAACTTTTCAGCTCCTCGCACTCCTCAGCAAAATGGAGTGGTTGAGAGAAAGAATAGAACTCTGGAGGACATGGCTAGAACCATGATGATCGAAAGTGGAGTTCCTGAGTACTTCTGGACTGAAGCAATATCCACAGCTACATACATCCTAAATCGAGCCATGACAAGGCCCCTGATCAACAAGACTTCCTATGAGCTCATCAAAGGGAGAAAACCAAACATCTCACACTTGAGAACATTTGGTTGCACATGTTTTGTTCACAACAACGGCAAAGACAATCTTGGCAAATTCGACCCCAGAAGCGACGAAGGGATCTTCCTGGGATACTCATCACAAAGCAAGGCTTACAGGGTCTACAATAAAAGAACCAAGAAGATAGAGGAAAGCATTCATGTCGTCTTCAATGAAAAGTCTGTAAAGATGGGAACCGAGACCCAAGGGAAGGGAACTCTGTTCAAACTAGTCAGACATGAAGACAATGATGATGACGAGGATGAGCCAAGAAAAAGGGATGAAGACTATCCAAGTGCAAGCAATATCCCGCAACCAGGGAACAACGACGAAGGTCCAACCCTCACTGATCAAACCTTCCTCGAGGCTCCTTCCTTAGAAGAACCACAAGACACCTCCAACTCACTCGAGGTCCCCTCTTCAGGGAACAACTCTGCTGTCCCCCAAGACAATACTCTGCCAGAATCAAGTATTCAAGGGGAACAAAGAGGGAACCTGCCAGAAATCTCTGAAGAAACATCAAATGAAGAAGCTGGAGATGAGAGTTCCCATGACAAAGAAACACCGACTGAGGATGATACACATGCAAAGGAACTCACTCATACAAGAACCTTTCAACAAAGGAAGGACCACCCTCTTGAGAACATCATCTCTTCTCTTGTTAAAGGTGTGCAGACTCGTTCCTCTCTCAATAATTTTTGTGCTTTTAACGCGTTTGTTTCAATGGTGGAACCCAAAAATATCAAAGAAGCATTAAAGGACCCAGATTGGATTCAAGCCATGCAAGAGGAACTCCACCAATTCGAGAGAAACAAAGTTTGGAAGCTAGTTCCTAGGCCCAAAAACAAGAACATCATAGGAACCCGATGGGTTTTTAGGAACAAGCTCGATGATACTGGAGCTGTAGCAAGGAACAAGGCTAGGTTAGTAGCACAAGGATACAGGCAAGAGGAAGGGATTGACTACGATGAGACCTTCGCACCAGTTGCCAGGATCGAGGCAATCAGACTCCTCATCGCCTATGCTGCTCACAAGGGATTCAAACTTTATCAAATGGATGTGAAAACAGCCTTCCTGAATGGACATCTCAAGGAAGAAGTGTATGTGGCCCAACCTCCAGGATTCGAAGATGAGAAAATGCCCAACCATGTCTATTTCCTGGAAAGGGCCCTTTACGGACTCAAACAAGCTCCCCGAGCTTGGTATGACAGGTTTGCTCAATTCCTCTTGTCCCATGGATACATTCGTGGTTCCATAGACAAGACTTTGTTTTTAAAGAAAGAATCTAAAGACATTTTGATTGTGCAAGTATATGTTGATGATATTGTGTTTGGAGCAACTAACGAAACTCTTGTAGAAAAGTTCAAGGACCTCATGAGCAATGAGTTTGAGATGAGTCTTATTGGGGAACTCACGTTCTTCTTGGGACTTCAAATATCCCAAACAAAGGAGGGAACAAAGATACATCAACAGAAATACGTCAAGGAAATGCTCGTGAAGTATGGGATGGAACATTCAAAGCCCATTGACACTCCCATCTCACCAAATTCAAGGCTAAATGCAGATGAAACAGGTATCAGTGTGGACCAAAGGAACTATTGAGGTATGATCGGGTCCCTTCTCTACTTAACAGCTAGTAGACCTGATATCATGTTCTCCGTATGTCTTTGTGCTCGTTTTCAAGCTAACCCTAAGGAATCACACCTGAAAGAGGTGAAGAGAGTTTTCAGGTATCTCAAAGGGAACAATAACTTGTGCCTTTGGTATCCAAGGAACAGTTCCCTTGAGCTCATTGCATACACAGATGCTGACTTTGCAGGGCACTTGGTTGACAGAAAGAGCACTTCAGGAATGGCCCAGTTCCTAGGGTCTTGCTTAGTTTCGTGGGGATCTAAAAAGCAAAACTCAGTGGCACTCTCCACAGCTGAAGCTGAATATGTGGCTGCCGCATCATGCTGTTCCCAGGTTCTATGGCTTAAGTCACAACTCCAGGATTACGGTATGTCTTTTGGCCCAGTTCCCATACTCTGTGACAACACTAGTGCCATAAACATTTCCAAAAATCTTGTGCATCATTCTAGAACTAAGCATATTGATATAAGGCATCACTTTCTACGTGACAATGTTGAGAATGGGAACATTTCGATGGAACACTGTAGAACTGAAGAGCAAATTGCGGATATTCTTACCAAAGCTTTAGACAGACGTCCCTACCAGCGTTTTCGAATGCTTCTAGGGATGATAACTCTAAACTAAACAAGTCCCTGTTTATCTCTCTCTCAATGCCTGACTAGTTTATCTAAAATTGCATGATAAGGAACTTGGATTCATTGCTTTCACTATGCCATGATTACTAGTCTAGAGAAAAATGTGTACAAAGGAACTCTATTTCTTTTGGCCCAAAATGATCAACCAGAGTTCCCTTTATCCCTCATTACAAGCCACCATGACGGTTGATCATATGACCCACCTCGAGCTAGGGACCAGACAAATGCTTCTCATGAGCCAAAACATTTCCTTTATCGAGTTGCAAATTGTCTGGTTCCCTTTGAGTTCCCTAGCCCCACAAAAAGATGAGTGTGAAGTTCCCTCAACCACTTCACTCTCCTTGACCTTGAAAAGATCATGGGAACTGCTGCATCTACAAAGGGAACACTGACTAATCTTCAAAGAAAAACCGTCACTTGGGAAGCGGACTTTCGTGTCAGAAGCTCTGAAGCGTTACAGGCCAAGTATTCAAAATTTGAAAAGGACTTCCCAAGAGATTGTGACGCGTGTCCAGAAGCGTGCTTGAGAAGTTGAAACGGCGCCCCACGTTCATTGGGCAACGGTTATCGAGGTTATTCCACTTCCCTTTCTACCCTTCACCTCCTCTCTCCTTTAAAACCCTTATTTGCCAATTTTAGGCCCTTTACTCCATCCTACATCCCTGTCATTCGTCTTCCACAAATCCTTTTCACTCTCTTTTCAAGAAACCTCCAAAACCTCCCAAATTCTTACAAAAATGGCCCCTCAACACACATTCGCACAAATCAAAGAGTGGGTACTTGCCAATCCTCGCACTCTTTTCATCACTCAACTGAACGAGATTGAGCAAGAACAAGACCCAACCATGAAGGATGTCCTCATTCAAGGGCTATACAATCAAGTAAGCCCCTTCTTGCCCCCTCCTCCTCCTTCGGTCGACGAAACCGTCTCCTGGACCTCTTCCTCCTCCGAATCTCTTCCTCTTCCACCTCCAACCACCAACACCTCCTCCGGAGTTGTCATCGTTGACAACTTCGGAGATGCTCGCCCCTCCATCAATGAAAAACCCCGTAAATCCAAACATCGTCACTCATCCAAACATCGCCATTCATCAAAAGATCCCTCAAAATCCAAAAAATCCAAACACTCCCACGACCCCTCAAAATCCAAAAAGCGTAAACACTCTGATGCCTCTGAATTTTCGGAGCCCAGAAAGAAGGTTTTCTTCCGCTTTGAGGACTACCTGAACTGCTCCAAGGAGAGTTCTTGTGCTCCCAAACCTCCCTACCCCTTTCCTTCCGACGATGAGAACTCCGAATCCCAGAATCTACTTCCCTCTTCCTCCTCCATCCCTCCTCTTCAAATCGAGGGACCTTCTCCGCCACCTCCTCCAGTTCCCACCACGATGGGAACTCCAACATCCCATCACGTCTCCTCTACTCAACTCACAACCCCTATTCCTTCCTCTCCTCTCCCCTCTTCCATCACGTCTCCCACCACCACCAAACTCCCCTCTCCCTCACCATCCAAAAGTACCGTCGCCCTCTCCTCAGACGACGACGATCTTCCTCTTTCTGTGGTCATCGGCAAAATGACCAAAGACCCTCCTCCGATCATTATGGGAACTTTGGAGGAGGAAGCCCAACTCAAGGCCATCGAGGAAGAACTCAACAGGGGTCCCTCTGAGCACACAGTCTCCCAAGGGACAAAGTCCCCAGAAAAGGTTGCTCCTCAAGAGCCAACAGAGACAAGGGACCTGGCACCAGCTGGAGGTGCTGAGGCAACAACAAGTCATCCTGGAGATGACGCGGAGGGCTCGGTTTTGAGCTCCTCCGAGGAAGAAGGGACCTCCCATGATGAGGTCGAAGAAGAAGAAGAAGAAGCTCCAGCTACAAAGGAGCCAGCACGCATCCCTACACCTGGACACCAAATGGTGGTGTCCGCGAGTTCCCCACCACCAAGGGACCGCGTGCTTATGATCGAAGCGGCTGCACCCCCTCAGCAGAAAGGACCTCGCACGGTCTCTAGGGGGAACAAATCCAAAAGCAAGTCAAAGAAGGGGAAGGGGACCACCAAGCATCATGTCACTGAGCGCCGAAAGCTTCTTCCTCACCTCATTGTTTCCAAAGAGGTGCTAACTGAAAATGGTCTGGAGGAACTGTGGGAACTGATCAAGGCCCAGGGTTGGGAGAGACTCTGCCAAGAACCTGTGAGAGTAGATCCCTCACAAGTGCGTCAATTCTACAACAACTTCACTATCACCAATGACGGCACTCAGGGAACTCTCTCCCACGAAGGCGACGAGTTCATTTTTACAACGTCTACGATCCGCCTTCAACTCCAGGTCCCTGGTCAAGGCCTTAGCGAGGTGCCCAGCAAGCTCTGGGGCGACTTCAACAGCGCCGAGGTGTACAACACAATTTTTGAGGGTCGGGTTCCCTCTAAGGTCCTCTCGACGCATCATCTGTCCTTGGTCGCCAAGCTCGCTCACCAATTCATCATCAACGTGGTGATCCCACGCCAAGAAAAGCGCCTGGTCGTCAACATCCCCGATGCCATCATCCTCTACCACTTCCTCCTCAAGAAGCCCATAAATCTTCCCCGAATTATCCTTGGGCACATGGAAAAGTGCATGGCCTCCAAGTCCCACTCCCTTCCCTACTCCGGGCTGATCAAGAAGCTCCTACAAAAAGAGGGTCTCTACGATGCCTCTAAAGACGAAATCGAGCTTGGAAGGGAACTGGACATTACAGTTGCCCAGAAGATGAGGCACTCGGAGCCTGTAGAGGAAGCGGCTCCCCTAGAGTCTGGTACACAAGAGGGGAACTCCTCAGTGTTGCTCCGCATCGCCAACACCCTCGATCAGATTGCTAGGGACCAGGCAGTGTTGGCCAGAGGACAAGAAAAGCTTACACAAGTCCTTACGCGCCTTTGTGACGCCTTGTTCCCTCAGAGCCCATGATCTCTCCCTTCTTGTTCCCTTAATCCAAAAATGACCACAAATTGTACTTGGGTTCCCATTGTACATATTCTCTTAAGTAATGAAATGGTCTTTATTTTGATTGCGTGTTCCATTCTTTCCTAATATTGCTTTGCTTAATTTTCGATGATGTCAAAAGGGGGAAAGATAAAAAATGTGAGATGAGTTAAAAGTTTAAGTTATCACAGACCACGCATAAGCTAAGGGGGAACAATTGCATAAAAAGCCTAATAGGAACTATGTGTCTCACCAGAAGTGGCTCCCTAAATCTAAATGTCTCACTAAAAGTGACTTCCCAAAATCATACTTAGGAACTCATCAGCATATCATTCATTGAAATACTTGCATTTTTGTGATGGGTTTGTCATCATCAAAAAGGGGGAAATTGTTGGGACGTTGTTGGGACCTCTGGTTCTAAGCAACGGATCACCGATTCACTTCTCTTTAAGTTTTGATAATGACAAATACCATAGGGAACTAATGTGGTTTGTTCAAGTATTTCTAAGGAACACAGGTACAACCAAGAACTATGAATGACAAAGCCACTGCTAGCCACAATGAAGAGTTTCCATCAAGGGAACTCTGAAGAGGAAAGTTCCCATGAAGTGGGAACTCCCAGAAACAAAAAACACAAGCTTACAACGATGAAGAGTTTCCATCAAGGGAACTCTGGAGAAGTCAGTTCCCATGAAATGGGAACTCACATGTGAAGACAACGACCGTTCAGCACAGATCGCGGGATTCTGTCTCAGACAGCCAGAGGGAACAGTCTGAGGATCAGACTGTCACGCTTCATCCAACGGTCCGATTGATTCAAGAAGTTGACCTAGTTCAAACCAAAGTCACATGTGAAGAAAGTACAACTTGGGCATCAAGCAAAGGGCATTTTAGACACAAACGAAAGATGCGACTGCCCAAGACAAATGGACTATAAAGCCAAATGAATAGTACTCGGTCTGAGTACTTCTCCCAGAACTTACAAACACCCACATTAGAGAGAAGAAAGAAAAGGAAGAGAAGTCCCCGCCGGCGAGTGTGTAATCTCGACGACGGTGAAGCTGAAGTTCCCTGGAGCAAGGGAACTGAGAAGTCAGCGTAAGGTTTGAGTTACTTGTGTTTTGCTGTTGTGAGCTTAGGAACTCAGTTGAGAGGATTTACTAGTGTTGCTAGAGTTAGGAAGAACTTGTAGGAACAGAGAAGTGTAAATCCGGCTGTGTAACTAAGGAACAAAGCAATCAATATAAGTAAGTCATTCAAAATCCTCCAAGCGGAGGTAGAGGTTTACCCATACAACTAGTTGGTTGTAGTGGGGTTCCTCTATAAAGGAACTGTCCCTTTAACTGTTTTTATTACTTGCGATTATTTACTTCCGCTGCCTTGGGAACAGCTTAACTGCCAGTTCCCAAGCTCACTGCTAACCCATTACGATCCAACACATCCAACAGACTGAAATTTCAAATTCAACCACCCAAAACTTCTAAGAAAAATATAAACTAAAATTGCAGAAGAAATAATAATACTTAGTTGCTAATTGAGTTGGTATAAAGCCCAACTGGTAACCCCTTAGAGGCCCCTGGTTGGGCCAGAATGGCAGCTCATATGGCAATGGGTCAATTGGGGACCGGTAAAAAAACTAAATTTTTGCCCTCCAATTGGTCACTCTTAAGATAAAGTCTGAAAATGACAGGGCTATGCAACTTCAAATGGAAGAATGGGAAGTTACAAGAAGACAAGTCACAAAAGCAGGGTTTAAAAACTGCAAGGCTTGTGGAATATGGAAAAGCAAGATGACTTTGAAGATATATAGACAAAAAAGGAAGATGGAGCCTTTAGCACCATGCATGATGCATGTCCTAGCCCAAGAAGCCAAGAAGGGTCATTTTTTAACATAGAGAATCAATCCCTTATCTACCAATTTGCCTTCTATTAAGGACACCAAGAAAGTCACCAAACAGTTAGTGGATTAAATACTGCAAATGAAAAGGGGTTTTGTTTGAAGTTGATGGGTCATTGAAGTAAATTTTCAAATAAAAAAAATCCATTCTTTTTTGTTTTTGTTTTGTATTGTTGTGCTAAACTTTCCCAGGACAAAATACATTAACTCAACAAATTGAATTCAGCCCTTCACATTTCTTACATCTTACTATTATGCATGAGCTGTCTAGCAAGGAGGGACAACTTATCTTTATAGTCTTTTAAGGAAGCACATATCAAATCCACCTTAAGAAAAAAAACAAGTCATCAGAAGATTCAGAACTGTTAAACAGTTTTTGCTGCATGGAATAATAGCTACATAGCCTTAATTAGGATCCAATGAGCCGTTAAGCATCAGTACTTACATAATTGCCTTAAACAGTTTCCATTACTTTATGTTACATAAGGCAAGATACAATGCACTGTCATTGAAGTCTTAGACCTAAATCTCTTAGCAAATGCATTTGGAGTTCTAAATTGATAGTGCTCTATAATACAGTATAAGGTTTTGGGTAATGCAATTGAAAGTAATGCAATTGATTTGACATTGTAACTACTTTGATCAATGATCGAAGTGGACTTGTCCTGCAATTGAAATATGAAGGTTGTTAATTAGCTACCCTAGAAAAAATGGCAATTTTGATACACCAAATTGTGAAAAAAAATTGGAGTGCCATAATGTGTGGTTTTCCCCTTTCACTATGTTGCTATTTTAAGCATGTTGAAAGAGAGAAAAGGGGACCTCATTCTATGCAGGATCATCAGCACTCTAGCAACTTGTAATGCAATCAACTAACTCCCTGTCTCTTACTAATAGAATAGAATGTCACTCGTGAATCCTTTTTACTCCTTAACACTTACACATACTTACACTACATGCATGAACTATCAAGTTTTTAAAGGCTGCACATTTTTCACTAGCACATGCCAAGAATCAATTTATAAGGGTAAGAGTGGAAATAAATCTCTATGTTTTGTTTGTTTTTGATTGTGTTACATTACATACAACTTACAACCATGTCTGATAGTGATGCGACAATAAGGGGCTCTCTGCCCACTGCCACACCCCCAAAAGATTAATCTCTCTCTCTCTCTCTCTCTCTCTCTGGTGCATCAAACGAATTTGAGCTTCCCAATGCCGGCAAAAGCATAGAGTTCTATAGATACAACGAACAGGAGCTCAGAGGGGAAAAAGCCTCTTTGGAAGAAAAATCTATTCTTTTTTTGGGCTACCCTTTCTTTGTTCTGGCTCAGCCTCAGCCTATATTAGACAGAATCAATCCCCTTTCCAAGTCTCAATGCCTTGTGATTGTAGGCCTTGGGCACCTCTATTTCTCTCTTAACAACATAAAATCCTCAAATTCTCACTACCCAATTCCTCAATCTCCCTGATTCTTTCTGGGTATTTTTCTGTTCTCATTAAAGATCATCCAGGCCAAAAAAAGGAGGAATCTTGAAGATGGGTTTGACAGGTAGGTTGTTTTGGAGAAGAGTGTTCTGGAGGGTGAGAGCTGCAGTGAAGAAGGCTAGAGAAGGAAGAAGACTGAGAAAAGGAGGATCCAAACACCACCTTAAGTTTCAGTATGATCCTTCAAGCTATGCCCTCAATTTTGATGATGGGTCCCCGTCCCAACCCAATTGGGAGGAACCCACTACTCATCTTGCACATGGAGGAAACGTGTTTCTTCAGCATTTGAATTTCCATGTCATTCATTCAAATCCAACCACCATTGTTACTACCACAAGCAACAACAACAACACCACTTGGATTTATGTTTTCTGGGTAAAAATCTAATGTGGGTGAATTTACTGAATAGCTCTAGCTGTTTCAATTTCCTATTTTCTTTTTTAGAATTAACCCGGTTATGGCTGTTGTTAGAATTTTCCAGTCTTCTTTTTGGTTTGGTGAAATTTGTTCTTATGAAATGGGATCTTATATGAGCTGGATGTGAATCTACCAATAGTTCTCTTGAGATGTTGCAGTGAAAGAATGAGGTGAAAAGTACCTTTTGAGCTAGTAAAAAATTTTCACATTGCCGTTTATCATTTCTTCAAATAAATAAAGATTGTAGGTGCTGTGGAGTGGACTCTGTATGATTTGCTTGCATAATTGCTTTTGATCAGGCTGTGAATTATTAGGGTGTTTATTTTCTTCATTTTTTAAAAAAATAAAGAAAATTTGGTTGTTTGAAAAAAAAAATCATGACTTCTGGTAACCAAATCTTCAGATTATAAATTGGCCCATAAGAAATGCAGGGATTCCTGGTCTGTTCCTGAAGTTTTGCATCTAAAACAGGAAAATAAAATAAAAGGAAGAAAAGAGATTGAAGAAGTCACAGCGGCTATAAGTTGCAAAGTGTTGGGGTTGTTAAGATTTTACTGTAACTCTTGACCAAAAAAAAAAGTATTTACTGTAACAACTCTAGAAAAGATTGAAAAAATCCGGAAAAAATCCAAACCGATTATACTACAATGGACTAGTCGGATGCAACCCGATACCCAATGGTATCGACCCGAAGTCATTCGAAAAATCCAAAGTTACCGGACCCGAAATCCGAAATTACCCGGCTCGAAACCATCCAAAAATCTAAAGTTATTCAACCCGAAATCATCCGAAAATTACAATATGTTTTAGAATAATAATAATAATAATAGTGAATATTTATTGTAATTACGCTTTTTAATTTAAATGTTACAATAAACATTCAGACCCTAGAATAGTTAAACTACAAAAACAACCTTCGATGTATGGTCTCAGTCAAAATCCGATTCACCCGAAATTAGATTAACCCAAAATCCGGCAAAAATCGAAATCCAAATCACCCAGAATCCGACTAAATTCAAAATCTGACTAAACCCGAAACCCGTTTTATCCAAAATATAGTTGGACCAAAAACCGAATAACCCGATCAAAATTTACCCGGAAATCCAACTTTGCCCGATTAATTGAGCACCCGACCCGAAATGATCAAACCAAATTGACTTTATTATCAAAATATCCGAATTTGACCCGAATTAGAACTTACCCTAATTCGAAGTACCCAAAACTGAACTAACCCGGCCCGACCCACCCGATTGACACCCCTATTATTTGCGCTCGAGGTGTCGAAGGGGAAAAAGTTTGGACGGTACCTACTGTTTGAGGTGTTGTCAACGAAAATTCCAATGTAACTTGCTATTTAAAAAAATTATGGAATATTTTAAGAGTTTTTATTTCCAACTTTTTGTAAATTGTTTAATTGGAAAGAGTAAAGCAGAGTTTGTACATTATTAGTACTAGTTGTACCCGTCGTACCATGTACTACTAAGATTCGGTTTTTGATAGACATTATAAATGGTATATTAATAAATAAAAGTTTAATATAAAATTTAATATAATTATGTTATTGTTCGTAGAATGTATAATTTTTTATTCAATATAAATAATTAAATTTAATGTTAAGAATGAATATATATTATTAAGATTAAATATGAATAATAAAATTTATATATTTAAATGTGGAAGAGATAAGAATTTAAAAAATAATAGTTAAACTTAATAAATAAGATATTATAATCATCATCATCATTGACCTAGTGAGACTCCGCTAAAGCGGAATCTGGGGAGTCAAGATGGGGGTAACCGGTAACCCTACCCAGGGGAAGGGGGTACGCCAAATAAAAGAAACTCAATAAATAAATTTGTCAAAATATATATGCTAAAAGATCAATATACTATAACTAAAGTTGAATCTCTCTATCCTAGGTGTCATCGTCTTAACTATGTCACGTAGGCGTTTTAATTTTTCCATTTACCTCTTTTCCCTTTGTTAATTTAAGTATTTACAATCCTTATATATTAATAATAATAATTCTTATATTACTAATATATAATTATATTTACATATCTTAAATTTTGACAAGTTAATTTTGGAGCCTAATTCATTATGGAAAGTTTTTATTAAATATAAAAATATTACTAATATTACTAATATACAATTATATTTAGAGATCTTAAAATTTGGCAAGTGATAGAAACATAATCTTTATTATGAAATAAATTTTTTAAATATAATAATATTACTAATATACAACTAAATTATTTTTAATATATTACTTTTCTTTTTCGATAGGGTAGTTTATACGATAAGATACATATCGTTTCTTAAAAAACCTTACTTATCAATAATTATGTTTAGAAATGATAGTTTTTAAATAAGATACATATAATTTTTTAATACCAATTTAATCAAATTTACAAACAAATAATACAATAATTTTATAAATCCGTGCAAGGCACGGGAACTTAAGCTAGTTTATATTTATTTTTAAATATTTTTAAAAAATTATCTTTAATTTTAAATACTTGTATAAGGAGACTTTCAAAAGATATTGTTATAGTAAATAGATATTTGTTTGATGTTAGAAATAAATTTAAATAGTTAAAAAAGAATTTAATAGAAGAAGTTATAAATATTAGAAATTGAAATTATTTTTTTAAATAGGTGGGGTCAAAATTGTTCTAGTGACTCAAAAAAGTATAACTTTAATATATAGTTATAGATTAGTCACGAAAAAGAATCTACTAACCCAAACTTATTAATGCGTGTTAAAAAATGTCGTTGGTAAAATTGATGTTTACATTTTGTGAAAAATAACTCCATATATAAAATTAAGGTTAATGTTTGAGAATTTATTATTTTTGTACAAAAAATACATCTCTATTTCCATATTTTATGCAAATTTATTTTACAAAAATACTTAAGCCACCCCTTTCCAATAACGCACCTAATATTTTTAGGAACTGTGCATTACGTATACTAGTTTTACCCGTCGTCTCATGTACGACTACGATTCGGTATTTTATAGACATTATAAGTAGGATATTAATAAATTAATTAAAATACAATATAAACTTTAATATAAGTAATTTATTACTCATAGAATGTATATAATTTTTTAATCAAATATTATATTCTTCATATTTTATTACTTTTTATGTACGTAAATTTAAAGTTTATCAAATATTTCAATACATCTTTTAAATATTTTATTATCTATTTTTATTAATTTTAAAAATTATAAATATTTATCATTAATTTTTTTATAAAAGAAAATCACTATATATCTATAAATAAATTGATATATGCTAAAAGATTTATATTTATTTTAAATATTTTATCTTTAATTTTAAATAGTTGTATAAGGAAACTTTCAAAAGATATTGTTATACTAAATAGATATTTGTTTGATGTTAGAGATAAATTTAAATAGTTAAAAAGAATTTAATAGAAAAAGTTATAATAATAGAAATAAAAATTAATTTTTTAAATATGAGGTGGGCCAGAATCGTTCTAGTGACTCGAAAAGGTATAGCTTTAATATATAGTTATAGATAGATAGATATTATAATTTTCCTATCTTATAAGATTTTGATATATTTTTACTAAAAAAATAAGAAAAATATCTATAAAAGATAGATAGTAGATAGATATCCGATTTTGAGAAACAATATTATTGGAACAATATTTTTTGAGTGTACGGGTCATAAAAATTATTGGAATAAGATAGAAATAAAAAAATAAAAAAAAAGAAATAATAAGAATGGAAAATAAGATTTTTTAAATATGGGGTGGGGCCAGAATAGTTCTGGTGGTTCGAAATGGACAGCATTAATATATAGTTATAGATTAACCTTAAATGTTGCTTCAATGTGAAAAAACAAAAGTATCATTTGGTTAGAAAAAATGTCGTTGTTAGAATATGGTTTAACAATATAGTGTAAATAAGCTAAATAACAAGATGGGAAAACAGAGATGTATAATTAGCTTATCTATAAAAATTCTTAAAAAAGATCATCTATATGGTTAATATTGAAATATTATATATTATCATTTGCCGTAATATAATGACAATATTTAATCATACGTCTAATCAATAATTCTTACAAAATTTTTTACAAAGCTAATCAATAAGCATACGCTTCGACGCCGCTGCCAAACGCCCGTGAAAGTGGCTCAAACACTTAGAAGTTCTATGACAATTAATCACAAGACAAACTAATTTCAATCTCAATTCTAGTTTTCCAAATAGAAACTAATCTCAAGCTCAACTCGAGCCCAAAAAGAGTAAGAAAGTCCAAATTTTCCGGAGCGCGCCTGCCACGACCCGTGAGGCCGTGACAAGTCATCTGAGAGCAAGATTTTGCTTTGCTTTGACTTTCTTTGGTTCGTGAGGGCCTCTACGACTCGTGACAAGGCTTCTAACCTCTTAAATGGCTTCCTAGCATGCATTTTGACTTGTTATAGCTTATCCACAACACTTGAAAGCTCTTAGAATCCTCAAATCTTCATTCTTTAATGTTAATTGTGATTTTTAAGCTTCACCAAGGTCTTGTCCTTAAGTCATCTTATCCTCTGGACTCCAAAACACCATCAAAAGACCTATAAAAGAAAAACAAACTTTTGTAGATCTCCATAATACGAAATCAACATAAAAAGACCAAAACTAAACCTAAAAAAAAAAAGAAAATTACAGCTAAATACACATGCAAACTACACAAAACATCAGTCTACAATTCGGTCATGAAACTTTCTATTCCCCAAAGTCTTAAGCTAATATTTATTCTCAAAGAAAAAAGTCATTGCTCATACGCCTCTCACTCAAATACTAATCTTTCATAATTTATGATGGAACACGGCCCAAATTTTGGTTGAACCCAGTAACAAGCCCAATAAAAAACACAAAGATTGTAGATAAGGCGACTCGACCCCACCACGCACGTTTCAGTCTTCTTCTCTTTACCCCTCTCCCCCGTCTTCGTGCTCAGGTTCATTCGATCGATCTGGCTGCGTTCTCTCTCTAGTCTCTTCCATTGTTTTTCTGATCAGGTATTCATTAACCTTTCGTCGTGTATTTGTTTGAATTTCTCCATATATGTTCTTCCTTTCCTACGAATTTCATATCAATTATTCTTTCTCCCTCTTAAATTTCTGGGTTTGTTTTATTGGTAGGAATTTTCCGCAATAGTTTTTCGATCTGAATAGGACAATTTTCTCCTTCCTTTTCGTTTTGATGTGTTTGTTAATTGTGAGGTGGTTTGCCCGAGGCCGAGCGCTTCCCCCTTGAGAGAGGGGTGGTGTGGTATTCCGCGAGAGAGGATTTTTGATGAATCGTGGCGCACTCGTTTGCGTCGGGCTCAAATCAACATGTTCTCTTGGGGACGCCATGGCCGCTTTGCTGTTTTAGTTCTGCAGCATAAGCGAGGGGTTTTCGTCCTACATTTACAAACTCGGGCTTAGCCTTCTGTAATTTTGATTCTAAATGCAGATTTTTTTCTGATCCTTTTCTAGTTCCTTATTCGGGAGAGTCAAGTTTTAAAACCTAAATCATTTGTTTGTATATATGATCTCAATATCTAATGTTGCAGCTACTATTGATTGTGACCTTTGTTCATATATTTTGCTGATTTTTTTTTTTCGTTTCACAATTGCAGGTCTGAGTATCTTACATAAACAAAGATAACTTGGTTACGAGTTCTCTACTTTCCATAAGTCCAAGTTTTCATGTCTGATCTTGATATCCAAACTCCCAATGCTTTTGGTAAGCCCTTCTTTTCAACAGATATAATTGCTCCTTTTCCCCCATAGTGATACAGTTTCAAGTACAATCTTATTCAGTTTATTATCTGTTACTGTGACGTTCCTTGCCTTGATCGGTTAGGACATAGGATTCATCTAAAGTGGAAGACTGGAATTGGCCTATGATTACGAATGTTATGTTTGACCCAAAAACTAAGGGAAAAAGAAAAGAACTTAAGATATGTTGTCTCTGGATTCATCATGTTCTGACTAAAAATGATTGATGTATGTTTTCCAATTAGATCCCTTTGCGGACGCAAAGGCCGGGAATTCTGGTGCCGGGTCAAACGAGTACGTTCACATTCGTACACAACAGCGTAATGGTAGGAAGAGCTTGACAACTGTACAAGGACTAAAGAAAGAATTTAGCTATAGTAAAATTCTTAAGGATCTGAAGAAGGAATTCTGCTGCAATGGTACTGTTGTTCAGGATCCTGAACTAGGCCAGGTGTGTCCCCAAATCTGTTTGATCTTCTACCAGATCCATATTCCCCTCTCCCGCTTTAAGCCTGATTTGTTTTTATGGGTTTTTATTTAAATTTTCAGGTTATTCAGCTGCAGGGTGATCAGAGGAAGAATGTTTCCACCTTCCTTGTTCAGGTGATTATTCCTCCAGCTACTAGTTTTATTTGCTAGCATCAGTTTCCAATAAGCTTTTCTTACTAGGGAACTTCAGTACTCGTCTTAATCTAACTCTTGACAAACTCAGTGTCTTAGATGGCTCAGCCTAGCTAACATGGTCTTTGACTCTTGACATGGTTTTACATTTTAACAGGCGGGCATAGTGAAGAAGGAACATATCAAGATTCATGGTTTTTGAGACAGCTGCTTGATTTGGCTGTGCTATGACAGTGTGGAGTATGGTGTTTGATGTTTGAAGTTGTGGACTGCGAATGCTACCTTTTTGGCTTTCTTGCTTGTAGTATATAAATGATTTGTGCCCTTCGTCTGTCTGTAGGTTTAGTGTTATCCTTGCGGAGTTATGGTGTGGATTATGAATGGGATTTCATTATGCCGAGGTCATGTTTTTGGGCTCAATTATGGAGTGGTTGTTCGATATGCATAGGCTGACGAGTGAGGAAGAGCTAATTCTAACCTAAAATTATGGGTGAAAATAAAAAATTAAAATTTTTTGGGCAGTTCTGTAACTTTTGCTGATATAATTTGTCACATATTGAGACCTTTTCAAAAAATACTATAAATTTGCAATTCTGTAACTTTTGGTAAACTTGGGCGCCCGCCTCCTCTTCAGATGTGTCCTTGACAACCTGGGATTTCTGGTGGCACACCTCCCATAGCACCACCTGATGAAGGGGTTGACAAAGAGCAGCCGAGCGAGTTACTCGAGCTACAGTTTCGAACTCATGTCCTTTCACTTATCTCTCCCTCTTATTGAAAAGGCCCACTCTAGATGGCGCATTCAACCGGCGAAGGAACAAGTAGAACCAAACTAAAAGGTGACTCGAATTGAACTTGTTCATCCTATTTTTTACTGTAGTAGGTAAGAATTCGATTGTTCCAAACCCAATCGAGAGACCGGTGACCGGACACGTCAGTGCAAGACGAAATTGGACATAAAAAGGTGACGTCAGAAAGATACTCCACAACACCACAGATCAGCTTGAAAGAGGGTTGATCGAACCGCGGACTATACTCCACACACGATAGAGTAGGAGCTCCCAAAAAGATATTGGGCTAAACCTGCACAAACCAACACAAAAAACAAAAGAAGCCTAAAAAAGACCAAGAAACAAGCTTTGAGAACACCAATAGGATGGGCCCATAGCCCAAAAGCACCAATCTAGCCATGAAGTCTAAATAAGTCCACGTAGGACCACACAGAAGTGAAGCTAATGGACTTCAACGTCAACAATAGTGACGCAGTAAACAAATTTTCCTTTAATTTTTATTATTATTATGTTTTCTTTCTTTCTGTCTGTCTATGTTCTTCTCTACTTGCAGGCAAGCTACCGCGATAATCATGACGAAGGGAGCCCGAGCGATCAAATCGAGGAAATCTATAGCGGCATGTGGGTGAAAAACGGTGGCAGAGGGCCAAAAACCAACGACAAAGAGATTAATCGATGAAGATAACGGATGAGGCTCGACGATCTAGCCGGCGTCGAAAAATTAACGCACCAACTTAGGATCAGAAAACGGGTGTAAATGTCGAAGACAATACTGGACCTAGTTGCATACTTGCAGAAAAACACATACATGAAAGTGACAGTGTTTAACAGAATATCCATAGTAATTAGTCCAACTTCCAACAACCACATACACATAAGCGTAACAAGAAATTGATAGAGGGCTTTTGTTTGTAACTTCACATCTCAAGACTTGATAGTAGTTAGGTTACAAAGTGTAAAGTCATAGCAACTCGTTCTAAGGGAAAGGGTCGGCTATATTCACTCGGCTTTCTCAACCACATGAATATAGCTAGATCTTGTATAGGTAGGATAATGTTCTCGGAAAAATTCTATGCCTTCTCGTCGTCGACCTTGCCTTCTCGGCATCGACATGGCCTCCTCGGTCTATTTCACTCTTTATCTCTCTAGAAGTGCTAGAGAGAAGTCGACATCCAAAGAATATGGATAGTATAATGTGTCATATATTGGTACCATTTTAAAAAATATAATTTTGCGAAAAAAAAGTTAGGAAATTAACCCCAGATAGTAAGGGAGAACACACAAACTCACAAGAGAAAAGAAAAAAAAACCAAGACAATGAACACAAGAGAATTTGTTGACCCAGTTCATCAAACTAACTATGTTTGAGGACACTACCAAGCCAAGGACTATCTTCACTAGATTTAAGGAATCGGGGTTTACAAGGACTTAATCTTCTTGATCTACATTGATCTGATCGATCAACCTAACCTAATCTCTCAACTCTCTCTGATTTATCCCTCGGGTTTTTTTCAAGACACACCCATAATTAGAATAATCGATCTGCTTAAATAGAGAAGACTTAAAGATATAAACATAAAATCAACTAGATCTCGTCCTTCTTGCAAAGCAAGAAAAATTCTGTCTCACAAACACGCGGAATCACGTGGGCACGACCTAGCAAGATGCGATCGCGTCTTGCCCTTCCCAAGCCCACGTACCTCCTATGTGCATTCTATTGAAGGACGCAACCAAGCCCCCTTAAGACGCGACCACATCATGGGTCGTGATCGTGGATCTCCTGGACGCGGTTCTACTCCTTCAAACGTGTTTCGTCTTCTTTCTGCCTAATTCCAAATCGGGCTTCATTAACCAAACAATCTCCCACTTGGAGACTGATTCCAATTGTAATTGCCTTCTCCTTCAACAACCTTTCAGTATTGGTAGTGTCGGGCCTTCTACTTACGTACTAAGGCCATCTGAAGCCTTTCCTAGCTTCAATTCCTTACAAGTCCCTTCCTTAGACAACTTGTCAACAAGGTTATCTCCCACCATACTCGACACCTATCGTATGATTGTCTTATCCTTGCAAGCCTCCTGCCTACTCGCACTTGATCTTGAGGTAATTGGATGATCATCTACTCTTAAAATCAATGTATCTCCAACATATTCTGCAGCTGCATCTTTTGACTCATCCTTTAATGTCTGACACTCACTCTTGTAGTAACTGAATTCATCACAATTCTAATACTTGATCTTACTCTTATCCTTGGTGGTCTTTTCCTTCCCTTTGGACTTTGACCTGCCATGACCTGATTTGCCCTTGTTTCTTACATTCAAAGTTGATCCGGATGTAGAACGTGACTCCTTTTTGTGAATCTCTTCGCTAATCATCAAATCCCTCACATCATCAAACTTAAGCTTCCCTTCCCTACTTAAGCACTGAAAGTCGTGGCAATTCGGCTTCCACACTCAGGCAAAGAAGAAAGTAGAATTTGGCTTGTACCTCGTCATCGAAATCAGTCTCCACCAATTGTAGTTGTGCAATCGTCATGTTGAATTCACTCAAGTACTTGGATACCGTTGTGTCCTCCCATGTCTTTGGGTTGAATAGTCGCCTCATCAGATGCACCTTGTTCACCGTTGATGGATTCTCATACAACACGAACCATATTATAAATAATCCCCTCATTGTTGTTTTGGATGAAAAATACCTTAGTATTCTAACGTCCAAGGTAGGGGTCACAATTGAAATAACAATCAAACTCTTGAGCTTTTGGAAGAAGAACAAAGGTGCAAGTATGGAAAATTTGAGATCTCCGGAAGATTGCACAATTGAAAAGATAAGTATCTGGATTACTTCCATTAGAACTAAATATATCTCTCGTAAAAAAAGATAAATCTTTACTTATCTAGATTTCCTATTTTATATATCTACCTAAGTTAACCCAGGATAACCATTTCTTGAGCCCACATACCAAGATATTCGGCATGACCTCCATGGTCATCTACATTCTGTCTTGTTCGGGATCCACTAACAGTCGTGCTCCAACCGAATTTGATGACCATCGTCTTCTGCCTTTGACTGCTTACTTACTTGGGCTTGGATCATCGTCTTGTGCCTGGATCGAACGCCCTATTCTTCCTCTCCACCACTCCATTTTGCTAAGGAGTATGTGGGGTAATGAAATTATGAGAAACCTCATTGGTCCTACAAAATTGCAAGAATAGGGCATTTGATGAGGTATTTTTCAGTCGTTACCTATCAAAGAATCCTAACTTAACCAATCTGAGTAGAATGGTAAGCAAGGGTCGATCCCACAGAGACTCGTGTATGAATGTTATTACTTATGTGCCAAGTAACTAATATGGGGGGTTTATTGATTGAAATTCTAAACTACTATGCAAATTGGAAACTAACTAAGAATGCAGATATGATTGAGTTTAACAAATATGAGAAAAGTGTGTTCAACTAATTAGATTCATCATGATATTGCTTTATTGATCATCGATTCTCTTGATTCTCTCCTCACTTGAATAATCTATTGTGGATAATGATCCTACTAAGGACTAAAACCCAAACTTCAGATTTAGTTGATAAACCAACCAGTTCTAACAACCCTAATTATCTAATAACCTAGAAGACCTTCTAGATTCAATTAAATAACAACATGAAGATTCAAGTTATCAATAGAAACAAACACCTAGAGCAACCAGACATCTAAGTGACTTGTGAATTTATTCCCTACTTTAATCAACTTGTCCAACCGGTACTAAATCAATTAAAGTCTACTCTTGATCAGATTAACTCCAACTAGTAATTAATCAGATTCAGTTGTAAATTAACCTAGAAATTCTATTAGGTAGCTAATCTAATAAAATCCTAGAATAATTCTGATTCAATTAAGCACAGGGAATAATTTCTATTCAAGTTCGTTGAGAATCAATTAAATCTCACAATCATACACAAATCATAACTTCACTAATTAGCCAAACACAAAGGAAAATTAGCAATGCATAATTGAAATTGAAATCAAACTTACAAGAGGTTCAAAGATTGCTCCTTTGAGAAAAACTCTCTCCAAAGAAACCCTAGCCTCCAAAGTTGATCAAAAGTTATGAAAATAAAACTAACATAAGTTTTAAATATGTTTTCCAAATAATCCTCAAAAGATCTATCTTTGAGCTATACTCGGATATGATATAACCCTAGGCCCAAAAGTCAAGCCTAAATGTCGTCCGCGTGAAAAACACCGATTGCTCGGTTTACATGAGGATTGCGCGGCCGAGCAATTTTCATCCCGCGCAATCATCCCTCAGTTGGAATTGCGCGGCTTAGCCTCTGAATTGCGCGGTCGAGCAATTGTCATCCCGCGCAATTGCCTCGGTTCAGCATTCAGGCGTCACTTCAGAGGCTGTTTTGACCCACTTAGAGTTGGAATTTGGACTCGGAGTAAAAATATGAATTGTAGCTCTTTGAATTAGCTTTCCATTGATACCAAATTGAGCCTCATCCGAGCACTATAGCTCCCAAACCAAGCATTGCAAGATAGAGGTGTCGAAACAAAAACTCCAATGCATAGCCCGGGTTTAAGCGCTCTTTTCACACAAGCTCTTGGGCGTTAACTCTTATAATCTTCACTTGTATCACTTTAAGCTTAATCAAACTCCACCACAATCATCTAAGATCCATCCCGTCCATGCTTGTTTACCTAAAGATCTGCAAAACCGAACAAAACAAGCGCAACTACCCGAAAACACAAGATCCTAGAAACTAAGCTAAAACCAACTAAAACTAACTAAAACTTATGCAAAATAAACATAAATATGCATTCTAAACACTACCTAAATGCAAGCTATCAGCATTCTCAAACTCTTTCACATGGTCTGAGTGTATGGCATACTGCTTTTGACCCACACTAACTTCACTTTCTGGATAGAAAACTCAAATTATTAGAAAGCTTCACTCTTGGATTTGAGAAAGATTGTCCACGTGAACCTAGAGTAATCATCAATAACAAAAGGACACCTTCCCTTTGGCATTGTCATGAAGTGAGACGAGATTACTTCTATTTCCGATCATGTGACTTGAACAACCACTGTCCAAGTACCATATCTTGTTCTCATCCACTTCAACATGTAAAGAAAGGATTAAGTTTTAACGACTCATGCAATATTCGCTTTACCTAGTCGATTTTGATGATAAAATTGTTGTTGTTCTCTAGGGCTAGCAACATAATATTCAACTAAGTTCATATCATTGCTATTAGACCTAGGGTTAGGCTTTTTGTTCCTGTGGGATTTGTGAGCATATTGTCGTTTAGCATTATCATTGTTGTTCATATAGGCCCTTTTCTTTTTGGCTTAGGCCTGTCTTTTCTTGAATTCTTTCTTAACATGTCCCCCTTGCCCACAATACCAGCAAGCCTTAAGGTAATCTCCCATAAAGTCCTTAGGGTGATTTTTCTACACTCTTCATTCTTTGATCCTTAAGGTATCAATATCTTTGGGCTCATTACCTTTGACTTGTTTGATGTAGATTTTGTGAGCAACTTCTCCCTGGTACCAACAATTTTCATGCTCATCCCCTTATCTACTCTCTAATCCTCTTATTCAAGTGAATGTTTTTGTCTTTTAAACTCTAAAGTTCCCTACATGCATTTCATAAAGCTTGGCATCATTAAATTATTGATATTTACTATCCTTATAACAATCACCCGTGAAGCCTGTCTATCCCAAATCTCTAAGGAACAAACTTGGGCTCCTCCCCGAGTGTTTACCCCTTAGAAATACACTTTCCTTGTTCAATTTCTTTTAAAAGGTTATCTTTTTCAATTTGTAAAGCTATCACATCATCCCTAACTCCCTAAGGTCATCGTTGATTTTATTCAAGGAGCTTAATTCATGTTGATCTTCATCACATGTTCCATGGGGAACAGAGGAATTTTTAGCCATATCCTTAAGGGTTTGTTTCAAGTCATTACATTGATCATCAACTTTTGTGAATTCAATTTGAACATCTTGGTTTTCCTTATGAAGTTGCTTGATCAATTTAATTAGAATAGATTTTTCAAAGGTGTTTAAAGATTCAATGAAATCGTCGTCACTAACCTCTTATGTTGGTGTGGAGACCGCCATTCTACACATGTTCCTAACACATCCTTTCGGTTCATCCTCATTCGGATTACCCCATGTAGTGATGTAGGCTTGTTTCCCTTTCCCGTCATCATCACCTTTGGAACAATTCCGAGCAAAGTGTCCTTTTTCCCGACACTTGTAGCACGTAACATCCTTCATGTCATGTTTCTCTTCATTGTTACCATAGGAACTATTGTTGGATTTGGAGTTAGAAGGTTTAAACATGCCACGATTGTAAAGCCTTCTCATTGCTTTGGTGAGTAGTGTTGTCTTGTTGTCTAGATCAACTCTATCTTCCTCACTTTCCTCCTCCAAGTATTGCATGACCTTCACAATCTTCATTACCATTCCATTTGCATCAACCTCCTTCACCTTGTCACGAGTTCTTTTCTTCTCATAGTTGAGAAGCTTTTCAAGTATATCATGAAGTTGAAGACTCCTATTAGTCGAATTCTCATAAAAGGTTATGCAACCAGGAGATCATTCTCTCATTAGTCCTTCCAAGATTACCACAACCTTGGTTCTAAGGTAAATTTGAGTCTTATCGATCCCTTGACTTATCAGACGAGAATTCAGGGCTTCAAATCGACATTGGTACGAAGAAATTGTCTCGCCTTCCATCATAGCAAAAGTGTGGAAGTCTCTCTTAGCAGGAATAACGAGAGTCTCCTTGAGATCGGTAATCCTATTGTGAATTTGGTCTAGATCCTTCAACATTTCCTTGGCAGTTGCCAAGTTTTAGATTTTACATTGGTCTTTAGGACTAAGACCGTTATTGATGTGGGTTTTGGCCAAGAAACTTGCTTTCGTGGCCTTGAAGTCATGTGGTCCCATGAGCTTAGGGTCCTTGTCATCAGTGACCTCAAGATCCCTATACGAAATGGCAACCCACGACTGAAAGTTCTTACCTTTGATCTAGTCAGTCATCCATCCTTTCTATTGATCATATTGCCCTGGAAGAAGAAAAGGTGGATTGTTGTTCCTAGAACCAAGTTCGGCATCGGAAGAAGAACTCATCTTGTTACCTACAAAAACACATAATCTAGAGCAACAAGGCTCTTATACCAATTGTTAGATCGGGTGTGGTAGAATATAGACATTGATCCCTAAGAACTAGGCAGTGGAATTAAGCCAAACAAGTAACAAAGAGATGAATATTTCTGAGTCAAATTTGCTAACTTTATTAATAGAATCGAACTTAGAAACGCAAACAATCATTCCTAGGTGTACACAACTCCTAGTCTCGAACTCTTATTCCTAAGCGTCAAACGACTTCTAAGAACTCGGTCTAGCAAACTCAACCCATGAACTTGAAACGTACACACCACTTCAAGCTTCTCTCGTGTTCTGCTCCTCTCTTGATCGCACAAAACTCTCAAGATATCTCTCAATGTGGTCAATGTTATTTTAACCTAGACATATACCTTATACTTATACTCATGTCCTAGAATAAAAATTCTATCCATAAATATAAAATAAGATATATTTACATAGATTTTATCTTTCTAGAAAATATATATAAATATAAAATCTATCTTTCTACATACTTGGCCGCCTATGTCTTTCCTTGCATCCCAAGTATAAAAGCTCAACTGCCTTTGATATCCTAGAGAAACCCCGCGCGTCTCTCTTGGTTTGTCGCCTTCCATATGTAGAAACTATGTCTTTGCGTTGTTCACCTGGTACCAAGGAACACAAATGCTTTGCTTCTTTTGTTTTATCCGTTCCTTAAGGCTTGGTGATTGATCCTAACATCCTTCTCCTTGATCTTTCATACCTGAAATACCTTCAAGTACAAACCTAAAATTCACAAGGTTTTTTATCATCAAAACCTAAGGAACATTCAATTTTCCAACAAAGGGTAATTTTAATAACACTCATAAAAGAGTTGTGTCGCATTGTGCTACAATGAATGCCAAAATGTACGTAAGGAATTTTCGGATGGTGAATTTGTTCAAATTCAAAGGAAATGCTGTAAATTAACTTGTCTAGACTATGGTGTGTAACTATGAACCATAGATCCCAAACCAGAAACAAGATAATCATCATATTATATATATCAAACGAAATTGATATACCCTACTTTGTCTAGTTCACTCATGAATATTAATTTTGTGCTAAATTTCAATGATCCTATTCATACAAAGTGTTTTCAGTGCATGATAATGTAATGATCAAGCATGTCTCATTTACTAATGGCTGCATCATCTCTTTATGAATCCCTCAAAAAAAATAGTGCTTGTCTCATTTACTATCCTTGATGGTTTGGTTTACTTTTTCTTCTTCTTTTTTGTTACCTACCTCTCTATATTGCTTTTGCAGCAGATCAAGATTACTGATGATTAATTTTTTTAAGATTCAGCCATCCTTGTCACTGGTCCCGTACTCCCGTTAGTGGATGCAATTGGACACATAGCTTCTTAAACCAAATATAATATCTATATGCATTCCTCTTTTTCTCCCTCTCTCTAGTTAAATGCTATGTTACACGGACACGAGAAATGTATCATTTCCATAATTTTACATTAAGAAACGTTTTGACAAGAAATGAGCTATTAGATTTTGGGAACATAGGTTAAATGGAGTCTATATATAGCCTTGGAAGTCTTATTCTACTTCATCAAGCATATGTTTTCAGTGAATAATCATGGAGTTTGTATCCAAGGTGCTTGTGTTCTTCACTTTGGTTATGGTTTCGGCATTTGCTTTGCAGCTACAACCTGTAGTTTGTGTTAGAAACCGAGTACGTGCTCCAAGAACTGAGCACAGATCTCATTCCTCAACAAAGAAGGAACATCTGGTGTCTGAGTTGCCAGGCCAACCAGATGTAAACTTTCAACACTATGATTGCTGGGTATATAAGTGTATGAAAATCATGGAAGGGCACTCTATTACTGGTTTTTTTAGGCCTTCTCTCAGCCTCAGCTTAAACCTTTAATCCTCTGGCTTAATGGTGGTAAGGCCCTTATAGAATCTGTTTTTAGTCCCTTCCCTTGTCTAGCAGAATTAACAGTCAACATTCTTAACAAGGCTACTTTTTGCAATCTTCTTCTCTAAGAAGATTCTTTTGCCTTATTTGTTAAAGATTTATGCCTTCTATGTCAACATAAATACTTTTGAGATTGCTACTTGTTTTTTTTTTTTTGAGATGGCAAAATATTTGGGTACTAGTTGATTACTATCCAATAAACCATGCGTCCGTCACTGCCTTTTACAAGTTAATTTTATTCATCGGAGATACAGATGGAAGAGTTCTGGTAATATCTACCAGATACAGCATAGATGCTCTTGGTCTTCCTATTACTAAAACATGGAGCCGTTGGTACCATGAGGAACAGGTAATTCAAATCTAACTGTCAAAATTCATCAACATTTAAAGTGTATAATTTTGCAATCCCCTTATTTTCCTATCATTTTTACTGGAAGCCTTGAATGTATAAATTCTCCATTGCTAGCTTGGGTAAGCTGCTCCATTTCAGTTGATTCAGCATGAGATGAAGTATTGAACTTGTGCCAATTGCCAAGCTTGTGTGGTCTAATTTTGACATGGTGATAATAATTATTATTGCTATAACCAGGTGAGCGGATGGTATCAAGAGTATAAAGGGCTTACATTCGCTACATTTAGAGGAGCTGGACACGGTGCCTCTCTTCAAACGAAGCGAATCGCTTTCACTCTTTTCGTTCTTCCTTCAGGGCGAGCCTTTACCTTCTGCTCGGTATTCCAATTAATATGATATCTAATCTGGGCAATGGGCATGCATAAGCTCTGCCTAAACAGAGTAAGTTTTGAGGGGATGCCTAAAATATGTACACAACGAAATCATAAGTTGACGTCAACTCTCAATAGATAAATTCCAGTAACGTATGCCTAGTGTAACGATACTATTCGCATGTGTGTAACTTGCCACACAACAAAGGACGTTTAAAGGTCTTCTGGGATCACTTTGATAGATAACTTTTGTACGGAAGATGGCAAGATGCTTCTTCATCCTGAAAAAGGAGAGTTTTTAAAATCATAATATATTCTTGCAGAATATTATGAAAAGAAAAGAAATATCCAAGTTTAGTTCCCAACGCACAATACTAAACAATCTTTTGTGGTTTTTCAAGTAAACAAATTACTCAAGGATTTCAAATAGTCCAAATCCATTACTCTACTTATAAAGACCGTTAGGCATAAGTTGAACAAGCTACTGAAGTGAATAAAGTAACTTCAATGAATAAAACAAGGAACAGAAAATATATATAGATATATATGTGTATGAGCAGAGGTACAAGTTAACAGTTCCATCAGCAGCAATGACATCAGAGACCACAAATAGTCGACTAGACAGAAGTTTTCCATCACAACTGGGGGCTGGGGCAATAACTAAGCTGTCAACTACAGTTTAATTTCTGATAACTTGATGGTATTCTGTATATGTATATATGAAGCAAATATACTCAAGTACAAGTTTGTCCCTATATGCTCTATCACACAGCAACTCAAGCTGATGGGTGGGACTGGACTCACAGATTGCTTTTCAAGAAAGAAAATTGCTCGATTTTTAAGGGAAAAAATGCTGCAAAACAATGATTTTAAGATGATAAAGTCGCACAATGTAGGAAGTAATCAAGCTTTGTGTTTAAAGGATGCCCATAAACATAGCATCATATACTATGTTTTAAATGACTGGACAATTTGTCTTCATTCAAATACGTTAGTAAATAGTAGACTTGATATAAGATGAAATGGTCACTTTTGTAATCACCATAGAGATCATACCTGAAGTGGGCATTGGGCAATTTCACCAGGATCTATGTGTTGGAATCAACCTGCAGCAACAGTGGGAATAAGCAAAGCCAACAGCACAGGGAAACCAAAATTCAAGGTTCGATATTTTGAAAGGAAAAACTCGTTTTTTTCTTGGTCTGTTGCATTTAGTCATCTTGGTAAGAAAGGAAAAAAAGAGTGAAAGATACTAATGATTCAAGTCCTGATGACAAAGCATTTTATATAGGATAAAAAATTCTATACTTTATATCGTTTAAGTACACACTTCAAACATGCAATGCAGTTTCAGTTGATTCTCTTATAGCTTGGTGGACTTAAAATGTTAACCTGCAGCATTCTGCACTTTTCAACTACAAAGTGAACAACTCACATGTGATATCATTTATAAAGATAAACATATTTTAGCCTTTTTGAAGTCCAAAACCTTGTGAATCAGTAGGGGATGGATTTGCCTAAGTGTGCCTAACTTAATCCAAGAATAAGAAATTATATATGACTATAGGCCATATAAGCATAAGAGATGAAGCTCATATTAAAACCACTGGTTTAGATGATTTGCACATGTTGAGATATGCAGAGCAAGATCTACCTTTTGATGTAAAATTTTTTGGCTCTCGATGAAGTACTGGTTTGGATGATTTATTCCAGCATAGGATTGACCATGGATCGTTTCAAACACCAAGGTGCATGCTAACTGCACATTTACCACCATTTATTACCAAAGTCAAAATCTCATTGCAAGTAGCTGTAGAGTAAGGACATGGGCCTAACAGCAAAATATGCAATTCCCTTGCCTGATAATGTCTGTTTTTAACTTTTTCCATCACTTCCTCCATTGCACGACTGTTTATCCCCATTTTGTCAAGAGCAGCTCTGAGATTGTCCTCACTGTCATTGTTTAGAATAATCACTTAAGGAGTTCCCGAGATACAGATGTAGCAGACTAGCAGCAAGCTGCTGTTGAGATTAGAAAGTCTCAGAATAGTCATCATCATCATCATCATTGACCCAGTGAGGCTCCGCTACAGCGAAATCTGGGGGGTCAAGATGGAGGTACCCCTGCCCAAGGGAAAGGGGGTACACCCGATAGACCCAAGAAAAACTGAAATTCAGCTATGTGACAATAATAACTGAATTTAGTCTCAGAATAGTCTTGTATTATTAATTATTGAGCTTCTCTAACTATTAGCCCTCATGTAAAATCTTTCAAGATGAATTGACCATAGAAGACAAATAATTATTGAGCTTTGGGTTAATGTTAACACTCAATCACATTATGCAACTTTTAAGGAGTGGGCAAACTTGAGTTCACCTGAAATGTCGATATGGACAACCATGACGATCACCAACACCAGGAGTTGATGAGATGACTTTCTGACAAGAATAAGGAGAACATGCCTGCAATTTTGAGTAATTGTTAAAAAAAATGTGCTAACAAAAGTGTATCTCATCTGAAATCAAATTGGTCCTCTAAACGAAATAATTTTAAAAAAAATTCAAGCTGCTTGAGGGACATAACCCAATATCAGCATAGCAAAATGTGCTAACAAAAGTGTAAAGCTAAGGCAATCAAATTGGTCCTCTAAACGAAATAATTTTAAGAAAAAAATTCAAGCTGCTTTAGGTACATAACCCAATATCAGCATAGCAAACCAAAATCGAGCAGAATCTTACTGATCTCTTCCCTTCTTTTCCATAATAGTGTCTTATGCTGTAGGCATATTCTTTGTCAAATCTTTCAGGCCCAACCTGCAACCAAAAACTCAAACTTGAGAATAAATAAAAAACATAAACAGGTCCCCAATATATCCAAGTGAATCTACAGATTATGGACTATTAGGTATAGAGTGAAGAACGTGTAGAACCGAAGATTCTTCAACTATATTTTGTGACGACAAAAATATGAATCAAGAGAACCGCATACATATATGTTTGAAATTTTCAAGCACATCAGTTGAAGAAAACAAGCTCCACTACCAGAGAAAAACTTTTGGAAGACCAATCACTTGAAACTTTAGAAATCATCAGCCTTGACACCATTATCATATTGGCATCAATATCTTCACAGCCACATCCTACTCTATTTGATCTTAGTGACTAGTCACCAAACGACTCTCTCCTTGTAGTTCAAAGCTTGAGTTGTAATATATAAATATTGTAGGCAACAAGGGTCAGAAATTTTCCTGGAGATGATAGTGGTTGGTCTTTTCATTGTTGAAGAAAAATCATAATCTATTTTTAAAATGTAATTTTGATGTAGCATATATAGTCAATATTAAGATTCATAACGTACTCTGAAACATACCTTTCTGGAGAACTCAGATTTCCAAAATACAAGGGCATCCTCCAACTTCAGTCCAACACCCTACACAAGTAACAAGCACACATTTTGATTCATGGAAGTATTACATTCAGAAAGCCAAAACTAATTCCATGCTTTACTCCTTACCTTAAGGAAAAGACCTAATTGCATCCGCCCTCCGTGCTTTAAATGATGGTCTTCTCTTAGCTAGGGAGACACAATAGAAAATTTAAAAATAATGTAAGAAATAAATGAAAATAGAGATGCAACAAGGTTAATAAAACATGTAAATGTGCAAAATGCTTTAATGTGTTGAAGCAAACAAATATAAGCATCTAACCTTTTCAAAAAGGTGACTCATGCACAAAGGAAACGAACTATGAGCGGCCCGGTCAATGTCATTCAGAGATATTTCAGCATACTCCTTTGGCTGGCAAATAGAGAATAAAAATTACAAATACTCCATTATGTTTGTGTTAATCAACAGTTGAGATTAGATTACCTGTGAATAGTCAGGTCCAAGGTAACTTGTACTGAGGGTTTCTACAATCTACAAAAAGAAGAGGGGGGAAAAACCATCAGAAAATAAGCAGATCAGAGACTCATGGTAGTATGTTCCAAATTTTCATAAAATACTTACTGGAGTCAGTCTATGCTTCTCCTGCTCTCTTATCATAGATGTCCATTTTCTGCACAAAAAAAGTATCACCATCCAAATCCAAAAGTCCACAAGATTGCAAAAAAAAAAGTGAAAAAAGGCTTTCATACAAGCAGGATCTCTGATAGTATTGCTAAAGCAGAAAATCATACAGATGAGCCATCAAACACTCAAGATTATACATACAGATCTAGGTATCTCTTTTACCATGAGAGATACACCCTAAATCACCATAACAGGCAACAAATATTTTCTGCACCTAAAACAAACCTGTTTGTGAGGATGAGAGCCTTTGAAAGATGACTGCGGAATTGTGTAACAACGAGAGAAACCACCTAGGAGAAAGGTATACAGATGAGATACATCTGTAGAGTACTGAGTTGCAGAAAAGTAAGCTCATAAAACTACTTGTACCTGATTCATGGCAACATAAGCATGCCCTTTGCTTATGTACACTTTGCGACCAGCAACAAGTTCTGGTACTTCTTCAAACGGTACCTTCATTCAGATATCCACCAGACAAGACTGATTAGCAGTGAATGCAGTGTAAACAAGATTCGAAAGCATTAACAGCAAGAGTACTTGATAATTTACAAAGCAGAAACCGTATTGCCTAGCACAGGCCTCATTGACAAGTAAAGACACTGTCAGGGTTGAAGACTCGCATTTTGTTCTTTCTGGAAATCACAAAACAAAGTGATAGATATTATACTAACTTTGTAGAATAAGCTGTCACCTGGATAGCGATAAAATTGAAAAGTTGCATTAGAAACCCGGGAAAATAATAAGAGAGTGCATATTTGATGACAAAAGATAAGTATGCAGGTTGCTCGACATATCATCATCATCATGACCCAGTGAGTCTCCGCTACAGCGGAATCTGGGGGATCAAGATGGGGGTACCCCTGCCCAAGGGAAAGGGGGTACGCCCGTTGCTCAACATAAGAGACAGAAAAGAAACTCCCGAATGGGATTGATTCATCTATACAACAGCAGAAGTAAATCAAAAATACAATTTCCATGATTAGCAATAGAATTAATAAATTGCAGCAGTTGTCATGCTTAAGATTCAAAACACAATGTTCTGTCTCAGAGACAAGGAATTATCACATCCACACATAGAAACAAATGTGATTATCACTAACTAAGAGTAGCAGATGTTCCAATGAGATGGGAACAGAAAAGAAAGCTATGCTGCATTACAACCTTGAGGCAGAATTTAAGGAGAATACAATAGATTGTAGCAAAAACCACTACACAATATTGAGGCAAAATCAAAGTATGATAATCAAAATTTAAGGAGGCGCACCACAGAGACAAAAGTTTGAAAGGATAATAGAAAAATTGTACATACTACACAATATTGAGGCAAAATTAAAATTACACTAAGCCAGTAACCAAAATTGAAGTTTTATCAGCAATCTTTCAGCAGAATACAATAGATTGTAGCAAAAACGACTATCTCGTTTTAATCAGCCAGATGACATGAGATGGATGGCAGATGTTTCTTACCACTGGGCATAGACTGTCCAAGAGAACGTGCTACTTGTGTCAGCTTTTCTTTTACACCCTGTCACAGCAAACACGTGAGTATAATCAATTGTATAAAAAAATACAGAAAGAATAAATAACACAATCAGATCAATGATATCTCTAGTATAAGCAGGTAAGAAATGAATTACCTCATACTCAGCACTGCTGACAACTTTGTATGGCAAGTCAAATTCTGCCAGTAGGGATCTCTGTATGTGGGGAGGGAGGATAAAAATCAAATCAAACTTAAGCACGGACAAAGAAAGAAAACAAGCTAAAATACCAGAATTACATTTACCTGAGCTTCAAAACTTTCTAGCTTAAACCGGTATCGGAAAAGAGTAGTCTCCATGGACAAAAACCATTTTCTAAGATCCTCTCTGAAATACCGAAAATTTGCAATACAATCAATTCAGTCATCAACCCTTAACCTATCAGGAACAATAAATACAAATTCGGCCGAATCCACTGAACTAATGCCAACAAGGCAGTCAAATCTTACGTTCGGCAGTAGACAAGGCGAAGAACGAAATGGGAGATATTGTCTTTGTCCATGGCTTCTGACGGATATGGATGCCTCATGTGCGCTTTCCACAGATCTTCCACCTAATCAAAACCAAAATAATGAAGAGAGAAAACAAAAGGTCCAAACGAAACAATGTACAACTTAATTAACCTGTCAAGACATTACCAATTTCTCCATTTCGTCAGGTTTCTTCCCTCGCGATAATCCATCCGAAATTCCTCTCAGAACTGAATGTTAAACGGCAAATAAGAATCGACATATGCAATTTTACTTACTCAAAGTCAAATTGACATTGTCTTAATCGAAAAACTACTATAATAGCAGACAAAACTAAACGATGCTTACAGCAGAGCCCTATTCATTACATAAAGGAAAAAGAGAAAGAGACCTCGAAGGCGATCAATGGCGAAGAGCTCAAAATCTTCAAGGCGGACTTCTAGATGAGGAGGGGATCGATACAAAGGGAGGGAAGAAACGACATCGGCGGCAGCCGAAGGCTTTCGTTGAGATCGAACGATTTCCATTGCTGTTCTCTCCGTGTATTCACTGCACTTCTGACTTCTGATGCAAGCGACACCGCCTCGTTAGAGTTGAAAAATTGGCGGGATTAGGTTTATTGGTTTCCCGCCACTCCATGTCAAAAAAATAATTTAATCACGAAGTTTTTTTTTGGATGAATTTCACAAAACCAATCAATTATGGGTTTGCACAAAACCACTAGTAAAAATTAAAATTTCAGCAAATTATCCGTGAAAATATTTGATTTATAAAAAATCACACGTAAAAATTGAAATTTCAGTAAATCACTTGTAAAAATATTTCGTTTGAAAAGAAAACCACCCGTAAAAGTATTTCGTTGGCAAAAGACCACTCAAGTCAATAATTTCGTTAAATTTTCCGTTAGAAGACAAAATTTTATTATATTCACTACTAAAACACCAATTTTTACCATTCAAACACAAAAACCCAAACCCTAGAGTTTGAATTTGTGATTTGTGAATGTTTTCTTACCTAGATATTGAAAACGAGATATCAACACCTCTGATTCTTTCAACCAAAGCCCAAACACGAAATACCAATTCATCTCTTTGGATCGGATAATTCAGATTGATTGAATTTCATTCGTCCTCGTCGTTCTTTTTGATGCGGGAAATGGAATTTTAGTTTTTAATTTTACGGTTTTAATCAGATAAGAGCATCTTTGTAACTTTCTTAGTAGTATCTCGTTCTTCGGATCCAGGCAATAAAACATTTATAAATTCACAATCTAGGGTTTGGGTTTTTGGGTTTTTGGGTTTGAATAGTAAAAATCGGTGTTTTAGTAGTGAAAATAATGAAATTCCAATTTTATAACGGAAAATTTAACTAAAGTGCTGATTTGGATGGTCTTTTGCAAACAAACTATTTTTCACGGGTGATTTTTTGCAAACGAAATATTTTTTTACGGGTGATTTGCTGAAATTTCATTTTTACTAGTAGTTTTTTGCAAACAAAATATTTTTATGGGTGGTTTACTAAAATTTTGTGTGCACAAACCCATAATTCGAGTGGTTTTGTGAAATTCACCCAAGTTGTTTTAGAATGAAGTTGTAGCGGAGTATTAAATATCCAACTATTGATGAGGTATTTTAGTCGTATCTACCTATTAAAGAATCCGAACTCAACCAAACTAATGTAGTCGATGTAGCCAGTAAGTCTAGGAGCATAAAGGAACTCGGATTCTGTCCTTGAGGTCTAGGAGCATATAGTTGATTGTACTGTTGCGAACCTCCTTGTTGATTATACTTATGTTGATTCCCATTTCTCATATTAGGATGCTTTTTCCAACCTAGGTTGTAGATGTTGGAGTATGGATCAAATTTAGGCCTAGGTGGCCTAAATCTTAAATCGTTGACTTCAAGTGGTGGCACTTGGAGTATAGGACATGCATTTGTAGGGTGCATCACATCTTAGCATATTCCACGAACCTTCACTTGTTGTTTTCCACTCAAAAGAATAAATTGTCTCATCATGGCCTTCAACTCAGACACTTCAGCTTGTAGAGATGAGCTTGAGTACACCACATTAGCGGGTTGAGAGTTACTTCTTTTGTTGAATTGCCTTGAGCCTTCAAATGACTTAGTAAACAACTCAAATGCTTCATCAGGAGTTTTATTTAAGATATTTCCACCACAAGGAGCATTAACAATTTTTCTCTCATCATCGAAGAGGCCGCTAAACAAATAGAGAATAAGATCTTGATTGATATGGGCGCAACTGTAAACTAACCTCTTGAACCGCTCGTAGTACTCATACAAGGTCCCATTAACATGTTGTTCAATGTTGTCAATGTTCTTCTTCAAGTTATTAAGCCTTGTAGCATGGAAGTACTTCTCTAGAAAAATCTTCTTCATCTTATTCCATATGTCAATACTTTCCAGAGCCAAGTAGTAGACCAATCATTAGCCGAATCTCTGAGAAAGAAAAGAAAGGCCCTCAACTTGATTTGATCCTCAATGACTCCCTTTGTCTTCATTCTCATGCAAACGACATGAAATTCAAACAAATGTTTGTTGGTGTAATATCCGTAGCTTTTATGGATATTTTTGGAAATTTTCCGGGCATCTTTCCACGACATGTTCTCTCAATCTCGTTACGCGTTCCGAACGTTTTAATGGAAATTATTGCTAGAAAATTCTTTGTGTCGTAATAAAATCATTGGAATTGATTTTATTATCCAACATTATTTTTTAGATCTCTTCCATTAAAGAAGTATCTTGATCGGGTGAAATCCGCTTAATTAATTATATATCCGTTAAGGTTATACTTTGAAACGGAAGTCTTAAAAATTAAAACTAGCAAGATAAAATCATTGAGTTGATTTTATTAGTCTACATAATTTTTAAGACCGTTTCTACAAAAGGAGTATTATAATCGGGGTATATAATTTTACCACCCGAACGCAAGGCCCGTTCGAAACTGGATAAACTCGTGTAGTTTTAAACTAATATCTGTCTAAACCTTTTATTCTTGCACATTACGGGAACTTGGTGATCAAGTACAAGTTGGGATGCCCACGTACAATACTTGAATCCCACGTTCAAATCCCTTTTATCTCCTTGTTGCCCACCTTCTAATTTCAACTTGATGCCCAAGGTTGTTTTTTCCAGTATAAAATAGACCTTCATTCGAAGTTGAGAGACATAAGCCTATAAGACAAATTAGACCCTCTTCTTTTACTTTTATCTTTTCCTCCGTTCACAATTCCATTCCTTTCAATGAGAAAGTTTTCTTATTTTGTTGCCTGACTGATCATAAAACCAAAATTCAATTTGGTTAGAATTAAGAAGACCAGACCCCACTTCCTTATTTCACTTCTTCTTCCTTCACTTCTTCTCTGCCTCGTCTTGTACGTTCGAGAGAGATCGACGTCGGGCACCATCTGCACCGTTCGTTAACCACTAGCCACCATACCACTTAGCCACTGCCTCCTCCTCCAGCTAATCGTGCCGCCCACACTGCTCCAGCCTAGTCAAGAGCTTGTGTGCAGCCCCGCATACCATGCACGTCTCTTCATTCAATCTCATCGAACGCCACTGTAACGCCGCTTTGGAGTCACCGTTGAACTACTCGGAGTTTTTACGTTTCCCGTCGTTAACGCTTTTAGGATCGTGACGTTGCCACGATACTATAGGATCAATCCGTTTTTCAAACCGACGTCCTGAAGCTTCATAACATCAACATTTGGTATCGAACTTTTGACCCCTTTATACGTTATGACTCTGTTGGACCATATTAAATTCCGAGAATTTAACACCACATACGTATGACATAAATGAACACTTTTCATTTATAAGAAAGTACCAAAACAGGACGTAATGCTGTCAAAATCTTAGCCTAAGCAACGACGTTATAAAGGTTATATATAACTTTATATATATAAGAAAAATACGTCGTTACGCTGCTCGTTTTCGATAAGACATTAATAACTGAATAAACAGTTAAGGAGTTTATTCATAAATTGACTTTTTGAATTTGATTATCTTACTAGGAAAGCTATAAGGAATTCATCTTAATTGCCTTGATCAGTTCTAAGCTCGTTTTTTCAAGGCAAGTGGGTGGTTCACTCTTTTCTTAACTCGATATTTTTAAACTCTGTTTTAGATATCATTTTTGGAATAATCGATAATCAGGAACCTGTGTTCCGTTATCATATTTATGTTGGGAATACTTGTTTGCTAAATAACCGGAACTAGGTTTACTTACTGCTTAGATTTATGATTGTTCGTTATTTCATATTATTCGTACTACTAGTACTGTTTAGGGTCGTTGTTTGTGCTCTTATGTTTTCAAGAGTCTCATTTGAGATCTCTTTGTTGTGGAAAGGTTTTAGAACTAGGGACCTCAGGGATATGCTTTGAGAGTCTCTATATAACATGTGTTGGGAGGTATACTTTGATATTTGTGCCCGACACTGATCATGAACTACTTTCTCAACAATTATTGAGAAAGTTAAGCACCTTTGAGTGCTTAATATCTTGTCGTTATAAGTCTCACTATTTGAGCATCGACATTTAAAAATCTATAACCGTAATGCAAGGTTTTATGACTAATAAAATACTAGTGCCTCGTGCATAGTAATGATAATCTGCAAGGTGGTAAAGTTCATCTTGGAACCACCACTCTGGCTCCTCGCTATGAAAGTTCCCATTTTCCACTCCGAAGATGCACAAAACATATGCTATAAGAGTGGTTATGGATCTGATTAGTCGACGGATGCACCCTTTTTAAAATAATTGTGTGTTTAATAATATTCCCAATAAATATCTAAACACATTATCTTTCTTAGGAACTACTTTTAGTAGTTTACTATTTCCAAGAAAGCTATTTTTGTTCTGACCTAAATTCTTGATTTTTGAGCCCTTGATGGGTTTACCACATATCAGATTATTACTGTCCTATTCTTTATAGTCCTTTGGACTATTATACTTTTACCCATTTGAATTCAGGTTGGTATTAATACGTCTTGGCCTTGTTTTTGTGAACCAAAACACTTTCTCCTACTTGCTTAGTCTCTTCGAAGACTAATACCTTTGCTTCTTCCCAGTTTCGTCCGGCTGGTATTTATGTCTTATATGGATATATCAGGTTTTAGGAAGAAGACTGAAGAAGTTCAAGCTTGAAAACCACAGAAGGATAGAAAGGAAATGAAGTTGGGAAAGGAAGGAAAGAAGAAAGGAAGGAAGCTTTGGAAGACGTGTTGTCTCCACACAGACGTTTCCAGAATTTTGAAAGTAATTCTAGAAACAACGATTCCTATCTTATGTATTCCGCTATAAACTCTTGTAACCATATTTATGAATATAAGACAATCTGGTTGATGAAACCCGATATAATGCGCACTATAAACGGGATTATAAAAAAACTAACTCTCGGGAATTCGTACAACCGAACGGTTTTCGTACGTGGATTATTCCTCCTCCCCACCCCTCAGCCGGTTGTTTTTGTGCTCTTTACGAATAAAGCCTTTAGACCTTATACCGTTTATATCGCGATCTCACTCGGAGATCAAACACGTCGAGCTTTGGCAAACGAGATAGTTCTCGAGCCAGAGAGGATTTTCGACCTCTTAATTGATCCATTGCTTCCCTCATTTATATTGCCCGGTTGTTGGGCGATTCCGCTAAACTCCGATGTGGGACAAGCCCAAAGCTATTCTAGCTTGATAAAGGTGGTGCGGTGGCGTTACCCAAGTGGACCCCTTCTTTGCCTCTCAACACTTTCAAACTCGTTACACACGTAACATTGCACAAATGAGTGCATGGTGCATGACACATGCAAATGGGATACGTACACATTTATATAATGCTAGCAAAATGTGTTTGCCTTAGGCCGGGCCCACAGTTATTGCTTAATGGGCTGGATTAGCTTATGAACCCTCCTAATGATAGCTATCAAACGGGGAATGATCGAATTGCTATATAATCCTTCTCTGAAGATTACTCAATCAAATTTCGCACCCTTAAGGTATAGATTATATATTATAGTTTTCCCCTTTAATTATCTAGCAGTTTATTTCGCGCACCATCACAACCCCTTGGCTTGGTGCCCTCGTTTCGCGAGGGCAACGAGACAATAAACAGGTGCGCACGCTTTGTCGACTTGCGACTTTGTGCAACACGGCCTAAACTCGAGATTAGGTGGAGTTCGCACACTTTTCGAGAGTTGGGACCCCGTCCGTAAGAGAGTTGGGACCTCGTCCGTAAGAGAGTTTGGACCTCGTCCGTAAGAGATTTTGGACCTCGTCCGTAAGATAGTTTGGACCTCGTCCGTAAGAGATTTTGGACCTCGTCCGTAAGAGCGTTTGACCTCGTCCATAGAGAGTTTGGACCTCGTCTGTAAGAGAGTTTGGACCTCATCCGTAAGAGAGTTTGGACCTCGTCCGTAAGAGAGTTTGGACCTCATCCGTAAGAGAGTTTGGACCTCGTCCGTAAGAGAGTTTGGACCTCGTCCATAGAGAGTTTGGACCTCGTCCATAAGAGAGTTCGGACCTCGTCCATAAGAGAGTTCGGACCTCGTCCATAAGAGAGTTTGGACCTCGTCCGTAAGAGAGTTCGGACCTCGTTCGTAAGAGAGTTTGGACCTCGTCCGTAAGAGAGTTTGGACCTCGTCCATATATAAGAGAGTTTGGACCTCGACCATAAGAGAGTTTGGACCTCGTCCGTAAGAGAGTTTGGACCTCGTCTTTAAGAGAGTTTGGACCTCGTCCATAGAGAGTTTGGACCTCGTCCATAAGAGAGTTTGGACCTCATCCATATATAAGAGAGTTTCCAACCCCAAGCGGGAAACGAGGGATGGATTCGCGCATTTTTCAAGAATCTCCAACCCCAAGCGGGAAGCGAGGGGTGGATTCGCGCATTTTTCAAGAATCTCCAACCCCAAGCGGGAAGCGAAGGGTGGATTAGCGCACTTTTCGAGAATCTCCAACCCCAAGCGGGAAGCGTGGGTGGAATGATTATTGATATAGGGAATTAGGAACTTTGTTCCTACATGCGGATATATACCGAGTATAATTTAATTAGCAAGTTAAGTTTTTAAGGTTTACCTCATTCCCCGGTCATGTAGCGTGTGTCTTTAGAATGGAGGTAGTTTGCAAATGCCTTCGTGCATTGCCATGCAATATTTGAACGGACAAGCAAACCTCGCTTTTGGAAAGAAATGAAATGGGCTAACCATCTCACCAGATGGGCCCAAATAAAGGGCAAGCCCAAATAAGAAGCATGGTGCTTAAAGTTGTTGCATGCATTCATGCCATGGAACGTATACATGCATGGAGTTCCCACGAAAACCGTTTGTTGGCTTTTCTAGCTAACTAACCCCTTTGGAATGAAGTTGCATGGGTATTCAAATCATCACACTCTTTGATATTTGTAATGTGGCCAAACATCCTGTAGAATGATCTTGCTAGCAAGAGGGCCGCTTGTTAGCTTTGAACGAAGAAAGCATGCAAGAAGACCGCGAAGCCTTCTAAAACTCCTCATTTTCTTGCCTTTTCTAGGGACCACTAGCTAGCTTTTTATTGCCTCACAAAATGATCTCGTTGTTTTATGGCCTTGCCTCTGCTAAACATGAATTCGGACACACCAAGCACAACGCACATATATATTATACGAGGTTGTTCGTGAGCAGCATGTATATATAATCCGAGGTAGTTCGCGATCAGCATTAGCTTGCTTATGCATAATTAATTAAACCACATAATTAAGCCATGAAGATTACCTTGCACCGGTGCCTCGACCCCGCCAATTGCCAACGTCGGCCACAAAGAAGACCACGAGGTCTGGCCTAGCAACAAACACGAGGTTTTCGCCTTACGCCACGACCCCGCCAATTGCCGACGTCGCCCACAAAGAAGACCACGAGGTCTATGAACGCGATGTCCGGCGGGGAGCCGACGCTGCCGACCAATGAAGAATGCAGTGCCTGGCCTCGGAAAATTGGCCTCGCTCAGCATGACCTCGAACCTCGCTTTTTGGCCTCGGACCTTGCTTGTTTTTTGGCTTTGCTTGGCATGACATCGGACCTCGCCGCTTGACCCAAATTTGCCAACCCCACTTGTTCGCTTGTTCGACCCAGCTTGCTTCCACAACCTCGCCTCTTACTTCTTTGGCGAACCTCGCCGCGGACCTCGCCCCAACTTTCCATGCTAACGGAGGCGCTTGTTTGGCCGAGCTTGCTTGAAACGTGGCCCCACCTAGCTTGTTTGTTTTGACCTCGCTTGGCCCCACCTAGCTTGTTTGTTTTGACCTTGCTTGGCCCCACCTAGCTTGTTTGTTTTGACCTCGCTTGAAACGGAGGGGAGAGGACGCGATTCCCTTGATTGTTTCCCGAGAGTAGGTCGGATAGGGAGAGCTAGTTCCCACAGACGGCGCCAGTGATGAAACCCGATATAATGCGCACTATAAACGGGATTATAAAAATACTAACTCTCGGGAATTCGTACAACCGAACGGTTTTCGTACGTGGATTATTCCTCCTCCCCACCCCTCAGCCGGTTGTTTTTGTGCTCTTTACGAATAAAGCCTTTAGACCTTATATCGTTTATAACGCGATCTCACTCGGAGATCAAACACGTCGAGCTTTGGCAAACGAGATAGTTCTCGAGCCAGAGAGGATTTTCGACCTCTTAATTGATCCATTGCTTCCCTCATTTATATTGCCCGATTGTTGGGCGATTCAGCTAAACTCCGACGTGGGACAAGCCCAAAGCTATTCTAGCTTGATAAAGGTGGTGCGGTGGCGTTACCCAAGTGGACCCCTTCTTTGCCTCTCAACACTTTCAAACTCGTTACACACGTAACATGACACAAATGAGTGCATGGTGCATGACACATGCAAATGGGATACGTACACATTTATATAATGCTAGCAAAATGTGTTTGCCTTAGGCCGGGCCCACAGTTATTGCTTAATTGGCTGGATTAGCTTATGAACCCTCCTAATGATAGCTATCAAACGGGGAATGATCGAATTTCTAGATAATCCTTCTTTGAAGATTACTCAATCAAATGTCGCACCCTTAAGGTATAGATTATATATTATAGTTTTCCCCTTTAATTATCTAGCGGTTTATTTCGCGCACCATCACTGGTTTTATTAGATTATGTTATTTAAACATGTCTTTATTCATTTACGGTCACTTAAGCCTCAACGACCTTGGACGGAAAGTCTAAGTCTGTCGGCGGTAACATGCCATTATAAGTCTGTAAAATGTGGGTATTACAGAAGTGGTATCAGAGCAAGAGTTTTCTGAAATTTATTTTCCTTTGAAAGATTCTGGTAATGGAACTTCAGAAACAAAACATTTGTTTTCAAACCTTCTAGCAGTGAGTGCATGTTGAACTGACAGTGAGTGCATGTGAAGCCAACCATCTCCACCAACGACATATCATACCTACGGACACATAATTAACGACTTTTTATATAACTAAAAAATTAGTACAAAATAAATAACCATGATGATATAAAACTCACTTGTTCGTCTTGTAAGTGGCGTCAACAATTATCACATAGGGAACTTTTTCAACAGATGCAACAACTCCTTGTTAATAAAAAATGGATTTGCACCTCATTCGTACTCTTGTCCCTAATAGGAGAGACTACATACCCATTTTCCACCAAAAATTTGAGAGACTAGTGCGTCACTGTTAGTTCTCCCCACGATCCCCATATTGTAACTTGTACAAGAAGTTGGCAACCTGCTTCCTTTTTGTTAAATTCCCCGGAAATGTACTTCTCAATCTAGCAACAATTTTTTTGGGTCATCATCCCATCGCCCCACCTCCTAGCCATTCGACCCATGAATGCATTATCACCTAACTCTCAGGTAGGTGGATGATTATGACGACCTTCGACCACACCCAATACCTATTTTGGATTAGAGATCACTAACTCTTTTTTCATACGACAACCAAAAAGCTCAAACATACCACCTACACTTCTTCGACTTGGATCTTCGGATTTTAGGAACCGGCAATTCCAGGTTGTCTTTATTCACCTTTGGTTTGCTTGTTTTCTCCGGACCAAACTTTTCACAAACGATACTAATTTGGTACGGACTTGATGTTTTCTTGATGAAAGCCATCACCAACGCCTTTCTTCTACCTTTCGCCCATTCATATAGTTCTTTACTATCCCATGTTTGATCACTAATAAAATACTTTGAATAGTCTTTCCACCGAAATTATGAATTTATTCTTCTTAATAATTTATTTGAGCTAAACCTAACAATTACGTATTTTTATTAAATAATAAACAATAATGAAATTATGAGGATCTAAATAAATAAGACCTACTAATTACACATTTCTCCTCCAAAATATTATTCTCCTACTAATTTAATACGAGTATAAAATTTAAAACAAAACGAATATAAGACTGACCACAAATACACCGTTTGGATCCCAATCACCGAACTCTACATCAACACTTTGAATCAAATTGCAACCGGCTATCCAATTGTCTTCTTCTTCTTCACTTTGACCTCGATCATTTTCTTCGTCACTATCCTCACAAATTTGATCCATGATGATGAATATAATGAGAGGGGATAGGTGTAGTGTTTTAGATGATGAATACATGGATTAGGTATTTATAGGCTCAAATTTGACGGTTGGAAAAATATGAACGTTGTTCACATGCCTATATAAGGCGCACAAGGATGTTCTTATGCGCCTAACCAAGGCGCACCATACTATGCGCCTAACTTAGGTGCATCATCCCCCCGACAAACATTTTTTTCCCATTATACCCTTGTACGTTTAACATAGGCACACCAAATCGTACTAAGAATGAGAATGCAAGGAGCACATATTGGCAATTTCCATTCTCTGTTTTCACCATTTCACCAAGTGCATGTTTGGATGATGGGATTTGATAGGATTTTTAGAGAGGGGAATGGTAGGAATTTTTTTTCAATTGTTTGGTTGCAATTTTATGTAAGAATTGATGAGATTTCATTTAAAAATTTGGAGTGAAATGATGGGAAATTGAATCCCACCAAATTGGTTGAATTTGATGGAAAAATAAAGATACATGTTTCAAAAAAATAAAAAATCTTACCCACATTTTCTCATCAAAACTCAACTTTAATCAAACAAAGAAATTATTAAAATCTCGTATATTCTTACATTTTATTTTCTTATCTTTTCCTTTCTCATATTTTACCACATTTTCTTTTCTCATCAATTCTCAATTGCCAAACAGGCTATAATTCTCAATTGTCAAACCCTTTCTTTTCTCATCAATTCTCAATTGTCAAACAGACTGTAATTCCCAATTGTCAAACACGCTGTAAGGTGCCACAAATGGATGCAACAAAAGGAACCAACATATCAAACTCTCCCTTTTTATGCATAGAAGATGGAAGATAGAAATAAATTTATATATTGTCCATATCATTTCCCTCCCACAATCCCGTTATTAACATTTGAGCTGATACGTAATTAATCAGCAGTCCCCTCCTTAAAAATCCACAAATCCTACAAAATTCAATGACCAGAAACAAAGGCATTCCATCTCTTTGCCTGGGCATAAAAAGGTAATGTTCCACTGTATATCTAGCATATGTTACAGAATGTATTAAATAAGCAGCAAGAAAACATATTCTTGATCTACTTGAAAGACGGTGTCGAGCTGCGTGTTCTTGAAATAAATGGGATATTGCTGGTGCTTATTTTTCGACTAAAAAACCCTCCGGTTGCTGACACACTAGCTCCTGCGGAAAGAGGGTTCGCAATTCCATTACTACCATCAGAGATCTTGGGACTGCTTGCAACAGCATTTGCTCCTTGTGACATTTCTTCTAGATCCTGAGACAAGATGAAGTTGTGAGAATAGAGGGACCAAAAATTAGAAAGAGAGTGCTTGTTTAGTTGAACTCAGGAAGTAAGAACATCATGTGAAGTTAGGAAGTAACTTCACTCCCTCCCAGTTAATTCCTGGAAATTAAGCAATTATGTTTGATTATAATCGAACGATTTCTTTAACATATGCCCCAAGAGCATAGATTAAGAACCTTGAAATGGAAACATTTTGTTAAATTGTATTTATTTAGGGCTATTTAATTTTTTTTAGAGTTTATTTGGCTCCCTCTAAGGTTTTAGTTTCTAAAAACATGATTAACCTATGCCCTAATCACTAGGAAAACCAAAAATCCAATCACTTGGAAATTGTGGGAGAAAGGAAATCTTATCCATTCCCCTCAAGTAATTGGTAATTGACTACCTTTTAAAAACTGGTAATTGGAAAGGATTTTGGAGAAATTGGGTTATCTGTTATCTATAAAAAAAAAAAAAGTTTTCAACCAAACAAGCACCAAGTACATAAAAAGTATGTTACCTTCAGGCCTGTGGCAGATGCTGTGCCATTTAGCTGATATTGAGTCTAGCGCAGGGAAGAACATGTCAGTATAATTAAACAGGTTGCTATTTACTATCAAATATGACCATTTCAAGTTTTTTAAACTTTTTTTTACCTCATTTGAGCCACTAGAAACAGGAGAAGGAGGCTCCAGAGACAGTGAACGAGGCATTGAAAGAGACTGTTCAACCAGATTTGAAAAACACAATCAGAATATGGTGAGGGAATCAACCAACATTGAGCTGACGACATATTATTCGAAATTTCTGTGTTTTCTACTGTATTATTCTTTATTCTAATCCAGTTATTGATACAACTGAGAAGTGAGCTTTTCGTTTCTAGTCCTTGGTCATTGTGGATATAAGCCACCACTCTACAAACAAATGAAACAATTAACTCAAACATATACTAAAGTCAAAATTATATATTCTTATATAGCTTGGCTATGTAGATAACTAGATACTTACCCTGGAGGACTGTAAAATATGTGGTTGTTCAATTGCAGGCTTAGTAGGTGCACCCTGAACAGTGAACAGAATCAAGAAAAAAGTAAGAGAAGGAGAAGATAAGAGCGAACAAGACTTTCAAGATCATTTAATGGAGATCCCTCTTATTTTTTTCTTCCATTTTTTATATTCAGGGTTTAGCTTTACTACCTTATTTTTGGGAGAGAGTGAAGAGCAAGACTAATTAAACCGAACAATCTAATTGTTGCCAATTTGCATGCTCATAGCAGGGTTGCAAAGAAGAGTTACCAACATCACCGCCCAGTATAGTCCCGCTCAAGCAGGATCTGGGGTGACATCAAGACGGGGGCACACATAACCTGAACATCTCAGGAGGATGCGCCCAATAGGCCCAAGAAAAACTGAAATTCAGCTATGTGAATAATAACTGAATTAGCTAGAATGCACCAAAATTGATATAGGGGTTAAATCCATCTCAAAGGCACTGTATAAAAGCCAATGAGCACGAGGATACGCCCCAAGCAAAGAAGAGTTACCAAATGCAAAAAAACAAGACTTCTTTATAAGAGACATCAAGCAAACTGTAAGCATACTAATCACCTCTAACTAACACGAATAGCAAGGACGGGATGTATGAATTTAAACTCTGACCTGAAGAGCATCTGGAGACCTTCTCCGCTCAATGTTCTTAGCAACATCGACCAATCGCATGACTTTCATGTTAATTGCATCCTAAACAACAAATTTGTAACCAGTACATCAGTCAACATCCATAAAACATTTAAAGAAAAATGAATTCAGCAGATACTTGTTAGTACCCCATTTCCTTGCATTTGCTGAATTCTAGTTTCCTGGAGAGAATAAAAACAGCCATCAGACAATGAACATGTACAGAACATTCATGAACACCAGTAGACAACTAGTAAATAAATATGGCAAATATATCAAGAATAGAGTCTAATTACCAAAGATTCTACAACTTCACGCACAGACTGAATGTTCACATCAAATGTCTCCATTTCTCCACGAAGATGGGATACCTGAACAATTCAGTGCGATTAACTTGAATTATAGATCACATTCACATCTCAAAGGGAATGAGTAAAAGTAATCAGCAACATGTTAAATAGATTCACTCATTCGACTTTAAGCAACAAATATGTTGTAAAAAGTCAAGTGCAACTATAACAGTAATAGTAGTCTTGCCTCGTGTCTTGTAGCAACATTTATTTCTGACAAATCATTCAAGGTACAATCTGCACGGTCTATTTGTCTAGATAAGTCGCGCTTAGTTGCCTGAAAAGAAATGAAAACCATAAATAAAAACAAGCAGACAAATTCAAAACCATTACATGTCACTAATACATTAAAACTATTATAAAACCATTCCTTTTTCACACTCAAAATCATCCAACAATACAATGAGGATATCAATCCTATACTCAACTTTACTCAAATGCAATGAGTATCTCCAGCCAACAGGGAAACTTAATATTTCTACAATAATGATTCAAGGGATATAAGAAAACCCATAGTAACTACTTGTTTACATATGAAAACAAAGACTATCAATATACTAAGTGATAAATTAATGCAATTCCATGTGTTTGTGAAAATTGTCAGTCTGCTAAGGCTAGATACAAACACGTATATTCAAACAGATCATACATTACGGACTATACCACTAGCTATCAAAAAGAAATGGTGAATGACATAAAAACACCCTACATCTAAATAACAGTAAGACACTGCAGAAAAAACTCTCATCTCATGACAGAATTTATGTTATTAGTAGATATCAAAGAGTTCAAGTTTCCAACTTAAGATAATAATAATACAGCTTCACCTTCTTATGGTGCTACCGCACTTTTTCGAACTTCCGCAAGGGATTCAATCAAAAACAACAAACTTGAAGTAACTAAATAAGCCTTTGCATCAATCATTACTACATACTAAAGTGGAGGTGAAAATAATATATAAAATGGTCCTACATTTAAGTATTTAACCACATCATCCATCTTTTTTAAATCCATTTAATTGGTTGAAATTGAATTGGATTGTTTTTAATTAGTTGTATTTATATACTAATCAAAACAATTAATATATTATTTTTATTTTTATATAGGATAGTTTTTTTAGATAGTTTTTTAAAAATAATCTTGCATGTAGCAATTTTTAATAATTATTTTTAAAAATATAGTTTTTGTAGATAAAATACAATAATTTTTTAAAAATATCCTTGCCTATATCAACTTAATGAAAATTAAACAAATACAAATAAATAATATAATAGTTTTATAAAATCCCGTACAGGGCACGGGAACTAAGAATAGTTTGATAAGTAAAGAAGAATGCTCAGTCCGATACAGGAAGAAAACACCTACTCCAATTGATGAGTAAACTTGTTCAAGCTGTTTAGCAATAGACGTGCACGCATCTGATAGGCTACGCTTGGTTGCAAAGGTGAGATCAGGAAGTTTCCATCCCTAGAAATTGAGGAGAAATATTAGGTCAAGATCTTTAGAAAACCAAACATTAAGTGAAGCTCATATGCATGTTAATAAAAACAGGCATACGAACAAGGATATACTCAAATAATGCTGAAACATAGACAAGTGCATAGCAAAATGACAACAAAATATGCAAAGCCCAAACAACTATGACATGCTCTGAAATCAGAACTGAGAGAATTTAAAAAATAGAAAATTGTCGGATGATAGGAGAAAACCTAAAAGCCACTCGCCTTTTCCAATACAAATCTACAGCACAAAACCAACACAGTAACTTAACAAATCAATAGGATAAGATAAATCATGAGTTTTGAATAGTGGGTATCATTTATGTATGCGCGATGAAGGTGTATGTACAGTATATAGATACAAATTCATGCAGAATGCAGCTTTCAGAACTACATCATTGAAACAGAAAAATTAGAATGAATACTGAAAACGGCAAATTCCACTGGACAAAAACAGGACATTATGAATAATGACTGGAACTTCGAATTAGAGTTTATCACGGGTGACACAGCACATGAAACATAGTAGTCACTTGACTGACTAGGACAAGCACACCCGGACCCTATATAGTTTCACAAGGCCTAAATCATTATGACATTATCCCATCAAGTTTAAAGAAATATTAAAACGCCATGGAGATAATTTGTGTCAGTCCACATTACTTAACATCAGAAACAGAGTGGCAAGGAAAGAAACATCTAACATTTTATCTTCATAACCTCAAAAGAGAAACTGTCAGCCAATTACCTTCCACCATATATAGCCATAACCAACAACTACACACAAAACAATTACACCATAACGACGACCACCTGTAATAGAACATGCAATTTAAAATCCATTAGAAAAACCATCATACACATGAAGAAAAGGTATAATTTGATGAGCAAAAGCAAAGCAAGTAAACAAAATAGGTTAACTTCATAATACTAAAGACACAATAAATGACATGCTTATGCATGTCAAAGCATAAAACAAGACAAACAGGAAATTTATAACTTTAAAAGAAACGAAAGTTGCAAGTTTCTACCTCTACAAAGATAATGCACAGATGGTCTGACTAAAAGAAGTGACTGAATAAGTCACAAAATATATGTATAGTGGACCATATGAATTGTGATCAGGATACCTCTTTTAGGTTGTATGCATTTAATTTGTTTTGTTTTAAAGGCAGAAAAAAGAAGCAAAAACCAATAGATATGCTGGACCATGAAACCCATTAAAACACATGAAGCAAATAAATCACCAATGAGCCAAGTTGCTCAAGTTCATGACAGCAAAAAAAAAAAATGCAAACCTCCTCCACCAGAAGTAATAATTGTGACTGGTCTATTTGAAGCCAAAAATTGCAGCTCTTGTTTAAGGCTGTTAACCTGCAAAATTACAATTAAAATATGAAACATAACCTAATGTAACAAATTTATAGCACATGATTAAAAGATACTGTATATATCAGACAAGACTTGATAAACAAGACACGTGCCCAGTGGCTGTGTCACAATCTTACTACCTTAAAAAGCAAGTCATTGGTTAACTTTCCAACAAACATTCAAATGATAATAGAAGAATCCTACACTTCACATTCCAAGAAATAATGACATGGGCTATCATCAGCCCTTAGAACTTCAATCAAGTCCCTATTAGTAGTTCTTAGTAGTAATTGGTCAGGTTCAGTTGTGAAGCTGACAGGAGCAGTCCCAGTGATACAAATGGCCCATATTCATACAAACTGTATTAGTCTATTTTGTAATATCTTATGGAGATAATGTACCATCTTTTAAGAAAAACAGAATATAATTTTGCAGCTAAGAAAGTGGAAATGCAGAATTCATTTGGCTCAAACTCCTTGCACCTTGTAAGGAATTTATATGAGCATTTTCCAGCACAATAATGTATTTACTTGCCCTGAATAAGTATTTATAAGCTTCTTACATTGTACAACGAGTTTGTGCCAAATAAAGTGGTGTATAAAGACAAATACATTCATTACAGTACTAGAAATAACTTATAATTATACAAGAGTATAGGTCATCAGACAGACCTGTGCTGCGAGAGCATCATTTTTAGGCTTGGATGAAGATGGATCAGAATCCCTTGTGAAAGCAATCTGTGGTACAAGCAAAGAGAATATTTAGCCAGCTAGTCCATTGGCATTCTTTATATTACCCCAAAGACATAAACAGTTTTGTCAAATGGTAAATAGCAGAATATGCGTGAATGCAAAATCATGGATAGAGCTTAAAAAACTACAGTGGCTTGCAAAAGACACTTGCAGCAATTTTTCTGCAACCTCAAAGAGACATGGCGGATTCCACTTTAATGACACAAGGTTTACTTTCACTACTAGATACAATTTTATACAAAACCTGCTGGGGATTAGCAGAATTGGGTTAAGGTATGTACCTTAGCAGCTCCTGACAGTACATCAGAGACACTTGGCAGTTTACCTTCTTTTGCCAGGACTGAACCAAAGATACCTGTAAATCACAATCAGGACAAACTAGTTGGTAAACAATAATTCAGCTCATTGTTACATGCACAGCTTGTAAACTAAAAAATGCCTCATGAAGTGGGAAAAATGAAGATAACAAAAAGCGCACTAGAAAATTAACAGAAGAGGAGACCTAAATATTGGGATGTTATAATAGCAGGTAATCTCCTGACCTACATAACAGCAGTTTATCTCCTGAGCTAAATATCGGGATACTTTCTACTTGTGAAAAAAAAAATAGCAGGTTATCTCTTGACCTACATAACAGCAGGTTATCTCCTTACCAATACCTACATGAGAAAATACTAAGTACAAGGGCGGAGAGAAAATAACAGCAGGTTACAAGGGATGTTTTCTACTTGCGAAAATCGCCCTAGCCATCTGTTAAATTCCAGTGGACTGTAGCTAAACGGGGGCGATGATGTTCCATCGGATATTATTATTTTAAATATAAAAAAATATACAAGGCCAAGATCCACCTTTCAACCTAAAAGCTAAAGCTAATGGGTAGGGGCTTCACCCTTCCTTATATATGGTTCATTTGTTGATGTGGGATAGTTTGTCCCAACCACTCAACAGAATTCCAGTTGTAAAGGGGGGAAAGAGGGGATGAATACAAATCAAAGCAGTACATCCTTCAAAATTAAGGTACATTTCATTTCAGCAACCTGAGCATTTGAAAAAACACATACAGTTCTCATGTGTATTTTAAAAGATATCTTCTATGAAGAGGACTATTCCACAATAAATCTCAGACAGAAGCTGAAATATGCAGCATCCCAATAATTGGACTAGTCCAATTATATCTCCCTCCCACCAATAGGTACTCATTGAAGTTCTCTCACAACCAAATAGATTCCTACTTTATCCTATTATACTAGCATCATTAAGTTCTTTAATGGGCAATCCTATTCAGTTACACTTGCACTTTGAAAGGCTTTCAAAAATTCTGAAACAATGCCGTTCCAGATAGGGCAGTAGGGGCACTCTTCTACAGAAAGATCATAAAGGATGAAAAGAGACCTATTTTGCAAACAAGTGCGATTCTGCATCTCAAATACGGCTACAAAGTAGGTAATCACCTCTTTTAGCATCAATCAGAAGTGAAACAATAAGAGTAAAACGTAGCCGACAAACCTAACGCTCGACCTAATTGCTCTCAATACCGATTCAAGCAAATAGAACATTAAAACATTCGAACTCTAGATATGTTGAGATAGATACATATCCACATATATAGTTAATAAATTCGGACATTGAAAGAAACAAAAAAAAAAACATAACTAGAAAAATCAGACACTCTGAAAACAGATAAAGGGGGGAAAGAACAATACCGGCGCCGACGAGGATGGCGAGCTTGCCAAGAGAGAGAGCCATGGCCAGTGGAAAGTGAAAGCACAAACCCTAGATAAGAGGATCGACAGAGAAAAATCAATTCCTTTCGACAATAGTAGTGAAAGCGATCAAAGTTTAGGTACGGTAGACTTGTACGAATAGTAGTTTACCAGCTTAATTGTTAATCAAGGCACAGAGCTCCAGCAGCCATGGCCATATGTGAAGATTTAGTTGAAGAGCTCGACCAAATTAGGGTTGTAGACTTGAACGGTCGTGGAGAGAGAGATGCACAGCGAGAGGAAAGATTAAGAGCTTGTTTTTTCTATCAAAGTTTTTTTTTTAAATCGAATCCGGGGGTTTTTCTTAGGGTTGTTTTTAAGCTTGGAATTAAATCTATCTATCTATACCTACATTAGAACCTCCATAAATTAATAATCGCTAAATTAATAAATTTTCCAAAATAATACTTTTCCTCGGTTCTAATTTGGGCCAATTGAAAATTTAACAAATTCGATAAAATAATAAGATAATATATTTTAAAAAACCCACTATATAAATATATCATTAATATTATAAATTAATAATTATAAAAAATTACATACATAATTAAGACAAGTTAGAGAAATATGACTCTACTAGCTTTACCCGTCATACCATGTACGACTACGATTCGATATTTTATAGACATTATAAATAGGATATTAATAAATAAATAAAAATATAATATAAACTTTAATATAAGTAATTTATTGCTCGTAGAATGTATAATTTCTTAATCAAATATTATATTCTTCATATTTTATTATTTTTCATGCATGTAAATTTAGAGTTTATCAAATATTTCAATATATCTATTAAGTATTTTATTATCTATTTTTATTAATTTTAAAAATTATAAAAATTTATCATTATTTTTTTATAAAATAAAATCACTATATATCTATAAATAACTTCGTCAAAAGGTATATGCTAAAACATTTATATTTATTTTAAAATATTTTAAATATTTTATCTCTAAATTTAAATACTTGTATAAAGAAGCTTTCAAAAGATATTGTTATACACTTATACTAAATAAATATTTGTTTGATGTTAGAGATAAATTTAAATAGACAAAAAAGAATTTGATAGAAAGAAGTTATAATGATAGAAATAAAAATTATTTTTTTAAATATGAGGTGGGGCCAAAATTGTTCTGGTGGCTCAAAAAAGTACAACTTTAATATATAGTTATAGATTACTTTCTATGTACCTTGATTTAGATATTATCAAATATTTCAATATATCTATTAATATTATATTACATATTTTTATTATTTTTAAACATTATAAGTATTTTTTTATTATACATGAAATATATATATATATAAATATAAATAAACCTGTTAAAAGATATCATGCTAAAAGATAAAAGATATGTATACTTATTTTAAAATATTTTAAATATTTTACCTTTAATTGTAAATATTAGTTATACCCGTCGTGCCATGCACGACTATATGAATTTTGTTGGGACGTTGTTGGGACCTCTGGTTCTAAGCAACGGATCAACGATTCACTCCTCTTTAAGTTTTGATAATGACAAACACCATAGGGAACTAATGTGGTTTGTTCAAGTACTTCTAAGGAACACAGGTACAGCAAAGAACTCCTATGAATGACAAAGCCACTGCTAGCCACAATGAAGAGTTTCCATCAAGGGAACTCTGAAGAGGAAAGTTCCCTTGAAGTGGGAACTCCCAGAAACAAACAAGAAAACACAAGCTTACAACGATGAAGAGTTTCCATCAAGGGAACTCTGAAGAAGTCAGTTCCCATGAAATGGGAACTCACATGTGAAGACAACGACCGTTCAGCGCAGATCGCGGGATCCTGTCTCAGACAGCCAGAGGGAACAGTCTGAGGATCAGACTGTCACGCTTCATCCAACGGTCCGATTGATTCAAGAAGTTGACCTAGTTCAAACCAAAGTCACATGTGAAGAAAGTACAACTTGGGCATCAAGCAAAGGGCATTTTGGACACAAACGAAAGATGCTACTGCCCAAGACAAATGGACTATAAAGCCAAATGAATAGTACTCGGTTTGAGCACTTCTCCCAGAACTTACAAAACACCCACATTTGAGAAAAGAAAGAAAAGGAAGAGAAGTCCCCGCCGGCGAGTGTGTGATCTCGACGACGGTGAAGCTGAAGTTCCCTGGAGCAAGGGAACTGAGAAGTCAGCGTAAGGTTTGAGTTACTTGTGTTTTGCTGTTGTGAGCTTAGGAACTCAGTTGAGAGGATTTACTAGTGTTGCTAGAGTTAGGAAGAACTTGTAGGAACAGAGAAGTGTAAATCCGGCTGTGTTACTAAGGAACAAAGCAATCAATATAAGTAAGTCATTCAAAATCCTCCAAGCGGAGGTAGAGGTTTACCCATACAACTAGTTGGTTGTAGTGGGGTTCCTCTATAAAGGAACTGTCCCTTTAACTGTTTTTATTACTTGCGATTATTTACTTCCGCTGCCTTGGGAACAGCTTAATTGCCAGTTCCCAAGCTCACTGCTAACCGATTACGATCCAACAATTGGTATCAGAGCGAGCGCTCTAGATTTGTGTTAGCATCGCAGGTGTCAAAATGGCTCAGGAACTTACTCCGGTGGGGAACAATACCAGCAAGCCGCCAAGGCTTATAACAGGAAGATTTGAAAGCTGGCAACGAGACATGAAAGATTGGATGCGTGGCCAAGACTACCAAGCCTGGTGCGTCATCGAAAGGGGGAACTTCGAAATCGATCCAGCTATTGTCAACGACCTCTCAAAGTGGGGTCCCAACGAGTACAAGTGCATGGAGGCAAACTACAAAGCCAAACAGTACCTAAAGAGGTCCATGTGCGTACAAGATTGTGACAGGGTTGCAAACCTTGACACAGCCAAGGAAATGTGGGAAGCCATCCAACAAATGCACGTTGGGAACTCAGATCTCAGAGAAGATCTTCAAATGAACGCAAAGAGGGAGTTCTACAACTTCCAAATGGAGATGGGAGAGTCCGTCGATAGCTACCAATCCCGGTTTGAAGGACTTTGCACTAAGATGGAAGGATTGGGGATCACAAAAGAAGAAATCACCCACAAAATGAAGGTCCAACAGCTCTTCAATGGATTGACTGGAGAATGGGCAAACGAGAGAACGATGTTCAAGGAAAACCCAGAAAATCGAACACTTATGCTTCATCAAGTGTTTGGAAAGCTAGTGGGACATGAGATGAGGAAGATCGATGATAAGGAACAAACTCGAGCTCATCGAGGGATCGCACTCAAGATCGAAAAGATGCTCAAATCAACCCAAGAACAACATGAAGACTCTGAAGAAGAAGAGGATGAAGAGCTAGTTCTTGTAACAAAGGCTCTTCGAAATTTCTACAAAGGAAAGTCTCAACGGAACAGTGGGAACTGGGGAAAGGGACAGAGTTCCCAAAGAAAGCCCACGGAGAAGGATCTCTCAGAAGTGACTTGCTACAAATGTAACAGGAAAGGACATTTTGCGAAGGAATGTCCACAAGGAACTGAAGGCAGAAAGCAAGGAAAGAAGGCTTACATCGCTACTTGGAGCGATGATGAAGACGAAGATCCTGAAGCATGGGCACTCCCGGACATGTGTGGCATGGCCATAGGAGAAACCACTGGGGAACAACCCAGTGAGGTAACCACTGAAACTTTTCTTGATTCCTTGAGTAATTATGAAAAACCTGAATTGTTGAAAATCCTTTCAAGTCTTGTTAAAGATAACATAAAACTGCAAAACAAGTTGGAAAAACAGGAACACATAAATTCTCAATTAGTTGGTCTTGAGCCTTGTCCCAACTGCATATCCCTTCTAGAAAAACTCAAGTCCCATGTGTCTCACATCGTAGATCTAGAAAGAGAAATCAAAACTTTAGAGAAAGATGAGAACACCCTCCTGCAAAACCTGAGTAAGACTCCCGAACACCCTGAAGTCTCTAGTTCCCAAATCAAGTTTGTCCCAGCCAGACATGGCATAGGATACAAAGGTGAGTGCTCCAAGAACAGAAAGTCACCCCTGAGCGAACATGAGATCCATGAGTGTAGGGCCTTAGAACTCCAGTGCGAGAAACAGAAAAATGCTCATCTCGAGGAGAAAATCAGGGTCCTAGAGAGTGGAAACAATGGTGAGAAAGACTACTATACTGGGAACTCTGGACATAGAATCTATGTCAAAATTGCTAAGGGAAATGGGTCTCGAGTGTACAACAAAGAAACCATGGATAGGAACCGTATCCAGAGACCACACCCAAAATACTACCTGGGAGAATACTACAAGACATGTTGGCACTGTGGTGCTCATGGGCACTACAAGGATGCATGTCCCAAGAAGAGAGCCCAAATCCCTAGAAGCCATGAGTTCCCAAACAGACAAAAACGTCATGCTCATCACCAAAGGAACTCCAACTCTCAAAATTCCAAAGACATCAACATTTCTGACTATATCTTAAATGAAAATGTTTTCCCTTGCAAGGGACCTGGCAAGAGTCATCTTGCCTGGGTCTCAAAACACTAACTTTTCCTTGTAGGTGGCTGTGAGAGGGAACAGTACATGGTTCATAGATAGTGGATGCTCGAACCATATGACAGGGAACAAGGATATCCTCATCTCACTCCACACTCATGCCGAAGGAGGCCACGTCTCATTTGGCAACAAGAACAAGGGAGAAGTTATTGGAAAAGGAGAAGTGTTGCTCAATAGATCTATTAAAGTTAGCAACGTAAATCTGGTAAAGGATCTGGGATACAATCTGCTGAGTGTCTCCCAGATGTGTGATCAAGGGAACAACATCGTCACTTTCGACTCAGATGAATGTCTCGTCATCAACAAGAAGACCAACAAAGTAATTCTGAGAGGAAGAAGATACAACAATGTGTATGTGGTGGACACCAACTTTGAACCACCAATGAAGCTGTGCCTTGCGAGTTCCCAAGATGACACGGAACTCTGGCATCGAAGACTGGGACATGCTGGTGTAAATCAAATCCTGAAGCTTTATCTACAGGATCTGGTCATTGGTCTTCCACGGATCAATCTCGAAGGAGTCAAAATGTGTGAAGCATGTGTTCGAGGGAAACAGACCAGGACCTCCTTCAAACCGAAGAAGGTGGTAAGCACAACCAGGTCCCTGGAGTTGATTCACATGGATCTCTGTGGTCCCATGAGAACAGCCAGTTACGGTGGAAAAAGGTACATGTATGTCTTAATTGATGATTTTTCAAGATTCACCTGGGTTGTTTTCTTGAAGGCAAAATCACAAGCGTTTGAAGAATTTGAGCCCTTCATCAAAAGAACAGAAGTAAGCTTGGGGCTGAAACTGAAAGCAATCAGATCTGATCACGGAACTGAGTTTCAAAACTCGGAGTTCCTAAACTTCTGTGAGCAAAATGGGATCTCTCACAACTTTTCAGCTCCTCGCACTCCTCAGCAAAATGGAGTGGTCGAGAGAAAGAACAGAACTCTGGAAGATATGGCTAGAACCATGATGATCGAAAGTGGAGTTCCTGAGTACTTCTGGACTGAAGCAATCTCCACAGCTACATACATCCTGAATCGAGCCATGACAAGGCCCCTGATCAACAAGACTTCCTATGATCTCATCAAAGGGAGAAAACCAAACATCTCACACTTGAGAACATTTGGTTGCACATGCTTTGTTCACAACAACGGAAAAGACAATCTTGGCAAATTCGACCCCAGAAGCGACGAAGGGATCTTCCTGGGATACTCATCACAAAGCAAGGCTTACAGGGTCTACAATAAAAGAACCAATAAGATAGAGGAAAGCATTCATGTCGTCTTCAATGAAAAGTCTGTAAAGATGGGAACCGAGTCCCAAGGGAAGGGAACTCTGTTCAAGCTAGTCAGACATGAAGACGATGATGATGACGAGGATGAGCCAAGGAAAAGGGATGAAGACTATCCAAGTGCAAGCCATATCCCACAACCAGGGAACAACGACGAAGGTCCAACCCTCACTGATCAAACCTCCCTTGAGGCTCCCTCCTCAGAAGAACTACAAGAAACCTCCAACTCTCTCGAGGTCCCCTCTTCAGGGAACAACTCTGCTGTCCCCCAAGACAATACACTGCCAGAATCAAGTATTCAAGGGGAACAAAGAGGGAACCTGCCAGAAATCTCTGAAGAAACATCAAATGAAGAAGCTGAAGATGAGAGTTCCCATGAGGATAATACACATGCAAAGGAAATCACTCTTGCAAGAACCTTTCAACAAAGGAAGGACCACCCCCTTGAGAACATCATCTCCCCTCTTGATAAAGGTGTTCTAACTCGCTCCTCTCTCAATAATTTTTGTGCTTTTAACGCGTTTGTTTCAATGGTGGAACCCAAAAATATCAAAGAAGCATTAAAGGACCCGGACTGGATTCAAGCCATGCAAGAGGAACTCCACCAATTCGAGAGAAACAAAGTTTGGAAGCTAGTTCCTAGGCCCAAAAACAAGAACATCATAGGAACCCGATGGGTTTTTAGGAACAAGCTCGATGATACTGGAGCTGTAGCAAGGAACAAGGCTAGGTTAGTAGCACAAGGATACAGGCAAGAGGAAGGGATTGACTACGATGAGACCTTCGCACCAGTTGCCAGGATAGAGGCAATCAGACTCCTCATCGTCTATGCTGCTCACAAGGGATTCAAACTTTATCAAATGGATGTGAAAACAGCCTTTCTAAACGGACATCTCAAGGAAGAAGTGTATGTGGCCCAACCTCCAGGATTCGAAGATGAGAAAATGCCCAACCATGTCTATTTCCTGGAAAGGGCCCTTTACGGACTCAAACAAGCTCCCCGAGCTTGGTATGACAGGTTTGCTCAATTCCTCTTGTCCCATGGATACCTTCGAGGTTCCATAGACAAGACTTTGTTTTTAAAGAAAGAGTCTAAAGACACTTTGATTGTGCAAGTATATGTTGATGACATTGTTTTTGGAGCAACTAACGAAACTCTTGTAGAAAAATTTAAGGACCTCATGAGCAGTGAGTTTGAAATGAGTCTCATTGGGGAACTCACGTTCTTCTTGGGACTTCAAATATCCCAAACAAAGGAGGGAACAAAGATCCATCAACAGAAATACATCAAGGAAATGCTCGTGAAGTATGGGATGGAACATTCAAAGCCCATTGACACTCCCATCTCACCAAATTCAAGGCTAAATGCAGATGAAACAGGTATCAGTGTGGACCAAAGGAACTATCGAGTTCCCTTGAGCTCATTGCATACACAGATGCTGACTTTGCAGGGCACTTGGTTGACAGAAAGAGCACTTCAGGAATGGCCCAGTTCCTAGGATCCTGCTTAGTTTCGTGGGGATCTAAAAAGCAAAACTCAGTTGCACTCTCCACAGCTGAAGCTGAATATGTGGCTGCCGCATCATGCTGTTCCCAGGTTCTATGGCTTAAGTCACAACTCCAGGATTACGGTATGTCTTTTGGCCCAGTTCCCATACTCTGTGATAACACTAGTGCCATAAACATTTCCAAAAATCCTGTGCATCATTCTAGAACTAAGCATATTGATATAAGACATCACTTTCTACGTGACAATGTTGAGAATGGGAACATTTCGATGGAACACTGTAGAACTGAAGAGCAAATTGCGGATATTCTTACCAAAGCTTTAGACAAACGTCCCTACCAGCGTTTTCGAATGCTTCTAGGGATGATAACTCTAAACTAAACAAGTCCCTGTTTATCTCTCTCCCAATGCCTGACTAGTTTATCTAAAATTGCATGATAAGGAACTTGGATTCATTGCTTTCACTATGCCATGATTACTAGTCTAAAAAAAAAAATGTGTACAAAGGAACTCTATTTCTTTTGGCCCAAAATGATCAACCAGAGTTCCCTTTATCCCTCATTACAAGCCACCATGACGGTTGATCATATGACCCACCTTAAGCTAGGGATCAGACAAATGCTTCTCATGAGCCAAAACATTTCCTTTATCGAGTTGCAAATCGTCTGGTTCCCTTTGAGTTCCCTAGCCCCACAAAAAGATGAGTGTGAAGTTCTCTCAACCACTTCACTCTCCCTGACCTTGAAAGGATCATGGGAACTGCTGCATCTACAAAGGGAACACTGACTAATCTTCAAAGAAAAACCGTCACTTGGGAAGCGGACTTTCGTGTCAGAAGCTCTGAAGCGTTACAGGCCAAGTATTCAAAATTTGAAAAGGACTTCCCAAGAGATTGTGACGCGTGTCCAGAAGCGTGCTTGAGAAGTTGAAACGGCGCCCCACGTTCATTGGGCAACGGTTATCGAGTTTATTCCACTTCCCCTTCTACCCTTCACCTCCTCTCTCCTTTAAAACCCCTCTTTGCCATTTTTAGGTCCTTTACTCCATCTTTCATCCCTGTCATTCGTCTTCCCCAAATCCCTTTCACTCTCTTTTCAAGAAACCTCCAAAACCTCCCAAATTCTTACAAAAATGGCCCCTCAACACACATTCGCACAAATCAAAGAGTGGGTACTTGCCAATCCTCGCACTCTCTTCATCACTCAACTGAACGAGATCGAGCAAGAACAGGACCCAACCATGAAGGATGTCCTCATTCAAGGGCTATACAATCAAGTAAGCCCTTTCTTGCCCCCTCCTCCTCCTCAGGTTGATGAAACCGTCTCCTGGACCTCTTCCTCCTCCGAATCTCTTCCTCTTCCACCTCCAACCACCAACACCTCCTCCGGAGTTGTCATCGTTGACAACTTCGGAGATGCTCGCCCCTCCATCAATGAAAAACCCCATAAATCCAAACATCGCCACTCATCCAAACATCGCCACTCATCAAAAGATCCCTCAAAATCCAAAAAATCCAAACACTCCCACGACCCCTCCAAATCCAAAAAGCGTAAACACTCTGAGGCCTCTGAATTCTCGGAGCCCAGAAAGAAGGTTTTCTTCCGCTTTGAGGACTACCTGAACTGCTCCAAGGAGAGTTCTTGTGCTCCCAAACCTCCCTACCTTTTTCCTTCCGACGATGGGAACTCCGAACCCCAGAGTCTACTTCCCTCTTCCTCCTCCATCCCTCCTCCTCAAATCAAGGGACCTCCTCCGCCACCTCCTCCAGTTCCCGCCACGATGGGAACTCCAACATCCCAACCTCCTTCACTTCCTCCCTTTCCCATCACTACGGGATCTCCAACTCCACCTTCACCTCACAAAACGCCTTCTTCTTCCTCCCCAAAACACATTTCCACCAACCCCATCTCCACTCAACTCACAACCCCTATTCCTTCTTCTCCTCTCCCCTCTTCCATCACGTCTCCCACCACCACCAAACTCCCCTCTCCCTCACCATCCAAAAGTACCGTCGCCCTCTCCTCAGACGACGACGATCTTCCTCTTTCTGTGGTCATCGGCAAAATGACCAAGGACCCTCCTCCGATCATCATGGGAACTTTGGAGGAGGAAGCCCAGCTCAAGGACATCGAGGAAGAACTCAACAGGGGTCCCTCTGAGCACACAGTCTCCCAAGGGACAAAGTCCCCAGAAAAGGTTGCTCCTCAAGAGCCAACAGAGACAAGGGACCTCGCACCAGCTGGAGGTGCTGAGGCAACAACAAGTCATCCTGGAGATGACGCGGAGGGCTCGGTTTTGAGCTCCTCCGAGGAAGAAGGGACCTCCCATGATGAGGTCGAAGAAGAAGAAGAAGCTCCAGCTTCAAAGGAGCCAGCACGCATCCCTACACCTGGACACCAAATGGTGGTGTCCGCGAGTTCCCCACCACCAAGGGACCGCGTGCTTATGATCGAAGCGGCTGCACCCCCTCAGCAGAAAGGACCTCGCACGGTCTCTAGGGGGAACAAATCCAAAAGCAAGTCCAGAAAAGGGAAGGGGACCACCAAGCATCATGTCAGTGAGCGCCGCAAGCTTCTCCATCACCTCATAGTTTCCCAAGAGGCGCTGACTGAAAATGGTTTGGAGGAACTATGGGAACTGATCAAGGCCCAGGGCTGGGAGAGACTCTGCCAAGAAACTGTGAGCGTAGATCCCTCACAAGTGCGTCAATTCTACAACAACTTCACTATCACCAACGACGGCACTCAGGGAACTCTCTCCCACGAAGGCGACGAGTTTATTTTTACCACGTCTACGATCCGCCTTCAACTCCAGGTCCCTGGTCAAGGGCTTAGCGAGTTGCCCAGCAAGCTCTGGGGCGACTTCAACAGCGCCGAGGTGTACAACACAATTTTTGAGGGTCGGGTTCCCTCTAAGGTCCACTCGACGCATCATCTATCCTTGGTTGCCAAGCTCGCTCACCAATTCATTATCAACGTGGTGGTCCCACGTCAAGAAAAGCGCCTGGTTGTCAACATCCCCGACGCCATCATCCTCTACCACTTCCTCCTCAAGAAGCCCATAAATCTTCCCCGCATTATCCTTGGGCACATGGAAAAGTGCATGGCCTCCAAGTCCCATTCCCTTCCCTACTCCGGGCTGATCAAAAAGCTCCTACAAAAAGACGGTCTCTACGATGCCTCTAAAGAAGAAATCGAGCTTGGAAGGGAACTGGACATTCAAGTTGCCCAGAAGATGAGGCACTCGGAGCCTGTAGAGGAGGCGGCTCCCCTAGAGTCTGGTACACAAGAGGGGAACTCTCCAGTGTTGCTCCGCATCGCCAACACCCTCGATCAGATTGCTAGGGACCAGGCAGTATTGGCCAGAGGACAAGAAAAACTTACCCAAGTCCTTACGCGCCTCTGTGACGCCTTGTTTCCTCAGAGCCCATGATCTCTCCCTTCTTGTTCCCTTAATCCAAAAATGACCACAAAATTGTACTTGGGTTCCCATTGTACATATTATCTTAAGTAATGAAATGGTCTTTATTTTGATTGCGTGTTCCATTCTTTCCTAATATTGCTTTGCTTGATTTTCGATGATGTCAAAAGGGGGAAAGATAAAAAATGTGAGATGAGTTCAAAGTTTAAGTCATCACAGACCACGCATAAGCTAAGGGGGAACAATTGCATAAAAAGCCTAATAGGAACTATGTGTCTCACCAGAAGTGGCTCCCTAAATCTAAATGTCTCACTAAGAGTGATTTCCCAAAATCATACTTAGGAACTCATCAGCATATCATTCATTGAAATATTTGCATTTTTTTTTATGGGTTTGTCATCATCAAAAAGGGGGAAATTGTTGGGACGTTGTTGGGACCTCTGGTTCTAAGCAACGGATCAACGATTCACTCCTCTTTAAGTTTTGATAATGACAAACACCATAGGGAACTAATGTGGTTTGTTCAAGTACTTCTAAGGAACACAGGTACAGCAAAGAACTCCTATGAATGACAAAGCCACTGCTAGCCACAATGAAGAGTTTCCATCAAGGGAACTCTGAAGAGGAAAGTTCCCTTGAAGTGGGAACTCCCAGAAACAAACAAGAAAACACAAGCTTACAACGATGAAGAGTTTCCATCAAGGGAACTCTGAAGAAGTCAGTTCCCATGAAATGGGAACTCACATGTGAAGACAACGACCGTTCAGCGCAGATCGCGGGATCCTGTCTCAGACAGCCAGAGGGAACAGTCTGAGGATCAGACTGTCACGCTTCATCCAACGGTCCGATTGATTCAAGAAGTTGACCTAGTTCAAACCAAAGTCACATGTGAAGAAAGTACAACTTGGGCATCAAGCAAAGGGCATTTTGGACACAAACGAAAGATGCTACTGCCCAAGACAAATGGACTATAAAGCCAAATGAATAGTACTCGGTTTGAGCACTTCTCCCAGAACTTACAAAACACCCACATCTGAGAAAAGAAAGAAAAGGAAGAGAAGTCCCCGCCGGCGAGTGTGTGATCTCGACGACGGTGAAGCTGAAGTTCCCTGGAGCAAGGGAACTGAGAAGTCAGCGTAAGGTTTGAGTTACTTGTGTTTTGCTGTTGTGAGCTTAGGAACTCAGTTGAGAGGATTTACTAGTGTTGCTAGAGTTAGGAAGAACTTGTAGGAACAGAGAAGTGTAAATCCGGCTGTGTAACTAAGGAACAAAGCAATCAATATAAGTAAGTCATTCAAAATCCTCCAAGCGGAGGTAGAGGTTTACCCATACAACTAGTTGGTTGTAGTGGGGTTCCTCTATAAAGGAACTGTCCCTTTAACTGTTTTTATTACTTGCGATTATTTACTTCCGCTGCCTTGGGAACAGCTTAATTGCCAGTTCCCAAGCTCACTGCTAACCGATTACGATCCAACAATTGGTATCAGAGCGAGCGCTCTAGATTTGTGTTAGCATCGCAGGTGTCAAAATGGCTCAGGAACTTACTCCGGTGGGGAACAATACCAGCAAGCCGCCAAGGCTTATAACAGGAAGATTTGAAAGCTGGCAACGAGACATGAAAGATTGGATGCGTGGCCAAGACTACCAAGCCTGGTGCGTCATCGAAAGGGGGAACTTCGAAATCGATCCAGCTATTGTCAACGACCTCTCAAAGTGGGGTCCCAACGAGTACAAGTGCATGGAGGCAAACTACAAAGCCAAACAGTACCTAAAGAGGTCCATGTGCGTACAAGATTGTGACAGGGTTGCAAACCTTGACACAGCCAAGGAAATGTGGGAAGCCATCCAACAAATGCACGTTGGGAACTCAGATCTCAGAGAAGATCTTCAAATGAACGCAAAGAGGGAGTTCTACAACTTCCAAATGGAGATGGGAGAGTCCGTCGATAGCTACCAATCCCGGTTTGAAGGACTTTGCACTAAGATGGAAGGATTGGGGATCACAAAAGAAGAAATCACCCACAAAATGAAGGTCCAACAGCTCTTCAATGGATTGACTGGAGAATGGGCAAACGAGAGAACGATGTTCAAGGAAAACCCAGAAAATCGAACACTTATGCTAGTAAATTTTTTAAAAATATGGAAAGGTAAAAAATAATCTAAATTCTAGTAAATTTTTTTTATCAAATTCAATTATTAAAAAATTAATTAAAATTAAAAATATACTTAATAAGAAACAATGAAAAAATATAAATAAAGAATGAATTTTTTAATTATAATAAAATCATTTATATTTACATAAATAATTCAAAAAGAAAATTAAGGAGAAGTTAATGTAATTTTTTCTATTGTCAAAATTAAATTTAGGCTAGTATTATCTTTTTAGATTGAAAGTTCTATTTTTTTATCAAAATTTTATTGAAGACAAATCTTTTACATAAATAGATAAAAGATAAAGATAAAATAATTTTATTTAATTTTAAATAAAATTCGAATTTAATTTTTTTCACATAAATAGATAGAAGTTTAATTAGAAAAACTAAATTAATATATCTATCGCAATATATAATATCTAATGTTCTATAATTTATTTTAATTTTAGATAAAATCTTTTAGATCTATCCTAATTCCTAATATATAATAGATAACATTTTTATTTTAGATAGAATCTTTCCTAGAATAATTTATCTTAAATTCCCAAAATAAAAAATCCTATGTGGCGAAATCCTAGGTGGCTTAACGTGGGAACGACACGTAGGAAAAATCCTAGGTGGCGCAACGTGGTGGCCTTATTCCTTGCGTCTGTTATATATATACATAGATTTGTATAAGGAAGTTGTCAAAAGATATTGTTATATTTGTTTGATGTTAAAGATAGATTTAAATAGTTAAAGAAGAATTTAATACGAAAAAGCTAAAACATTAAAGATAGATTTAAATAGTTAAAGAAGAATTTAATAGGATAAAGTTAAAAAATTAGGAATAAAATTAGGAATAAAATTTAATTTTGTAAATATGAGGTGGGGCCAGAATCGTTCTAGTGGCTTAAAAAGGTATAGTTTTAATATATAGTCATAGATAGATAGATTGTTATTTGTTTTTTTTCTTAAGTTTATATGGAGATCATCTCTAACTTTTCTTATTGGATCCAACCTTTTTAGGGCTGTGTTAAAAACAAATTTTACAATATTAACTATAATTCTTTAAGACTTTATCCTATAAATGAATTTTAAAGTGTCTAAAACAAATTGCTATTGTCTCTTGCTTAACATTAACTATCCAAGTCAAAACTATAAGATTTATATCAACCAAAATATTGATCTTACATGGATGTGATTGTCCTAACTCACAGCCTTTTAAAATCCTATGGTAAAATCTTCTACGACAGTGCATCTTGAAAGTTCTTATTACAAAAATCTCTTTAAAATAATAAATATTAATTTATCGATTAATTAATATCTCTTTAAAATAATAAAATACCATGGTCCCAACCATATTAATTTATAGAGGTTTTACTGTATATATATATATATATATATATATATATATATATATATATTAGGGTGTGTTTGTTAGTTACCAAAAATTAGTTGGAGTTTTCCAACTAATAGTTGCAAAAACTCGTATAAACATTGTTTGTTTGACATAAAAAAACTAGCAATTAGTTGTAAAACTAGTTTTTTTGAAGAAGCTAGTTTTAGTCTGTGTTTTTCGGATAGCCGGGATCCGACTTTAGAATCCGGAATGAGAATGCAGTAGGAGATGGCATTGGGGAACACAACCAAGGAGGATGAATCAAATCTCCCCAAGTCAGTTAACAGCCGACCGCTCTACCACTGAGCTACTGAGGAACAACGGGGGGTTTTATCTCATAGAGTTAAATTCCCGTTCTCAACCCATGACCCATATGAGCTCGAAGCTTCCTTCGTAACTCCCGAAACTTCTTCGTAGTGGCTTGGTCGGTTACTCGGGATTCCCGATTATTCCATTTCTTGATGTTAGCAATGTATAGCGGTCAAATAGGATTATTTTCTTCTCGTTCGAATATGACAAAAAATTTCGCCTTTGGACTTTTGGAGACAGGATTACTTTGTTAGTTTGTACCAGTATTTTTGTTTTATTAATTACTACTATTCTAAATACGTCATGGTACGAAATTATTTGGACTACAAAATTAAACCAGATTATAGAATAAGATTTGATAAATAATAGTCAACAAATTGGAATTCATTTATCAACATATTTTTTTTCTCCCATTTGAACTCATTTCGATAATTCTTTTAGTTGCTTTGATCGGTGCAATTGCGGTTGCCTGTCAATAAGATTAAAGCCAAGAAGTTAGTTATTTATACCAAGCGTTCTTCTTACGGCTAGATCCAATCTCCTGGTCCCTGCGGAAAGAAAAAAAGAATTTAAAGTTCTTTTAAAGCTTTTGCACTAGTTTTTAGTAGTTTTTCGAGAAAATAATTATTTTCTAAATAACAATAACCCTATTATAAAATAGAATTTAAAATTATCAATTACTACAATAAACTAGTTGAACATTACTAAACAATGTTTATATATTTTTTTCGAAACTTCAACTACTTTTACAACTAGTTTTAAACCTTCAACTAGTTTTGCAACTTCAACCAGTTTTTTCGGTGACTTAACAAACTAGTTGTACCTTTTCGAGCCACCAGAACGATTTTGGCCCCACCTCATATTTAAAAAATTAATTTTTATTCCTAATATTTTAACTTTTTCATATTAAATTCTTCTTTAACTATTTAAATCTATCTTTAACATCAAAAAAATATTTATTTAATCTATCTTTAAAATCAAACAAAGATCTATTTAGTATAACAATATCTTTTGAAAACTTCCTTATACAAATATTTAAAATTAAAGATAAAAAATTTAAAATATTTTAAAATAAGTATAAATATCTTTGACCTCTTAACATGATATATTTTCACGAATTAATTTATAGATATATATATTTCTTTTATAATAAAAAAATTAATGATAAATACTTATAATTTTAAAAAATAATAAAAATAGGTAATATAATGTTTAATAGATATATTAAAATATTTGATAATCTCTAAATTAAGGTATATAGAAAGTAATAAAAAAATATAATATTTAATCTTATCTAATCTTTATTTTATCGAGCCACAAAATGAGTGGCCTCACCTTAAATGAAAATAAATTATTTTTTAAATTATTTTCTATAAATAAATTATTTTTATCTTTATCTTTCATATTTTATTATATCTTATTTATTAATTTAATTATTATTTTATTTAAATCTTATCTCTTCCATATTCTAATGTATAAATATTTTTTATTCATAAGTTATCTTTCAAAAAAAAATATCTATGAAATATCATCAAGGAAAAGGAGAAATGTACATTATTTTACCTTAATAATCTTTTTTTATTTTCAGCATTAAACTTAATAATTTATATTTAATTTGTTTGTTGTATTTGCTAGATTACAAATCAATATAAAATCTATCTATCTATTACTAATAACTAAACCGAAATCAATTTTTGCCACCACGTTGCGTCACATCAACATTTATTAAAATAATAATTTTAAATAATTAATTATGTAAAAAATTTATCTCTAAATAAACATAGAGATAACATAATATTTATAAAAATTTATTCCCAATAAACGTAAAGATAAAAATAATATTTGTAGATTTGATCAATAAAAATAAAAAAGGACATTATATTTTTTATATTTTTAAAAGATAAATTTTAAAAAAGGATAAGAAAATATATGTACATGTGATCACTTAAAATATATTTGTCACCATATTGCATTACATCACCCTATATTAAAATACCTATTTAAAATAAAGATATTAAAAATATATCAAAAATATTTTTTTTATTTGTGATAACTTGAACAATATAGTTAGAAAAATATTACAATTGACGACTACAATCTTATCTTATTATTGTAATACTCGGGTTTGTTCTACTTGTCGTGATCATAATTAGGATTTCTTGTTTTACAAGTGATCGAGATTTCTTGACTCGCTAGCAATCTTGTAATTAAATTAATTAATAGGAATTAATACTTAGTAATTTCTATCCTAATATAAATGAATCCTACCTTACTAACACAATCCTATCCAAACCCATTAATAGCGGAATCAAATAAAACTACTTGTGCAAATCTAATTAATTAACTTAGCCTAACTCTATCTTAATCAAACCCTAAAACCAGTTAGAGCCACGATCGCATTCCTTCTTGCTCTCGTCTCCTTCTCTTCCAAATGACAACTCGTTCTCACGAGATATGCTGTCACTGCTTTCTTACTCTTCTTCTTCTTCCCCGGCGAGTCGGCGTGCGCGACCATCCTCTCCTGCTAACAGCATCGACACCGCCATTGTGCCAAGATTGTCGGCGCTCCTAAGTTTCTTCCCCGACCGCAGGTTCGAGCGTTTGATGGGCTTGTCGCAAAGGCTACCACACCCTTGTCTCGCAAGTCGTGTGCCCAGGTTTGATCGGCGATTCTCAACGGTGGCGCCGCCTTTGTCATCGTGTTCAATCGGTTAGATTTCCTGACCTTCCCTTCCATTGCCGTATTGTTTTGGGCAGCGGTCGGTTTCGATCGAGTCTTGTTGTTCTTGGTCCATGTTTTTTTTTGGCAAACAACTTGGTTGAGTTGTGCTGCTAGGTCCTAGGTATGGAATGAATTTGATTTTGTTCAGTGGGATTTGATCGAATGTGACAAGGGACAATCTAGTTCAAGAAGGGGGTGTCTTGTGGTAGTTTAATTGTTTAACAATGGTGGCTCGGGTTTAGAGGTGTGATGGGTGACGAGAGTTGGAGTAGGGGTTGGTTTCTCGGTCATGGATTTTTCTTTATGGGGTTTAGTGGTTTAGTTAATCATTAGGATTGAAGTAGTACTAAAATGAGTTTGTATATATATATGGGGAGATACGTTAGTTTAGATAGATAGTTAATTAAATTGTTGCTTTAGTTTGCTATATAAGTCTCGTACGTATGTGGGAAATTAATGAGAAACTTGTTTGCTGGAATTTGAATGGTACTCACATGTTAAAGTATATGAAGTATTTAATGAATTTGTAGGTCGTTTTTGTTAGGTTCAGTTAATTAATTAGTAGTTAAGGTTAGTCAAGTGAAGCGTTTAAAATAAGTGGGTATATTCGATGAAAGGTTAGTTTGGGTTAGCTAGGTAGTTTAGTTAGTCGGTTCATTGTATGCTTTAGTACTACTGAGCTTGGGATAATTAAAAAGTTACCGATTTTTAATTTTTGATGGAGACAGTCAAAGTACTAAGTGTTACCGTTAATATGTTTAAGGCTAGGTTTCACCTTCGCGGATTCTCGACTCTTCTCCATCTACGTTAGGAACTCATCTATCAAGGTAAGTTGTTTTCGACTTGCTCGGTTATTCTCTATCCTGTTAGATTGCATACCGTTATTGTAGGGCGGGTTTTAGGAACTAGTCCCGAATACCTTTTAAATTGTTTTGAACTTCTTGAATTGTGGTGTGCGTAAAATGGTTTTGAATGTATTTTATCGGAAAGATATTTTTGGAACGTTTTCTCTGTGTTGGTACCGTTTCCGACACGGCCCATTGTAGCTGGCGTTGAGGAAGAGTTGGCTACGTTTGACCCGTGTGACAGGGAAATCGTGCCCCTTCGACGAAAATTATTATCTGTATGTTTTTGGCAAGTGCTCCAGTGGAGGCTTAGCCGGGGTTAGAAGGGAGATTGTGAAGTGGAGTGAGAGGGCCTGTCTCTGCAATCGGCGCGGTAATGAGCGCCTTGGAAGTCGGATTGTGGAAAAGGAGGATTTGCATTATTATGAGATTGTGATTGTAAATGTGTATGTGGCTATGTGTGACTGGTTATAACTAATTTAGGTATTGGCCTTTAGAATTATGATTGCGATTGTGGATTTGTATGCTGACTTTAGAAATGCTTTCAAAACGTTCTGCAATTTCCGTATTCTCTCTAGCTTGGTAGATTAGAAGCTGACCCTTCGGGGGATATTTTTCAGTTCCAAGAATGAATCAGGGAGCCGTGCAGGAACCGAGGCTAGATGGCGGGCCGAAGCGGTAAAGAGCGCGTGTCATAGTGGGATGGGTTTTTACGTTAGTTTATTTATGATTTTTCTAGGATATTGTTTTGTTTTATTACGTTAGAGTTGGTATTATGATTTGTCTTCTGTTTCCATCGAATGATTTTATTGTTGGTGATGATTCGTCGGATTCAGGATGTTTAAATTTAGGTTTTCGGGAATTCATGCATAACTACGTTTTCTATATTTTTATTAAAATAAGGTTGGATGTTTTTATTTTGTTTTCTCGTCGTGCCTGCGTTGCAAGATCCTAATGTGTAGTTGTCATCCTACTTAATAGTACCTAGTAAGGTCTATTTCTTAGTAGCGCCCCGTCGGAAGTCGGGGTGTTACAAATTGGTATCAGAGCCAGGTTGACAACAGGGCACATGGAACTGACCAACGAGTGTACCCGAGGTCCAACTTAAAATCAAAACCGGCCGATGTTTTCAAATATTTTTTGGGGTAGACATGCTGCATATAGGGGGTAGGTGACACGTCGCGACTCCGCACCGCCAATTGAAGGACCTTCGATAGTTTAGTACTTTTAACCAACTAATTCTAAGGGTAAGATTGACAAAAGCTAATCCCGATCGTAGTGTTAGAATTAGGGATATGTGAGGAAGCAACAAGAGTAGGATTGAAGTGTTGGGTTGTATGATCTCCAAGAGCTTCCTATTACTGGTCATTGAGCAGTTGAATCTAGTACAAGAGAAGGCACATGTGGTCTACATTGAAGAGAATGGAGCAAATTGGAGGGAATCTTACCTAAGCGACCAAATTATAAGATTTGATGGTGGTCGAACTCCAGCTAGGAATGGGGGTCAAAGAAAGGATTTTGCTTGCTTTAGAAAAAGCTGAACACCTAATTTAAAGAGTTTATCTTGAGTATTAAGTGGGGGATATGAAGGGGAAGTAGTGATCGATAATTAATCTCACTTACTTGGAGTTTAATCATAAGAGAAGGGAGTGGTAGGGTGAATTCAAGGATTAAATGCATCGATTCCACCTCCGAAAGAGGTTCAGTTATGTTCTCTAGAAGTTGAACTTGACATTAGGATTGAGAATCGGTTGTCATGAAACATTGATCAGGTGGTTTGACCTTTGCAATTCTCTAGAATTGGTTAAAGATGAGTTAGTTTCAGTTGAAGAATTTTGAAGAGGATGTCAAATTTATATTTTCAGGTGATATGAGCACTGTGAATGACGTGAAGAATGTTGTAAAGTTAACTAATGTCTAGTAGGGTGGGAATAATTGGGCAAGGACCTTTATCGATTAATTAGACCGGATGTAGGGGTCTTTATCAAGGATATCCTTGTCTACTACCAGACCTGTAAGAGTAGGCTTTCATCTTAGAGACTCCTTTGATGTTTAAACAATACCAACGATGTGTAAGGCTCATGAAGTATCTTTTCAAATAAACGAGGAGCATGTGGTGAGCAAGTGGCTCAAATCGAGAAAATGAGGTTGGATTTTGAGAGAATCAACGCTATAACATGTTAGAAGCGCCTTTTGAAATGAGAATGCGTCACAAACATATGGAATTAAAAAAAAAATTAAAATTAAACTTTTGATGATGTATAAAGAAAACTTCTAGTCTAAACCATCATTGACCAGGTTGCGAGTAAGAAAATTGCAAGGAAGGTAGGTAGGTTACCAAAAGAGTTGGGACTGGTTGAAAGATAGAATAAACATGCATACTCATACCACCTATTTCATAAGATCACGAGAGAGATGCACATTTTAGTAACGACTCAAAGCCATAAGAGGTGTGTCACGAGGGAAAGGGTTGAGTAATCGCCTATGTAGCTAGAGAGATAAAGTTATAAGAGTCGTGAGAATAGAAACAACATAAGGAACGAGTGACCAAACCCAAGGTATTGGACACGACCGAATTCGGTATATGCTAAGTTTGGATAGACAAACACTAACTAAAGGACGTCATCATAAGTAAAAGTTGAAGCATAAGATGCTAGGATGGCTCAAGCTATGGAAAATTATGACTTGGAAGATAGTGATATCCAAAAAAGAGATTAATGAAGGAGGCATTACCAGGAGGATAGTTCAAGTGTGTTGTTCAGATTCAATGATGAGAGGTATTGGGTATTCTGTAATGTTAGTCGATTATGACCTAGAAGCGGATGTTTCTTCACACAAATGATCCACACTTATAGGAAAATTCGATAAAGGAACAAAACCTTATAGAAGCGGTTCAAGGGTACTATGGATAAGTCATGTAAGAGAGAATCAGTCGCTCAGTCGAAGGAAATTTACTAGCGATAGGGCACGCGGTGTTTTGAGAACCACAATGACGGAATTGTAGGGTAAAGGAGATTTGAAATAGAAGTGAAAACCCACTCGACATTATTAAAAAAAAATGAATGAAAAAAATGACATGGAACCTGTTGAGAAGGTTTTATATAGACATATACTTGCTTATGGATTTCGTTGAGAAACAACAATTAGAGTATGGTGTTGATAGGGTTTCTCGGCCAACAAATAAATTTGTAAGTCAAGACCCCGCTGAGTACAGTGGAGTCAGGATCGTTCCACAGGAAGCAAGGTTGTTTGTCTATCAATCTAATAAAAATCAAATAAAATCAAACACAATCACTCACGAGATGCCTCGTTAACGACCTTGTCAGGATCGTTACCGAACCACCGAACACAAAAATACCAATTAACGACCTAATAAAATTCTAAATAATACTCGGTACCGAAGCAAGTATTCAGCAACGAAGATTTATCAGAAATAATTCAATAAAACAAATATCTAGGATAAGGGACACCACAACATAGCCAAGCATAAGAATTCGTAAGAAGATAAGATCATGCCTTTAAATAGATAGAGTCATCAACTTTCATTGACTTGACAAGTAAATTAATCTATTTTCATAAACTAACTCACTCAATTGCTTGTTTTGGATCTAAAGCTTGAAACTTTCGTTTTCAAACAATATCAACCTTCAAGTTACTAACTTTCTCTTTCAATCAAGTTAAAACTCAAATTACCTCAACTCCCGTTCGGTATTAAGCACAACAAACAATCTCAATAAAAATAAAAGGCATTCAACACACTATCTTACTCATCAAACATGCTCAACTATGTCGGGCTTAACCCCGACCCTAGAAAAATAGACTACTCACTACTCATGATTAAGAAACTAAAAACTTCAATAAAAACAAACATTGAAACAAAACTCAAACTTAAATTAATAACAAAAATATCGTCTTACAGAGATCCAGAAGAAAACCAAAACAAAACAATCACCGAACACACTCGATCAACGAACCTCGGAAACCGTCGTCACCGAACCTCGTCACCGACTTCCGATCCGGTTCTCTCTCCTTCGGCCTTCCTCCAAATCTCCTCCAAAACTAGCTCTAAAATTCTACTCCAAAATTAAGCCCCCCTTTCTATGCTAGATAGAAGGGTATTTATACTAGAAAATCCTAAAAAACTAAAAAGGCTAAAAGATAAAAACTTTCCTAAAAAGATAGAAAGAATCTCTAAAAGATAGAAATAAAATCTAGAAAGATATTAAACTCTAAAATACATATTCTAATAACCCATAAAGATTCTAAAAAGATACTCAACCGATACGGAAATAAATTCCCGCTCAGGATCGGCGAATAATAAAATAATACTCCGAAATCTTCTTCTTCGTGGCCTCGTTAACGACCCTTTACAGCCTCGTTAACGACCCTTTACAGCCTCGTTAACGAGCCTGGGGTTTTGTTTTCTTCAACACCTCCTCTTGTTTTCTTGAGCTTTGACTTCTTAAATCTTGCACTTTCCCGTCCTTCACTGTGATGCTCCAAATTTAGCTCCTTTCCTCGCCAAAACCTGCAAAATACACAAAATAGCGTAGATTCCACTCTTTTCGTAGATTTATGCAAAACTAACTAAAAATACTCAAAACTAAACCTAAACTAGACAAAACTAAACCTAATAAACAAAGAAAACCTATTAAAAACTATACTAAAAATGCGAACATCAAAATACCCCATACTTAGACTTGCTTGTCCTCAAGCAATAATCAAGATACTAACCAAAACCAAAACAAATCATGCTTATCAAGACATAGCCATCTTCAAAAAGCAACATCTACACATAAGAAAATTATAGCAAAAGACTATTAACATCCTCACACATATGTGCACTTAAATAGACATAAAATAATACAATCCAACCTCTCAAGGGATATAATGTGTTTCGCTCAACTCTCATGTGTTTGGGCTTATAATTTCAATCTCTCAACTCATCCTATATACAAAAACTCATAGAAATTGGGACTTATATCACCAATACTCTCCACCCAAGATTTGTCAAAACAAGCAAAGAATCATCAAGAGAACTTAGGCTCAATGAAAAACTTCAAAGAATCTTCCATTCGGCCGGGTTGTAATGGGGCTTGGTAATAACAATAGGGCGTGGAAAATATTTTGGTCATGTGGTGCTAATAATATCCGGGAATCAAAGACTTCTAAAAACTCACATCTCCAAAAACTCTCAAAACATAAACCAAACTCACTCTCATTATGCACTTATTTTCACTCACCCATTTGTCATCCTAGAAAGTCTCATAACCAAAAATAAAAGAATCTCTCGATATTATTTTTAAACACAAATGCACTTCAACTTTTCCTCTTTCTTTCTCCTTTTTTTCTTTTTTTTTTTATTTGTTGCCTTGTTAACGAACCCACATCCGGGTCGTTAACGATCCACCGTATACATTTCTTCCCTTTAAAACTTAATTGTGCATCTTTTTATCAAGAGACCTTTCTTACATGTAATAACAAGAGACTTCCAAATCTACCCTTCCCAAATACCCTTTAATTCAAGCAAATAGAAACTCTTTTCTTTTCAACAAAACACAAAACTTTACCTCTCCAATCTAAGTCCTAATTCCCGGATAGGGTCAAGCTTATCTCGGCTAGGGAACAATTTTTGTGGAGCTAAAAATAAAAGGTTTCAGGCCAAAATTGGTTATCAAAAGAAGGAATAATGTAAAGGTATATAGGGGATAACAGGGCTCATAAAAATAAGTTCTCTATCATATGATCTTCACAAGTAATGAACTAAAAATCTTATAAGGGTCTCAAGAAATAGATAACCATCACAATTCCAAGAGATAATATGCATAAGGAGAGTAAATCACACAAAAAAAAGAAGAGGGATTTATAAATGTTCTCCCTATAAGGCCAAAAATTTCTCACAAGGTAGATTTTGTTGGATTGCATCATCTATGCTATAAAGTATATGTGCTCAATTTCATCTAATGCTATTCTCTTCTAAAAAACAATAATTTCAATTTTTAAGAATCCGGCTATACTTTCAAAGACATGTTTGCAAGGAATTATATGATTAAACTAGTGATTGCTATCATAGAACTTTAAGAAGGAATATCTATCAATTCTAAACTCTTTTTGGATTTTTCAAATTTTTCAATTTTTTTTGTTTTTTTCGAATTATTTCAATTTAAAAGAAATAACAACTACACAAAGACACCTAGGACATAATTTTTCTACTTTCTCCCACCCCATACTTAAAATTACAGTGTCCCCACTGTAAGAAAAATAAGAAGAAGAGGGAAAAGAAATAGAAAAGAAAACAAAAAATTAAAAAGAAAAAGAAAGACATAAAACTTACAAAAGTGGAAACAAGGAAAGGAAACTTCATCTTGAGCTTGATCAACGGTTCGGTGGAGGAAAATAGTGCTCAAAGTGCCCCATGAAGTCATATATCGTCCTCCAACGCTCAACATCCTCCGCCTCTCTCTGACGTTGCCGCTCGTCCTCTATTGACATGCGAGCGGAGTAGACGGTTTCCCATCTATCCATCCTCCGATGAATGTGATCGGTTTGAAAGTGAAGCTGCTGCATCCGTGCAGAAAGATCCTCGGCCCATGGTGGTGGTATGCTCGATCCTGCGTACTCGGGCTGAGGAGGTGGTGGGTAGTGAGGCTGGAAATGATCTTGATACATCACCGGGTTGTAAGGCATTAAGCCATATGCATGAGGGTCGACAGGAGCTGGTGGAGGGTCGACAGGAGCTTGCGACACCTCGTTAACGAAGCTGGTTGCCTCGTTAACAGTGTTGGGTGGTGGCTGGAAATGGTCGTTAACGACCCTGGTTGGCTCGTCGACGAAGATGTTGCCTCCTAATTCCTCTGTCTCCATGTCTTCTTCTGTAAAGTTGAGCTCCTCAGTGCCGCCCTCGGTGTCGGCTTCCTCGGTGTCATTGCCTACGACCTCGGTATCCTCTTGCTCATCTTCTTCTTCATATTCGTCCACATCGTCCCGCTCAAACCGGGTGTGACATGGCCGAAGCGAGAGCTCATCCTCCGGTTTTGGCTCCAATGGGTAAGGCTGGCCCGTCCACACTTCGTACCAATTCGGTACGTAGAGTAGCTCGTACATGTCGAGGGAAGGTATGACGACTTGATCTCGAACCTTCACCTTGTAGCCTCCCTCGGCTTGCACGAAAATCCCGGCACTATACCAATAGTTCTTGTTGAGGAGTTGAGCGTGGGCCGGTGTGTAACGAGTGAGATCCACTCCAAGATTTTTAGCCAAGAGGCTAACCAAATTTCCACACCACACCTCCTTGGACTTGTGGGACTTCTCGACATAATAGAGCCATTCGTACCCCAAATTCAAGGGGCCGGGCTCCTCGAAGAGGATGGTGCGGAAGCAAGCGACCTCCGTTCTTGTAGGCCGTTTCAACTCCTTCTTCGGCCAAAATGTTGCGGCGAGGACTCTCAAGATAATCCGGAAGATGGGGTTGACTATGGTTGCCCCGGATAGCGCCGCGGTGGAGGATTGAACCTCTCCGGTGATGTAGCTCCAAGTGCGGGTCACTCGGTAGTCCTTCAAGCTATAGTCTCTAGATGGGTTTGGGAGCTCCAAGATTGCATTGAACTCCGCCATGGTGAAGTCACGGTCCTCGTTACCGAGCCGGAACCGAATGCGTCCCGCCGAGATCTTCGACGAGAAGTTGGTCTCCAAGGTGGCCAAGAACTCGGATGTGAGGGCCGGATAATGTGGCAAGCTCTCTTGCTTCAATAAGTGTGCGGCCCCAAGGATGATGAAGGCGTCCTTGACATCCGTGTAGATGCCCGTAGAGACGGCGCTAGACTTCGAGAACCATCGGGTGTAATGGTCCTTCTCCATAAAATCCCGGTAGCGCCGTACTTGGCTCTGACTGCTCAAAATCACATCGTCCACCCGGGGTGGAGATGGAGACCTGTGGTTCCTCCTCTTCTTCTGGGCTCGGGTAGCGGGTCTGCTTGAACTAGCCATGGATCCTACAAAATAATCGAAAATTTTCCAAGATAAGATCCACTCAAAAATAATAGGTATGAGACCCCATACTTGGTCTTCAAAATTAACCTCGAAATTACTCATAAACTACCCAATTGGGTTGTTCACGAGTCTGGGCTCGGATCGATCATATATGAAGTGCAGGGTCGTTAACGAGCCTGGGTGGGTCGTTAATGACCCGCCGAGAGCAAAACCAGAAATTTCCGAAATTAAATCTACCTCTAATTCAGCACAAATCAAGCATGCAATCTTCTATTATTCTCCACAATTCCCTCATTGGGTAAAAGCACCCCATACTTACTCAATTACCCATCCCTAACATGCTAAAAATTTCCCGGAATTTTGACATGCAAAGTTCGAACTTTTAGATCTAGAACAAGAAAAATTCATGCTCTCTTAACTAAAGGGTTACAATAGCTAATCTAACATGAATAAACTTACCTAAAACATGAACAACTAAGCACAATCAAGAATTTTTAGAACGGAATTTAAGCATGCTCATCGATCTCCCTAAAAATCATGATTCAAGATATGAAATTTAACCCTATAGAGAATCAATCATGCAATTTCAAGCAAGGGTTTAGAAATCATACCGGAGAACCGAGAATTAAAAGGACAAGGGTCGGAATCGGGGTGGTTAACGAGCTCGTCGTCGACGGTGAATGGCTTTCGAACTCCGGTAACGATGGCGTCTCCGGTGGTCGTTAGCGTGGGATTTCCGACTCGGTGGGAGAGAAGGGAAAGGGATTGAGAGAGTTTTGGGTTTGAGAGTGAATGTTTGGAGAGATTGTGGTAGAATTTTGGGAGGGGTAGAAGGGTTTTTATAGGAGGGGTAAGGATAGAGGGGGTGGCGGCTAGGGTTAGAAAAATTAACTAGGTTAGAATTACTTACCTGCCCCGTATTGTGACGAATCGGGTCGTCCGAACCGGGTCGTTAACGACCCTGGGTGGGTCGTTAACGAGCCACCGTAGCCTTCTTGAGTGAATTTTCGACCCCTTTTTTCCTGAAATCTTGTTAGCTCAAAAATCTTATTTCTATCCTATTTAAAACTAAAAAAGAAACATAAAAGAAAGCTTAAGAAATAATCTAAAAAAAATAAATAAAAAAAACAAAAAAAAACTAAACCTATTCTAAAAAGCGGGTTGCCTCCCGTAAGCGCTATGTTTAACGTCGTTAGCCCGACGAGCGCTCTTGCTAGTCTTGTGGTGTGAGAGCCATGGTGATGTTGGGGTCTTGAGATATCTTGCCTTTAGCCTTACTGCCTCTGTGCACTTGAATTGCTAAATTAGGACCTTCTTCTTCTAACAACAAGCTCGATATCCCTGGGTTGTTAGTGTAGTCCGAAAGCCAAGGTGGTTTGGACTTTTCTGTAACCTTTGTAGTTGGGCCTTTGTGCATGGGAGAATCAGTGATCGACAGATGTGGATCGGTAGGGACTGTGGTGTCGAGTTCGGGTTGAGTCAACTCTAGTTGTGCCACTCCAATTGGGTCGTTGGCCTTTTTATCTAAATTGAATTCCACCCGTTCCTCTCCTATATCAAAAGTGAGGAGTCCCTTTCGCACATCAACTCTTGCTCCTACTGTGGCTAAGAATGGTCGCCCGAGAATTATGGGGACATGAGGGTCTTCAGGCATATCAAGGACAATAAAATCATTCGGTATAAAGAATTTCCCGACTTGGATAGGGTAATCGTCCATTACTCCTGTGGCCTTGACACTTGACCCATCTGCCATGTACAGATTCATGTCTACTGGCTCCAGTGGTCCCATATTGGCTTTAGACCATATTGAGAGCGGAACAAGACTAGCACTGGCACCCAGATCGCATAAAGCTTTGAACTTGTGGTTGCCTATGCCGATTGTGATTGCAAACCTCCCAGGATCTCCAAGCTTTTCTGGAAGAGCTATTGATCTGACCTCGTCCTGCAGCTCTGTAATAGATCTTTTCCTGCTAAGAATATCTTTCAAGAATTTTGTGTAAGCCGGCATTTCGCTTAGGGCCTCAGCGAATGGGATGGAAATATTAATGCCCTGAAGAATCTTAACGAAACGCTTGAACTTACTCTCAGTAGAGTCCATAGATTTCTTAGTTGGAAATGGAAGAGATTTCACCATTCTCGGAACCAAGTTAGGCTCGAGAGGTGAGAGTACCGGGTCGACACTGGGGTCGTTCGGTATCCTCGGCGGGTCGTTACCGACCCTGGTGGGGTCGTTAACTACCTTGGGATTGAGAGGAGGGCTCTGATTAGAGAACTTACCTGGGGTGGGCTCGTCAGGAATCCTCGGAGCCTCGTCATCCTGGCTTGTAGGCTCGGTACTAGCTCTCGCTGGCTCGTTAACGAGCTGGCTGGCGAGATCTTGTTCCTCCTTCTCTTCAGCTTGAACTCTCTCCGGTAGTGTCTTCCCGCTTCTGAGGTGTACCACTGCTATTTGGCCTCGAGGGTTCTCCTCGGGACGGCCCGGGAGTTACCCTTGTGGTCTTGGAATCCGTGCAGCAAGGTCTCCTAGTTGGGAATCAACAATCCTCTTCCAAATATCGAACTCTCCCCATCTTTTATCCTGTCGGTTCAGCTTGGCTTGGACGTCATCAACCTTGTTGTTCACTCCGTTGATGCTCTCTTTAATCTCTTGAACCCATGATGGTGTCTCCTGATGGCCTGGAGGTCGATATGGTGCAGGTCGTCTATCTTGCGGGGGCCCTGTGTAATTGTGATTTGTATTCTGATTGCCCCATGGTTGATAGTTGTTCGACCTGTCATTATAATTAGGCTGGTTCCTGTAGGGTCCTCTTATGTAATTCATCTCAGCTATCGTCTCAGCGGTTCTAACCTGCTCAATGTTAGTGCAAGCAGAAGTACTATGCACAGAAGAACCACATTCTTGACATGATTGAGAGGATTTCAGAAAACTTACCTGTTTCCTCAAACGGTTGACCTCATCTTGTAAGAATTGATTTTTAACATCGGGGTCAACTTCATCTCGGTTGGGCACATAGAGACGTTTTTGAGTTTGTGGAGCCTGCTGGGTTCCGTACATAGCATCGTAATTTGCCAGCTTGTCCAACAATTCCCACGCCTCTGTCGGGTTCATCTCTATAAAACCGCACACAGTATGCGTGTTGATGCGGTTCTTGGTCTCCGCGTTGATACCCTGGAAAAAGATTTCTTGCAATACATATAAAGGTTGCCCATGAGTAGGGCATTGTCTAAGCATCTCTTTAAATCTTTCCCATGTTTCAACAAATGTCTCATTAGGCAACTGGTGAGAAGAGGTGATACGTTTCCTTAACTCCGTTGTCTTAGCAGGAGGGAAAAACTTTGTAAGAAATTGATCATACAAAGCTTTCCAAGTCCTGATAGACTTAGAAGGTAGGCTCTCTAACCAGTTCAGGGCCTTTCCAGTAAGTGACCATCTAAAAGCTTTTAACAGAACATATTCTAGCGAGACACCTTCAGCAGCTATGGTGTCACATAAATCAAGAAAATTTCTAATATGTTCCATAGGGCACTCAGCTGGTTTCCCTTCAAACTAAGCCCGTTTAATCAAGGATATAAATTGAGACTTGATCTCAAAAGGTTTCTCTATCGCAGGAAGCACAATAGGAGATTCTGGCACCCTCAGTTCCGGATGCATGTATTGCTTGGCATTCCTTGGATAGGCGTTTAGCTCTTCTTGCAGTCGAGCCTTGTCTGCATCAGCGCCGTCCTTCTCGGCTTTCAGTGCCTCCATCTGGGTCCGGAGGATCTCTAACTCTCGAGCCATCTCTTCAGCTGTGGCCATGGCTCGGTTTTCTCGGAGTCGTCGGTGCAGGGAACGTTCGGGTTCTGAGTAATAACTGGAGCTATCAAACTGAAGCCTTCTTCGTCCTACCGGCATACACTGAGAAAATAAACAAAGAAAAGAAAAATTAAAAACAAAAACGGGGTCGGGCTAGTCCCGATCCCAAAGATAAACTAACAACTCGTTGCTTCCCCGGCAACGACGCCAATTTGTTGATAGGGTTTCTCGGCCAACAAATAAATTTGTAAGTCAAGACCCCGCTGAGTACAGTGGAGTCAGGATCGTTCTACAGGAAGCAAGGTTGTTTGTCTATCAATCTAATAAAAATCAAATAAAATCAAACACAATCACTCACGAGATGCCTCGTTAACGACCTTGTCAGGATCGTTACCGAACCACCGAACACAAAAATACCAATTAACGACCTAATAAAATTCTAATTAATACTCGGTACCGAAGCAAGTATTCAGCAACGAAGATTTATCAGAAATAATTCAATAAAACAAATATCTAGGATAAGGGACACCACAACATAGCCAAGCATAAGAATTCGTAAGAAGATAAGATCATGCCTTTAAATAGATAGAGTCATCAACTTTCATTGACTTGACAAGTAAATTAATCTATTTTCATAAACTAACTCACTCAATTGCTTGTTTTGGATCTAAAGCTTGAAACTTTCGTTTTCAAACAATATCAACCTTCAAGTTACTAACTTTCTCTTTCAATCAAGTTAAAACTCAAATTACCTCAACTCCCATTCGGTATTAAGCACAACAAACAATCTCAATAAAAATAAAAGGCATTCAACACACTATCTTACTCATCAAACATGCTCAACTATGTCGGGCTTAACCCCGACCCTAGAAAAATAGACTACTCACTACTCATGATTAAGAAACTAAAAACTTCAATAAAAACAAACATTGAAACAAAACTCAAACTTAAATTAATAACAAAAATATCGTCTTACAGAGATCTAGAAGAAAACCAAAACAAAACAATCACCGAACACACTCGATCAACGAACCTCGGAAACCGTCGTCACCGAACCTCGTCACCGACTTCCGATCCGGTTCTCTCTCCTTCGGCCTTCCTCCAAATCTCCTCCAAAACTAGCTCTAAAATTCTACTCCAAAATTAAGCCCCCCCTTTCTATGCTAGATAGAAGGGTATTTATACTAGAAAATCCTAAAAAACTAAAAAGGCTAAAAGATAAAAACTTTCCTAAAAAGATAGAAACAATCTCTAAAATATAGAAATAAAATCTAGAAAGATATTAAACCCTAAAATACATATTCTAATAACCTATAAAGATTCTAAAAAGACACTCAACCGATACGGAAATAAATTCCCGCTCAGGATCGGTGAATAATAAAATAATGCTCCGAAATCTTCTTCTTCGTGGCCTCGTTAACGACCCTTTACAACCTCGTTAACGAGCCTGGGGTTTTGTTTTCTTCAACACCTCCTCTTGTTTCTTGAGCTTTGACTTCTTAAATCTTGCACTTTCCCGTCCTTCACTGTGATGCTCCAAATTTAGCTCCATTTAGCTCCTTTCCTCGCCAAAACCTGCAAAATACACAAAATAGCGTAGATTCCACTCTTTTCGTAGATTTATGCAAAACTAACTAAAAATACTCAAAACTAAACCTAAACTAGACAAAACTAAACCTAATAAACAAAGAAAACCTATTAAAAACTATACTAAAAATGCGAACATCATATGGATAGAGATATTTACGGTGTCTAATTCGCTCATAACAGATTTGGACTAGTACCAAAGCCATCGAGATGGAAGTATTGTGCAATAATAATGTTTTAAGAAAGAATTTGATCCCGATGTCTAGAGGTTGATCAATAGCGGTTGGAACTCCATTGGATTGGTTTGCCAACATTGAGAGTCAAAAGCTTGGAGGTCATATTTAGCAATGGAACTCTGTTTGGGTGGACATTTGTGCAAGGACAACAAGGAGGCTTATCTTGACTTAGGAGACTTAAGGACACTAGCGGATATATGTTGAGAGGTTAGCACTAGGTGATAAGCTGTGTTATCCAATGTAGGAAGTAAAACTCAACATAGTATGAAAATAATTTTTAAGACTCTTCAATGCACTTTTTACATTTAAAAATGCACTTTTTAAATTTAAGGATGCACTTTTCTAAGCTTAACATAAAGGAAAAATACTAGTAAATGAGAATGCACTTTTCATACTTTACAATGCACTTTTCATACTATACAATGCACTTTTGTATCAAACTGTATCTCATATCTAGCTACATCAAAATGTTGTAGCAACCACAAAGCAAGGTTGTTGGGGATGTCCTTTATCTCGAAGTGGAGTAGATGGCCAAATCCCATAGATTTAACACTCTCTTTTGGGACATCATTCATGAATTGCATAGCTTTTGTAAACAAATTTGGCACAATCCTAGTTGCCAAACTAGAATACTTAGTTGAGATAACATATTTGTACTTTTTTTGGTTTTCGGTTTCGGGAGACAATGTAATCTTGCTTGTACCTGTTTTTAAAATCAAAGAAAAAAAAAAGAATATGAATACAATTAAACAGTTTTGGAATGCACGTTTCTATTTGTTAGAAATGCACTTTTGATACTCTTGAGTGCACTTTTTTAACTTCATAATGCAGTTTAATTGGAATGCACATTTATATGTATTGAGAATGCATTAAATGCATTTAAGAATGCAATTTTGTTAGTGTACAATGCACTACTTCTAGTTTGGATGCACTTGAAAAAATTTAGAATGTACTTTTATCTATTAATATTGCACTTTAACTACTATGGAAAAGCACTTCTACTATATATTTAATAATGCACTTTTTCCACCTTCCTAAATGCACTTTATATATCTAAGAATGAACTTTTTCCACCTTCCTAATGCACTTTATATATATAAGAATGCACTTTCTGCTGTAAATTTTACTCATGTACCTACAGTTGGCAAGTTTTGTTGGTATCGTCAGCCTGAATTTTTTTAATCTTTTTGTCCAACTTCAAACAATTACTCATCCTACACATCAAGTCCTTCTTGATCCTTTGGCCAAGCTTAAGGAAACCTAAGATTAATAGTTTTTCTACAACTGGTGTGTTTTTACAAAAAAAAAAACAAGAAGAAGAAGAAAAGAGGACAATTTTCAGCATTACTGAGTAAAATTTCTTAAACCTTCGTTCGGCATTACAAACTTTGGCAACAAACACAAAAACACTGAACAAAGCCAGCAAACACAAAAACACTGAACAAAAACCTAGATTCAACAAATAAAACTAAGCAAACTCTCACAAACAACACTCATGGAATCGAAAATTAGGATTTATGATTACCTTTTGGGTTTCTTTTTGGAGGTGTCTCGAAATGAAAAAGTTGGGAGCGATCGAAGGTGAGGGCGATCGAAGGTGAGTCGACGATCTGGGCGATTGAAGGTGCAAGTTTTTGATTCTAAGAGTTTTTTATCGAAGGTGGGCGATCGAAGGCCTCGCTCGTGGGAGTGTTTGATTCTAAGAGAGTTTGGGAGCTTTTTTTTGATATTTTAAGTTAAGGATATAAAGTTGGTTTTATTTACAAAAATACCACCATGTTGATTTTTTATTTTTTAAAAAACAAAACATAAGTAATCCGAGCCATTGGATCATGTCATCCAAGGGCTGACATCTCTCCTTCTGTTTCATGTTAAGGGTTTGTTTCATTTGAACCAAACTTGTAAAAAATAAATATAGATAAGAAAATATTTCTATCTTATCACTTATGCCAATAATAATGATTTTTTTTCTTTTTTTACTTATCTTCTTTCCAGAAATAACACAATCAAATACATTAAGTTTTACTTCATTTTTATGTAATTTTTATTCTTATAAGATAAGATCATAAAAGTATTATTTTTAATTAATTTTTTCGTAATTTTTAATTTTTCTATTTGTCTTATTTCTTAACATAAGATATAAATTTTATGGGTTGAGTTCAAGTAAATAGGTAATTTAGTGTAAATAGTTAGGAGAAATAAGGAGCGTTGGATGCAGGGAGATTGATGGTACTGATTTGATAGGATTAATGATTTAAAAGAAAAAGAAAATTGAAATTGCATAATTGACGGGACATGTGCTGTTGTAAATTTGGAAAGAGATAAAGATATTGTTCATCTTAGACGTGGAAAAGTAGTCAGTTTTTGAAGTTGCGAAAAGCGATTGAGGAAGGAGATGATTGAATCAAACGAAGAAACTGTAAGAATGAATGAATCCGCTGAAGGAGGAACAACAAACGAGTGTACAATATCATCTACTATCGGTTTGTTTATCGTTTTCTCATATAATTTGATCAATTTTTTTTTCGAATTATGATCCGCGATTTCAATGTATTGAAACCTGTGATTTTTGTTTATCATTTGTTTGTATTTTAAGTCTTTAATGATTGCGTTTTATTGATTGTATTTATCATCTAGTCTTGATAGGTTTTTACGGCCATAGGTAAGAACTAGGGTTTTCTAACGGAATTCACAATTGCCGTAAAGTTTAATGTAGGATACATTTGCATCTTAATATAAGTTGTTCATCAATTAATATAGAGTTGTTCATTACAATAAAGAAATTTTTCATTAAAAAAATCTTCGTACATAAAACTAACTTTTCATTGTTAAATACATTAGGGTTGATTTATTGTTCAACAATTAATATAGAGTTATTCAATAGAATAAATAAATTTTTCATTAAAAGAACTTCGAAAAAAGATCTGATATTTTCCTTGTTCACTATATTAGGGTTATTGTTCATCAATTAATATAGAATTGTTCAATAGAACAAATAAATTGTTCATTAAAAACAAACTTCGTAATAGATTTAATTTGTTCATTGTTCACTATATTAGAGTAATTGTTCATCAATTAATATAGAGTTGTTCAAAAGAATAAATAAAGTGTTCATTAAAAACATTAGTTGTACAAATTTTTTGTTCATTGTTCATAGTTTGAGTTATTTTGTTCATCAATTAATAAATAGTTGTTTGATGTTCGTGTTTTTAGTATAGTTTTTGATAGGTTTTCTTAGGTTATTAGGATTAGTTTTGATAAGTTTATAGTTAGTATTGTATGTTTTTGGATAGTTTTACATATTTTGTGAAAAGTATGGAAGCTACTCCGTTTTGTGTCTTTTTGTAAGTTTTAGCAAGGAAAAGGTGCTGTTTGAAGCTGGAATTGAAGAGCTATGATAAAGGACGGAGGATTACATAGTGAAGAAGCTGAAGTTCGAGTTTTTGGAAGAGAAGTGTTGAAGAAAGCCAAACCCAGGCTCGTTAACGAGGCTGTGAGGGCTCGTTATCGAGGCCACGAGATAGAATAATCGAGAAGTTGACTTTGTGACTCACCGATCCTATGCGGGAATTTATTTCCGTGTCGGTAGACTATCTTTTTATGATTTTAGGGTTATTATATTATGTATTTTAGGTCTTGTTATCTTTCTAGATTTTATTTCTATCTTTTAGAATAGATTCTATCTTTTTAGGAAAGTTTATATCTTTTAGCTTTTTTAGTTTCTAGCCTTTTTAGTATAAATACCCTTCTATTCTAGCATAGAAGGGGGGATGGGTGTAATATCCGTATTCGTTTTAGATCTCGTAGGTCGGAAAACGGGTTTCCTTCGCATACAAGCATTTGAGTCTCGTGATCCGCAAATAAACTCGTAAAACGAATTAATTATTAACCTGTTTCGGTTCTCCTTATATATTTCATATCTATTATCTCTAACCGGTTAGTTTTTCTAATTAAATATATAAATTATCTTTTAAACAAGACAAATCGTATCTGTTGAATTTTTCTATCAAAGTGACCCTTATCTTGTAGTTAGTTTCGGTCAATTCCAAAAATATATATATATATATATTTCTACGTTATCTAATCAATTAGATAGACACCTAATTTAAACCATATTATATCTTAATTAACCCTATCTAAGCCGAACCCTATCCTATTTAAGTGAGTCATTAGGGATCAAATCTCGTTCGGTCGTTCCATTCTAGTCATACAAATTCCTTCGAAGCTCTTCTGCGAGACCGTTCTTCATTGCCATCGTCTTTGGGTTAGATCACGTCGACGCCGGCCGACCGCGCCAGAAGCAGCAAGAGTTCCGCCAGTACAAGCTGCGGGTAGTCCCGAATTCACGTCCGAGCATAACACCGATCACGAGCCCGCCGTTCCCTTCGAACGTCGTGGTCCGTTCGGCGGAGGAGATACGATCCCGATCAACGTTGTTAGTGAGCCCGTTCCGGTCGAATTCGATTCGCTAGTAAGTGTTGTTGTTCCTCTAATTGTCTCCCTCCACTTCTGGTTGTTTCAGTTGGAAGTTCGGTCTAGTTTGGGCTGTCGGGTATGAGGGCGTGTAGCCGTAGTACGTGGTGTCGTTGGGCAGGATTCATTTGCGTAGGAGCTCAGGAGGTTAGGGGGTTGTCGGGTCCGTTAAGGGGGCCATAGAATAGGAGGTTCATTTAGTAGGAGTCGGGTACTGCGCGGTTTATAGCTGCTTTATAATATACGTAGATTGGCCGATCAACTAAGGGCAAGAATTGCATATTAAAATTTAGTTGTTAGCATCATGGAAAATAGGGTGTGCATATATATTTGCGTAAGTAGAATCGAAGTGTATAGATATGCTTTGAGTTAGAATAAAATAGCCTAATATAATATCATGTATTGATTAGTAGTGCTGTGTTGGGTGTTTTCTGGTTGAAACGCAATAATCTGTTGATAGATAATAGATGATAGGTTAGCTTTGACTTAGAATAAAATAGTATAGTTATTATAAGTTAATATTATGTATTGAATAGTGGGGTAAATTAGTACGGGTTAGTACCCTATTTAAAATTTATTTTATAGGTTCCGGTTGCTTAAATAAATTAGAGGTGACTCCTTAACCGGGTTACCTTGGTTCGGTTCGTACTTGGGCTAATCCCTTACTATTTAAATGCTCTAGGGAATTGTTCCACTCACGTTCTTGACTTCCATCATATTTAAGGATCCTTCATTTCGAGGTAAGTCATTTTTCGACTTGCTCGTTTCTTTTCTCCCTTGTTAGATTGCGTATCGATATTGTAGGACGGGTTTTGGGAACTAGTCCCGAATACCTTTAAAATTGTTTTGAACTCCTTGTGTGTTGTGTGCGTTAATGATTTTAAATGTGTTTTATCGGAAAATATTTTGGAACGTTTTCTCTGTGTTGGTACCGTTTCCAACACGGCCCATTGTAGCTGGTGTTGAGGAAGAGTTGGCTACTTTGACCCGTGTGACTGGGAAAATCGTACCCCTTCAAACAAAAATTATTATCTGTGTGTTTTTGGCAAGCGCTCCAGTGGAGGCTTAGCCCGGAGTTAGAAGGGAGATTGGGAAGTGGAGTGGGAGGGCCTGCCTCTGCACTCGGCGCGGTGATTAGCGCCTTGGAAGACGGATTGTGGACAAAGGAAGAACTGCATTGTTGTATGACTGTGATTGTACCTGCGTATGTGACTGTTGTGACTGATATAACTAATATAGGTATTGGCCTTTAGAGTTATGATTGCGGTTGTGGATTTGTATGCTGACTATAGATAACTGATATTAAAACGTTCTATAATCTCCGTATTCTTTCTAGCTTGGTAGATTAGACGCTGACCCTTCGGGGAACATTTTTCAGTTCCAGGTATGAACCAGGGAGCCGTGCAGGAACCTAGGCAAGATGGCGGGCCGGAGCGGTAAAGAGAGCGTGTCATAGTGGGATTGGTTTTTACTAGTTATTTATAATAGTTAGGATGTTGATTTTAATATTTGTTAGACGGAGTTGGTATTGTGTTTCGTTTATTATTATTTTGTTCGGATAGTTTAGTTTCAGTAGGCGTTGTGACGTATTTGGATATTTATGATTTTCGGGGATTCATTCATGATTACATTTTCTAAGTTTTATCAAATAAAGGTTGGATGTTTTATTATGTTTTTCTTGTCGTGCCCGCGTTGTAAGGTCCTACAGTGTAGTTGTCAACCTAATTAATAATACCTTGTAAGGTCTATTCCCTAGTAGTGCCTCGTCGGAAGATGGGGTGTTACAATGGGATCGTAGTAGATAGAGGAGAGAAGAGGAAGAACCGAGAGAAGAGAGAGACGAGTCGGAAGTTGTGATCGAAGAGCTCGGTGGACGAGAGTTACCGGGGTCGTTAGTCGTGATTTTGATTCGGTGTTTCAGGTTTTTTCGGTTTTTTTTGAATCTCTGTAAGACGATTATTTATTAATTTGAGTAGTGTTTTGTTTTCAATGTTTTCTTTGATTGAAGTTATTTGTTTCATAGTTATGATTAGTGAGTAGTCCTTTTATCTAGGGTCGGGGTTGAAACCCGGCATATTTATGCATGTTTGGTGAGTGGGATTATGTGTTGAATGCCTTTTATCCATTATTTAGATTGTTTCTTGTTCTTATACCGAGATGAAAGTTGAGGTAATTTGAGTTGTTGACTTGATTGAAAGAGAAAGTTATAAACTTGAAGGTTGATATTGTTTGAATACGAAAGTTTCAACCTTTAGATCCAAAGCAAGCAATTGAGTGAGTTAGTTTATGAAAGTAGATTAATTTACTTGCTGAGTCAATGAAAGTTGATGCATCTATCCATTTAAAGGCATGATATTCTATCTTCTTACGAGCTTGTGTGCATGACTATGTTGTAACCCTTGTCCTAGATCTTTATTTTTATTTGAATTCTCTCATAATCATATTCGTTGCTGAGTTTGTTGACTCAGTACCGAACTTGTCTAGGTCGTAGTTTTTGGTCTTTTTATTTGCGGTAGGTCGTTAACGAGGCTGACAACTTCGTTAACAAGGCTGCTCCTGTGTGTTTTTGTTTGCTTTTGTTTTTATTTTTAGTAGTTGATAGACAAACAACCTAAACAACCTTGCTTCCTGTGGAACGATCCTGACCTCCCTATACTCAGCGGGGTCTTGACTACAAATTTATTTGTTGTTAAATCACCCTCTCAACATTGTTCAATAGAATAATTAAATTGTTCTTGTTCCTTGTTCACCGCATTAGGGTTGAGTAAGTGTTCATGAAATAATACATAGTTGTTCAATGGAAAAAATAAATTGTTAATTTAAAAATATGTGTACATAGATTGTAGTTGTTCATTCACGAATAAGCAGTTGTTCATCCACGATTAAGTAGTTGTTCATTGTTTGTTATTAATAATTGTGAGATCATATTTGTTCATTTCCAAATAAGTAGTTGTTCATTCACGAATAAGTAGTAGTTCATTGTTTGTTATTAATAATTGTGAGATTGTAGTTGTTCATTCGCGATTAAGTAGTTGTTCATTTATAATAATTAGTTGTTCAATATGCATTAGAATAGATAGAGTTTTTCATCAACGCTTATATATAGAAACGATGAAAACTAGAAGAGAGAGAAAATTAGTTGTGAAAAAATTTATTTATTTTTTAAAGTTGCAAAAAATAAGGAAAGAAGAGAGAGAAATTAAGATATTATTAGATTTTTTCCTTTTCTTTTAATACCTAAAAATTATATATCCATTGATTTCTTAAAATCTAAAAGCTGAGAATACTCCTTACTATTTACCGTAAAAACTCTCTTTACTTGAGCCTAACCCTAAATTTTATTAATGTAATTTATCATTTTTCGAAGCGTTTCATTTATGTACATTCATTCGAGACCGCTCATTCATTTATCCGTAAATGGTCAGATACTCATTCATGTACATCCATCGGGACCGCTCGTTCATTTATTCATAAATGGTCCGACGTAAGATTTTGTTTACTTCCAAGGGGACCGCTCGTTCATTTATTCGTAAATGATCTGAAATGTTTCATCCGTGTACGTCCTAACAGTACTTGCATACTAGCCTTACTAATTTTTTTTACTCCAGCTATTTCAAAAAACAAATGAAAGTAAATTTTAAAGTATTCTTAAGCTATTCCCTATGCAAATAAAATGACGGGCTAAAAACAAAAAAAATACCTTGACCTCTTAGCTAGCTATCTTTGTTCTCGCCTATCCTCATTCTTGCCTGATTGATTCCTCTTGACGTACCTCTCGAAGAACCACATCTCTTCCCGAGATCAACCTCTTTTCTCCCTTGCCCTCTCAATACTTCAACGATCGCTTTCTTTCTAACTTAGGGGTTCTCCTATAGTCACCCGACCTCTCTCCTTGTCTCGATCCAAATTCCTTGCATGTCCCTACTCTCCATAACTTTTTTGTACGTCTCGTAGGTGGCCATTGTGCAGGCGATCTGATTGTTGCAAGTCACTTCGTCGTTCTACGAACTTGGATTTCCTTTCGCTCGAGGTTTGCTCCCCCTTCAATTCATGCTTCGACTCGTGTCTAGTCCCGTCGATATTTTTATTTTGTTTGTTTCTGTCTTGATTGCCTCAATGGTTCGTGGCAACCTGTCTGTCAACGCCACTCGACCGGAAGAAGGCACTCTCCGTAGTTCTTGGAGGAAATCTTTAAGGCAGCTGACTTCTTCTCGAGACTCCATCAACTTTCCTTCTTGTTCCTACCTCCTAATTCTTTTCGCGTTGCACTCCCCTCGGGTCCTTTCTCCCTCCAACTTTAAATTGATGATTTCTTCTTTGGATTTTACCAACTCATTTTCTTGCTCCTTCCGCTGAGTCTTTTCTAGCGCCTTTTTCTTATTAATTAAAGACAACCTTAAGTAGAGAAAAAAGAGGCTAGGGTTTCTATCTCTCTATCCTTAAGGCATCATGCCTAATAAATGTTGAGTTTTTATCTTTAAAAGCCCGTAATTACTTTCTTTGATATTAATTGCTTTGATTTATTAATTGGTATATAAAAAATCATTTACAACTTCAAAGTTTATTTGACCCTTTATATTTAGTGGTGATGCAGTCATATGCTCTTAGTACAAATCTAAAGGCTTGTTCAATAACATGTCAATATACTGAATATAGATAACCAAACAAGAATTCTAAAACTTGTAGTTTAGCATTCGAGTGTCATATTAACCCAGCTATTGTGTGTCCCCTCCAGGGTGAACAACCATTCTGTTAGGCAAATCAACACCAGTCGAAAACTTCATAGCCTAGGATACATTAATGAAAATAACATTTTTCAAACTATTTATCATATCATGGCATAATAGACAACTAATCTATCTAAGATGAAATCACACTAAACGTAACAATTTTAAGGTAGTAGCTGAATGATCATTTCTAACAAACTAGCATTTAGCCATTGAAAGTTGATTCCAATGCCCAATCTTAGTTAGGACTTCAAGGAATACTAAGGTAGCTATATAAGGCATAGGTGGAGAATTACTAGCAAATAACTATTTCCCTATCTCAGGCACATGTGAAAACAGAAAGCTAAGGAAGCTTGGCTTCTAGATAGAAGGTGTATGACCTTAGGGAATTACAAAACTGTTGGATCGTTAGTACTTAAACGAGTCGGCAACTCCTGCGAAGTCGTCGACTTTGAGGAAAACATCAGCGGAATAAACAAATAGAAAAGACGTTACCAAACTGTCAATGACAAGCAATGTATAGTGGAAGAAGCTCCTCGAAACCAACTAGTATACTTAGAGAAAAACCAATCCCTTCCAAGCTTCTCACTTGGTCGGATTTCAAGAGTCCTTAGACTCGCTCTATTGATTTCTTGAGTGTTTACAAATCTCTCTCGTGTACAAGAATGAATCCCACACCCTTGAATCATGCTCTACCTTTGCACTCACACTCTCGATCTCACGCTATGCCTAAGAACACTTGACACACCACTTGTATGAATCTCACGCACAAGTTCGCTCTTTCTTTCTCACAAGAATTACAAATGACGCTCAAAGTCACACCACTATCCTAATTAAACACTATGGTATTTAAGGTAGGGCCAGAGAGATCTCGTGTGTATCAAATCCCATTTGATTAGGGAAGTGTCACACACTCAATCGTTACATATCTTTCCAAATATATCAAATACGCACACAATAAAATATTCTAGGAGAACAAATCGTTTTCATTTGATTTTAGCACTCTTTTGTGATGATCTTCTCCTAAAATAAACTGCTCCAGTTGTCTCCAAATACACACACACACACACAATCTGTGCGTTCCTTCCTTAAGTAGTTTTCTCGCTAGTTGGTTATGTCAGTGACTTTGCCAAGTCGCCGAGTTGACTTGCAAACTCGAAGTCACTAAATTTCCTGAAACCATCAAAACTCTAAATCTTCTAACAAATTCCCCCTTTTTGATGGTGACAAACAACCTGTCCCAGTGAGATCTTTGTAGCATACACACAACATCATAGTATAAAGAGCAAAGCACAAAAGTCATAAAAAGTTCCCCCTAAGCTTAATATGCATATGGTTTCAGTTTTTAGATCCCCCTAATAAATCTATTCCCCAGGTTAATTCCCCCTTTTGGCATCATAAAAAAGATAACTAAAACAAGAAAAGAAATCAGAGGCAAACATGGAAACTTAAGACATAATATCAAAACAGTCATAGATAATCACCCACCAAAGCATAGAAGAGTACGGTGCAAACGCAAAACAATCCAGACTATGCAATACAACCAAATTGAACTAAGCAAAGAAGTTTCTAAAAGAGAGAGATAGTGTGGTAAGGGTAGAAGAGAGGGGTAGAGAGAGAAAAACAACTTGAAATTTTCCATTAGCACAAATTTGGAAAACACTTAACAACTTAAAAATGAGATTATCAACTAAATATTATCTATGGCCAACTTATCAGAAAATCTTACCTCCCTTGTATTCTTGAAGTGAGACGAAATCCCTAGGGTTCCCCGACATATGAGTTGAGCATGCACTATCAATAAACCAGGGCTCCTTGTCACCCACTTCAAGCTGCATTGAAAGAATTAGTTCTTATGATCCCAGAGTTGTTTAACTCCTTTGGGTTTAGTAATTTCTAGGACAACACTTGTTACAACTCGCACACACAGATCCTAAAGGACAGTCATCGACATCAGGTTTGTCAAAACTGTCATTCAGAGTCTATGACCTTGCATTTTCCTCATCTCTTGCCTTTTTGTGACAATCATGTTGGTAGTGACCAACCTTGTCGCAATACCAACATGTCCTGTGAGACTTTAGGCCAACATACTTGTTGTAGCCCGGATAGATGGGTTTGTTATTGATGCGTGGGTTTGTTTTTGCTACATATTGTGCACCTTTTGATCAAGATACCACCGTTGCTTCCCTTTGTCTTGTTTGGCCACCACATGAGTAGAACAACTTGCATTGTCACTACCCATAGGGGTTTTACTTTTAGACAGAAGATGAGCGTGTTTGGTACCTTGAGTGTTGGGTGCATGAGCATATTCAATCCCAGACCTATCAATCTCCTTCACAAATTTCCTTTTATAGTCATTTCTGATCTCTTGAGCCTTTTCAGCAACAAACTCATCTAGCCATTTTTTTCTTTTAGTCTCATCGTCAACTTTTTGATCTTCTAGTTCTTTGGATAGCTTAGCATGATCGAGCCTAAGCATAAGCCTTTCTCCTTCTAGGTTAGTGACTTGTTTTTCCAAGTCCTCAACTTGCTTTTGCAAGTCGACGACTTGAGTTTTTGAATCCGAACATGACTCACAAGTCACTGACTTAGGAGAGGAAATCTTTCCAGTTCAATAGCTTTAGAGGACCAGAGTTTGTTATCATCGAAAAGATTGGAGATTGTTTCTTCATTTTCTTCCACTTTTTCTCTTAACTCAGTGACATGAGTTCCATGTTTTTTGATGATAGCAACCAACTTTTCTCTTGACTTTTTATCAAGAAGGGAAGAGAGTTCAGAGCCATACAACAGTTACCTCTTGTCAGCGCTACTTCATCATCACCGTCGAACATATCCCACGTAGCCATCATTCCTTTACCAGTGATATCCGCTTTTTAAGTAGGTTTTTAGTGTCTAGATAGATTAGATTAAGTTGGTTTTCGCATTAGAGTTTTATGTTTTTGAGTCTTTTTGCTTTAGTTTTCGTATTTCCTTGAGATTCGGAAACTACGCGTATTTTGTGTCTTTTGTAGGTATTTTGGAGCATAACCGAAGAATTTGGAGTACCATACGAAGAGGTGGACGAGCTATGAAGAGAAGTTAAGGAAGGAGGCCGGAAAAAGAGTAGAATCAAGCCAAAGGAGCTCGTGCACGAGCCTACACATGCCAAGATCGACCCATCCCAAAAGACAAGCTCTCAGGACCGACCCCAGGGGGGTCGAGAACGACCCTATGTGGGTCGATCGGGGCGCCGACTCTCCCTTATTCCGAGATCTTTATGGATATATTCTATCTTTTATTTTAGGAAATAGTTTTATCTTGTTTCCTAGTGTAATTAGGGCTCCTTTTTCTCTATAAAAGGGGGCTAGACCTTCTAGTTGAGGGAGATCTTTTGCTAGCTTTGGTTTGGAGGTTATTTGGAGATTAAGAGGAAGACTTGGAGGAAGTTGGAGAAAATTGTAAGACTTCTTTTTAGTTTAATTGAATTTTCGGTTTGTTTCTATGATCATGTCTTCTTCTTTCTTCTCCATGTGTGAGTAGTCTTCTTAGATTCTAGGGTTGGGTGAAAACCCAACACAATCATGCATGTCTAAATATGAATTCATGACTTGAATGCTTGAAGATCATATCTATCTATCTTGTACTTAATTCCTTTGCGAAAGTTGAGGCATGTCTTGCAATTAACCTAAAAGCGAAAGTGTAAAGTTGATTGCTTTGACTAGTTCTAATAGGATTATTTGCGACAATTGATATTCCTAGGTTGAAGGATAGATAGAAAGTTGTTTAATTTGCGACAGTTGATTGAATAACTTGAATTGTTTGCGACAGTTGACTTTTCTATGATCTAGATTGCATGATAGTTGTGAATTCTCGTTAAAAGCATGTGTGATTGTTGTTGGGGTAGCCCTAGCCCTAGGATTGCCTTTTTATATTTGATTTAAAACTTGTGATTTTGCTTCGATCTCGACCCCCAAAGTCGTGCTCGAATCCTTGCTTTGTTTGTGTTTTCTTGCTTTACTTAGTTTATCAACTAATCTTTGGTCCTAATCTCATTCCCGTGGACGAACCTGACTCCGCTATACTCAGCGGGGTCTTGAATATAAATTTATTTGTTCAAGAATCCCTTTAACAAATTGGCACCGTTGCCGGGGAGTGAGCAATAGTGCCTAGTTTAGTTGATATTTGGGGTTTGGGATTAGCCCTTACCCCTTTGTTTTTATTTAATTTTGTTTTCTTTGTTTTTGTTCGCAGTATATGCCATCTCGTTCTTCCCGGAGAACTCTTGAGATTGACTACTACAGCGAACCTGAGAGGTCCTTCCACAGTCGTTTAAGAGAACAACGAGCAATGGCCGACGCTGAGGCTATGGCTCGACAAATGGAGGAACTTCGCACTGAGATGCAACGAATACGAATGGACCGAGATGCTCGTGCTGCAAATGCGCGGCGATTTTAGGAGCAACCGAACGCTATCCCAAGGAATGCCAAGCAATACATGCACCCAGAACTAAGGGTGCCCGAATCGGCGATAGTGCTCCCGGAGATCGACCGCGCTTTTGAGATTAAATCTCACTTCATATCCTTAATAAAGCGTTCTCAATTTGAAGGGAAACCCTCTGAATGCCCAATGGAGCATATTAAGAACTTTACTGATTTATGCGACACTATTGCTGCTGACAGTGTCTCATTTGAATATGTTCTCTTGAAGGCATTTAAGTGGTCTCTTGCAGGAAAAGCTTTGAGTTGGTTGGAGAGTTTGCCACCAAGGTCAATTACAACGTGGACGGCTTTGCATGATTTATTCATGACCAAGTTCTTTCCACCGGCAAAAACAACGGAGCTTAGGAAGCGCATCACCTCCTACCATCAACTTCCAAACGAGACGCTTGTGGAGACATGGGAACGATTCCAATAGCTTCTACGCCAATGCCCTACTCATGGGCAACCTCCCTATGTTCTCCAAGAGATCTTCTTTCAAGGCATTAATGCGGCTACCAAGGATCGCATTAACCTTCACACTGATTGTGGGTTCATTGAGATGACTCCAGAAGAAGCATGGGCATTATTGAACAAGCTAACCAATTATGATGCCATGTACGGAACCCAACAAGCTAAGCCAATGGAGAGGAAGTTGTATGACCCACAATCTGAAGTGGTAGACCGGGATGTGAAGTTCCAATTCATGCAAGATGAGATCAACCGTTTGAAAAAGCAAGTAAGTTACTTTAAATCTTCTCAATCTTGTCAAGAATGCGGGTCTTCTGCCCATACTACTTCCAATTGCACTAACTTACAGCAAGTACGAGCCGCTGAGGCTTATGAGGAGGCAAACTACATGAGAGGTTCCTATAGGAACCAAAACAATTATGCAGGGAGGAGCAATGCTCAACCATCTTGGAGAAATTCCAATTATGACCAATACAAGCAACCCCAACAAGAGCAACGTCCCCCTCCCTACCGTCCTCCGAACTATCAAGAGCCACCATCATGGGTACAAGGGCTGCAAGACGGAATCCGAGCGGATGTCCAGACCGGAATCAATAGAGTGCAAACCGAGCTTACCACACAAATGAAAGGGGTTCATGAAAGATTGGGAGAATTTGACTCATGGAGAAAGAACATCGATTCCCAACTTGGCCAGCTAGCTACTCAAATCCCGAGACCTCATGGACAACTCCCGGGCCGCCCCGAAGAGAATCCAAGAGGCCGAGCAAGCAATGGTGAAATCCGAGCCATGCACCTAAGAAGTGGCAAGGCGTTGCCCGAGTGAACCGAGCATAAGGAGAAGGAAGAAGCCTCAGGACCGACCCTGTCAGGGTCTAGCATGACCCAGGCAGAAGTTGGACCTCTCAGGACCGACCCTGCCATGACTCCAATAGGGTCGAGCACGACCCCCATTGGGTCGAGCACGACCCCCATTGGGTCGAGCACGACCCCCATTGGGTCGAGCACGACCCCCATTGGGTCGCGCACGACCCCCTCAGGGGTCGATCCGGAGGGTACTAATAACAAAGAGAAAGAGGCGATCGACCCTCCAAGGATCGAGCTCGACCACCCTTCGCTAGGTAAGTCTTCTAACCCTTCTCCTTCCATTCACTCTCCATCTAAAGTCCTTCCTTTCCCTTCTAAGAAACCCAAAGACTCCATGGAAGGTAAGTTCAAGCGCTTTGTTAAGTTGCTCCAAGGTTTAAATCTTTCCATTCCTTTCGCTGAGGCTTTGAATGAAATGCCTGCTTATACTAAATTCTTGAAGGAGATTTTATCTAGGAAGCGATCCATGTCAGAATTGACAAATGAAGTGAGATCATTAGAGCTTCCCGAGAAGCTAGGCAACCCAGGTAAGTTTGCTATTACAATTGGTATTGGAGCTTACCGTTTCAAAGCTTTGTGTGATCTAGGTGCTAGTACGAGTTTGCTTCCACTTCCCATTTGGTCCAAGACCAATATGGGGCCTTTAGTGCTAGTGAACATGAGGCTATACATGGCGGATGGGTCGTGTGTCAGGCCAACGGGAGTGGTAGATGATTTCCCAGTTTAAGTTGGGAAGTTCTTTGTGCCCAACGATTTCATAGTGATGGAGATGCCGGAAGACCCCGTGGTGCCCATTATTCTCGGACGGCCATTCTTAGCCACAACAGGAGTCATCATAGATGTCAAGAACGGGCTTCTCACCTTCAACATTGGAGAAGAGGTGGTAGAGTTCCGGTTTAATCCAACAATGAAAGAGTCAAATCAAGAAGAGGTCAAGATGCTATACACGCGCTCCGACTACATTGAGTGCAACAATCCAACGGAAAAATTCTTGACTTGGGATCCTCTACCACACGTTTTAGGAGTCTCAGGACCGACCCTTCAGGGGTCGTGCACGACCCTCTTGGACGAGAGTGAGGAGCAATGTCTTTTCTTGGATGTACTCAAGGCGGAGCTTGAGGAGGAAGTTAGCCTGCCCGAGCCTACTCCTTAAGGAGCTCCCCGACTCTTTGAGGTACGCTTTTCTTGGTCCTAATTCTACTCTTCCCGTTATTATTAATGCTAACTTGAGTATGGAAGAGGAGAATAAATTGCTTGATGTGCTTAGGACCCATAGGATATTCGTTGGAGGAACTTAGTGGTATTTCACCCTCATTGTGCATGCATAGAATTTATATGGAGGATGATCATAAACCCACTATTGAGCATCAACGTAGGCTAAACCCTAACATGAAAGAGGTAGTGAAAAAGGAAATTCTTAGGATGTTAGATGCCGGTATCATATTTCCTATCTCCGATAGTAAATGGGTTAGCCCCGTACATGTAGTTCCTAAAAAAGGGGGAATGACAGTTGTTGAAAATGAAAAAGGGGAATTGATTCCAACTAGGACAACCACTAAGTGGAGAATGTGCATAGACTATAGGAAACTTAATAGTGCTACTAGGAAGGACCATTTTCCACTCCCCTTCATTGACCAAGTCCTAGAACGCTTAGCCCAACACGATTACTTTTGCTATTTGGATGGCTATAGTGGTTTTTGGCAGATTCTCATTCACCCCGATGATCAGGAGAAGACGACATTTACTTGTCTGTATGGGACGTTTGCATATAGGAGGATGCATTTTGGGTTGTGCAACGCCACGACCACCTTTCAACGATGTATGATGGCCATCTTCTCCGACATGATTGAAGAAATAGTGGAGGTATTTATGGATGATTTTTCAGTTTATGGTTCCACTTTCGATTCATGTCTTGCTAATCTTTCTAGAGTCCTTAAAAGATGTGAAGAGACTAACCTTGTGCTTAATTGGGAGAAGTGTCATTTCATGGTTAGAGAGGGTATTGTCTTAGGACATCTAGTGTCTAAACGCGGGATAGAGGTGGACAAGGCAAAAATTGAGCTTATTGAGAAATTGCCCCCTCCATCATCCGTTAAAGACGTTAGGAGCTTTTTGGGGCATGCGGGTTTCTATAGACGCTTTATTCAAGACTTTTCTAAAATTGCTAAACCATTGACTAACCTACTAATGAAAGATGTAGTGTTTAGCATGTCTCCAGAATGTCTTGAAGCGTTTTACAGGTTAAGGAAAGCCCTTGTGATGGCCCCCATTATGCAATCACCGGATTGGTCACTTCCCTTCGAAATCATGTGTGATGCTAGTGACTATGCCATAGGAGCGGTTCTTGGACAAAGGAAGGACAACAAGCTTCATGCCATCCACTATGCAAGTAAGACGCTTGATGAAGCCCAGAGTAAGTACACTACAACCGAGAAAGAGTTTCTTGCTGTGGTGTTTGCTTTTGAAAAATTTCGCTCTTACTTAGTAGGATCTAAGGTGATCGTTTATACTAACCATACTGCGGTTAGATTTCTAATGGCGAAAAAGACGCCAAGCCTAGGTTGCTTCGTTGGATGCTTTTATTGCAGGAATTCGATCATGAAATCCGGGACAAGAAAGGAGCAGAGAACTTAGTGGCGGATCACCTATCAAGACTGGCCCTTGAGCATATCCAGGAGTCCGGCGGATCAATTCCCATCAATGATACTCGCCCCGATGAGACACTATTGCAAGGAAAAAAAGAGCCCTATGGAGATAAGAGTGGTGGAGAAATCAAGCATTCAGGACCGACCCCGCCGAGCTCGAGCACGACCCCAATGGAAGTAGGCTCTCTCAGGACCGACCCTCCAAGGGTCGTCATACGGTCGTGCACGACCCATCATGGGTCGAGCACGACCCCAGTCCTCGAATCACACTTCGAGCACGACCCATCTGGCTCGTGCACGACCCACACCCAAGGTCGAGCAGGTAAGTTTTCTTCACCCTTTTCGGTTCTTTCGAGTTCCGATGATCTCAAATCTTTACCTTCTCCCTCTTCTTCTATTCTTGCTTTACGTGGGTCAAAGACCCCTTGGTTTGCGGATTTTGCTAACTATATTGTAGGAGGCGAGATTCCGACGGGTTTAACCCCTCAAGCCAAGAAGAAATTCCTCCACGACGTCAAGCACTACTATTGGGATGATCCCTACTTGTTCAATCAAGGAAGTGATCACATATTTCGACGTTGTATTCCGGATGATGAGATTGAAAGCGTCATTCGCCATTGCCACACTCTACCAACGGGAGGCCATGCTAAGGGATTCAAGACCACGACGAAGATTCTTCAAAGTGGTTTGTATTAGCCAACACTTTTCAAAGATGTGCATGAGTTTGTGACAAGATGTGACGAGTACCAACGATCCGGAAACATCACTTGGAGGAATGAAAACCCGCTCACTGTTATCTTGGAAGTAGAGCTTTTTGATGTGTGGGGGATAGACTTTATGGGACCCTTCCCTTCATCGGGCCCTTATAAGTACATCCTTGTAGTGGTTGATTACGTCTCCAAGTGGGTGGAGGCCATTGCAACAAAGACAAATGATGCTCGGGTGGTTCCTAAGTTCATGAAATCGAACATCTTTCCCCGTTTTGGAGTCCCCCGAGTTCTTATAAGTGATGGTGGCTCACACTTCATTGAAAGGAGCTTTGAAGCTCTTTGGGCCAAGTATGGGGTCTCTCACAGGGTGGCCACACCATATCATCCTCAAACAAGTGGTCAAGTGGAGGTCTCAAACCGTCAAATAAAGAGCATCTTAGAGAAGACGGTGTCCCGGTCAAGGAAATACTGGTCTTCAAAGCTTGATGACGCATTATGGGCATACCGCACCGCTTACAAGACGCCACTCCGCACCACTCCTTACAACTTGGTGTATGGCAAGTCTTGTCACTTGCCCGTCGAGCTTGAACACAAAGCTTTATGGGCTCTCAAGGAGCTCAACATGGACCTCGATGCGGCCGGAACAAAACGTTTTATGGACTTGCAAGAATTGGAAGAATTAAGGCTTAACGCCTACGAGAATGCCAAGATCTGTAAAGAGAAAACTTAAAAATGGCATGACAAGAAGCTCGTTCCAAAACACTTCAAAGCCGGTGACCAAGTACTCCTTTTCAACTCTAGGCTCCGACTTTTTCCCGGGAAGTTAAAAACTAGATGGAGTGGACCATTCACGGTTCATCACATTTATCCACATGGGGCGGTTGACCTTATAGATGGGAACAGAGCAATTTTCAAAGTCAACGGGCACCGCTTGAAGAAGTACTATGCCAAGGTGGAATTGGATGAAGAAATCCGAGCCACATGGGCTCTAACTACCTCAGACTGAGCTCAGGTAAGTCGTCAAGCTAATGACGTTAAACAAGCGCTTTCGGGAGGCAACCCGGTTCTTAGATTAGTTTTATTTATTTATTTTTATTTTATTTTATTTTCGATTAGATTTTATAACCTTCCTTAGACTAGGATAGCATATATATTTTCGGGAAGGAATTTTGTGGGACTTTTGCAGGGTCATAAGCTTAAAAGACGGGATCAAAAAGACGGGAATAGACGACCTCACACATGGGGCCAGTTTAACGGTAATTTTCGACCCCAGGGGGTCGAGCACGACCCCCTTAGGGTCGTGCACGACCCTCTCTTCAAATTGCCGATTCTACCCTTCTTCAATAAGGTATGTTTTCTTTTACCTATTCGTCCCCAACACCAAACACGATACTATTCCCCTTCTTTCTTGGCTTCATGACCGACCTCTTTCACCACAACCTCTCCCAAGCTTAAGTTTTTCTTCTTCAATCCCTTCTCTACCACATCACAACAACACCTCCCCTACACCCTCGATTCTTCACCACTTCCCCACCATCACATCACTACTCGTGCACGACCCAGCCCAGATCGAGCCCACATAGCTCGTGCTCGACCCAGCCCCCTCGTCCCAATTCTAGATCTAGGTCGAACACACCTCTATTTCCACTTTTCTTGCTCGAATCTCGGATTTTCGGTATGGATCTCTAACCCTCTACTCTTGATCTTGATTATTCATGGTGGATATTGAATTTTTGGGTTGGAATTGCATGATTTGGGGATTTTTTGATTTTGGGTAGAAATTTGGAATTCACTTGCATAATTGTTGATTGTTTCGATTTGTGCATGCTTTGGTGTGTTTTGACTTGAAATTTAGAGAATATTGTGGTTGAAATCTGATACTTGAGGCTATTGGGGGCTAGATCCAAACTTTGGGTAGAGGTTGAAGACGAAGTTCATTACCAGGTGGTCGTGCACGACCCTAACGTGCACGACCCAAAGAGGGTCGTGCAAGTCCTCCTTTTGTGTAAAATTCGGTAGTTTTTGCTAAGTATTGCATGCTAGGTTGAGACTAGATCCATGCTTTCGTGTCTTTATATATATATCATGTCTCGCCTTCATTGTGCCGCGCTTAATTGATAAGCTTGCAATAGTTACCTTTGAATAAGTATGGGGTGTATTATGTGGAGTTGGTGTTTGATGAATGTAGGTACCATGGCCTCCACTTCTCGACCCGCCAAGAAGTCAAAGAAAAGTGATAAGTCCGAGCTAGACCAATACAACCTGGCCTCCACATTCCAAAAAACGTTCAATGTGTGCCTTGAGCTCAAGCATCGAACACGATGGTATTGCAAAGAGGATGGGCAACGGTTGCACATCCACGATGATTTGATGGAGGCTTTCACCTATATAGGGGGCGAGAATTTGCTTCAATGGAAAAATCACCATTATCCCATACTCACTTGTGAGTTTTTGGCCACCTTTACTACCTCTATCAAGAGCCCTCACACTGGTGGTAAGATCCAATTCAGCTCGGGAACAAATGGTTCAAGCTCACCTTGCAAGAGCTTAATGATGCATTCGGGTTCCCTAACCCGATTTACAATGCCAAGCGTGAGCCCGACCCCCTATTAACATGGAGTTATCTATCCGGAAAACAGGAAAGCTCTTTCCACAATTTGCCTAGCAAGGATATAGCCAACCCGCTCTTTCGGATTATTCTTCGCATCTTAGGGAGCACGGTCTACCCAAGGACCGAGTTATCTAGGCCAAACAAGAGGGAGGTCTTCATGCTGAGGACGATGTTATTCTCTTCCCCCGAGCCTCTCAACATTGGTTTCGAGTGGATGAGAAGTGTGGATGATTTTAAGGCCAAGTCGGATTCGGTCTACTTTGGAGGGATGATTGCTCGGCTCGCCCACAACATTAACGTCAACATGAAAGCTTATTTGGGAGAGAAGTCGATATTTATAGACATTCCGTTTCTCATTAATGCAAAGCTAATATCGAGGCACCCCGATGATCCCAACACATATTGCTCCGTCTTCCATGCTAATCAAGTTGTCATCACGAAAGAGCGGGTGGATTTGCTTCATTTGCCCAATTGATTTGAGGTGTGGTCCCGCAACCGTTACCGTTTGAAGAAACGCCCTGAACAAGAAGAGTCCTTAAGAAGACGCCTCCGCCGCTATCCGAGTCCAGAGCCCGGGTATGAAATTCTAGCTTTACCCCCTCCTCCTACCCTCAGGCACGACTCCACAGGGGTCGGGCACGACCCATATGGGTCGTTCCAACCGGCATGCCAGTCCGTGCACGACCCTAGGGGGGTCGTGCACGACCCACCAGCCTTCTACGAGCCTGCCCGCCACTCCGTGCACGCCCCCCATGGGGTCGCGCACGACCTTCCACGCCCCTACCACGTCCCCTTGCCACCCATGCATCCTACGTTTGGGGCGGCTTATGAGTTCGGGACCTCCTCCAATGCTAATGCCGGTCCCGGGGATGAGGAGCCAATGCAACAAGATGAGGCTCCGGTGAATGATATGAACTATTTGGCTCGGGAGATGGCGGCGATGAGGGTTGATCACCGACAACAACATGAGGCCGTGATGCGTGGGCAAGCATCTATCAGGGAGGACTTAAGGGAAACCCGGGGTGTGATGGATCAGCGTTACCAAGAGTTCCAGCAGTTTCAGTCTTACTATGAGGTCCAACAAGAAGTGGATGATTACCATTGGGCTCATACGGAGGGCTAAATGCATTGGGACTACGGGAACTACCCGGGTCGAGAGGCGTATATTCAACCGGAGCATCCACCATTCCGCTCTAGTCGCCGACCTCCACAGTAATGAGCTCCACCACCCTTCCAGCTTCAATATTAAGTTGTGAGTTTCTTCTTCCTATCTCTTTACTTTGTCATATATTTTTATGCATGAGGACATGGCATGATTTAAGTATGGGGTAGGGGAAGAAGAAACTAGTTGTATATAATTGAGTCTTTGCTTGATTTCTTGATTATTAGTTTGTCTTATAAAAAAAAAAGAAAAATTGAAAAAAAAAATTGAAAAATGTCGAAAAATCCAAAAATATTTCTTTCTTTGTTTTAGGATAGAAGAATGCTCCATCTTAGATGTCCTATGATGAGAATTAATTTTTATGCTTATCATATAATTCCTTTGGCATATTTGGATAGTATAGTCTGAGTCTTGAGAAATTGCTTTTGCTTGTGAAAATTGACTTGTGATGAAATTGAGCATATGTGTCTTAAGTAGAAGTAATTGCAATCCAACGAAATTTTTACCTAGTGAGGAATTTTGGTCTTATAGGGAGAACATCAAAAATCCCTCTTCTTTATATGTGTGATTTGCTCTCTTTGTGCATTAATCTCTTGTCATTGATATGGTTATCTATTTCTTGAAGCCGCTATGAGATCGTTCATGCATGTTAATTATGATTAAGAACTTATTTTTAATAAGCCACTTTTTATCCTCTCTTTTACCTACCTTTACATTATCCTCTTTTTGATAGCCAAGTTGAGCCTTAAGCCTTTTATTTTTAGCTCCACAAAATTATTCCCTAGCCGATATAAGCTTGACCCTATCCGGGGATTAGGACTTAGTGTTGGTTTGTGATAGTTTTGTTGAGTGAGATTGCTTGGTTCAAGTGTGGGGTAATTATGGGTTGGAAAAAGTAAAAAAAAAGATCTTGCAGTTTGTCATGTAAAAGGAGTTTGGTTCCCTAAATGCACTAACAAAAGAGTTGAAAAAAAGAAAAAAAAAGAGAAAAGAATTGGCGCCAATCTCCCATAAAAAAATGAAAATCAAAAAGGGAGAAAAATAAAGTAAAGTGTTAAAAGTGAAAGTGTGCATGAGCCAAATTTCCTTAGTAATTAAAAGCAAGATTAAGTTGGGATTTAAAAGGGTTGAAAAAAATAAGTGAGTTTGAGCATAATGTTTGAGTGAGTTTGGTATATGTTCTTTTATGAGAGTTTTTGGCAATGTGTGAGTTTTTAGGAGTCTTTGATTCCCGGATTTTATTAGCACCACATGGCCAAATATTTTCCACGCCCTTTACCAAGCCCCATTACAACCCGGCCGAATGGAGTCTTCTATGAAGATTTCATTGAGCCTAAGTTCTTATGATGATTGATGTGTTTTGACTTCCCTAGGAAGAGAGATTGGTGATATAAGTCTCAATGATAAAGCTGATGTTGCATAAAGATTGAGTTGAGAGTTGATATTAATAGCCTAAACACATGAGAGATGAGTGAAACACATTAAAATCCCTTGTGAGGTTGGATTGTGATTGCCTATGCTTGAGACTCATACATATGTGATGACGTTAAAATTACTTGTCTACTTTTTCACTTGCATTTAAAATGTTTTGACAAAGGCTATGCTTGAAGATTGTGTTATTGGTCTTGATTTTGCATGATTATTGCTTGAGGACAAGCAAGTCTAAGTATGGGGTATTTTGATATCCGCTTTTTAAGTAGGTTTTTAGTGTATAGATAGATTAGATTAAGTTGGTTTTCGCATTAGAGCTTTATGTTTTTGAGTCTTTTTGCTTTAGTTTTCGTATTTCCTTGAGATTCGGAAACTACACGTATTTTGTGTCTTTTGTAGGTATTTTGGAGCGTAACCGAAGAATTTGGAGTACCATACGAAGAGGTGGGCGAGCTATGAAGAGAAGTTAAGGAAGGAGGCCGGAAAAAGAGTAGAATCAAGCCAAAGGAGCTCGTGCACGAGCCTACACATGCCAAGATCGACCCATCCCAAAAGACAAGCTCTCAGGACCGACCCCGGGGGGTCGAGAACGACCCTATGTGGGTCGATCGGGGCGCCGAATCTCCCTTATTCCGAGATCTTTATGGATATATTCTATCTTTTATTTTAGGAAGTAGTTTTATCTTGTTTCCTAGTGTAATTAGGGCTCCTTTTTCTCTATAAAAGGGGCTAGACCTTCTAGTTGAGGGAGATCTTTTGCTAGCTTTGGTTTGGAGGTTATTTGGAGATTAAGAGGAAGACTTGGAGGAAGTTGGAGAAAATTGTAAGACTTCTTTTTAGTTTAATTGAATTTTCGGTTTGTTTCTATGATCATGTCTTCTTCTTTCTTCTCCATGTGTGAGTAGTCTTCTTAGATTCTAGGGTTGGGTGAAAACCCAACACAATCATGCATGTCTAAATATGAATTCATGACTTGAATGCTTGAAGATCATGTCTATCTATCTTGTACTTAATTCCTTTGCGAAAGTTGAGGCATGTCTTGCAATTAACCTAAAAGCAAAAGTGTAAAGTTGATTGCTTTGACTAGTTCTAATAAGATTATTTGCGACAGTTGATATTCCTAGGTTGAAGGATAGATAGAAAGTTGTTTAATTTGCGACAGGTGATTGAATAACTTGAATTGTTTGCGACAGTTGACTTTTCTATGATCTAGATTGCATGATAGTTGTGAATTCTCGTTAAAAGCATGTGTGATTGTTGTTGTGGTAGCCCTATCCCTAGGATTGCCTTTTTATATTTGATTTAAAACTTGTGATTTTGCTTCGATCTCGACCCCCAAAGTCGTGCTCGAACCCTTTCTTTGTTTGTGTTTTCTTGCTTTACTTAGTTTATCAACTAATATTTGGTCCTAATCTCATTCCCGTGGACGAACTTGACTCCGCTATACTCAGCGGGGTCTTGAATATAAATTTATTTGTTCAAGAATCCCTTCAACAACCAGCTTCTCCATTTTTCCTTCTTGGATATTGCTTGGCAAAGTGTCCTTTTGCCTGACATTGATAGCATATCACCTCCTTCACATCCTTGCATTCCTTGCTTGACTCTAGAGCCTTGAGGTTTTGGACAAAAAATTGACTAACAAATCTCTGCCCTAGATCGGGGCACGATCGAATTGAAAGGAGAAATAATAACTGCGAGAAAGTAAAAATTCTTTATGATTCAGAGGGTAAAATCTCTCTCTTTTGATTATCTGTATGATTTCAAGTAAGTCCTCTACAAAACCGCAAAATTCTACCTATGAACCCCCTCGTTTCAACGGGTCACTCCCACTTCCCATGATCTCCGGATTTACAGGGCACATCCCTAACTACTACCCACTTCTCGCGTATATCGGAAGTGACTAACGCCATAGCCGTTACCTTCTGGACATGCTTTTCCTCTTCGTGATGGAAGCTTTCTTCCATCCTTTGAGTGACTGATGACTTCCCTTTGCTACCGAATTCTTTTGCGATCAAACCAACCGATGAATTCCTCGTCTATTTATGGGCTTGGCTTACTAGATGGGCCGAAGGGATTTTGAGCCTAACAATACCCCCAAATCCTGATCCAAATCTTTTAGGCGGGATTTGGATTGGATTTGCCGCGTGAGCTACAGGCAGCGTGTGACACACGGCTTAACCCTGTCCGTCCGATCATTCTCGGGTGCATGAAGAGTCACATCACTTCTGGTTTTAAATGCTCACGCCCCGACCTCTTCAAGGATACGCTCTAATCTCTTCCTACTTTTTTGCCTCATCATCTTCTTGCCTCAAACTCCAGTTTTTACCCTACTTCTTTACTACGCGTTTTCCATGGCCAATACTGACGCTAAGAGCATGGGTTTCGAATCCTCCCACATTCTCGAACCCCATGACTGTCGCCCCTACTCTCTCTTTGGACGAAGTAGAGACGATAGTCCGGAACCACGATTTTCCGTCTGGCACAAACTTGTACACCCCCACATGCGAGGCTGTGGATTGGATCAAGGAGGGTTGGGTTTGCTTCTTGGAGTATCCCCTCACTATGGGGACTCTTTCCCTTTTTCTCCTTTGATCTTGAACTTCTTGATGACTCTCAAAGCCTCTCCAGCGTAATTGATGCCATCGGTATAGAAGATTTTGTACCTTATAAGCAAGACTTGTCTAGGGGAGAAGATCGACTTCACCATGCAAGATTTGCTATGTGCGTAGCGGGTTTGTCCTCTCAGGGCTGGACGTTTCACCCTTCACACGAGGGATGCTAAGAACCCATTGATCCCGAAATCAAAGGTGAATGACAAGGATTGGGCCTCGTGCTTCTTCTTCATGGAGAAGTCTACACTGGGGGAGATGTATCAAGCAGCTTTCTTCGACTCTTGGACTACTAAGAGTAAGTGTTCCTAACCCTAATTTCCGTACCCCCTGCTGTTACTTTGCTGTTTTTATTGGGTTCCTGATTTCGACGGTTTCTCGTGCAGTTCCGTCTAGCTTGGAGACCCATGTCTTGGAATCAGAAGCATGCATGAAACTCTTCGCTCTTCCTGAAACAAAGGGGACATACCGGAGGTCTGCGGAACAAGTGCTCGAAGGCGAATCCAGCAACAAGACGACGACAATCACTGGGGATCCATGGGACGGCAAAGACGATGCGAGATCGGGAAGCTCTGAGAAGACGATTGAGGATAGTGCTCTAGCGCCTGGGAAACTCGCTGAAGTGACCATGAACCCCATCAAGAACCCTGCTAGTATGTATTTCTTTCGGGAACTTTTAAATTTTGTACCAATTTTGTCTATGAGCTTTAATGTTTGTCTTGCCAGAAGCTTCTTCTTCCTTGGGGAGGAGTTTCTCTGCTACAACTCTGATCCAGCATAAACTTCGATCAAGTGACAAGAGACCCCCTTTGGACCCAAGGTAAAGATGAGGCCGCGACGAAGGCGACCCCTACTAAGAGGCCATCGCTTGATGCTACCGAAGTCATTGACCTAGATGAGAAAGGCCCTTCAGATCTATGGCAAAAGCTCCATGGTGCTCATGGTTCAAAGAAACCTCGCTTGGATGTTCCTAGCCCTACCCTGGTTAGAGACGCCGACCTATCATTTTGGAAGGTTCGCTTTCTCCAATTGTTTTTCTTCCTCTTCTCTTTTTTTTATCTTATTGTTGACGATGTCCTGCCCTGGTGCATAGGCTTTACAAAGCGTTCTCTGGGTTGTGGACACCATTGACAAAGAAGATCAGACCCTTAGAGAGCATCAGGCTAGGTGGGACGCCGAGAAAGTTGCCTTGGAGAGGGAAACAACTCTTGTGGTCGAACGCCAGAAGATGGACACACGCAAGCTTGTGAAACTTGTTGAGATGGTCAAGCGTCAGTCTTCTCAAGCTTCTTCGGATCGATCCAAGATCACTGAGCTCTAGGCCGCGAACAGGAGAATTCTTAAGGAGTCAGGCGAGATCGAAGCCTACTACTCGATGATGTCTAGAGTGGAAACAATCAAACAGTTCGTGGCTGGTCAACATTCGGACTGGGATCTGGATGCTGAAGTCGCGTCCTTTCATGATTGCTATCCCCCAGATCAGCCGGCTCCAGCGATGAACTTTTCGCCCTCTTGACGGGGAGGAAGATGGCAGTGATCGTGATTTGAGTGCGGGCATAACACCCGACCAAGGCAAAGGGATGGATGGGCTTTCAACGGACGCAGTGGAGCAACCGAATGGCACTTTTGACAACGATGAAGATTAGGGTCGTGAGCCTTGTAAAAAGTTTCTTTTGTATTGGTTTTTTTTTGAACAAACTGTTGTAGGTATGTGTGGGCCATGAACAATATTTGTCCGTTGAACGGACTTCCTCTCTTCCTCAGGAAGAGAGGGAGTATACGTTTTTGGTGCATGCATGCTTTCTTTCTTGCGTAGTTTTGCTTGGTATTGTCCTTCCTTTGTGTACAGGGTTTTCAGCACGTGCGGATACTTCGGACTGAAGGCTTTCAAGACGAGGACTCCTATAGAAGTCTCTGGCACGGTGGCAGTTGCGCTTACTGAAGGAAGTTTCCAAGCGGGTTAGGAGTATCGCGTTGGAACTCGCACTCGGGAAGTTCAGTCGATTAAAGACCTCTTTAGTCTAGGATTAGTTACCTCTATTGTTTGGACTTGTGTTTGATTGTATGACGTATCCTACATGACAGTGAATAAAGTATGCTATTGATTTACTAGTTCTACTTATACAAAAAAGAAATAAGTGTGATTAAGTGATGATGCACGTAAATGTCATTCATTCAACGAAAAACCATAACCTAGGAGTCACACAACAAAGAATTTTCACACAAACAAGCTGATCACAAACGTACTACGAAAAGGATGAACTTAAAGCAAAAGTAAAATAATAACTATGGATAGATGACCTCGAGTGTCTTGGGTAACTGGCGAAGAAAACCTTCTGCCGGGAGCTCCAAAGAAGTTTACGTTCTGATAAAGGAAGACTTCCCTTAGAAGTGATATGTTTTCAAATGTATCGCATTCCAGCTTCTTGGGATGGCTTCTCCGTCTTTGGATTCCAACTGATATGCGCCTTGTCTAGATGATATAGCTCAGGGTGACTTGTTGCTGGTGTCTTGCTAGGCGTAATCGGGCTTGGTCATGAAGCTTGCTAGAAGTATCCAAATCAGCCAACAGCTCCAGATGAATACGTTCTTCGGTCAAAAAGCTAGTGCGAGCAATTGGGATAAGAATTTTGGCGGGAATGACCCCTTCACATCCGTGTGTTAATGAGAAAGGAGACTGACCGATTGCTACTTTTGGCGTCGTTCGATCGGCTCGAAGGACGTAAGGGAGCTCGTTATCCCAATTTCGTTTAGCTTTCGCAAGCTGTTTCTTCAAATTGTTTATGATCACCTTGTTGCTAGCTTCGGCCTGCCCATTTGACTGGGGATAGCGGGGTGTTGAGGTGACCAGGCTGATTTTCCAGTGACTGCAGAAGTCTTTGGTCCTCTGGCTTATGAACTGAGACCCATTGTCACACACAATCTCCGAGGGTATCCCAAAACGATAGAGGATATTTCTGATGATGTCACCTGTTTATCCTTGATATCTTGATAAGCTTCAGCCTCGATCCACTTAGAGAAGTAATCGGTCATTGCGAGGAAGGATACTCTTTGTCCGGACAAAGGGGGTAACTTCTCGACTATGTCCATACCCCATGGCATAAAGGGCCATGGCGTGAGTGTGGGGTAGAGTGGCTCCAAAGGTTGGTGAGCGGTTGGCACATGCCTCTGACAGGCGTCAGATTTATGGCAGAAGTCTGCAACGTCTTTCCTCGTAGTAGGCCAAAACCACCCCTGCCGAAGGGCTTTGTTGGATAGACTCCTCCCTCCGGTATGGTTCCCACAGTCTCCCTCATGGAGTTCTTCAAGAAGTCTCTGGACACCTTCCTTGGCTATGCAACGATGTAGTGTTCCCACTGCTGACCTGTGGAACAGTTTCCCGTCATTTACTGAAAACTTTGTAGCTTTCATCCTTAGCAGCTTAGCCTCGATTTGATCTTCCGGAAGTTTTCCCTTGGTTAGCCAATCCAGGTACGGTTGAGTCCAAGGTGCTTCGTTGGCCTCTGAGGGATCAAAGGGAGTTTTCTCGTGACTCGAGTTACTTAGAGGCAGATCTAGGTCAGGATCGTTCCGATAACTCCTAGCGTCGACGTCGTCACTGCTCATGAAGACGTCGCAGTGGGGAATAGTTATGAGAAGGCAGACGTCTTCAGTCATACTACCAGATCTCTTGATGTCCTCGGTATAAGCTCTTCTAATACCAAGAACCATGGTGTGAATCATCGGGATTACAGGGTACTCGTTAGGATCAATAGATGACGCTAGACGGGCGAGAGAATCTACCTGAGCATTATGCTCTCTTGGGATCTGTGCGAAGGATACCTTCTTAAATCGAGGAATTAGATTTTTTACCACATCTAGATAAGCTATCATCCTCTCATCCCTTGCTTCATATAACCCCAAAACTTGGTTGACTATCAATAATGAGTCACAATTGACTTCTATCTGATGTATGCCCAAGTCATTGGCAAGAATCAGGCCAAAAATCAGAGCTTCATATTCAACTTCATTGTTCGTGGCTTCGAACGTGCATCTCACGGATTGTGCCACCCTATCCCCCTGTGTTGATTTTAGGACTACTCATATCCATGTTCCTCCAACGTTAGAGGCGCCGTCCATGTGAAGCGTCCATTTGACTGGAGACTTAGCTTCCAGCGTCATTAGCTCCGCTGGCTTTGATCCTTCATCTGTCGTAGGACTAAAATCAACCACAAAGTCGGCTAGCGCCTGGGATTTCAATGCGGTTCTAGGCTCGTACTTAATGTCGAACCCACTCAAATGGATTGCCCACTTAGCCATTCTTCTTGTGTATTCAGGCTTATGCATGACCGTCTTCAAGGGATGTGTGATTCTTACCACTATCAGATGTGCCTCAAACTACGGACGAAGCTTGTTAGAGCACATGACTAGGGCTAGAACCAACTTTTCTAAGGAAGAATATCGGGTCTCAACTGGTAGGAGAGTCCTACTAACATAGTACACAAGTTGTTGTTGCCCGTCTTGTTCTCGGACCAACACTCCACTGATGGCTTGCTTGGTAACGGCCATATATAAGGGTAGAACTTCTCCTACTTCGGGTTTTGCTAAGATTAGTGGATCAAAGAAGTATTTCTTTAGTTCTCGGAAAGCCTCCTCATGTCTGGCGGTCCATTGGAAGCACTTGTTCTTTCTAAGTACTTCGTAAAAGAGACGACATCGGTCTGATGATTTAGATATGAACCTATTCAAAGCAGCGATCTGCCCAGTGAGCTTTTGAACATCTTTCATGCATTTGGGAGATTTCAGCGCTATTATGGCTCGAACCTGCTCGGGGCTGGCTTCTATCCCTCTCTGGGTGACTAGATACCCTAGGAACTTTCCTGATTTCACGCCGAAGGTACACTTCTGCGGGTTCAGCTTCATATTATATTGCTTCAAGATTTCAAAAGCTTTCTCTAGATGACTTCTGTGATCTATAGCTTTTTTCGATTTGACGAGCATGTCTTCTATGTATACTTCCATAGTCTCTCCGATTTGGCCTTGGAACATTCTATTCACCAGCCTTTGGTACGTGGCCCCGACATTCTGTAACCCGAAAGGCGTTACCTTGTAGTAATATGTTCCCTTACTGGTGATGAAGGATGTCTTCTCTTGGTCTCTTTCTTCCATCCTGATCTGATTGTAACCACTGAAGGTGCCATGAAAGTCAACAACTCATGGCCCGTTGTAGCATCGACTAGGGCGTTTATGTGAGGTAACAAAAATGAATCCTTTGGACAAGCCTTGTTCAAATCCGTAAAATCTACGCACATCCTCCATTTTCCGTTCTTTTTGGGCACGACGACTAAGTTCGCCAGCCATTTTGGGTATTTGACTTCTTTGATCTTTCCAGTTTCCATCAGCTTTCTCACTTCCTCATCCACTATCTTATTTCTCTCGGCGGCGAATTTCCTTCTTTTCTGCTTAACCGGGGGGTGATTAGGATCCACATTCAACATGTGAGTGATAACCTCCGGGTCGATACCCACCATGTCCTCATAGGACCAAGCAAAACATTCTACATTTTTACTCAAGAAGTCTACTAGCTCATTTCTCATGGATAACTCCAAGTTTTTCCCAATCTTTACGGACTGATTGAGGTCAGATTGGTCTAGGACCACTTCCTCTACCTGTACATCTTTCTTTTCTTTTACTTTTTCTTTTGGAGGGGTAGAATTAGTGGTCTCCTTTAATTGCTAGGTGGATTTTTGACTGGCGGCTGGCTCCAACGCCGATTTGTAACATTCTTGGGACGTTCTTTGATCACATCGGATCTCTTGACCCCCCCCCCCCCCCCACGGTGTTAGGAATTTCACCGTTTGGTGGTAAGTAGATGGGACGGCTCTCATGTCATGGAGCCAAGGTCTTCCCATTATCACATTATAACAAGAAGGACAATCCATAACAGAATATCTAACCTAGATGTTCACACCCTTTGCGTACGTGGGAAGGATGATGTCTCTGATGTTCGTGTTTTTGGTATAGTTTTTAGGGTGTTTTCTTAGTTTGTTAGGTTTAGTTTTAGTAATTTTAGGGTTAGTTTTGTGTGTTTTTGGATAAGTTTGCATATTTATGAAAAGTATGGAAGCTACTCCGTTTTGTATCTTTTTGTAGGTTTTAAGCAAGGAAATGGTGCTTTTTGGAGCTGAGTGGAGTGCTATGGTGGAAGACAGAAGAATACGAGGATAAAGGAGTTGAAGTAGATATTTTTAGAGTCGAAGTGTTGAAGAAAGCCAAATCCAGGCTCGTTAACAAGGCTTAAAGATAGAGTTTTTCGAGAGTTCGTTGTGATGTTACCGACCCTGTGCGGAAATTTATTCCGTGTCGGTAGAGTTTCTAATGAGTTTTAGGGTTATTATATTTTATATTTTAGGTCTTGTTATCTTTCTAGGTTTTATTTCTATCTTTTTAGAGTTAGTTTCAATTTTTTAGAAAAAATTTTATCTTCTAGGTTTTTTATTAGATAGCTTTATTAGTATAAATACCCTTCTTTTCTTGCTTAGAGGGGGGATGTTCGGACGTGTTCAAGGAGGAGCCGAGAAGGAGAAGCCGAGAGAGAGAGAGAGAGAGTAGTCGAACCGAGGCTAACGAGAGTGAAGCTAAGGTCGTTAATCGTGTTTTCGATTCGGTATTCTTGTTGTTTTCGGGTTTCTTCTGAATTCTGTAAGACGATATTAATTTGAAATAGTTGTTTTGTTTTCAATGTTTTCTCTATTTGAAGTTATTTGCTTTATAATTATGAGTAGTGATTAGTTTTCCTATCTAGGGTCGGGGTTAAACCCGGCATAGTTATGCATGGTTTGATGAGTAAGATGATGTGTTGAATGCCTTTTATCTATTTTTAAGATTGCTTGTTGTGTTTTATGCCTAGATGAAAATCGAGGTAATTTGAGTTTTAACTTGATTGAAAGAGAAAGTTATAGACTTGAAGGTTGATATTGTTCAATTGCGAAAACTTCGAGCTTTGGATCCAAAACAAGTGATTGAGTAGATTGATTTATGAGAGTAGATTGATTTGCTTGCTAATCAACGAAAGTTGATGAATTTATCTATTTAAAGGCATGATCTTTATCTTCTTACGAGTTTATATGCATGGCTATGTTGTGGTGACCCTTGTCCTAGATTTTTGCTTCATGTTTGAATTTCTTCAATTATATTCGTTACTGAGTTCGTTGTCTCGGTACCGAACCTGTTCTTAGGTCGTTAGTGCGTGTTAGTAAGTTTATCCAGGTTCGTTAACAATCCTGACAAAGTCGTTAACGAGGTTGGTCGTAGTTGAGTTGTGTTATTTTGCTTTGTTTGTTTTTCTTAGTAGTTTTGATAGATAAACAACCATGCTTCCCGTGGACGGACCTGACTTCGCTATACACAGCGGGGTCTTGATTATAAATTTATTTGTTGTCAAGAAACCCTCTCAACAAATTGGCGCCGTTGCCGGGGAAGAAACCGTGTTTGTTTATTTATCTGTGGGTCTGGGAATAGCCCGACCCCGTTTTTGTTTTTAATTTTTGTTTTCTTTGTCTGTCTTCTCAGCGTATGCCAGTTGGACATCGAAGGCTCGAATTTGACAACGCTGGTTACTATACTGAACCTGAACGTTCCCTGCACCATAGACACCGAGAGAACCGAGCTATGGCTACACCCGAGGAGTTGACTCGTCAGATGGCTGAACTACAGAGACAGATGGAGGCGTTAAAAATCGAGAAAGAAGCCAATGCTGCTGAGGCTGAGCGTCAACGAGTCAATAGTGCTCACCTACAAGAAGAGCTGAATGCCTATCCACGGAATGCCAAAGAATATATGCATCCGGAACTGAGGGTGATAGAGTCTCCAATTGTGCTTCTGGAGATAGAGAAACCTTTTGAGATTAAGTCTCAGTTTATATCCTTGATCAAGCGGGCTCAGTTTGAAGGGAAACCTTCTGAGTGCCCTATGGAACATATTAGGAATTTTCTTGATTTATGTGACACCATAGCTACTGAAGGTGTCTCACTTGAATATGTTTTGTTAAAAGTTTTCAGGTGGTCTCTTACTGGAAAGGGCCTGAGCTGGTTGGAGAGCTTACCTCCTAAGTCTATCAAGCGGGCTCAGTTTGAAGGGAAACCTTCTGAGTGCCCTATGGAACATATTAGGAATTTTCTTGATTTATGTGACACCATAGCTGCTGAAGGTGTCTCACTTGAATATGTTCTGTTAAAAGCTTTCAGGTGGTCTCTTACTGGAAAGGGCCTGAGCTGGTTGGAGAGCTTACCTCCTAAGTCTATCAGGACTTGGAAGAACTTATATGATCAATTTCTTACAAAAATTTTCCCTCCTGCCAAGACAACGGAGTTGAGAAAGCGTATCACCTCCTATCACCAGCTGCCTAATGAGACTTTCGTTGAAACATGTGAAAAATTTAAAGAAATGCTTAGACAGTGAGAGATTGAATTTATAAGCCTAAACACATGAGAGTTGAGAGAAACACATTATCCCTTGTGAGGTTGGATTGTATTTTCTTATGTCTATTTAGTGTATATATGTGTGATGACATTAATAGTCATTTGCTATTTTCTTCTATGTATGTTGAAGTTGCTTTTTAGATGATGGCTATAGTTTGATAAGTATGATTGTTTGGTTTTGATTATTGTTTAGTGATTGCTTGAGGACAAGCAAGTCTAAGTATGGGGTATTTTGATGTTCGTGTTTTTGGTATAGTTTTTAGGGTGTTTTCTTAGTTTGTTTGGTTTAGTTTTAGTAGCTTTAGGGTTAGTTTTGTGTGTTTTTGGACTAGTTTGCATATTTTATTAAAAGTATGGAAGCTACTCCGTTTTGTGTGTTTTTGTAGGTTTTAAGCAAGGAAATGGTGCTTTTTGGAGCTGAGTGGAGTGCTATGGTGGAAGACAGAAGAATACGAGGATAAAGGAGTTGAAGTCAAGAATTTTAGAGTCGAGGTGTTGAAGAAAGCCAAATCCAGGCTCGTTAACGAGGCTGTGAAGGGTCGTTAAAGAGGCTTAAAGACAGAGTTTTTCGAGAGTTCGTTGTGATGTTTACCGACCCTGTGCGGAAATTTATTCCGTGTCGGTAGGGTTTTTGATGAGTTTTAGGGTTACTATATTTTATATTTTAGGTCTTGTTATCTTTCTAGGTTATCTTTCTATCTTTTTAGAGTTAGTTTCTATCTTTTAAGAAATTTTTTATCTTCTAGCCTTTTTTATTATATAGCTTTATTAGTATAAATACCCTTCTTTTCTAACTTAGAGGGGGAGGTTCGGACGTGTTCAAGGAGGAGCCGAGCAGGAGAAGCTGAGAGAGAGAGAGAGTAGTCGAACCGAGGCTAACGAGAGTGAAGCTAAGGTCGTTAATCGTGTTTTCGATTCGGTATTCTTGTTGTTTTCGGGTTGCTTCTGAATTTTGTAAGACGATAATTTTCTTATTAATTTGAAGTAGTTGTTTTGTTTTCAATGTTTTCTCTATTTGAAGTTATTTGCTTTATAGTTATGAGTAGTGAGTAGTTTTCCTATCTAGGATCGGGGTTAAAGCCGACATAGTTATGCATGGTTTGATGAGTAAGATGATGTGTTGAATGCCTTTTATCTATTTTTAAGATTGCTTGTTGTGTTTTATGCCTAGATGAAAATCGAGGTAATTTGAGTTTTTAACTTGATTAAAAGAGAAAGTTATAGACTTGAAGGTTGATATTGTTCGATTGCGAAAGTTTCGAGCTTTGGATCCAAAACAAGTGATTGAGTAGATTGATTTTTGAGAGTGGATTGATTTGCTGTCTAATCAACGAAACTTGATGAATTTATCTATTTAAAGGCATGATCTTTATCTTCTTACTAGTTTATATGCATGGCTATGTTGTGGCGACCCTTGTCCTAGATTTTTGCTTCATATTTGAATTTCTTCAATTATATTCGTTAATGCGTTTGTTGCCTCGGTACCGAACCTGTTCTTAGGTCGTTAGTGTGTGTTAGTGAGTTTATCCAGGTTCGTTAACGACCTTGACAAAGTCGTTAACGAGGTTGTAGTTGAGCTGTTTTGTTTTGCTTTGTTTGTTTTTCTTGATGTCTCCCACCGTGTGCTTCACTTCTCCGCTGAAGCCTACGAGTGTCGTGGGGTTCTTCTCCACGTCCTTCTCGCTCAATCCCATTCCTCTCAAAGCCTCCAACGTCATGAGGTTGGTTGAACTTCCGGTGTCAATGAGGACTCGCTTCATTAAGACGTTCCCGATCGATGGTGAAATCACGAGACCGTCGTGATGGGGTCCTTCAAGACCATTTACGTTATCTTCGTCAAAATGTATTTCAAGATTGATGACATCTTTCTTCATTTGCGCTGAGCGATGGAGGGTGCCTTCTCTTGCATTCCTTTTGGCTGCTGAATACGTAAGGCCGCATATGCTTGATCCTTCAGTGATCAAATTCACGACCTTGGCAGGCACTGGCAACGCTGGTCTTCCTGCGTGCAAGGCTTCTACGATGTCCGGGGGGACTTGCGCATTTGGTGCGACTTCCGTGATTCTTCTCCGAGATACGAGGTAGGCAATCTCTCTTCTTAGGGCCACGCATTCCTTGGTTATGTGACCATAATTGTCATGGAAGTCACAACACCTGTTCATGTCCTTGTTTGGGTAGGGCTTTTCATTCCTCTTCGGCCACCTAACACCTTGTATTGTTTGGGCTATGTTCTTCACGAGATCCTCGGGGGATATGCCCAAACTAAACTCATCATACTTTGGCGGTAATGGTTTGGCCGGTTTGGTTACGGCGACGTTCACCTTCACCGCGTCGGGATGAGGGCGCCGATATGGCTGGTCACGACGTTCCCGACGGTGATTTGACGCGACCTTCTTGTCTACCCTTTCCCAAACGCTTGCGAGCTTCCTCAGTTTTAGATCCTCCTCCAACCTGATTTGATCTAGAGCCTTGGTTTGCACGTATTCGAAGCTATGGCAAGGATGTCTAGTGAGCTCTCCATCTTGACTTACCCCCTGACGGAAGGCTTCCATAGCCGTCGGAACGTCACAGTGCGGGATGGAGATCTTCTCCTGATTAAACCTGTCTAGGTATTCCTGGGTAGATTCTTCTGGTTTTTGGATACTCCGGTATAGATCGCTGGACTGCTTCTCGAATCTACGACTACTGGCAAATTGCACTCGGAACAAATCCATCAACTCAGCGAAAGAGCGGATGCTTCCCCTTGGAAGGTTGACGAACCACTTCAAGGCCGGTCCCGCCAGGGCTGATTCGAATCCCTTGCACATTAGTGCTTCACAAGAGTGATATGGTACTGCACTGGTCATCATCTTTTGCTTGAATATGGCCACATGTTCGTCAGGATCCCCGGTGCCGTCATACAAGATCATATTGGGTATCGAGAACTTCTTTGGTATCTCAACCTGGGCAATGTGAGGGGCGAAAGATGACTCGTCGTAACTGTCAACCGCTTCCTTCTCTATGGGCCGTGGAACCCCGTGTATCTTTTCCAATTGCTCGGTGAACATCCTGAATTGGTTCCGAACAATACTTTCGAGGTCTCGGGGATGACGATGGTCCCAATCCTCGTCATCATCCATGGCCTCGTCTTTAAAGCATCGGAGGCTAACCTCTCGCGCCGATTGAAGGCGTATGGGTGCCCTTGCCCCTCGCTAACGGGGTTGCCCTGAGCAGAGGTGAACGATTGCACCCCGGGGACCGTTGCTGGTGGAGTAACGAACTCCAAACCAGGGTTTCCCTTGCGCCGGCTAGTGTGGTTCCCGGAGGAACCTTCACCCCCACTGTTTCGGGCTCGATCCGTCACTCGGGCACGCGGGTCGACAGAGGACATGGATTAGAGTTGGGAGCGTAAACCGTCGTTATCGGCGGTTAACTTCTCGATGCTAGCCTTGTGCTTCTCGTTGCAAGCACGTTGATCAATTAGTTCCTTCTCCAAAGCTTGGAGCCTTTGAGCGAACTCAGACAGTTCGAAGCGAAGGGCTGCCGATGTGTCCTGGCGTGCGCCTCCATCATCCCCGGTGTTTAGATCTTGGCTACCTTCGTTAGTGTTGCTCATGGCAATATTCCTGAACTCTCTTCAATGCGAAGAGATGAATCCCTTTTCGATCGTAGGGCCCCATGGTGGGTGCCAAATTGTTTTAGACAAACATTTGACTAACAAATCTCTGCCCTAGATGGGGGCACGATCGAATTGAAAGGAAAAATAATAACTGCGAGAAAGTAAGAATTCTTTATGATTCAGAGGGTAAAATCTCTCTCTTTTGATTATCCGTTCGATTACAAGTGTGTCCTCTACAAAACCGCAAAGTTCTACCTATAAACCCGCTCGTTTCAACGAGTCACTCCCAGTTCCCATGATCTCCGGATTTACAGGGCACATCCCTAACTACTACCCACTTCCCGCGTATATCGAAAGTGACTAACGCCATAGCCGTTATCTTTTGGACGCGCTTTTCCTCTTCGTGATAGAAGCTTTCTTCCATCCTTTGAGTGATTGATGACTTCCCTTTGCTACCGAATTCTTTTGCGATCAAAACAACCGATGACTTCCTCGTCTATTTATGGGATTGGCTTACTAGATGGGCCGAAGGGATTTTGGGCCTAACACTTGACAGGAGCTTTGTTGCGATTCCATAGCCTCTTCATAGCCTTAGAGATGAGAGCAACAACATCCTTGGAACACCTTGAGACAGCTATTTTGGCTCGAACTTAGTGGAACTACTTGTCTTTTCATGGGGTGTAGAAGAAGGCAAACGGTTAGTACCAAATCCTGATTGACTAGGGGAAGGGGTATACCTTTGAGAGGACTATGTTGGTTTGGCACGGCTTTCTTGTTTGTGAATCTGTATAGCCGTGTGCACCAAGGAATTGAGATCTTTGATTTGAAGGATTTCCAACTTGTCTTGAATTTATTGCTTGAGACCCATAAGAAATCGAGTCCTGATGACTGAAGGGGACACACTCACGCCAGCTTTGAAGAGCATGTCTTTGAGCTAGATGAAGTACTCCTTCGGGGTCATGGATCCTTGTCAAATGCGCATGATCTCCAAATGCATCTTGTCTTTGTAATCAGCGGGAATGTACCACTTCTTTAAAATGTAGACGAGTTGGTGCCATTCCCGAATTAGAGGTCTACCACGGCGAATCCTTTCGAACTCAAAGCGGTTCAATCAAGTCCGGGCAACCCCATGGAAGTGCAAAGTCACCAATTCCACTTTTTCGTCGTCCTCATACCCTAAATGTTTGACTGTGTGCTTGATACCTTGCAACCACTCAAGAAACACATCATGATCATAAGTACATTATAAGGGTTCGAATTTTACCTTAATGTCCCGGCGAGCGGTGTGTGGATCGCAAATGTTGCGCTTGTCACGGTCACGAACGGGGCTGCGGCGTCGTGGCAAAGGATGGCGCCGAGGGCGTCGATCGCGGGGCGGCCTAGGCTATAACCATCGTCTTCGTCGTTCGAATTATCGTCACCCTCGGGGCGCCTTAGACGCTGGCCGTCGTCACGGTCCCGGTCTTAGTCGTGCATGCAATGTTCTTCAGCCGTCCTCGGCGTCGCGTAGATGCACTCGTACTCAGCCCAATTTTTCTCCAATTATGGCGGTGGAATCCAATCTGCAGGGAGGTGGTCAAGCTCTTCGGGGTCTCGGACCTCTGGGTGGTCATATTTGTCCACATCAAAATCCTCATCGAACTCTTAGTAAGGGTTCTCGAATTCCGAATAGGGGATGCGAGCACTTTGATGCTCCATAAAATCTTCAACTTGGTAGTCGTTGGCGTCATAGAATATTTGTCCCCGTGCTTCCGCTTTGGGGTTGAGTACACATACATCAGTGACTTGGCTTTGCCCTTCTTTTTGGCACCACTCGAGTGACGACGCCGGTATTCCTCTGTGTCATACTCGTCATTGGAATGAACGTCGAAAACATGTTCGTCCTTGTAGTCGCGCGCCAATTGACGGTGATCCACGGTCTCTCGACCACCATCGTATCGATCAAGTTGGAGTAGTTGACTCTCTCGGATGGACTCCATGCGGTGTATTTTACCGTGTTGCGAACTCGGTTGAGCGATGTTCTTGCCTTTGTTGCGCGCGTCGTCGCTAGCCAGGCCCAGTTGCTTATGGATTTCCGATGCTAGAACATGCCCTGATGGCACAATGCGCTTGGATTGCGTGTTGCTATCAGCCAATTGGCGTTCAAGCTCCGCTATCCGAGCGTACTTAGCCGCAAGTGCCGCTAGCGCCGCTTCTTGATCATTCGGTGGAGGAGGTGGCCGTGGGTTTTGCCTTCTTTGGTTGTCCTCGTTGCCAGACTCGGACATGGTACCTATAGTCACACCAGTCATAGTGCAGTAAGTAGTTCTCAAAAGGCCAAGAGTGTCCGAGATCGGTTAAGTCGGCCAACCCTTAATGTTCAATCCACACGAACAAGTAAAGGAGATGCAAGGCTTAAGGTCACTTGACCTCTTGCAAGAAATATGGATCCAAAAGACAATCAATGAAGTAGAAGCAATGCAAACAAATAAGAAAGAAGAGATATGGATGAATAAGAGACGAGAGAAGAAGAAGAAAGAAGGAGATATGCAATCGGTTAAACAAGGAAGGAAGTTGTCGATTTTAGTTGAGATTGGAGAGAGAAAAGATCTTGAATTGATTTTTTTTCAAACTAAAGGCCGAATAATATATTTCCTTGTTGTTGTGATTTGGTATGGATTTTATTCTCTACCAAATAGGAAAAGTTTTTTTTAATGGCCGAAATCTCCCAATATGGATTTTGATCCTCTATTGTAGATATTTTCCTTTAACAACTAGATATGGATTTTGATCCCCTATCCAAATCGATGCAAACAACCAAGGGTACACGAATCAAGATGGCAAGAAATCGATAAATGGTATGCAAATTCGAGCATGCAACTAGCAATTCAAAGATGCAAATATCACCAAAATCAAGTGTTGAGTCGAGTAGGTCAATGTTGTTTTTTTATATCAAACAATTCACGCAAGCAAGAAATAAAAAAATTTGGTGTCCTAGATGGAGATCGTGATGACGGAGAAGCCTAGGGTTGACAAGAATGGAAGAAATTTGTGTGAATTGAACAAAAAAGGGTGAAACGAGACGTACTCGAACCGTGGCTCTGATACCAATTGATGCGACCTTATATCGAGGACGCGACGGGTCTTTGCTTGGCACGAGTATTAGGTCTCAGATGAGGTGAAGCAGAAGACTTTTGATGAGAAGAGAGCCACGTGAAAGGATATCTTAGGGTTCAAGTCCAATGAAGTTGGCTTGAACATGCAACGAACGAACTAGTAACGAGAGTGTTTGAGAACTTGTGAGCAATTGAATCAAACGGCGTAGCACTAAGACAAGTTGATAGAAACGTCCCTCTAATATTAATCAATTCTAAAGTGTGCGTAACTTAGTAACAAAAGTGTAAGCCCCTTTAAATAGAAGAGGCATGAAAGAAACCCTAATCTAGCAAGAGGCGCGCCTAGGCCTCGTGTGCAAACCAAGTCCAGCGGCGCAAGGCCCAATAAAGGCCTTCTATTATTGTCAAAACATAAATGGAAATGTCTCATGGTAGAAAGAATACTAAATAAAGCAATAAACATAAGTGTCCTTGGCCGTCAACACCGAAGTGTCATGACACAGCCAAGGCATGGCACGACTTGGCGCTGGCGAAGTCCTGGCGTGTTGGCGCGGTCGTGGTTGAGGTGCAAACTTCATGTTGCGACGCAGGGGTGCGACGATGGAATGGATCCCGACGCGCTTGGCGTGTCCAAGGTGGATATGGTCAGCTTCGTAACTTGAGGTTCCTCGAAGGCTAAGGTGCACACACCGACACCAAGGATTAGGTTGCGGCCGTGATGGCATGGGTCCAGGCACGAGTGACCGGTCCATCTAGCGCAAGGCAAATGCGTCGTCCTCCTACTGGGCGTCTAGGACCGGGGTCGCATCACTCTTCACCAGAGTTCCCCTAGACATAGAAACTCCTTCTTTCTTCTTTCACCAGCGGTGAGCTATAGCTCGCCGCCGATAACATTTCACCAACTTAATGGTCTTCACCTGAGTAGCTATTTAGCTCTTTGCTCTTTGTGTTTGGAATTTGTGATTTGTGAAAAGTGAGTAGCAAGGTCACTGTAGAAGGGTTTAAATAGGCGTGATGAAAACCTTATCTATTTGAGGTATTTGCCCTATATACCCTTTTTTCCATGCTCTCCAAGTCTGATCTTTAAGGTTGACATGTGAATTTGATTTGAATTTGAATTGTCAACTCTTGGATCACATCAGACCGTTGGATGGTCGTCTTCGTCTTCAACCTGTTGTAACTCTGAAGCCTAAGACGCCCTTTTGTCTGGAATAGACAGGATCCCTAAAAATGCGCTGAGATGTCGCTTTCACGCATGCACCAGTTCCCATCCAAAGGGAACTCTCGTCTTCTCAGTTCTCTTGCCTTGGGGACTCTTCTTGACTTCGAGGGATTCTTTTTTTTTCTTATCTAGTTCCCATTGTGTGGGAACTTTGGTTCATTGTGTTCCCATTTCATGGGAACTCTTTTTTACTTCTAAGGTTGGTCGCTTTCTTTTCATCGTTGCATTAGTTCCCATGCTTTGGGAACCTTTTGTTCTGTGTTTTGCTTTGCGATGCGCAACCTGTTATACTAAAATACTTGACAATAGGCATTAGTTCCCATGGTGTTTGTCATTATCAAAACTGAGGGTACTGTTCTAGTGATAATGAACGTGAGTTCCTAACACCGACACAACACGTTGTCCAGGAACACGCATAACTCCGTTTCTTCTTGGTCCATTGTGTCAATGGGTTTATGTTTTTAGGCCCAACAACTTGTTTGCAAGAATGGGTGTTCAAATTCCATTGAATTGCATTTAGTTGCAATTTTATATTGTATTTTGTTTGTCAAGGGGTTGAATGATGGCCTTTTAAGTGTCTCATGTTCATCAGTTGTTTGGAAAGAAGTGACATGCAATTGCTATTGCTTGTTGGAAATTCTATATTGGTTTTTCAGTTTTACAAACAACTAAGTCTTTTCTCCAAGGTGGCATATAAGGTGATTGAAGAAGCAAGTTGGACCAAGTGTAACGACTATTGATTTTTCATCCATTGTTGTTGATGTTTCCATTAAAGAATCATAGTTCATTTTGGATTGCAAGATGCCGTAGACAGGGAAATGGCAACCAACCAAGGTTTTGGTTAAGTGGAAAAATTGATACGTGACTCAAAAGGCTCAAGTCCAAGTTGTAATGGTCATGTGACTAGCACGATGTAGCTTACACATTAGCATAAATAAGCTAAGTTGATGTAATTGAGAAGAGGAGCAACAACAAATTCATATTGCATTTTCTTCTTCAAACGTATTTTCTTCTTTCTCTAAGTGAGACTTCCATTGATATCTTGTTTAAAGAACATGGGTCTTTAGCTTGAAATTAGTCTTTGATATGAACATTAGTTTCCCTATCAATCAATAACACACAAATTCCATTTCTTTTCATTCTTGTCCATTCCTTATCATTTCCATCCATTTCTATTCATTCCATTTCATTCAAGATACAAAATTGCTATTCTGTATCACATAGTGGGTCCGGTGCCCCATAAATATTGTCATTGGCACTCAAGTTTTTTTCCCAATATTGTCATAGTGGGTCCAGCGACCATGGGTGCGGTGACACACAACCTATGCCAATCCTTGAATTGAATAGGGCCTTGTTTCACTTTCTACCCAAAAGTCATTTTTATTCAAAAATTACTTTTAATACTCTTGAAATACGTGCAACTCTCTCTATTTTTTACGTTTTTCAAAACACTAAAAATCACTTTTCACCCAAAAAGCCATTTCTACCCACAAGTGAAACAACCCCTAGGTTTTAGCAGTTTACAATATCTTAACGCTGGAGGATGGGTGGATATTTTATGCAATTTTAGTTTTATGAGGGGTATTATGAAAAGAGGTCTGATTAAAGATGGTTTTATGAAATTTACACAAAAAGGGAAACTTTAGATGTTACCCCTGAGTTTTTGGGTTTTTCGAATGATGCTTTGAAAAATATTCCAATTGGTACCCCTAAACTCTTGACTTAGTTCGGTTTGTACCCTTGATATTAATTTCTATTAGTTTTTATCAACCCCCATTAGGTATTTATTTTTGTTTTAAATAAAATTATTGCATTATCATCATTCATGGCAAGAAGCCCTTAACTGTCCTTCAGATCGATTGTTCGAAATGGAATTAATAGTAACAAATTATAGTGTTACCAAGTGAAATCGAGACACAAGAACCTCACATGGAAGATTTCATTGAGCCTCGAACTCTAAAGCCATAGCCAGCGCTTGGTATCTCTTTCTAAAATGCTTGATTACTTCTGGTATGTAACAAGAAGAATCATTGCCTCTTTTTTTAGGAAATTAATGATATGTGATTGCTCCAGATTAATACTTGTAAATCATGTATGTGACTCCACAAGATCCCCTCTTACCTTGTAAATATGATTTTCAACCTAAATCACTCTCAAAGTTAATATCTTGCACAACAAGTAACCCGAAATCTCGAAATATGAATGTTGAACAAATCTGATTTTTGATTCAATAGAATGAATCAAATAGATAGTTCAATTAGATTGGCTCTAACATTGAATCTAATTGATGAACTAGTTGATCTTTATCAAACTAAAACTAAACTAATTGATCAAATTGATGAATCAAAAATCTGAATTTGAAACAAAAAGAGAGAGAGAGAGAGAGAGAGAGAGAGAGAGCTAGGATGATGATGATCGAATGCTCTATTGCTTTGTACAAAATCAGAACGTGTTTAAATGGCCCAAAAGAAAGACTTAAACCAATTTAGGTTAACTCTCTCTTCAAAGCTAAATTTCATTAATGAATAAGCAAAGCTATTTAAAGAGATTACAACTGTTCCTTAGATAGCAAGGAAAGACATGGGTCAGCTCATGTAAGGGCATATTAGTCCTTTTGCTTGCTCTCCAAGATAAACTTTTATAATACTAAAACATCTATCTTAAGTCTACTTATCAATTAAATCAAATAGATAACTATTTTGACTTAATAAATAAGAAAACTAACAAACTAATAACTAATCCCAACAAACTCAAAATATATAATAATAATATGGGAAAGATATATTTCAGCCAACTAACATCAACCTATGGCCTAAATTATGCATAAAGATAATATCTAGCTAAAGATAGAATTAAAGCTAAAGATAAGATTCCCGTAAGAGTTGCACAACACTCAGTAATTTGCATTTTTTGCATCTTTGCTATTTCTTCTGGATTTGATGTAAGCTACAAAGTTGTAGATCTTTTAATTATCTTGCCAACGCATGCTGAACGGACTAAAGATCAATTTTATAGCCCAAGTTGTGACTATTGTACTGAGTATTATTTTCCATTTGACGGGCTTCTAACTTTCCGAACTTTCATGATTTAATCCTCTCTCTTGGTGGCCTTGGACGCCATGGATGTAAATTTTGAAGAGATAATATCAAATCCATGAAAAGCTTCTTAAACTTAAATGCTCAAGACCTTAATAAAGGTCTTAGTTTTTCCCTTCGAGACACATTCTTTGCAACCATGGTCCTTTGATTGATATCAATTAATCTCCGACCTTTCCTTCTCCTTTGATTCAAGGTAAATCACATAAACCATCCGGAAATATTATATTGAATAGAGAGAGTATGCTTCGATTTAAGGAATGAAGAGTAATAATCGGCGCCAGCGCAATTGAACGAATGCCTTTGAGATCGGCATCCGGCATAGCCAGCTTGTTTGGTGGAGGAGAGGTCAGAGAAGAATTGGAAGAAGGCATGGTCGGAGAGGTTTCGGACTATGGTCAGAGAGGCAGTGGGGTTGAGGCATAAAATAGAAGATGAAGTTTAAATAGAGTTACCACTTGAAGAACGTGAAACACAATCTCAAGTTGAGTTCTTTTTTAATTCTAGATTTGGGTCTTGAGATTGCAACCAGTGGAAAAGAGATCTCATCAAAGCAGATGATGAAATTTTGTTTAATTAAAAAACTAACGGTGTTGATATTAACCAACAAAAATAGAAAAAGTCAAAAAATCGGGTAGTTTGCGGAATTCCCCCCCTTCCCCCCCCCCCCCCCAAAAAAAGGAAAATGCTACTCCTCTCGCAACAGATGGGTGAATTTGTGCTCGCATCCTACATGTACATGGGTCCCCATATATTCTACAACAACTTTTTTTTTAAAAATTTTACTAAATAAAGGTTTTTGATTTCATATCTGAAAAAACGCATTCCTCAACAAATCCACATCATCTGGCTCTCCTCTCTTTGTAAATCCGACCTTCACCAGATCTAGGCACCCTGCTCTATCGGAATCGGTGCTCCATCACGAATCGCCAACAACAGTCGCTGCTCCATCGCGAATTGCCTTCTCCGCGTCAACAGAACTCGCGAATCGCTCCAGAATCTCTCTTCCGAGCCTCTCCGCTAAAAATTCAGCCGTCGTGGCTTCCCGTGACCATCAAATACACCAATACCACCTGTAATCGACACCAAAAACCGCCGCCACCACGCCCACAGGGCTCGGCGAGCCGCCTCCTCCGTCCAAAAATCTCTCAGATCTGGGAAATTATATTGAACTGATTTGGCTTTTATTAGCTCCATGTGGTGACTAGAACAGTAGAACTAGATGTTCCTTAGTTCCTACAACAATTACTAATTTCTTCCAACTTTGAGCCTAGTTTAATTATTTCAAGTATTCACATTGTCAGTGTTTTAGGTCTAACATTCATTTTATTTTTTCAAGGTTAATGTGTTTAGAGAAAGAAGAGCTCTTGCACTCTCCCTAAATGATATTAAGACTGTCGTGAACAAGTTGCACCACCTGTTAAATGTTCTAGTCGGTTTAGGTGTTTTGATCGTTTGGTTAATGATCCTTGGTGTTGCGTACAAGGATTGCAGAACTTGAATTTGAAGTCCACAAATTAAAGCAGGAAAATTGGAAAAAGCTAGCCAAATGCATTGAATCCTATCTATTAGACTTGTCTTTTATTAATTGTAGGTCAAGAGGGTTATATTTCCTTGTAATAGTATTGAACTGATTTGGCTTTTATTAACTCCATGTGTTTGATTATAATTTGAACAAGATTGTATGTACAAGATGTATGTTCCTTGTTTGAACAAGATTGTATTTTTTGACACCCTGCAATTTTGATCTCGGATCAACTTAATTGATCTTGACAATAAATTACCTCTACATTTAATTGATCTACCTATAGGCATAACACAATTTTTACAAAAATCTCAAAAATAAAGCTAGGAACTCAGAATTAGTGTACCGACCAAAGAAAAAAGTGAGGAATTCAAAATTTAGCCAATAATCAAGTACCAACCAGAAAAATTCATGTGACCCAAAATTTTGCATTTTGCAAATACGTATACAGTCGTCATACACTACAAAAGCAGTAACAATAATTAGAAGCAATATCAAGTAAGGATTTTCTACCTACATTTTATTCAACAACAAAAGGAACTCATCAATCATTAGTATATAAGAAGTCGTTGCCTTCTCCTTCACTATTCACGTTTCTACAATCCCTGTAGTGCCTTGGTCTGTAACAGATGCGTGTTTTGAGTCATCTAGGAGCTCAACGCACTTATTGCGAGAGACACGAGTTTGGAGCAAGTCACAAACCTGAAGCCAATTGATCAGAGTGTTAACCACATAACTAATGCCAAAAACTCCATTTATGTCCACCTTCAGGCAGCTGAAGTGAAGTAGCATGAAATCATCAAGTCACAATGATAGTCATACAATTCCAATTAAATATGAAGCTGCTTAATTACCAACTTTGTTTCACTTGTGAACAGCAGCACAACACCAATGATAGTCCTTGTCAAAAGAAAGGATAGAGTATCATACAAAGTGTAGACATGACTACCACTCTCGCACAGAGACAAACATATCTTTTTTATCCAGAAAAGTCCCTGAACCAAGCAACCTTTAGTTCTTTACACATTTTGTAAGATAAGTAACTAAAGAGATTGGAAATTGAAATGTATGAACCAAAAAAAATAATCAAAATGCATAAACTAATCTACCAATAGTCAAAATTAAAATGAATCAAAGCAAAAAATTAGCCATTTTTTCACTACTTTATAATGAAAAACTCAGTCAAAAGTACCAGATCTAAAATTAGAATCAATTAACCCACTAAAGATTTAAACCCTAGAATTTCATCCTAAACCCACAAATGCACTCACTCTTTAAATCTGCATCAAGGGTCAATTAAACTCATAAATTAACAACAAATCACAAATCCACGCTTTAATTAGAAAGAAGACCAGGGGTGGAACCAAACACTTTCGATTGCAGGGGCCAATAAAATTTTCTAATCTTGTGTTATCAATTTAAAAAATATTCCCTCAAACACATGTCGTTTTAGCCTAATTCTTTTGTTCAAAAATATTTGTCATTTGTCATATTTTATCATACTTTTTTCCACTATTATCTTCAATAATTAAAAATATTTACGTATAAATAAAATACAAGTGAACAGATCTTAACAAGATTGACGATATTTAAGTCATATTATATGGTTTTTTAATTTTTGAGACAAATATTACAACGACATGTATTTCCGAACGGATGGAGTACAAATATTGAATTGGGGGGCCATGGCCCACCCCCGTCGCGTTTCCACCGTTCCACTTGCAGTTGATCTGTTCTTAGGAACCTCATCCTTCAGGTAGCAGCCTTCCTAATTTCTTTCCTTATCAAAAGAACAATATTGAAAAATATTTAAAGAAACTCTTAATATTATTAATACATAATTAAAATAAATACTTAAAATACACATATTTTTTTCAAAATAGCAAAATATTATTATATAAGATAATGTCGAGAAAGATGTAGAAATAAAAATATAAATTTGTACAAAAAAAAGAATATATTTTATTGAGGGGAGACTAAAATATTTTAGTATAAAACTGCATTAAGAAAATAATATTTTATAAAGATAACTTATACAATCATGTTTCATAATACAAACAGATTGAATCTATAAACACTAAATGCTCATAACTAAAAACTAAAATCCAAACCGAAACCCTCGTACTAATAATGAATTGTGTGATTCAAGACATCTCAACAATAACTTATTCAAAGGTTTCGGGTTCAATTACACTATGAAAGTAGAAAGTTTAGCAAAAGATAAAAGCATTCCAAGTAAATGACTTGTTAGAAGTGGTTTGTATGTGTCTAATCTTAAAACCTTCATAACTTTCTGCTCAAATTTCAGATTGAGGCATATAATATATCAAATTGAAGCTATTAACACAAAAAACATATTATACCAAAAAAAATTGGACTGGGGGGCCATGGCTCACTCCTTCCCCCATTAAGTTCCGCCTCTAAAGAAGACTCACCTTCCAAAGGGGTAATAACTTGTGGTGGCAGAATCGACGAAGGCGTCCGGCTTCAAAGAGCGGTGGTGGTGGTGGCGGTCGGAGGTGTCCGGCTGGATCTGGTGAAGGTCGGAATTTACAAAGACAGAGGAGGAGGGAAAGATAGGAAAGGGTAGAGGAGAAATGCATTTGAGAGGAGGGAAAAGAGGAGGGCTTTTGTTGTGAATCAAAATAAAAATACTCCCATTTTACTCATTTGGAGCGAGAAGCATAGCATTTTTTCCAAAAAAAAAAAAAAAAACTACAAGGATCGTTGATTGATTGGCTCAGAAAGTCTCAGAAGCCGGGGGATGATGGTCTTCACGTCTTCTCTCTCTAAGCTGTCAATGGAGTTTATTTTATTTCTTTCAAGGTTCTTCAAGTCAAACTGCCATTGCTTCCAGTTCCTCCGCCCATGGATCCATATCCTTTTTCATCATCTTGCTCACTCCCGAACCCTGAATTGGCATGGTACGTGAGAAAATGGCTGCAAGTCTCTTTCCATTTGATTTCCATTCCTGCTCTTCCACCTCCTCTTAATAGATAGTGAGAAGAACAAATATGGAGAATCTGAAGCGAGAGAGGCGTGTAAGGTAACCATAATTCGAATGCAGTCTACTGTAATTGCCGCTAACGTCTAATAGCTTCTTCCTTGTGCTTACTTAGTTCGTTGCGTTTGGAATTCGATCTGCAGTTTCAACGATGACGCCGATTCCGGCTTTGACATAAGCAGCAGCAAATGGGGGAAGACTGAATCCATGAAATCGGACAACAGCACCCCTCCTTGTCCTCCTTTTTACAAGTCCACAACGCCACTCTTGAGCTTCACCCATGGCTTCGGCTCTCAAATCAACAGATTGAAGGTCTTCTCCAACCACGAATTGCACGGCCAACAATGGTGGAACAAGATCCTGGATCCCTCCAGCGAGGTCGTCCTGATGTGGAACCGCATTTTCCTTGTCTCCTGCTTGCTTGCGCTCTTCATCGACCCACTCTTCTTCTATCTCCCGGCGGTGGATGTGGTGCCTACTTCCGATCCCAGTACCAGTTCGTTTTGTATGACCAGGAGCGTCAGATTGGGGATCGCCGTCACCTTCTTTCGGACGTTTGCTGATATCTTCTACATGCTACACGTCGCTGTCAAGTTTCGGACTGCCTTCGTGGCGCCTAGTTCCAGAGTGTTTGGGAGGGGGGAGCTTATCAGGGACCCACGCCAAATTGCGAGGAGGTACATTCGATCAGATTTCTGGATTGATCTCATTGCAGCATTGCCTCTTCCTCAGGTATGTCTAGTAGTATGTCAATCATAATCTGCTGCTATCCTTGGCATTCTTCTAGAAAGCAGAAAGTTGCTGTTTCTAACGACATGTGCACACTGGAATGGATACACAATATTTTACTTCTCTATCCCCTGCTTTGCTTTCTATAGGAATTCACCATTCGTGAAACATGTTCCTTCTCTTAATCCTTGCAGCTTGTGATATGGTTCATTATCCCAGCCATTGGAAGCTTCCGTTCCAGTCATAAGTTTAATGCCCTCGAGTTGGTTGTTTTTATCCAATATATTCCAAGGCTATATCTCATATTTCCTCTCAGTTCCGAAATCGTTAAAGCTACGGGTGTTGTCACCAAGACTGCTTGGGCTGGTGCTGCGTATAATATGCTTTTATACATGCTAGCTAGTCATGTAAGCTCGACTCTCACCTTCTTTTGTTTTTGCATCCACTTTTCTTTCATATGATTGCATCATTCAGCTTCTGTTCATATTGCTTCTCTTTGCAGATAAAATTTTGTCAATGCTTTTTCCTTTCCTAATTTGATGATAAATTGTAGTTTGGTTAAGTGACATTTTGTGATATGATTTCCCCCCACATTCCATTAGGTATTGGGAGCTGCTTGGTACCTGGTGTCAATAGAAAGACAATCAACATGCTGGAAATCAAATTGCAAGCAAGAAACTGACTGCTCTTCTCTATATTTGGACTGTCATACTCGGCATCGGGCTGATCGCATGAATTGGGCAACTAGTACTATGATTTTTAGCAATTGTGATCCTAATAATGCCAACCATACTTTTCAATTTGGGATGTTTGAGAATGCAGTGTCCAAAAACGTTGTCTCTAGTAGCTTTATGGACAAGTACTTCTACTGCTTGTGGTGGGGATTGCAGAACTTGAGGTATGCCATTTAGTCCTGCTAATTTATCACATACATGTTTATGCACTATAGAAGCTATGATCTACGTTATGTAGTATTCAGTTGACTTGATAAGGTTATGGTGATTCTGTAGTTTTTCCTAGCAATTACATTGTGTATGATACTAACACAGACACCTATTGTCCCCAGTTTCAGTTGAGAACTCTGTGAGTCTATGTTTTTTTTCACTGTTAGTAATTGGGAACTGGAGTTTTTGACCTCCTAGCTTACTTCATTTAGCATATCATATAATCTTTTCACACAAATAGCATCCAAAATAAATGAAGCTAAATGCTAATGTGAGCTAAGTTTCTAGACTCATATGCAGTCAATGATTGAATCAACTATTGGAAGTGCAAATTTCTAGTATATTGCCCTTGGTTCTCTTCCGCATGTTCATTTGAGACCCCATTTGTAAGTAATTAACTAATTATTATACAAAAGGATTGTTTGGTTATGCAATTTTGACATATCTTTTGATGTTACTTGCAGCTCTTATGGTCAAAATTTGTCAACAACTACATACATCTTGGAAACAATATCTTGCATTATCATTTCCATCTTGGGTCTTGTTTTGTTTGCTCACTTGATTGGAAACATGCAGGTATGCAACATAAGAACTAGTTTGTGTATAGAACGTACATTTGGAATTGTTATTAATTTATGTTGGCATGAGGCCTTTGATATTATTGATTGATCAATAAGTTTATGGTGCTAGCAAGTTTTTTTTTTGACACCAACGCAGTTATTTAAGTCTCAAGATTTATTTATTAATTTTTTTTTGTCACAAATCGCTTTTTAAATGAGGTGTTTTTTTGACAAGCCACCTTCTATGTTAATTATTTATTGAATGGCCATATAATATATAATATAATTTGCTAAATTGAACATCTGAACTACTTTAGTTCTATTTTGCAATGAAATTTTATATTAGTTTGACTAAAATATGTGCTTTTTGCTGTGTAAAGTTGCTGGATTTTGTTATTCTGTGATATCAATTAGAATGGGACATTTTTTGACGGATGCAGTAGATTGACGAGTGATTGAATTTTGTAGATTTGGCATGTATTTGTTTCAGTTCATAGGTAGCTAGCTCATAAATATAATGATGGTGTTTTTGAAGTTGTAGACTTACCTGCAATCTATCACCTTGAGGCTGGAGGAATGGAGGCTGAAACGACGTGATACAGAAGAGTGGATGAGACATAGGCAACTCCCACAAAATCTACGTGAAAGAGTGAGGCGATATCTGCAGTACAAATGGCTAACTACACGGGGAGTTGATGAAGAATCAATATTATTTGCCTTGCCTATGGATCTACGTAGAGATATTCAAAGGCACCTGTGCTTGGACCTTGTTCGAAGAGTAAACATTCTTTCTAGTTAGCTAACAATTTTGTTTTTTGATCGATCTCCTTTAATTTGTTTTTATAGTGCAAGTATTTGTTTGTAAGGTTGTGATGGATGGATGGATGGATGTAGGTCCCGTTTTTCGCTCAGATGGATGGTCAGCTGGTAGATGCGATATGTGAGCGGCTAAGATCATCTCTGAGCACTCAAGGTACGTTCATAGTGCGCGAGGATGACCCGGTTACAGAGATGCTTTTCATTATAAGAGGGAAACTAGAGAGCTCAACAACAAACGGAGGGAGAAGTGGGTTTTTCAACTCGATCATGTTGGGGCCGGGCGATTTTTGTGGGGAAGAGCTGCTCGCTTGGGCATTACTTCCGAAATCTACGATGCCGTGTTCCACTAGGACAGTAAGAGCTGTTGTGGAGGTGGAAGCCTTTGCATTGTCAGCGGAGGATCTCAAGTTTGTAGCAAACCAGTTCAGACGTCTTCACAGTAGAAAGCTGCAGCACACGTTCCGTTTCTACTCTCATCATTGGAGGACGTGGGCATCATGCTTCATCCAAGCGGCGTGGAGACGCTATAAGAAGAGGATGATGGCAAAGAGCCTCAGCCCCCTTACCCTTAGGGAGGAGTCTCCCTCGGTGTCATCATATGAAGCTGAAGCGGTACAGGAGAAGTTTGCAGCTAACCTGGGAACCACAATTTTAGTCAACAAGTTTGCAGCTAACACAAGGAAAGTGGTACAGAAGAAGAGCAAGGATTTGGAACTGCCCATGCTCCCCAAGCCCGAGGAGCCCGACTTCTCGGCCTACCCGAATGATGACTGATCCATCTGTGTGTAAAAATAATCAAAGCATACCATCACTCTACTACTATTGTTCATTCATTAATTCTATCCACGTACACAGCCTAAAGATTAATAACCTTAGAGTTGGAAGCGAAAAGTGCATTTGTCTACTGATTTACAACTCCTAGCTAATTTGTTATTCTGTTCTAGACTAATTAACAACATTAATTCCATCCACATATATACTTTCTCATACAATCCGGCCTTTTAAGTAATTTCAATTGCCCCCTCTTCCAAACTTGATGTGGGGGCTGAATTTGAGCCTCCTTTGTCTTGAAAAGGTTTAACTAAAAGAAATAAAAATGAAACGGATATGGAACGAACAAAAACCGAGTGCAATTTTAAAGTCGGGTTTTTTCTGGAAAACCCGAGTATTACATACAACCCCTCTTAAAAAAATAAGTTTGGTCCCAAAATTTGTGAAAAAACGAAATTCTACAGGAATACTAGAATTATTTTGAGGTTTTACATATACCTCCCTCTAAGAAACGGTTTGTCCCCAAACTGTCATCGTAGATAACAAAACTAACACATAAAGGAAGTCAAACCTATTCGCATGACGTGCTAACATAAACATGACAAATTACAAGCAATCAAATCATATGTCAAGCAACCAATACAAACAAGTAGTCACACAATCAACCAACGAGTCACAACTCTCACTCACCAATACTCTCTAGCTCCAAAGCCTCCACTAAGCCCGGGTGCAACTCCGGGTAACTCTCTCTCTCAACATAACCTCGATCTACCAAGTGACTTCCTCGATTCCTCTAGTCTCAGCTTCAGTTCCTACATCCTCCTTGAAGACATTCAATACGAACACGCACGAGATTAATCTAGTTCCATATTCAAAGTTTTGATGTTAAGATCTACTTCTTGCTAGACTTGTAATCAAATAGCTAAATTTTATCTTCTAATTGGACCCAAAAAATATCATATAACGTATTTATCATATCAAATCAAAATTAAATTAAATTAATTTTCAGAGGTTAAACTTTTATCCCGAGTGCGCAATATTTGTACTTGATTGACTTTTTTACCATTTTTATTTTATAGTATGTTTTGTTATTCTAAAAGTAAATGTATCGATAATAGAGTATAAAATAAATTAATTAATCTTCTTTAAATTGAAGCCATATTTACAAATCAATGAACTTTAAATATTATAATAATTCAACTTACCCAAACCTTTTGATTTAATAATATTAGAAAAACATAAAACATAGCATCAAGATAATATCATTTTTGTGTACTTATATGATGCACTGAAATCATCCATGTCTCCTACCGACGTCAAGGATTTGATTCGAGTGCCTTTTGATGGACCAATAACTAGGACTAGAGCTAAGAAGATTGCATAAGGGACGAGATCCATTCTAGTTCATTTGGCAGCCATGGTTCAAGAGTCCAATAAGAAGAGATGGGTCATCACGATCCAATATCAAACAAGCCCAGATTCCATCACTTAATATATGTGGGCCGAGTTTATGTAAACGGGGCGTGAATTTCAATATTTGGGCCTTGTTTATCGTTCTTTCCTATTTTAGAAACATGGAATAGTTTGTCTTACTTTAAAGCTGAATTTAGTAAGTGACCAGGTAAGATAAAATATTAAATGTGGGGCTGGTCATGGAACGGGTTATGGGTGGGTGGAGCACTTACACCACCTGATCCGCGAATAAAAATAGATCACCGACCCACCCATCACCCGCAAAATCTTTCACCCACATCCGATCCACCCGTCACCCGCGGGTGAGTCGGGTAACCCGTCACCAACAAATTCTTAAATTACAATAAAAATTTATAAAATTTCAAAATTAATAAAAAACAATTAATGCAAACATTCTGCTTAAAGCTAAAAATTAATGCAAACATAACTTAACAATGGGAGAGTGAGAATGCATGGAGTCGGGACTAGGGAGGACTCAACAACGATGCTTGTCTCTTTCCCTAAGAAGCAAGGACAAAAGGGTGCTCGTTCATCAGGGATTTAGGCCTAGTTTTATACCGATTCTTATACTATTTAAAAATAAAATCCCATTTATTTTAAAGAAAAGTCCCAAACTTTGTTTTAGACAAAAATCAAACCTAATTTTGGAAAAATCATATACGGGTGGTAAACGGGTGAAACGGGTGGTGGGTGACGGGTCGGGTGATGGGTCCGGTGAAATGGGTGTAATATTTCACCTATATCCGACCCGTCAACAATTTCACCCGACCCACCCCTCACCCACTTATTTACGGTTATACACCCGTATAATTGGGTCGGGTGAACTGGGTGGGTGTGTCACCCGCGGATAATGTCCAACCTTACATGTGGTCTTAGTCAACTCTTTGAATTGACCACTCTAAGAGAGGAAAAATCTATCATATAATAGATTTATATTTTCGAGCATCTAGAAGCATTAGTAGATGATATTTTCGGCCACAGGCTTATGTTAGTAGCTGAATTATATCTTGCTTATATTATTATGTTATTCTTTTAAGTTTTAAGTTGTTAGGATCTGGTTTATTAGTTTTCATTTTCATTAAGTAAAAATCGTTATCTATTTGATTAAGGAGACTTATTGTTTTAAACATTATAAGATGTTCTTTGAGAGCAAGCAAGGGAACCATTTTACCCTTGTGACAACCGATCCTAGCTTGTCTTGCTAGTCAAGGAACATTAGTTTGTACTCTATTTATAGTTGGCATTTCAGTTTAATAAAATTTATCTTGAAGAGAGATTAAACCCTATATTGGTTTTAGTCAACCCTATATTGGTTTTAGTCTTTCTTTTGGGCCACCAAACAACAATTTGGGTTCGAGGATTCTATTCATTGATCGATCATCATCATTCCATACTCTCTCTCTCTCTCTCTCTCTCTCTCTCTCTCTCTCTCTCTCTCTCTCTCTCTCTTTTTAATTTTCAGAATTTGAATTGATAATTTGATCAATTGGTTTAGTTCTAGTTTGAGTGTTAAAGATCAACTAGTTCATCAATTAGAATTAGCGTTAGAGCCATTCTAATATAACTATCTTTTTGATTCATTCTGTTGATTCAAAATAGTTCGTTTAAACATCAATAAGTTCGAAATTCAAGTTGCTTGTTCTACAAGGAAGTCAAGTTTGATAGTGAAATTGGTTTGATTCAGATTTACAAGGCAAGAGGGAATCATGTGGAGACATATACTTGGTTATCAAGAAGTACTCCGAGGCAATCACGTATAATTATATAGATTGGAATTTAAAAGTTAATTATTGACGATTATAGACTAGCGTTTAGATAGGGAGGAAAGTCGCAAAGTCGATGTTGCAAATAACAACTCATTCTTTTTTATTAAATATGTTTTATTGGTAATGCGTACGACCTGAGTATTGAAAGGTAGAAGATAGGTTCTCTCACCACCACAATGGTCGATCCTTCCACTTTCCTCTCCCAATTTCTCAATAGCTATGGTGGTTGCCTCGTCATCGACGATTTTCGCACAGAGATGCAACTTAACGATGTCGACCTCAACCATCTTCTCTGTAGTGCCCTCATTTGTAGGTAAATCGTTAGGTAAGATAGAGGCTATAGGTCTACTCCCTAAATATACTCCCCTACGATGTGATTGAGTGATGAATTTCCAAATTACATTAAAAAAAAACTTAAATATTAGTAAAATATTAAAAAATATCTTCTAACCAATTAAAATAAGGGAGTATAAGAGGGAGTATAATTAGGGAGTGAAAAATCGGACCGCATAAATTGTTGGTCCGATGAGCGAATTATAATGTGGGTGTGCCACGTGAACTTAGGCACTAGTCTCAAGAGCGAATTGCACCTTTTCCCTAATAGCCTAGGACCCGTTATAATAAATATTATCAATTCAGCGAAGGAGAATATTTGACGATAAGGTTGTGCGTACCTATTTCATATACTTCAATTTGGCCAAACACATCCATAACTCTATAAAAGTGGAATGGGGCACAATCCCCGATGAACAGTAAAGCATGCAGGTCAAGAAGTTGAAGTTGACTTTTCTTGCACAAAAAACCCTAAAACACGGCTTTCTTCCCAGTCTTCCAAGTATCTCCTCTTTTTGTCTTCACCTGGCTTCTACCGCCTCTTCTCTAGAACACAACCCCTGAATTCGCACCTCTCTCAATCACCGCCACCCGTTGATATATAAATTGACCCCTCAAGACCGAATCCTCTTTCTACTTATTTCCATTCCCATCATCTTTATACCCTCTCATCCGAAGACGGCGAATCACGTGACGCCTAGACCACCATCTCGCCGACCGGGAACAGAGGCAAGAAACCATTGCCTTCCTCGAACAGAGGCAAAAGGCGACCAGCTCTTCGACGAGGGAGGAGTTTCACAACAAGATCTCGCGAGAGCAGTAGTGGACGTCGCGACTTCGACCAGGTACCAATTCTTGTTTGACGTCCGAATTTACCTCCGAATTTGAGTTTGACATAGGGTTTGAGTTCTAATTTTAGTCGGTGGATGTGGGATTTTGATGTTATTGACAGTCTAAATGATCTATTGTTCTTCCAGGCTTGTTTAGGTATTTGATTTCGTTTAATGTGTTTGATTGTAGTAATACATCTGATTTTGGCTTGTTATCTCCTCTTTATGATGTAGTAATCATTCGATTTAGGTCTTATTCTTGAAATCTTCATTCATTGACAAGTTCATGCTTAATTTACGGAAGGTGTTTTTTAAATTCAAAAGGGGAAAAAAACTTAACGTGGCTGTGTTTATTGTATATGCCTTCAATAACGTAGTGTTGTGTGCACCCTTACATAATATAGGTTATCTGTAATGCAATGTAGAAAATTTTCAAAATTTATTCAGACCTAATTGTTGTATTCACCTTAATAGGTTATACCATTCTTTTAAGTTTGATTATGATTTTTTTGAGCCATTATGGATTCACGAGGCACTAATATATATGAGAAACTATCTAAGTTATTAGAATTGGGTACTTTTATGTTTTGATTGATTTTTGAGTTCAAATTTCGTCTTTAATGAATTATGTAGCTAGGTTTAGATTGCTATTTTCAACTTTAACCATTAAATATTGGCTACTTATTGGATTGCTATCTTCTTATTGTTTGGACTGCTATCATATACTGTACTTACTTAATACATATTGCCACATCAGCTCATATATATATATGGCTATATCTAAACATTAAAAAATTGTCTAATTATTGGATGTGACCACCAATATGAACACAAATTGAATTATTTTCAACTTAAGTTTTTCCTCAGAGCCTCAGATTATTGATTACATAGCTTATTAGTATCAATTTAGCATTTTTCTTCAATTATTATGCTATTGCAATTCAATAAGCAGTAAGCACTCATTGAATTGGTATGAGAAGAAAATACGAGCATTTGAATAATTCAGGATTCAATTTTGTGTTTGATCTGTAGTTCTGCTGGTTGTGGTTCTTTTGGCAGAAACTCCACATCTTTGGGTTGGCGCTCCAACTCTCGCCTCCCTCATCTACTGACAGCAGTTCCTCCATCGCGGGTTACGGTTGTGGGAAGGCTGCCGTCGTAGTTGTTGCTGCTGTCCAAGGTATTTGTCTGTCTGCCTTTTTTGATAAGTTCTTGATTAATATCCATTTCTCATGGTTAGTGAGGTATCTTTACATACAAAATAAGTTTTTGAGGCTGATTAAAACAATGAATAGAAGGTCTGGGAGTTTGTTATATCATATATGATGCGTCCCTGCCCTAGCTCGGACCCAGCTCCGACGGACCCGAGACGGCCTAGACCTTGGAGACCCCCTTGGATTAGGACTTAGTCTCGTATTATGTTATTATTTATATTTCCGTCATTTATTTCCGTCATTTCCATTTCAGGCGTGTGTTCCATTCTTGTAGAATGGGCTAGCCTTGTTATTTTCCTTTCTATGTTTCCATATTTAGTATGTTGTTATTTCCCTTTCTAGCTAGTTTCCCTTTTTAGTAAGTTGTCTTATTGGGCCAGGAGTCGTTGGGCCTTGTTTGCATACAAGCCCTAGGCGCCTCTCCCATTAGGTTTAGGGTTTCGAGTGGCCTCCTCCTCTATATAAAGGAGCCACGCCCCCATTGTACTTCTTACGTCAAGATGAATTAGCCAAGATTATAGTTGAGTCGAGAATCCTCCTAGTTTTGGCCCGACGTCACCCCGGTTACTTTGTCGAGTCCTTGTGACCGACGTTCTAGTCCTTTACCTCGCCCCACCCTCGTTCCGATGAGCATTAGAGGCCCGCGAGTCCACTTTTGTGGTCTCGTACTTATCCGGTTACCCTTGTCGGAGAAGATCCGGACATTTCGAGCCTAGATCCGTCCCTTGCCAATCGAGGGTCACATCAATATATTGTAAGCCTTCAAATTTTACCTCGCTCCTCATTAGGATAGGCATGTGGAAACCATTAATATATGTAGTAACTAACAATGCTTCATAGCCTCAATCTGTTGCAAGTTTAAATAACCTACATGTTTGGTGTGTTTTGGAATCCTCCTATATATTCACTTTCACTCTCTTTATATTTTGACTCTCTTTATATTGTAATCCTTCAAATTTTGACTCTCTGTACATATTCATTTTGAACAACAATTATGCTGTTGTATTTTGGAGGTCGGTTGTGGATATCAAATTACTAAAATGATTTGCTAACCATTTGAAAGTTGATTCATCTATCTAGACTTATGGACCTTGCAATCTAAATACTAAATGTTAGCTTGCTAAGGCCTTTAATAAGCACTGCCTTATTTATTTTTATCGTAGGTGTTTGAGGCCATAACGTGTTAGTAAGAGATGAAGCATCAACACATGGCATTGAAGATACAAAAGTACATATGTTCATAAACGTAAGTTTCATTTTTTAACCTTGCTCGAAATAAAGAAAGATTACAAATCTTGATGATGTAATGTATTTCACTCTTGAAGTAGTAACTTATTCGATTAAGGTGGTGTTAGTAGCATATATATCTAAGAATGTGGATCACCGTGAAACCCTTAAATATTTTTCTCATCGAAATGGATTTTTATTGAGGATGTTTGTGTTTTCTAGTGGACAATTTCTAAGGCAGGAAGAGGTTTGTGATTACTACGAGTATGGAAAATTGCAACTAATGTTAGTCTAATTTACCTCAGTAATAACTGGTGTGTACTATTGGATTATTTACAAGTTGTATGGTATTTTTGTTTGACTTGATTGATGCTTTGAGTGAACTAATAAAACACTACATTTACAATTTTTAGTAGTTTATTTTTATTCATTGAATTATTTAACGTTGGAGTTTCTGTTTGGTTGTGGCTTCGAGTTAATGGATGTCTTTATTATTATGTAATTTCGTTATTATTTTTGAAACATAAATAAAGTATAATTGGTTATGGATCTATTAGTTTTTGTCTATCTTTTTAATTTGTTAAAAGCATGCCTTTAGGTTGTTGTTTAGATAATAAACGTGATAAATATACTTTAGATTTCTTACTCATTACGCTGTCTTTTTGTCGTTTTTAGGGTTGAATAATTAAACATGCTTACAAGTGATAAACAACAAGGGTGAACAATGCCTAAAGAATATATAGACGATACGATGGATAAACCTGCTTCTCGTAGGAAACCCCTGAAAATGAAAAGTCGACGCATTCAAGATACAGAGAGTTGCTCTTCTCAAAGTAGGCCTCATAAGAGGAAGATCCCGTCAGTTGAAAATTTGGATGAACCGATATATGAGGGTATTGGCATGGAATATGTTTCAACTACGCCTCTTACACTTCCAGCTCCTTATACTTGCAGATTTTGTCGCGCTCTAAAATTTGTTCATGAATTTCCAACATTTTGTTGTTGTAATGGGGACGCTAAACTCGCGCCTCTAGATATATGTGCACAAATACTAGACCTATTTACAAGGACCGATGAAGTTGGAATTCATTTCAAGACGTATTCTAGAGCATATAACAATTTCTTTGCATTTAGTAGTATAGGAGGGGATATACATCCAAACAATTGGAAGGGTATTTTCACTTTTCTATTACAAGGTCAATTGTATCACTTCGTTCCAAACCTTATTCCAAACGACAAGAATCCTAGGTTCCTACAACTTTATTTTTATGATGGAGCCTCAAAATTAGCTGCCCGTTGTAATAGTCTCGAAGATTTAAGGCCTGATATTATTGAGCTTATGATTTCTGTAATGGACTGTAATCCATACGCACATTTTTTCCGATCGATTCGATCATTTCATGTTATGGATCATTCGACGATTAGGCTAATCAAGAATCCTACTTTAGATCAACGTCCGATGAAGTTGCTGCCATTATAGTTGACGATTCTTCTTCTGGACAAGCTAATAGTCCGCATAAATTGGTTTATGGCAAGGCTGATCGACAATATAGGATCATGCACTACTATGGTTGATGTGATCCTTTACAATATCCGCTTTTATTTATGCGAGGGGAAGTCGGGTGGCATCAAGGTCTAAAGCGAGTCTCTAGGAACGACGGTCATCCATGTGATGATGTACCTTTTCCAATATGTTCATGCGTTATGCAAACTGTTGATGACGTGATTGGTCAAGAAGTCACATGTAGTATGCGCCTTCAATGTTGTTTATGCGATTTTTTGATGATTTCTTTCCTATTCTCAATTAATGTTATTGTATCAACTTCGAGTCGTTCAACATTATTCTTACTTTATGTCATATTTGGTATAATCTACTGTGTTTGCCTTCATTTAACTTGATTTATTTATGCACTTTTTTTTAACAACCTCTAAGAAGAAGCCTCCGAAAGAAGGAAAAGAGGTATCATGTCGAGAATATTACGCATACAGGTTTCAGATTCGTCCAGGAAGCTACATTGTGCACACGGGTCATGTCTTTTTGCAATACATTGTGGATATGTACGTGAAAATAGAAAATGCCCGTCTAGATTTCTTTCGAAAGAATCAGAGTTTGCTTAGGAGTGAGCTATACCAAGGTGTGGTTGAAAGTGTCGGCGAAGGTATTACAAATGCAGTTGCGGTTGGCCGACGTGTTGTACTGCTCGCGTCGTTTATTGCGGCCCTCGTGATATGCAATGACGATACTTAAATGCGATGACTTTGGTTTAAAAGTTTGGGAGGACTGATAAGTTTATTACTATGACATGCAATCCGAAATGGGCAGAAATAACATCTCAACTCAGACCGGGTGAGACCGCAGATCTCCGACCTGATCTTGTTACCCGAGTATTCCGTGCCAAGTTTATACAAATGAAGCGCTTCGTAATTGACAAACAGATTTTTGGTCCTGTGAAAGCATGTGTTTCTATCATTGAGTTTCAAAAGCGGGGGTTGCCCCATGCGCATATGCTCATCATCCTTGATCGTGGTGCAAAGATCTTCAATCCCGAATCATTCGATAAATATGTGAGCACGGAATTGCCGCCAACATCCATGCCTTATTTACGCAAGCTTGTTGTGCAACATATGCTACATGGGCCATGTGGGAAGGGCCATGAAGACTGTAGTTGTATGCGCAAAGTCGGACATGTATTTAAGTGCAAATCGGGCTATCCGAAAGAATACGCAGAATTCACAACATGCGCAGAAGATTGCTATCCGATTTACAGACGGAGATGCAACGGTGATTTCATTAAAATACACGGTGTTGAGATGACTAACCAATGGGTCGTCCCGTACAACCCATATCTTCTAGCCAAATTTAACTGCCATATAAATGTGGAGGTTTGCTCCACCGTCAAGGCGGTCAAGTATCTGTACAAGTACGTGTAAAAGGGGCATGATAAAGTTTGTTTCGACATCACGCAGAATCACCCCGGTGCCACAGACGAAATAAGCATATACCAATCTGGCCGTTGGATCAGCCCTCCTGAATCAGCTTGAAGGATCTTTGGGTTTGATCTATATGATATGAATCCACATGTTATCCCTCTTCCAGTTCATCTTCCCGAAATGCACACAGTTCATTTTACATAGTACAAAAAATTACAAAATGTAGTGAACAATGAAGCGCGTCATAGAACGATGTTGTTGGGTTTTTTAAGCCAAATGCTGAGCTGGAAAATGTGCCAAATTTCTTGTACTCTGAATTTCCGGAGCATTTTGTTTGGGATGGAACTGTAAAGGCATGGAAGGAAAGATCTAAGAAGGGAGACCCGAAATCCATTGGGAGGCTACATTATGATAGTCCTTCTGAGGGAGAGCGCTTTTTCTTGCGCCTACTGCTAACAAATGTCAGGGGCTCGAAATCGTTTACTGATTTGCCCACTGTTGATGGTGTTGTACATGCTACCTTTAAGGAAGCAGCTGAAAAGCTGCATTTGGTTGACAAAAATGACTATGCTCCATTATGTATGCGTGAGGCGGCGGAGGCTCAGATGCCGTGTGCACTGCGTAGACTTTCTTCGTTGTTAATCTTCTGCGAGTTTGTGGATCCTCATGCTTTATGGGATGAGTTCTATCCTGCTATGTCAGAAGATTTTTCTCATAGGTTTACAGGCCACGTCGATAAGGTTCGTGCCCTTACTTATTCTGATGTGGATAAATACTTGGAGGGGATGGGAAAAAAGTATGAAACATTTTAACTTAGAAGCTCCTATTCATTTAGAATTGTTTGAATCCAGAGAAACAAGAGATATTAGTGATGCAATACATGCATCTGTTCCTAAACACTACATCAACTCACACAAAAGGCTAAATACTGAACAAAAGATTGCATACAAAGATATAATGCATCATGTTAAAAGAGGTAAGACAGGGGCTTTTTTCATTGATGGCCCCGGTGGGACCGGAAAAACATTTCTTTATTGTGCTCTTTATGCTAAGCTAAGACAACTTGGAAAGATTGTTCTTCCAACAGCGACCTCAGGAATTGTTGCTTCAAACATACCTACGGGCAGAACCGCACACTCCAGATTTAAAATTCCTATAGACAAGCAAGGGTCGTACACGTGCAATGTGTCTAAACAAAGTAGTTTGGCGTGTTTAATGCGAGCCGCTTCACTTTTGATTTGGGATGAGGCATCAATGTCTAAAAAGGAAGATATAGAAGCCATGGATTCCCTCTTACAAGATGTTTGTGACAACAAAATGTTATTTGGCGGCAAGGTGGTTGTTTTTGGAGGGGATTTTCGTCAAGTTTTGCCAGTTCTTTATAAGTCTCAAATCGAGATCATAAACTCCAGCTTCGTTTGCTCGTCTCTATGGCCACAATTAGTTAAGTACAAGTTAACTAAGAATATTAGGACTCAAGAAGGTACAGAGTTCGCCCAGTTCCTATTGCATCTTGGTAACGGAAAGTTTCAGAACAAAGAAACATCTCCTATAAGTTTGCCCTCTAATCTGATCGAATGTTCTAGAGTGGCATCAAATTGTACCGATTTATTTTTCGAGAGCGTGTTTCCCGAGTTACAACATACTTATTTCGACCCTCAAATCTTTAGTGTGAGGGATATTCTAACAACGACCAATGAAGGGATCGATGAGATTAATGCATCCCTAATAGAAAAATTCCCCGACGAAGCTGTTACATACAAAGGGTTCGATTGTATAGTTGATGATAACAAGGGTCTTTATCCAGATGAGTTTATACATACTCTATGCCCTTCGGGAATGAGTCCTTATGAATTAGTGTTCAAACCAGAATGCCCGGTTATCCTATTGTGTAATTTGGACCCTACAAATGGACTGTGTAATGAAATGTCATCCTTTGTGAAATAGCCAATGAGACATACAAAGGTGAACAAGTTTTTCTTCCAAGGATCAATCTCAGGCCCGCTGGAACAACCTACCCCTTTTTGTTTCAGAGGAAGCAATTTCCAATTAAACAATGTTTTGCAATGACGATAAACAAAGCGCAGTGACAGACTTTGCAGAAGGTGTGTGTTTACCTAAGGCAGCTGTGTTTTGCACATGGTCAATTGTATGTAGCATTTTCAATGGTGCGCAGAAGGGAGCATATCAAGGCCTTTCTTCCCCAATTGGCTTCCATGCTTGCGCAAGAAAATGAAGCAACAAATGTTGTTTCTTTTGCTACTCTTGAGAGAGCGGGAGATTTGCCAAGCATATCCGACAATTAGGTACGCCCTTATCCTCTTCTCCAAATTTTCATTCTGGGATTTTTTATGTGATGATTATGTGTTGATTTTTCTTCTAACAGTGTAGAATTTCCATTACCTATTAAATTGGACCCTTGAATTTAGCATTCATCTCTTTTGATTGACTTGTATGATGTTGCATCAATCGGTGTGAGCTTCTCCTTATTATGAAGTTGTAAGTGTATTGAACTTCATGTGCATATATGTAAATAATGTGATATTCTCAATCAAAAGCATATAAAAAATATAACATAAATGTTTTATTCCCATGGAATCATTAGAATTATATTAAAATAAGCTAACACATTATCTATTTTACAGGTTGCTTATGGATTGATGACTCATAAGAAGCCAAAGGACACTATTGTCAATGATTAGTTAGCTTTGGTTGAGTATGAAGAGAATATCTACAAATGTTACAGTTTGACTAAGGTATTTACTCTATCCATCAAAAGCTTTTATCCAAAATAAGACCTATGCAGGTTGAAGACCAACCTTTTGAGCTTGTGCATTTAATATTGTTAAATGGCAACATGTAAATATTTTCTTATATAGTATACATTGGTGTGTGACGGATAGTTTTGAGACAACATGTGTCTAATGGATGGACAAGTACCATTACACCTCTATGGTTGTCTTTATTTGGCGAAGCTCAAGCGGTAGGGGAAGGTGTAACATATCTTGAAGCTAATTGGTTGATCAACGAAAGAATAACATCTTCCAAGTGAGGTTGGTAGCTTGTATGGCTATCATATACTACATCTGGTGGATGAGAAGGGATGCTTTTTTTTTAGGAAAGAGAAGCCAAATATTCAAACTTGTGCTAAAAGAATCATGGAAGAATACAAAGCTAGCTAGGATAATTATGAAGCTGAAACTTACAAGAAGGCGTGGCTTGGCCATAAGAAGGATTTTAAAGCTTTAATCTGTCCTCAACTTCTAACTCCTCTCTCTTGATAGGTGATTAACAAGACAACTTGATTTTCTTGTGACGATTCAGTATCAGAGAGGCCTTCGTTTTTGCTTATAAGTGTCAAAATTTAGGACTGGGTTCTTAAGTTTTGATGCAAAGCTGAGCTTTATGGAGTTTGACTTCTGTTGTTTTGTGTTAGGTCTTAGGGGTAGATTTTGAGTATATCTTTGTAATCCACCCCCTATCTCTTATGTTCTTGTTGAGTGTATATAAAGGTCATTAGTGAGCTTTATATCTCATGATGAAGCAGTCATAGGGAGGCCTTTGTCTATGACATTTTTGATGGTTGACTTTTGTTACAATGCTGGGCTATATGGAGTTAGGTGCTCGTTTAGAACTTGTGTATTTTTACAGCTATAAATCTTTTTGATTTTAGCTTTGGATGTATTTCTTTTGTCCTTATCAATATATCTTACCATTTCCAAAAAAAAAAATTTGTAAATATCTATATCTGAACTTGATTCAACGACACGTAATAGTAAGGAACAAAATAAATTACTGAGCTAAAAGCCTAAAAAATTGATATGAACAAATTCATCTTAACTCTTTAAGAAAGATAATTACTCTTTTAACATTGTCAAACTCTTTAAACAAGATAATTAATCTTTAACAAAATTAGTATGGTTGTCATAGATTGGAGAGCATTATTTTTTCATTCTCGAATTCCGGCGTGCGCACGCCGATGACTCACCTAGTGAATATATATGAGCCTATGGCCCATCCATCTTTTCTAGCAATCTCAACGAATCACATATTATCTCTTATCTAATTTTTAATATAATAACTAGTTGAAGTTTTGTACCATGTACGGATAATATCACTATAATTTTAAATATTTTAATGAGAAAAATTTACACAAAACTATATATTAAATGAAAATAACAAAATTTTCACAAGGCCTCATAAATAAATTCATTATATTAGAAAAGTTTAACATATAGATAACAAAATTGTAAAAAACTAGTATTGAAAATATTATCATTTAAATCAAGTTTAGTTAAAAGATGTTTGCATAAAATTAATAAAGAAAATATTAACCTATAGATAGAAAATTATATAAATATGTTATCTATTTTATTAAAAATATTAGATGTATACAAAAAATAATTCAAGTTATAATAATTTTCATCATTAAAAAAATCTGACATTATTTTGTTCAAACAATGCCACGTGGCGCAATTTTTTCAACAGACATGAATTTGGCTGTATAATTTACTAGGGAGATTAATCACATTACCTTATGATCCATTATAAATATCTAAGAAAATAAATTATTTTTCCCATAATTATCTCATGGGCTTAATTAGGACTATGAGTCATTAAACCCAATTTATCATATTTTAGACCTGCTAGCTATGGTTATTGTGCACATATACTATCAATCTTCCACTTACACTATTAGACTTATGTCATTATCTCATTCACCTTAAGTTTAGAGTCAACTCTCAATTTCCCAAACTCCCTTTTCGAAATCAGAAGCGGCCTCTGAAACTACGTTGATTCATTTCTAGTACTTATGAAAATTCCAATCAAATATTTTATTCCCAAGCTATCATGTTTATGTGTGCAACCCTTAAAGGTAAAGCTGGAGGCTTTGATTTTGATGGTTCCAAATGTCTACCACGTGAACGACCTCGAGTCTTTGAACAAAGTCGCCAACATCAGTCAGGTCGTCGACATGTGTTGAAGGCAAATCTCGGAGATCTTGAAGATGCGTGAGATCTTTGGAGTTTGGATAGTATAATCTTGTTTTAGGAAAGATCTCATGAGGATTATATTGTTAGCCGATTATTGCCTTTGCCCTAAGTCATTTTTATTGTAATCTTTTTATATGCTTAGGATGATTTTGTAAAGATAATAGAAATAATATCTTGCCATAACCAAATTGGAAGATATTATTCTCTTTTATCCGACCTAGTTTGTGTGTATTTAAGCTAAGGCTTTAGGTTAGAATACTCACGGACTCATACTCCATATTTGTGTTATGAAAGAAAAGAAAACGAGAGTTCGAGAGACGTAGGCTAGCTAGACAAGTTGAGGGTTGTAGTTTCTCGGTTCACAACGAGTTCTAGAGTGCTTGGGAAGTAGGTCTAGATCCATGGTATTCTTGTAAACAATCTAAAAGATCAATAAAGCAACCTACGACTTTTAATCCTTCCAAGCGAGAACTTGAAGGGAATGGTTTTCACATTTGGTTGATATAGTTCATCAATCAAGTGTTTCCACTATAAAAAACATCGTGTTCAAGTAAGTCTTTCTTGTAGTTCTTTTCCGTTGCATTTACTTAAAAGGTTGACGACTTAGTTGAGGTCAACAACCTAGACGTACTAACCATCCAACAATTGGTATCAGGGCCTTGGCTCTAGATTTATTTTAGTACTTCTAATTTACAAGAAAGATGACTTCGACAAACACATCAATCAATGATTCGTTCTGGAAGCCACAAGTGCTCAAAGCTGGTGAGTATGATTGGTGGGTTGAGCAAATGGAGACCCATATTTGCTCACTCGACGGACAACTCTGTAAGGTTATCGAGATGGGTCCTGAAACTTTTCTCACCGCTGATGGAAAGGAAGAGAAAAAGAAGGAGGACTATGGTGATGTTGAGTACAAAGAAGCTAGAGAAGAACGCTCATGCTAAGAAGGTTCTTCATCATGCTCTACCTCCTGGAGACTTGGAGAAGGTTGTGCAGTACAGGACAACTAAGCAAATCTGGGATGCTCTCAAAAGGCTCCACCAAGGAAATGATGATGTGAAGAAGGATCACATCATTGCCCTAGAATGGGAGTATGAAGGAATGAGTCAAGAAAAGAATGACTCCTTAGGTGATTATCACTCAAGATTTCAAGCTGTGGTTAGCCAACTTGAGTCTCTTGATGAAAAGCTTCCTCATTGGAAGTAGGTTATCAAGTTGATCCAAGGGCTCAATGTAAAATGGTATGAAGTTGCTGCTGCGTTGCTAACCAACAGTGAGACTAAGTCACTCACCTTAGAAGATGTCATAGGAAAGTTGACTATGTATGGAGGAATAAAGCAAAGACGAGATGATCGCCTCAAAACTGACAAGGTTAAGAACATTGCCTTGAAAGTTGAAAGGGCCTTTGATCTTGCACCAGGTGATGATGATCAAGTTGAAGGTGATGAGGAAGTTGCATTCATTTCAAGATCCATGAAAAGGCTTTGGAATCGCAACAGTAAGACTCCATCTAAAGGAACAGAACCTGCCAGAGACATGAAGGAAGTGATTTGTTATCAATGTTTAAGAAAAAGACACTTTGTAAGAAATTGTGTCAAAAGGAAGTCAGAAGGAGACAAAATCGCTTTGTTGGCTACTTGGGATGATTCCGATGCTGAAGATGAGACAATTCAACAAGGAGAAGTGTGTCTCATGGCTATAGATGCTCCAAAAGAGGTATATGATTATGAACTTTCATCTATTTTGTCCAACAAAACAAAAGAACAGTTGCATGCTATCATTGAGAAGTTGGGAACTGAGGTTACCAAACTCATTGAAAAACTAGAAGAAAAAGAAGATCATAACTATAACCTAAAACGGAGGTTAAAAAAATTATTAAACGACACATGTCACTTTTAGATTGGACCACACCACCAAATAACCATTAATTTAAAAAAATAATCTTTTATTTTTGAATATGAAAAATAGGAAGATTATTAAGATATTTTTTATGCTATATATTATACAAATATTTGGATATTTATTTTATTTTTAGATAGAATGCATATGCTAGGTTTAGATATTATGCTTGTATTTTTCTAAATATGTATAGTTTTTAAAAATATCTTTACCTATATCAATTTAATCAAAATTTAAAATATATAAATAAATAATTGTATAATTCTTTAAAATCTGGGCAAGGAACGGGAACTAAGACTAGTAATATCTCTAATTTAATGGATGATAATCATGGCTGGTCACTCAAGTGTGCTAAGTTAGAGAAGAAATCTTCTGTTTCTGAATCTCTTGCATGCAAAACTTGTGATAATCTAAAAACTGAAGTGGATGACTTAGAAAAGAAAGTAACCAACCTTGAAGGAGAAAATATCATTTTAAAACTTGAGTAATGCTAAGTTAGTCAATGACCTTGAAAATGAGAAGGCAAGTAATGAGTCTAAAAAGAAAAAATGGATAAAAGAGTTTGTTGCTAAGAAAGATGCTGAAGAATTTGCTGAAACTTTTGTAACTTCAAGACCTGGACTTGGATATTCCTATGTGCGTAAGGATTTGAAAACCCTGTGTCCACCCGAACCTAAAGGTAACACACCTGTATGTAACAACAAGGGAAGTTGTTCTACTTCAGAGGTGGGGAACCCAGGCAAAGGTAAGCGACCTTTGTATTCAGGCCAGAAAGCACACACAATCTGGAAGAAACAAGTTGAGAACTTGAAGCCATTAAACATTGACTTTCAAGCTCGTATTAATAACAAACCGGTCTATCTTGGGTATAGCAAATAAGTTGGTCTTAAGAGTAATACAACTTGTTGGTACTGTGGAAAAGAAGGTCATCTTCAACATGAGTGCAGGAAAAAGAACAAGGATAACAAATCTTATGGACTTTGGGATGGTCATGAACGTGAGCCTACCATAGATCCTGAGAGAGTTTATAATGAAAGACGTTATGAAAATCATCACGTTGTCCAACCCAAAAGAGTTGTTAAACAACTCTGGGTTTGTAAAAATTGACTTTTACCTTGCAGAATGAAGTGAGAGAAAGCGGTCCCTGGTTCTTCGATAGTGCTTGTTCAACTCATATGACGGGAAGCTTTGAGTCATTCATCTCACTTCATCAACAAGAAGGTAGCAACATCACCTTCGGTAATAATAGTAAGGGACAAGTCGTAGGTATTGGACAGGTAAGAGTCTCTAAGAACTTTTGTGTCAACAACGTCAGTTATGTCAAAGGTCTTAGATACAATCTTTTAAGTGTTTCCCAACTATGTGCTAACAATCTCTACCAAGTAGTTTTTCATTCTCATGGATATCAAGTAATTGATGTTAACTCAGGTAAGACTCTTCTGAAGAGAACTTGTGAGAACAAAATTTATAAAGTTGTTCCCTGGCTCTTGCCTGAAGAAAAGTTGTGTTTTCAAGTGACCGAAGACATTGCCATCCTCTGGCACAACATGTTTGGTCATGCGAGTTTACAACTTATCAACAAACTTCACAATCAAGAATTGGTACGTGGGTTACCTAAGATTGATCCAAACAAGTATGAAATCTGTGAAGCTTGTGTGAAAGGGAAACATGTTAGATCTTCATTTCAATCGAAGAAAGAGGTAAGCTCATCTAAACCTTTAGAATTAATTCATATGGATCTTTATGGACCTATGTGTGTGAAAGTCGAGGAGGTAATAGATATGTCTATGTTATTGTTGATGACTTTTCACGGTATACTTGGGTGTTTTTATTTGTGCTGTAAAGACCAGGTATTCGAAGAATTCAGTGCGTGGTGGAAGTTAACAGAAAAGGTGCTTGGAGTACCTTTGGTTTTAATTCGATCTGATCATGGCACTGAATTTGAAAATGCTCAGTTCTTGGACTTTTGCAAAGAGAATGGTGTAGGTCACAATTTTTCAGCCCCAAGAACTCCTCAACAGAATGGTGTGGTTGAGAGAAAGAAATGTACTTTGGAGGATATGTTGAGAACTCTCATCATCTCGAGTGGCCTATTAAGGAATATCTAGGGTGAAGCTATCAATGCTGCTTGTTATGTGCTGAATAGAGCTATGGTACGTCCTCTTCTGAAGAAGACACCCTATGAGCTGTTTAGAGGAAGAAAATCGAACGTCGCCTACCTAAGGACGTTTGGTTGTAGATGTTTTGTGCACAACAATGACAAGGATAATCTGGGCAAGATGGACGCTAGAAGTGATGAAGGAACTTTTGTGGCCTGCTCTCAACATAGCAAAGTCTATAAAGTCTTCAATAAGCGAACAAGGAAAGTAGAAGAAAGTGTTCATGTTGTGTTCGATGAGAAAATAATGGGAGGAAGATCTATTGAAGAAAAAGAAGGAGATATAAGTTTTCATCTCTGTGATGAGTCTGGAGATCAAGTTGTTGAGATTGTCCGAAGTCTTGTAGTTGACAACCCAAAATAGGTGAATGACGCAGAGAATTCGGATATGCTTGCTTTGGAAGAGGCAGAAGAAAATGAAGGGCTCGTTTGGTATCAATATCAGGATATCAGATATGGGTATGGATATAAATGATACCCATATCTGGTGTTTGGTATATCCTGATATCGATATCAAACTGATATCTTTTGTTTGGTATAGGAGTATATCGATATCAGCTGATATCAGAACGATATCAGAGTGATATTAGAGTGTTATTTTCATATACCCCAGGAAATTATAATATTAAAGATATCACTCATATCCATACCCATATTCGATATCTAGATATCACTCATACCGATATCTTGATATCCATACCGATACCGATATCCGATATCTCATACCTTAGATATCAATACCAAACGAGCCCGAAGATTCTAATGATGTTATGTCTGATCCAAATGAAGAAGCCGTAGAAACAGATAATTCTAACATTGAGCAGGGTCATAATAGTGAGGTGGTTGACCTCACTCCGCTTCAGTTGAGCTATCAGCAAAAAGATGCTCACCCAGTAACCAACATCATCTCTGATTACTCAAAAGGTGTTCAAACACGTTCTTCACTTCAGAATTTATGTGCCTTCAACACATTTCTCTCTATCATGGAACCCAAGAACGTGGATCAAGCCCTAAAAGATCCTGATTGGGTGTGTGCTATGCAAGAAGAACTTCATCAATTTGAGAGAAACAAGGTTTGGCACCTAGTTCCACGACCCAAAGACAGAATTGTTATTGGAACATGTTGGGTATATAGAAATAAGCTTGATGAATCTGGAAACGTGGTGAGAAATAAAGTAAGACTTGTGGTTAAAGGGTATAACCATCAAGAAGGGATTGATTATCATGAGACATTCGCTCCTGTAGCACGTCTAGAGGCAATTCGTCTCTTGATTGATTATTTAGCTCATCATGGATTCAAGCTTCAACAAATGGATGTTAAGACTTCCTTTTTGTTGAAAGGGTTTCTTGACAACAAATAAATTTATAATCAAGACCCCTCTATGTATAGCGAAGTCAGGTTCGTCCATGGGGGATAGTCAGTATCAAGTTTTGTTCTTACTTAGAGTGCAAGCAAGAGAGAAAAGCAAGGATTTTTATATCAACGAAGAGAATTTCTAAGGTTTAGGTATCCCCACAACAACAATCATGCATACAAACACTTATGAAACATAAAGATCATGCTTTTATCACATAAAGGTGTCAACTTTTGTCAACTAAAGCAAGTAAATCAATCAACTTTCACTAAAATAATAAACTTGTTATCTATCTCTTCTACTTCAACTAGGATGGATCCGCTTTCGCTTCAAAACCCTAAATTGACTATTCTGATTCAAAGTTTATGCTTTCCCTTCAATGAATGATAAATTCCCTTCAACTCTCGTTTCAAGGGTTAAGAACAAGAGAATAGATTCATGTAATAAAAACAATCAAAACATGATCAAGAGCAAGCATGCACAACCATTTTTGGGTTTAACCCCAACCTTAGAGAGAGAGAGAGACTACTCACAAAGCATGATTAAAAGCAAAAGTGAATTTAAATTAAAGAGAAAGCTTACAACTTTGAATCCAAACAAAACTTGACTTCCAAGCAATCTCCAATTTCTACTCTATCTCTCTACCATACCCCTCTCTCTCTCTCTCTCTTCCTCCTCTCCTGAACGTGTGTCGTGTGTCGTCCCCTCAAACAAGAGCTAGAGAAGGGTATTTATAGAGAAACTAATCTATCTTAGATCTATCTATAAGGAAATAAATCTTCTACTAAGATATATCACTTAAAACTATCTAATAACATAAAAGGAAACAAGATAAAAGCCTTTTAATTGTGCTGACTCGGTCTTCGTTGCTGACACGGGGTGCTTCGGTATCGAGTTGTGTGCCTCGGTACCGAGCTGTTACAGCACTACGAACAACCTTGAGTAAAACTTGCATAGCGGATTCGTTACAACTCCGTTTGACTCGATTATTTTTCCTATGTCTTTGTAAAGAATTTCTCTATCTCTTTCAAAGCTCAAACTTGATCTTCAATGACTTTATGGACTTCGTTTCTTGAGCTTTTCCTTAAGTGTTTCTCCTCGGTTTTGCTCTTTTCCTCAAAAGTGCTCCAATCAGCTTCTAAAAACCTATAAAACACCACTCAAAGCTTATGTAGACTCCATATCTTAAGGAAATATGAAAACCTACACAAAAGATTCAAAACAAAACACAAAACTAAAGAAAAAGACTCAAACACACTAAAAACACACCCTAAAAACATGACTAAAAAGGCGGACATCACTTTCTGAATGGCTTTCTTAAAGAAGAAGTTTCCGTAGAATAAACCCCAAGCTTCAAAGACGTCATCCACCCGGATCATGTATTTAAACTCGAAAAAGCACTTTATGGGTAGAAGCAAGCGCCACGAGCTTGGTATGACAAGCTCTCTCAGTTCTTGCTACAACACGGATATGTTTGAGGACAGGTGGATAAGACCCTTTTTCTTCTTAAAAAGGGAAAGCACACTCTAGTTGTGCAAGTCTACATTCACGACATCATCTTTGGTTCTACAGATGATAAACTTATGAAGAAGTTTGCTAACCTCGTGGCCGGTGAATTTGAAATGAGTATGGTTGGCGAACTTAATTCCTTTCTAGGACTTCAAGTTGTTCAAGGAAGTCAGGGTATAAGAGTACATCAACAAAAGTACCTCAGGGAGTGTGTCAAGAAGTTTGGCTATAATTCAAAATCCTTTGACACACCTACCTCTCCCACCACTTCTTTAGGCAAAGATGAGAATGAGAAGAAGGTTGACCATACTCTGTGTTGAGGTATTATAGGTTCTCTACTATACCTCACGGCAAGCAGACCGGACATCATGTTTAGTGTTTGCTTATGCTGTAGATTTCAGTCTGATCTAAGAGAATCTCATCTCAAGGCTGTTAAGAGAATCCTAAGGTATCTCAAAGGTTTTGATGATTTGTGCTTATGGTACCCAACCTCTTGTGACTTTGGTCTAGTCGGGTACACGGACGCTGATTTTTCTTGGAACAAGGTTGATCGTAAGAGTACTTTTAGGATGGCTCATTTCCTTGGACCATGTCTGGTGTCATGGGTATCCAAGAAGAAGAATTCAGTTGCTCTCTCCACTGCAGAAGCTAAGTACATTGCCGCTGCCGCGTGTTGCACCCAACTTCTATGGCTCAAGCAACAACTTCATGACTTTGGTTTAAAGTATGATGGCATACCTATTCTATGTGACAATACAAGTTCCATCAACATCTCAAAGAATCCTGTACAACACTCACGAACCAAGCATATCAAGATTCGTCATCACTTTCTTCGTGATTGTGTTGAGAAAGGGTTAGTGACCATGGAATTCTGCCGGACAAGTGAACAACATGCTGACATATTCACTAAGGCTCTCAATTGTGAACCCTTCGTACAGTTCCGCATGAAGCTAGGTATGATTTCATTAAACTAAACTATTTCCCAGTTATTTTCCCTCAATGATTGGCTAGATTAGATGATCTATTTATGATTCAAAAGTTTTATGATCTTGAGGTGTTAAATTTGAATGTTTCCTTGTTACATACTCATGAACCATGCACATCATAATGTCTTCATTCTTTGCTTCTTGAGTTATGTATTAAGTGCATATTGAAACCATTATTTGAGCCCAAAAGAGCCTGATGTTTCTATCCCTCAATACAAGCACAAATGACGGTTGACCCTACAACCTACCTCAGCCTATCATGTTAGGGAGTCTCTATGAGCCTATTTTTATATATTTTGATATAAATGGAGACTTATCTACTTGATTGAAAAATCCACATAAATTATTTCCCCTGGTTCTCTTTGGCACCCCGTGAAAAACCCTAAAGAACCAGGCATATTCTCTTTTCAATGGATGTTGGAAACTTGAGTGAGGTTAGTGACTGTGCATTACAAGAGGAATGTTATTTTCTGGAAAATTTGTTGGTTAAGTGGTTGAAGCAAAATAGGTTGAGAACGTCAGTTTCAGAGTAAGACAAGAATCACATTTATCTAACGGTATCTTTTCAAAAATCTGGAAATCTTTTTGCCAAAGGAAATTGCCTTTTCAGTTGCATTGATTAAAGATCTTGGGAAGATCTAGTTTCTATATACTCAACTACAGTTCAAGAATAAATAAGGAGAAGGATTTTGGTTAAAAGGTACGCTTTCTCTCTCTCGTGCATTATCTCGCTCTCTTCCTCTTCTCAATCTCTCTGCAAAACCCTTTCTCTCCCAAAAAGCTTCAACCTTTCTCCATCAATGGCGTTAAACCTTAACCCCTCATCCCCCATTCGGCACTAAAACTCCACGAACCCTCACTCTCATGCTTGGGAAAGTGGTTGATCCTCAAACCCTAGCTCTACTCTTAGCAGCCATTCAAACCGCCAACAAACCTGCCTCACCATTGTTGCTCGAAGGCCCTCAAATCAATCCAACTCAAGAACCAGGCCAATCCTCTCTTAATCCCACCGAATCTCTGCAAATCCTCAAGACCCTCCCACTCAAATCTCAATCGAGAATCTCTCCCCATCTCCACATAAATCTCTGCCCAATTCTTCAAAACCCGCAACAAACAAGCAATATGAGACCGAGTCTATGCTCGGAGTTGAGAGTTCCAAATCTTAACGCATGCAAGGGGATTTCAATTCCGTTCAGGAGGTAGTGAAATCAATCGAGGCCATGGAGTCTCATGAAAAGGATTCAGAACCAGTCGTCGCGGAGAAGACGATTACTGTGCATTTGACGGGAACAAACGCTCAAGTCGATGACCCTGAACCAGTCGTTGACCTAAGCAATGTGATCGACCCCAATGACAACCCTGATTCACCTCTCTTGTCATTGAATATCGAAGGTCAAGATGACTCTGAACAAGGTACTCCCAGTGATCCTAAGCTTTTTCTTTTGAAATCTGTTGCGTCGTCATCTAGAAAAAAATCAAAAGAAGAGATTGCTACGCAGTTTTTTGAGTCTGAAAATCTGATGAGGATGATGTGATGATAAAAAAGGAGTCAACAAAGCCAAAGACTAGGGGGTCTAGTGCTAAGGTTACAAGGAAAAGGGGTAGAGAATCAACTCCCACACTTGTTGGATCCGAGGCTAGTGACTTAGTGATGTCTATGAAAACTGTGAGGTCCAAAAAGAGTAAAAGGGCTTTAGGTTAGAATACTCACGAACTCATACTCCATATTTGTGTTATGAATATAAAGAAAATGAGAGTTCGAGAGACGTAGGCTAGCTAGACAGGTTGAGGGTTGTAGTTACTCGGTTCACAATGAGTTCTAGAGTGCTTGGAAAGTAGGTCTAGATCCAGGGTGTTCTTGTAAACAATCTAAAAGATCAATAAAGCAAGCTACTACTTTTAATCCTTCCAAGCGAGAACTTGGAAGGGAGTGGTTTTCACATTTGGTTGATAGAGTTCATCAATCAAGTGTATCCACTATAAAAAAAACATCGTGTTCTAGTAAGTCTTTCTTGTAGTTCATTTCAACTGCATTTACTTAAAAGGTTGACGACTTAGTTGAGGTCGACAATCTAGACGTACTAACGATCCTACAGATGTGTATCTCAAAGTCAATGTTATCCAACACTAGTCAAGATAATCATCTAGCAACAGTTGTTGACCAACCAACTAGACAGAAATGGTTGGCGAACAATGTATCATCATGAAGTGATTATTGTGTAATTCAATCTCTTCATTCTTAATATAAAAATTAAGTCAGTGCACTAGGTGTCATCATTTAGCTTATTCCTTAGAAGATCTTTGAAACTGATGATGAGACAAAAAGAAAGAAATGGTTGGATGAGTTTGTTGTTGATAAAGTTAAAGAGGTCAGAATGACTATAAAAAGAAATCTGTGAAGGACATTTGACAGATTTGGAATTGGCTATGCTCGTGCACCCAATACTTAGGGTACCAAACTTGCTCCCCTTATGTATAAAGGCAAAGCCCTATGGGTAGTAACAATGCAAGTTGTTCTACTCATGTGGCGGTCAAGCTAGACAAAAGGAAGCAACAATGGTATCCTGATCAAAAGGTGCACAACATGTGGCAAAAACAAGTCCAAAACTCGGCTCTGTCACAAATTGATTTTCAATCACGCATCAACAACAAACCCATCTATCTAGGCTACAACAAGTACGTAGGCCTAAAGTCTCATAGGACATGTTGGTATTGTAGCAAGGCTGGTCATTACAAACATGATTGACATAAAAAAAAGACAAAGATGAGAAAAATATCAGGTCGCGGACTCTAAGTGATAGTTCTGACAAACCTGTTATCGCTGACTGTCCTCTAGGATCTATTTGTGGCAGTTGCAACAAATGTTGTCCTAGAAATTATTTTGTTTCCAAACCCAGAGGAGTTAAACAACTCTAGGTTCATAAGAACTAATTCGTTCAATGCAGCTTGAAGTGGGTGACAAGGAGCCTTGGTTTATTGATATTGCATGCTCAACTTATATGTCAGGGAACCCAGGGATTTCATCTCACTTCAAGAATATAAAGGATGCAAGATTACTTTTGGCAACAACAGTAAAGGTGGCATTTCAGGTATATGTATGGTAAGATTTTTAAGAAATTAACTATAGATGATATGAATTTAGTGGACAATCTTAGTTTCAAGTTGCTAAGTGTTTCTCAAATGTTTGCTAATGGAATGATTCAAGTTTTTTTGGATAGTAAAGGTTGTCAAGTAATGGAAATTGACTTAGGGAAAATTCTTCTGAAAGGGGTGTGTGAAAACGATCTTTAAAAAGTGGGCCTTTGTTTTAAACCCGAGGAAAAAACTCTCTCAAAACAGTTACAGATGTCGCTAACCTCTGGCATATAGGTTTGGCCATGCGAGATTTCAACTCATCGACAAACTTTATAAGAAAGAGCTAGTCAAAGGATTGCTCATAATCAATCCAAACAAGTATGAAGTTTGTGAGACATGTGTAAGAGGTAATCAAGTAAAGTCATCCTTCTAATCCAAGAAGGAGGTAAGTACCACTAGACACTTAGATCTCATTCATGTTTTGGGAAGGATAATCACACTAACGCGTTACCTATTGAAATGCGGGAATCCTAACAAAAGAGAGTTCACAACGCGTTATAAACTACAAGTAAGTTGTAAAGCAAGATAAAAGACAAGAGAATAAGAGCAAAGAAATAGAAAGTTTTGTATTATATGATCGTGATTGCGAATGAATCTTCTGTTAGCACAAGTAAGCACTTGAATGAAATGAAATGACTGTATAAGAACAAATTGAGTTTTTGCAAGTGAGTTCGAGTATCAGTGTCGATGATCCTTCATCTTGGCCTTGTCCTCGTCTTATATCTTTCTCCACAAATTATGTCGTTGAAGTAACGCTTCATGAATCCTGAAGATCTCGCTATTAGAATGAATATGCTAGCCGTTGAGGTGGTTGATTGCCAATCCCAAAATTTTAGCCTTGCTTTGACTACTTCGTCGGCTTCCGCTCTTAACAAACTACTCGGGCCGATTGTTTTGGGCTTGCAACGTCTCTTTAGGCTGGATTGTGGAGAGGCCCAACAATACCCCCTCAAGAACCCGGGAAAATTCCCTCCACCGCTTTTCTAGGTTTTTGATTTTGCACTTTGGAAGTTGTAGCGAGTAAAGACACATCCCATCAATCCCTATTTATAGCGGTCATGATGATCTCTCGAGGTTTCAACTGCGCTTACTGGTGTCCAGGTACGTGTACCTCCTCTTCATTTTTCATTTTCTCCCTTTTCTTAGTTATGGCGACTTCTAGCTCTTCCCCCAAACCTTCTCTTTACTGTCTTGAAACCGCCATTCCTCCTTCTCTCACCGCTTCTAGAATTCTCATCCCATACCAGAAGATCCCCACATCTTTGCCTTCTCTACGGGCTTTCCTTCACATGCAAAGATATTCTCTCTTCCTCCCGGTATCTGTGCCGATTTTACGCCGACGACTGGGTATGCTTGTACGAGTACCCTTTTCGCAACGGTCATAGTTTCCCTTTTTCCCCACTAGTCATCGATTTCCTGACCACTCTCAATGTGTCCCCTGGAAAACTACTTCCTCAAGTTTGGATGCTTCTGTTGTCCGTTGATGTCTCTTTATTTGGTGGTGTTTTCATATGTGATTTCCTTTGTAAATATGTTTCTTTTTCCCGTTTTCTTGTGTGTTTTGTTCCTTTTTAGCTTAGTTCCCGTATTTCTATGAGATTCGGAGACTATGCGCATTTTGTGTGTTTTGTAGGCAATTTGGCGTGAATCAAGGATCTATTTGAAGGAGGGTCGAGGCATGGAGCAAAGGCCGAGCTAAAGCGGGAAAGAGAGGAGCAAGCCATGAAGAAGAACAAGAGAAGCCAACAAAGAAGAAGGCGGAACGAGGTCCCGACCGAGTTGCAACAACGTCGGGCCCGACTTTGAAGTTTCCCACCTCGGACCGAGATGCACAGTACCTCGGGCCCGATGTCCTTCGTGTCGGTCCGAGTCGGTCACCGGACTACTTGGGCTCCAAGGCACGAATTTGTGGACTTCCACTTTTGCCCCTCATCTAATCTATAAAAGGCCCTCTTGTCTTCTAATTTGGGGGTTCCCTCTCATACACACAAAAGGGGGGAAAGGGTTCCCACACTTGGAGGAGGAACCAAGAGGATACTTGGAGAGCAAGGAGGAAGGAGAGGAGAAGGAAGAGAGAGAGAATCGGCCAAGAGAGAGGAAGACTTGATAGGTTTTGTTGATTGTTTAGCTTTGCTTTGTTTTGATCTTGTGGATTTGGAAACACTTGATTGGAATTTGTGGATTGCTTTGGATTTGAATGAAACTTTGCTTTGTTTTGAGATTGATTATGATGATTGCTTTCCCTTTTGATTTGTTTGATTTGTTTGCTTGCCACATGGAGTAGATCTCCTTGATCTTGGGTTATGGGGGAAAACCCTAGCTAGGTTTGGGCTAGAAACCCCAATTCCATAGCCTTGAGTGTTTGATCTAAGGAAACCACTCTACATAGAGCTACAATTCCTTGCGAAAGTTGGGAATCAAGGCTTGAGATTGGCAAAGTAGCGAAAGTGAACATGTGTCAATCTCAAGACCTTGCTTCGAAGGGAATTTCTCCAAGGATCGAGGTGTAGAAGTGGATGGAACGAGGGCGAAAGCACTCGATCCTAGTCGGATCATCGCTCTTTGCTTGAATTGGGGTGGAAAAGCCTTAATCTACTAGGGAAGGAACCCAAAAGCCCAAGATCTACTTTTAATCTTTGATGTTCGACAAATCCAGCTACCTCGGGCCCGACTTACCCAGTGTCGGTCCCGACTTCCTCTTGTCGCCAACCTCGGGCCCGATGTGACCTCAGTGTCGGTCCCGATTGTTTTCTTTGTTTTCCTTTGTTTTAAACCCTCCTTTGTAGCTTTCTAGTATCTAGGCACATCGATCGAGTAGACTTCCCGAGTGTTCGACACCCACCACGTGCTACAACGGGGTCGGGTTGTAAATTGTATCTCTAGACCCTCGCAATCTCGAGGCGGATCAAAAGATTGGCGCCGTTGCCGGGGAAGTCTAAGTGCATTGAGTGCCAATTTGGTGAGTTTCTTGTGTTTTGGTAGTGAGTTGGGTGAGGGAATAGCCCAAACCCTTTGTTTGTTTTTGATTTGTTTTGTTTTGTGTCTTTGTTTCGTAGGTGTATGCTAGCTCATTCCTCCCGAGGAACACTTGAGCTTGAGTTTGTGAGTGATCCGGAAAGTATTCTCAAAGAAGCCCGAAGAAGGAAAAGGATGGCGAATCAAGCTCTCCATGTTGATGAGGAGTTGGCTCAACTTAGGGCCGAAATGGCTAGATTGCAACTTGAGAAGGACAATCAAGAGGAGGTGGCAAGAAGAGAACGGGAGAAACGGATGAGAGCCGAGGCTCAACTCAACGCTCTACCCCGGAATGCACGCTAGAACATGCATCCGGAGTTGAGGGTACCCGAACCGGCTATTGTTCTTCCCGAGGTTGCCAAGAATTTTGACATCAAGACGCAATTCATCTCCCTCATCAAGCGTGATCAATTCGAGGGTCGTCCACATGAGTGTCCCATAGAGCACGTCAAACGCTTTGTGCACATGTGTGAGACGATCTCTACCGACGAGGAGACATTGGAGTATGTGCTTCTAAAGGCGTTCAAATGGTCACTTGGGGGCAAGGCCACACATTGGCTCGAGATCCAAGCTCCTAGGTCAATCACAACTTGGAAGACACTCTATGATGCTTTCTTGATGAAGTTCTTCCCGCCCTCAAAGACAACCGAGCTAAGAAGGAAGATTGCAAGCTTTCAACAAGGTCCGAATGAGCCTCTCTTCGAAGCATGGGACCGTTTCAAGGAGATGTTGCGCCAATGTCCTACTCATGGCCAACATCCATATGTGCTTCAAGACATCTTTTTCCAAGGCATCAATCCGGTAACGAAGGACAAGCTCAATCTCCACACCGATTGTGGGTTCATAGACTTGACACCGGATCAAGCTTGGGAGCTACTTGACAAGCTATCCGATTATGAGGCCATGTATGGGGTGAGTCAAGCTAGCAAAGAGGTGAAAGTTCAAGGTGAAGGTGCAAGGAAGTTATATGATCCAAAGGGAGAAGACATTGATAGGGATGTGAAGCTCCAATTCCTTGAAGGTGAAGTGAGCAAGCTTAAGAGGCAAGTCCACTACTACAAGCAAAATGCTAGAGCTTGTGAGGAGTGTGGATCCTTTGCACGTGCTACACAAGTTTGTCCGAATGAGAGCCAAGTGCGCTTGGCCGAGCGAATTGAAGAGGCAAACTATGTTCGAGGAAATTTCGGTGGAAGATGCAATTTCAACAATGGTGGCAATGGCCGGTGGAACAACGGTCAAGCTCAAGGTTACAACAACAACTTCAACCAAAACGAGCCAAGGGCGCCACCACCACCATAAAGACCACCGGGATTCAATGAGTTGCAATCATTTGCTCAAGAGATGAGAGACGGGTTCAAGGAGATGAGGACCCAATTCAATGAGTTTGGTGCATGGAGGAGGCAAGTCGACAATCAATTTGCCCAAATCGCAACTCAAGCCCCGAGAGAGAATGGGAGACTTCCAGGCCGACCCGAGGAGAATTCTCGAGCTCAAAACAATCAAAATGAAGTCCGGGCAATTGGATTGAGAAGTGGCCGAAACCTACCCGAGCCACACATGCCTAAGAAGAGTGAAGAGAGTTGGACCAACTTACCCAGCAAGTCGGGTCCGACGTTCCCCGAAGTCGACCCAGCAAGAAGATCGACTCCTTTACCCCAGACCGAGGTTGAGAGCAACTCGGTACCGACGTACCCAGACCTCGATCCGACTCCTCTGCCTAGGACCGAGATGTACAACATCGGGCCCGACATGGTGCCTAAGTCGGTCCAACCAAGAAATGTTGCAAGTGAAGTGGGGATGTCCAAAGAGGTTGATCCAAACAAGATTCAAGGTGCAACAATTCTCCCATATCCCTCGAAGAAGCCGAAAGATGTTGTCGAGAACAAGTTCAAGAGGTTTCTTAAACTCTTGCAAGGTTTGAACATCTCCATCCCGTTCACCGATGCATTGAGTGAGATGCCATCTTATGCCAAGTTCTTGAAGGAGATTTTGAGCAAGAAGAGATCCATAGTTGAAATGCAAGATGAGGTCAAGACCTTGGAGTTACCGCAAAAGCTAGGAGATCCCGGTCGCTTTGCTATAACCATTGGTGTGGGGTCTCAAAATTTCCAAGCCTTATGTGACCTTGGGGCAAGTGTTTCGGTGATGCCCGCTACCATTTGGAGAAGAGAAAATTTGGGTGAAATGGAGCCGGCCGATATGTCCCTAACTATGGCCGACGGTTCCATCATCAAGGCTAAGGGAATATTGGATGACGTGCCGATACGAGTTGGAAAGTACTTTGTCCCCGATGATTTCGTGATTTTGGACATGCACGAGGACCCCTTGGTCCCAATAATCTTAGGAAGACCATTCTTAGCTACGGCAGGGGCAAGGTTTGATGTCAAAAACGGCAAGGTTTCCTTTGAGATTGGTGAGGAAAAGGTCGATTTTCACTTCAACAAGGCTTTGAATGAGCCGGACGCCTTGACCATCTTCAAACTTGAAGAGAGTGCCAAGAGAAAAAGTGAAGAAGTGGAAGTTGCAAGAGAGGTCGTTGTGTTAAGGAGTGATGAAGGCTTCAATGAACAAATACAAGTAAGGGAGTTGTTGGAGCAATTTAAGGATCCAAATGAGTCAACAATCAATGCTAGCCCAAGGAGAAATGAAGAGTATCCTTGTTTATATCCTTTTAATATTGGTGATGATCACAATTCTTCCCAAACGTTTGATTCCTATATTTGATTAAGTGATTTGAACGATGACTTAGGAGATTCCTACATTTGCCTTAGTGATTTGAAAGATGAATTGGTAGAATCTCCTAGGAATTCTTTGGATAACTTTGGTGTAGGAAAAGAAAAACATGATGGAGCAAATAAGGAGGAGAAATCTCATCCGTTGGAGGATGATGATGAGAGAGGCCCGAGATCGGAGAGCCATGCCTATATAGACCATCGTTGGTGGTTTTATGGGTATGAAGGCAATGGGAATGGGCATAACAATGGCGAGCAATTCACCGTGTTTCACCCGCCATGAGGTTGAGATTAGGAAGTCAAGCTAGTGACTCTAAACGAGCGCTTCTCGGGAGGCAACCCGAGTTAGTAGCTTTCTTTTCGTAATTTTAGTTTGGTTTTTCTTAGTTTAGCCTAGCTTTTCTCTAACCAATCTCTATCTAGTGTTTTGTGGATTTATGGTGTCGTGCATTCTTCAAAGTTGTGTAGGATTTGAGGTGAAATATTTAAATAGAAATATGGGAAAGAAGTTGCAAGAGGATGGAGTAAAATTGGTGACCCGAATACTCCCACATCGAGCCCAGGTAAGTCGGGCCCGACATAGGGACGTCGGTCCGATCCGAATTGACTAGTTGGAATGCCAATTTTGCCCTTGACCTAATTTGTCCCTTTCCCCCATTAAATACCACCCCCCCACCTACCTATCATCTCCTTATCAACCACCATTCCCAAACCCAACCCATCCCCCTCAAACACAAAGTCGGCCGCCCTTCATCACCATACTCGATCCACACCCTTCCTTTCTTCATCCCGATCCAACCATAAAAAAACCTCCCTAACCCGATTCCGAGTAGAAATTTCGAGTTCAATATAGTCCTTCATCCCCCATCTAGATCTAGATTGAGGAAATTTGAGTTCTAAGTTGCTTGTTTGATTAAAAGTTCAATACTCTTCGAATCCGGTATGTGTTAATCGATCTCTACTTATTTCTTTGAAAATTTTGTGCTTTCATTGCATAGATTGAGTAATGCCATGTTTGATTGAGAGCTTGAGCTTGAGCATCAATGGTGGATTTGCATGATTTGTGACATTGAGCTTTAAGGTTGTTTATGCATGCTTAGATCCATTTAGAACTTCGATTAGGGATGTTTGATGGTTGAATTTGGAATTTAAGTGCATGATAGAGTGATTTGGGTTGATTTGAGGTTAGAGTCGAAGCATGACCTAGGTCGAGATCGACGTCCCCAGGAGAGTCGGGCCCGAGTTGTGGAAGTCGGTCCAACATGTCGGACCGAGGTTGAGTAAGTCGGGCCCGACATAGGTTGGAAGTCGATCCTTGTTGTTTTTGCTCTCTTCTTGTGATATCATGTGGATTCATGTGTTTAATTGTTGGCTATAGCCTAATCATGATGAAGTATGACCATTTGCTTAGCCATTGTTAGATGATATCCATGATGGTTCATGTTGGATTGAGATGCATGTGTGTTTAGAGACTAAGTATGGGGTCCCTTTGTGTTGACGTGTTGTTGTGTGTTGATGAGTGCTTTTGTTGAGTTGTATGGAGTTTATCTTGGACCCTTTTGTTTGGTTGGATGTGTGTAGGTACCATGGAGACAAGAGCTTCATCATCTCATGCGGAAAGGCCAAGGAAGAAGTCCAAGAAGTCAAGGAAAGAGCCGAAGTTGGATGATGTCTATTTGGAGGATGATGAGCAAGTGGAGAGTTATGAAAGATACATGGCGCTTGAGCATCACACAAGGTGGCTTGATTGGGAAGCCGTGAGGAAGATGGACATGGATCAAGCTCTTCCACGATGCTACTCCCACATCGGTCTCAATGGGATGCTAAGGTGGGACAACACCCACTACCCCGCCCTCACCTCGGAATTCATGGCCACGTTCGAATGCACTTATGATAATGTGGAGGATGATGAAGGGGCGATCACTTTCCGATTGGGCAATGAGGACCACAATCTCACTCTTAGGGATTTGGCTACCTACTTCGGGTTTCCATGCCCAAGAGAAGAGACCGGCGTCAACAATGAGAAGGTGAACCAAGTGTGGCCTCATGTGGCCGGGAAGAGCGAGATGAGAAAGGGCGCCTCCACGACCGAGATTGCTAGCCCTCTTTTTCGGGTCATGGTGCGAGTTTTGGGGTGTGCAATCTATGCTCGCCATGAGTTGAGCAAGCCAATGAAGGAAGAGATTATGTTGCTCCATGAGATGCTCTTCAACACCGAGAAGCCATTGAACCTTGCATGGGAGTGGGTCAAGATGGTGCGGGACTTCCAAAGCTCCTCTTGGATCTACTTCGGCGGGATGATAGCAAGGCTCGCCATGCGTCTAGGAGTTGATCTTGACAAGTATTCTCCGGCTCCGAATGGTGTGAGTTCATGAACATGAAGTATTTCAAGAAGGCCAACATCATCAAGGAGAAGCTCTACATGATTTCCTTGGCCCCTCACTCAAACTATGATGGTGTGTCGATCCGGTGAGTGCACAAACTCTATGATCTTTCTCGGTATCAAAATTGGTACCAAGTGTGGGCCGGCAAGCCACACTCATTTGGTGACCCCGAAGGTGCAAGAGAGGGGCGGCGACAACAATATCAACACATTCGGTTTACCTCCCCTCCATCTACACCGGATTCCGACGAAGACAACTTTGTGTTTGCACCTCGTGGGGAAGAAATGGATGTCGACCAAGCGCTAAATGAAGAAGATGAGCGCTTCCAAGGCTTGATGGCCGACCTCCGAGCCACGCACCCCAACACAGGCGGACCGAGGTACACACCAAGTCGGGCCCGACTTCCCTCAACGTCGGTCCAGTTCATTCCATGGTGGTGAGGTCCCGAGGCATTATGAGCGTGGAGAAGGGAGCGGTGCAAGGCGAGATCAAGCTCAAGGTGGTGGTTATGAAGGCTATGCCCAATGGTACGGTCCGGGAATGGTGTTTCCCGAGCAACAACAACCGGTGGACATGTCCTTCTTGGCCAACCAAATGGCCCATCTCCAACTTCAACAAGAGAACGTTCTCCAAGAGGTCCATCAAGTGAATCTCCAACAACAACAAATGTACCAACATCAACAACAAATGTACCAACAACAACAACAAATGCTTCAACAACAAAGTTCTTTCCAAGCTAGCCAACAAGAGATGAACCGAGCCCTCGGCTACACTAGACGAGAGGTGGAGGAGCTTAGGGAGGTGGAAGACCAAAGGTGGCGGGTCCAAGATAGCTTCAACACGTGGATGAGCGGGAACTTCCCTTCCCGTGAGGACCAATGGACACGCCCGGATCCTCAACTCCAACCACCACCACAAGACTTCTACCAAGAACAAGTGTATGAGAGGGAGCGGCAAGCAAGGCTCCAAAGAGGACGTAGACGTGACAACCCCTTCGATTGATCCTATACATGCCATTGAAGAATAAGAAATTGTGAGCTCTTCATACTCTTCTCTCTTGACTTTAAGTTTTGGTTTCCTTGTTTGATGGGGACATCAAAATTTTATGTATGGGGTGGGGGTAAGTGTGTTCATGATTTCACTTGCTTATGTTTGTTTGTTATTTTGAGGATATTTGTTTCTAGATTGTATTTGGGATGTTTGTTTCTTAGTTTGTGTTTTGATGAAAGACATGGATGATTAATTTGGTCTTGAATGGATGAGTTTTTGGTTTTAGAGAAATTTTTGCAAAAATCCATAAAAATTGAAAAATTGTGTTAAAAACAACAAAAAGATTTTGTGTTTTGTAGGTTTTGGACTAGAAATTCCCATCTTAGATTGCCAAAATAAAAGCTAATGATGATGTGAGCATGTAAATTCCTTTACATATTTTTGGATAGTTTAGCCTCTAAAATGATGTAGCTTTTGATGTGATCATGATATCTTGCTTGTTTTATTGAACATGTGAGTTCTAGGATGAGTTCTTATGCAACTAAGCATGAGTGACCCTTGTGAGATTGATTTTTGGCCATTTTAGGGATGCTTGTTCATATTTGCATATCCCTCATGTTCCTTGTGTGATTAGCTCATTCATGCTTAGTAAAACTTGCTATTGCGGTGTTTATCTATTTTCCAAGACCGTCATGAGAACTGTCCTAGCATTGTCACATTGATTTTGAACTTTATTCTTCTAGTCACATAAATGTTCCATATCCTACCAAGAAGTTAATCCTTTGTTTGTAGCCCCGTTCTAGCCTAAGCCTTTGTTGCAAACTCCTCAAAAATATTATTCCTAGCCTTATATGACTTGACCCTTATGGGATTGGACTTTAGAAGAGAGGTTTGGATTGTATTTGAAGATTTGAGATTCTCTTGGGTTTAAGGGCAAAGAATGGTATTATGAATCATGCGAGTAGTGCATCTTTGTTGTACAAAAAATGAAAAAAAGAAAGAAAAGAAAGAAAGAAAATTGTTGGAAATGTAAAGTGGAATGAAAGCAAAGGGCCTAAGTGAAGAAAAATGGTCCGACCGAGTTACAAGCCACATCGGGCCCGATGTCATAAGAAAGTCGGTCCAAAATGTAGAAAGTGTGGAAAATCCAACAAAAAGCCTAAGAGCAAAGATGAAGTGGAATGTTAAGTGAAATTTTGGGTTGAAAGGAAAAATGTTAAGTCTTTTGGGTGAGTGTGAAAGTAATTGTGGAATTTTGGTGAAGTTGGTGAGAGTTTAGGTTGTTCAATCCCCATTGTAAGCACCACAAGACCAAATAATTCCCACCTTGAGAAATACCAAAAGCCCCATTACAACCCGACCGAATGGAACCTCTTTGAGGACCTCCATTGAGCCAAGTTCGAAATTCTTTGTGTACTTTGCATTAGGCATCTCTAGGTGGAGGAATTGGTGATATTAGCTTCAATAGTAAAGTCCTTACTTGCATGAATTTTGAGCTTGAGCGTTCATTGCTAAACCCAAACACATGATGAGTGATACACATTCACATATCCCTAAAGTGAGGCTTAGTTGCATTAACTCTATTCCTTGGAACACTTAATCATGTGTGATGATGTAATCTTGCTTAAATATCAATCACTTGTGCTTAAAATGTGTTTTCATACGAGGCTTTACTTGAAGATTATGTTTCGGTCTTGCTTACATTGTTATTGCTTGAGGACAAGCAAGTTTAAGTATGGGGTATTTTGATGTCTCTTTATTTGGTGGTGTTTTCATATGTGATTTCCTTTGTAAATATGTTTCTTTTCCCGTTTTCTTGTGTGTTTTGTTCCTTTTTAGCTTAGTTCCCGTATTTCTATGAGATTCGGAGACTATGCGCATTTTGTGTGTTTTGTAGGCAATTTGGCGTGAATCAAGGATCTATTTGAAGGATGGTCGAGGCATGGAGCAAAGGCCGAGCTAAAGCGGGAAAGAGAGGAGCAAGCCATGAAGAAGAACAAGAGAAGCCAACAAAGAAGAAGGTTGAACGAGGTCCCGACCGAGTTGCAACCATGTCGGGCCCGACTTTGAAGTTTCCCACCTCGGACCGAGATGCACAATACCTCGGGCCCGATGTCCTCCGTGTCGGTCCGAGTCGGTCACCGGACTACTTGGGCTCCAAGGCACGAATTTGTGGACTTCCACTTTTTCCCCTCATCTAATCTATAAAAGGCCCTCTTGTCTTCTAATTTGGGGGTTCCCTCTCATACACACAAAAGGGGGGAAAGGGTTCCCACACTTGGAGGAGGAACCAAGAGGATACTTGGAGAGCAAGGAGGAAGGAGAGGAGAAGGAAGAGAGAGAGAATCGGCCAAGAGAGAGGAAGACTTGATAGGTTTTGTTGATTGTTTAGCTTTGCTTTGTTTTGATCTTGTGGATTTGGAAACACTTGATTGGAATTTGTGGATTGCTTTGGATTTGAATGAAACTTTGCTTTGTTTTGAGATTGATTATGATGATTGCTTTCCCTTTTGATTTGTTTGATTTGTTTGCTTGCCACATGGAGTAGATCTCCTTGATCTTGGGTTATGGGGGAAAACCCTAGCTAGGTTTGGGCTAGAAACCTCAATTCCATAGCCTTGAGTGTTTGATCTAATGAAACCACTCTACATAGAGCTACAATTCCTTGCGAAAGTTGGGAATCAAGGCTTGAGATTGGCAAAGTAGCGAAAGTGAACATGTGTCAATCTCAAGACCTTGCTTCGAAGGGGATTTCTCCAAGGATCGAGGTGTAGAAGTGGATGGAACGAGGGCGAAAGCGCTCGATCCTAGTCCGATCATCGCTCTTTGCTTGAATTGGGGTGGAAAAGCCTTAATCTACTAGGGAAGGAACCCAAAAGCCCAAGATCTACTTTTAATCTTTGAAGTTCGACAAACCCAGCTACCTCGAGCCCGACTTACCCAGTGTCGGTCCCGACTTCCTCTTGTCACCAGCCTCGGGCCCGACGTGACCTCAGTGTCGGTCCCAATTGTTTTCTTTGTTTTCCTTTGTTTTAAACCCTCCTTTCTATCTTTCTAGTATCTAGGCACATCGATCGAGTAGACTTCCCGAGTGTTCGACACCCACCACGTGCTACAACGGGGTCGGGTTATAAATTGTATCTCTAGACCCTCGCAATCTCGAGGCGATCATCCGTTGACCTCCTATGCTCCTCTCATGGCCTTCCCTTCAAAGCTGTTGACTTTTTCCTCAACTATCGCCTTTCCAAAGGTGGTCCTGGTCGTTTGACCTTGAAAACCTTTACAAACAAGTCTGATCTGATCTTTAACATATTGATGTCCGACCGGGGTTTGGCAGATAAATTCTTCTTCGTAAAGTTGTCTTCTTTGGGAGTTGATACGTCTTTTCTGAAAATTCGATGGCGTCCAACAGGTAGTGTTTCTCTTTTTACTCGTTACGCCTTATTCAAATTTAATTAGTGGCTGTCTTTTGTGCAGAGAGTCTCGCAACCCCCCGACCTCGCAAGGTGTCATCCCAAGTTATTTCCCATATAGAGGCCCTTTAGTTGGAAGATAGATCCTACTCCAAACTGGTAAGAGCATGCTTCACAGACCCTGCGGATACCGAGATGTCGAGTAAGTTTTCTTCTCTTTTTACTTTACTCCTTGCTTCGGCGCCTTTGTTATCTATTAACCTCGTTACTTGCATGTTGCCATGTTCGAGAACTACCAGATCCACTCCTGCGATATCTACCTTGGAAAGAGTTGAGGCCAGGAAGAAAAGGAAAGCGAAGACAGCTTCTACCGCAGATACCTCTTTGGTGGTGGCCCTTCTTCCAAAAATTGCAGGCGATGCTCCCAATGTTTCTTCGTCAAAGAAAAGCGCATCCTCTCGCATGACCGATCTTCCTAGCACCATGATGTCTCTAGACATGGATGTAGAGAAGTGCCTGAGGTCTCTGATGCCTCTTCAAGTGGATTGTCTCCATGGTTCAAGACACCGGTCTACTTTGCCTGAATTCTTTGGCGAGATACTAGCGGCTCAGTGGAAGGTATCTTGTTAACACCTTTTCAAATCTTTATTACTTCAAGGCATCTTGGTTCTTAACATTTTACCACTTGTTTTTTAGGGTCTTCAACTCGCTGTGTTGGCTTTTGATGCCTTCAAGGATTATCCCGATCAATTGGCCCAAAGCAAGATCAATATGCAGCTCGAGAAGGACAGAGCGGTCATCCCGGGGCAGGAGAAGAAGATCCTGGAGAAAAAGGTTGTTGATCTACAAGGTGCTCTTGAGAAAGTTGTTGGAGAGTCAAGAGAGTGGGAAGACAAGTTCAATGCAGTGTCGAAGAAAAGCGTCGGTCTTTCTCAAGAGATCGAGGACACGACTGATTACTGGTCACTTAGAGCCTGCGTCGAGACAATAGAGGAATTTGCCGTAGGGAAGCATTCTTCCTAGGACACCGAGAAGGAAAGGGAGCAATTCGAGAACCTGTTCCCTGATTAAGTTAACGCGTCCAAGAAGTCTTCCCTTGTCGATGAGATTTCTCAAGTTGCCAAAGAAGTGGCTCAAGTGGAGATGGAGAACCAGAAGTCTGCCGAAGGAGTTTCTAAAGAATGATTTCCCTTGCTCTTTTTCACTCTCTAAACTCTATACATTTCTCTACCCCCAGTGTGTTGGGGTTTCAAACACTTTATTTTGTAGGGCCGCTTGTTTTAGGGCCTTAGTGTGGACAATTTCTACCCCTTGCTGGTTTTTAAGGGTTTATGTTTATGAATGATGCCTTAGTACTTGTATGGTTTTGGATTTGTTTTTTTTCTTTTTTGTAGGTGATACAGGTTTGCTACTGCGGAATGAAGATCAACGCATTGCGAGAAGATTATTTGTAATTTATTGACGGATTCTTGTTGTAATAGCGCTTTTGTGTAAGATGATGAAAGAGAGAGAATGATGTATTTAATAGAATGTAAACACTTGTGTTTTATAAAATTGTGAATTGAGTTACAAGCATTTTGTGAAACTCTTCTTGATGTAGAGTTTGTGTTATGCATTCTCATCTCTTGCATCTCTTGACTAGTCGTTGTGTGCACAGCGTTGCCTGATCGTAAGGCGAGAGCCTATGTTTTGGCCTATAACGTCATAAGGTGTCCCTTGTTAGTTTTTATAGGACCGTTGTTGTTTCATGTGTGTAAAAAGATGTAATAATAATGTGAAAAGAATGAAGTAAGTGATTTATACGTTATTGCGACTTGCATGTTCTAAAAGTGATACAACTTCAAATTCATCGCATTCCAGCTTCTGGGGACCGTCTTCCCATCATGTGATATCAACTCATAGGCTCCTTGTCCTACGATCTTCATGATCTGATAAGGTCCTTCCCAATTGGCTCCTAACTTGCAAAGAATTCAATTCTTGCGTGTTTTGAAAGACTTTTCTCAATACCCAATCTCCAACTTGGAACGCCTTTGCATTAACACATTTGTTGTAACTCCGAGCTACACTCTGTCTATATGCCTCCATACAAACTGATGCTTCATCTCGTAACTCGTCAACCGTGTCTAGATGATGTAACAAGTTAGGTAGATTTGACTCCTCGGTAGTAAGTCCATATCGAACCGTGGGCAAAGTTACTTCTACTAGTAACACGACCTCGCATCCATAGACTAAGGAGAAAGGCGTATGGCATGTGGCAGTCTTGGGAGTTGTTCGATCTGACCATAGAATAAGGGGCAACTCATCTTCGCATCTTCCCTTAGCCTCCTTGAGTCGCTTCTTTGAGTTGTTGATGATTACTTTGTTGCTTCCTTCTGCCTGACCATTGGCTTGAGGATAACGTGGTGTTGACATCACCAACTGAATGTTGTATTGCTGGCAAAATGATCTCGTTTTGCCACTGATGAATTGAGATCTGTTGTCGCACACGATGGTGGATGGTATTCCAAATCTACTCAGGATATTTCTCTTTATGAAAGAAATGGCCTGGGTGTCTTTGACTTCTTTGAAGGCTTCGGCTTCAATCCATTTAGAGAAGTAGTCGGTCATTGCTAAGATGTAGATGCGTTGTTCTGAAGCTGGAGGAAGCTTTCCGACGATATCCATTCCCCATTTCATGAATGGCCAAGGGGAAGTTATGGGATGTAACAACTCCGAGGGTTGATGTGGTATGGGTCCATGACGCTGGCACGCGTCACACTTGCGGGTAAACTCCACTGCGTCTTTATTCATGGTGGGCTAGTAATAACTCATCCTGCTCGCCTTCCTTGCCAAGTTGCGACCCCCTGTGTGATTTCCGCATTCTCCATCCTGTATGTCTTGCAGTACCTTATGTACCTCTTCCTCCTTTACGCATTGGGCGTATATTCCTAATGACATCCACTTGAACAGAATGTTATTCTTAACAATGAAAGTGGATGCTTTTACCTTAAGTCCTCGGGCTTCTTCTTTGTCATCTGGTAGGACTCCATCTCGTAACCATCTTAAGTAAGGAGTTACCCACGAAGCATCTTCATCAGGATCTCGAATCTTGAACATATCTGCTTCTTTGATTATGGATTGTGCATCGAGGTACACGAAAGGTATCTTGTCGTACTCTCTTGGGTCGATTGGAGATTCGAAGTTGGCTAAGGCGTCTGCTTGCGTGTTAGCATCCCGAGGAACTTGCTTTATCTCAAAGTGCTTGAAGTGTCTAATGATTTCTTGGACTTTTTCTAAGTATGCCTTCATCTTTGAATCCCTGGAAACATATGAGTTCGTAACTTGATTCACAATAAGTAACGAATCACAAATTACCTCAATTTCTTGCACGTTCAAGTCTTTAACAATGAGTAATCCTGCTATAAGCGCCTCATATTCTGCTTCGTTGTTGGTGGCTTTGAACGTACATCAAACAGCCTGGGCTATCCTATCCCCCTGTGGTGACTTCAGGACTACCCCCAGTCCTACGCCTATTTGATTTGATGCTCCATCAGTATGCATTAACCATTTGCCGCTACCTGTTACATGTAATACGTCTTGATCCTCTTGTTCCAAAGTGGTAGGAGTGAAGTCGACCACAAAATCCACCAAGGCTTGAGATTTCATTGCCGTTCATGGCTCGTAAGTGATGCCGTAACCATCAAGGTGGATCAACCATCTTGTTAACCGACCTGGCAATTCTGGTTTTGACATGATACTCTTCATTGGATAGTTAGTCCTCACGATGATAGAATGACTTTCAAAATAAGAACGTAATTTTATTGAAGCCATTACCAAAGATAATACAAGTTTCTCCACGGGTGAATACCTGGTTTCCGCATCAAGCAAGGTTTTACTTATGTAGTAAATGGGCGATTGGTCTCCATTCTCCTCTCTGATCAAGACGGCACTTACAGCTACTTCGGTTACAGCCAAGTATACATACAACTTCTCGTATGGCTTGGGTTTGGAAAGCACCTGTGGGTTAGATAAATAATTTTTTAATTCTTTGAAAGCTTCTTCATGTGCTTCTGTCCACTCGAATGATTTGTTCTTCTTCAAGATATCATAGAACAACTTGTTCTTGTCCGAGGATCGAGATATTAATCGGTTCAATGCTGCTACTCGCCTTGTCAACTTCTGGACGTCTTTGGCGCATTTCGGTGATTGTAACTCCATTATTGCCTTGATCTGGTCTGGACTCGCCTCGATTTCTCTTTGCGTTACTATGTACCCGAGGGACTTCCTTGATGTAACTCCGAAAGAGCATTTGGTCATATTCAGTTTCATTTTGTAGCTTTGTAGGATCTGGAACGCGTCCCTCAAGTGGGCAATGTGGTCCTCAGCTTTCAACGAATTGACAAGCATGTCGTCAGTATACACCTCCATCGTATCCCCCAGTTTTTCCTGAAACATATTATTAACCAATCTTTGATAAGTAGGACCTGCGTTCTTTAACCCGAAAGGCATAACTTTGTAACAATAAGTTCCCTGATTGGTTACGAATGCAATTTTTTCTTGATCATCAGGATGCATCATTATCTGATGGTATCCACTAAACGCATCCATGAAAGTTAAAAGCTCGTGCCCAACCGTTGCATCCACCATTGCATCGATATGAGGCAAGGGGAATGAATCTTTAGGGCATGCTTTATTTAAATCGGTCAAGTCCACACAAATGCGCCACTTTTCGTTTTTCTTTTTTACAACAACCACATTTGCAAGCCAATCACGATACTTTACCTCCCTAATTTTGTCCAGACTCAAGCAAAGATTTTACCTCGTCGTTGATTACTTGATTTCGTTCGGGTGTGAATTTACGCCTTTTCTGCTTTACTGGTGGCATCTTCTTATTGACGTTGAGGGCATGTGTGATCACATTAGGATCGATTCCCACAATATCCTCGTTTGACCATGCAAAGCAATCACTATAGGACCGTAGGAACTCCACCAATTGTTCACGTAAAGTTGGCTCCAGGTCTGCTCCTATTTTAATTTTTCTTGATGGATCAAGTGGATCAAGAGCGACCTCTTCGAGTTCGGGCGCCTGGCTTTACGTAGTAAGTGGTTGTTTTACAGTCCTTTAATTGCTAATCTGACGACTTCTTCCTCGCTTCGAGTTGTAGGTTTTTCGAAGTCGTTGCTTTCATTGTCACGGAGTAGCATTCTCGTGCTAATTTTTGTTCCCCCTTGATTTCTTGAACTCCCCATGGCATCGGGAACTTCACACATTGATGGTAAGTGGAGGGGATTGCCCTCATCCCGTGGATCCATGGCCTGCCCAAAATGACATTAAAAGGTGACGGGCAATCAAGTACTTGAAATTTTACCTGGTAGTTTATTCCTCCTACGACGGTCGGTAAGGATATTTCTCTCAACGTGTTGCACGATTCGCCACTGAAACCTAAGTCGTAGATTTTTTCACAATGTAATCCATCCCAAGACCTAAGCTGTACAAGGCATCCAACATGACAAAGTTAGTGGAGCTTCCGTTATCAACTAATATTCTTTTAACAAGGAAGTTGGCTATTGTTAAAGAAATTATTAGACAATCGTGGTGAACTTCCTCTTCTTCGACATCACCGAAGGTAATTGGCATCACGTCGTGACCCGTTCGCGGAGGAGCTCTAGGACACTCTCTCCTAGTATCCCTTGCGATTCTTTTTGCTGCGGAGTACGTTATACCACAAATTTCTGATCCCCCGGTGATGACGTTGATCACTCCGGTATGCTTCGGAGGTGGAGGAGGACTAGCTTTCCCTTTGTATCGCTCTAACTGCTCCTTTGCTTTTTCTGATATCAAATCTTTAAGGTACCCCCTGCGTAATAGTTCGCTTAATTCCTTTCGCAACGCGATACATTCGTCCGTTCGGTGACCATGATCAAAGTGGAAATCACACCATCTAGACTTGTCTTTTTGATGCGAAGGTACATTACTCTTTCAGGGCCATTTGTCAGTATCCCCCATGTTGTTGAGAGTCCGAACTACCTCCTTGGCATCTACACAGAAGTTCTAATGGGAAAGTCTATGAGGTAGCCTGGGATTTTCATATCTTTCGCCTTGCCTAGCAAATGTTGTATTAACGGTTGTCTTGGTAGGGGATGACGTGGAATATGAGGCATATCTAGGCTCTCGCCTTCCTTGCCTTCGTTTTGGACGGTGAGGGCTAATTGCTTTTTCGGCGAAGAGATCATCCTCTTCCAATCGCACATGTGCTAACGCCTTCACCTGCACTTCATCGAAGTTTGAACAACGATACTTAGTTAATTCGCGATATAATTCAGGGTTATAAACCGAGATGCCCCTTCGGAATGCTTCTACGGTGGTAGCGGTGTCGCATCCTTCTATGGTCACTAGCTCGTCGTTGTAGCGGTAAAGGAAGGTCTTTAAAGATTCACCAGGTTTCTGGACCATGCGGTATAGGTCGCTTGATTGTTTCTTAGCGTGTCGACTGCTTGCAAACCTTACCCTGAACTTGTCAATCAACTCAGCAAAAGATGAAATACTTCCAAGAGGTAAATGAGAGTGCCAATTGAGTGCGGGTCCAGATAACGTGTTCCCGAACCAACGACACATAACAATCTCCTTCATGTCAAAAGGAACTGTTCTAATGTTCATAGCCTGCTTGTATGTTGTTATATGTTAATCAGGATTTGTTACCCTTTCTTACTTAGGTACGTCGAGGACATGATACTTTCGGGAGATGTCGACTCTTATGATAGCGGGTACGAAGGGATAATCGGTGTAGCCATCCCTTCTTTCCATTGCTATCGGTTGAGGTGCTCCCGGGACTTGAGTGATTTGGTCCTCTAGGGCCTTGAGGCGTACCCATAATTGGGAGACCTCAAAATCTTCCCGTACCGCCCTTAATGAATTACCATTTACCTGATACCTAGTTATCGGTCTGATGACGTTAGGTGTTACGAGACTTGAATCATCCATGTCTAACCGTCTAGTGACTCCATCTACCATGTCCGTTCCGCGCGGTCGATTGGGAGCTGATTGTACTTGAGATCGAACCAAATTACGCTCATTAGTCAAAGTTTCGATTTGCTTTTCATATACCTTGGTGAATTTAGCATTGGCCTCTTTTTGGTTTTCCAAGTCTTTCTGGAGGGCAATCATCGTTGCGCGAAGCTCCATGATGACGTCGGAGTCACCGCCTCCTACTCCTCGCTCTGCGGAAGTGGAAGGGTTGCCGTTGGTGTTCCCGGAACCTTGTTCAACTCCATCTATGTTCCCAACTCCATCAGTGTTTCCAGCACCTTGGTTATTTGCTTCCTCGCTGATCTCGTGGTTTTCAGGATTTCCTACATGGCTGTAAGTACTTTGAATTCCAAACAAGTATGAAGTTTGTGAGACATGTGTAAGAGGTAAGCAAGTAAAGTCATCCTTCTAATCCAAGAAGGAGGTAAGTACCACTAGACACTTAGAGCTCATTCATGTTTTGGGAAGGATAATCACACTAACGCGTTACCTGCTGAAATGCGGGAATCCTAACTATAGAGAGTTTATAACGCGTTGTAAAGCAAGATAAAAGACAAGAGAATAAGAGCAAAGAACTAGAAAGTTTTGTATTATGATCGTGATTGCGAATGAGTCTTCTGTTAGCACAAGTAAGCACTTGAACGAAATGAAATGACTGTATAAGAACGAAATAGAAAGTTTCGAGTATCAGTGTCGATGATCCTTCATCTTGGCCTTGTTCTCGTCTTATATCTTTCTCCACAAATTATGCCGTTGAAGTAACGCTTCATGAATCCCGAAGATCTCGCTATTAGCATGAATGTGCTAGACGTTGAGGTGGTTGATTGCCAATCCCGAAATTTTAGCCTTGCTTTGACTACTTCGTCGGCTTCCTCTCTTAACAAACTACTCGGGCCGATCGTTTTGGGCTTGCAACGTCTCTTTGGGCTGGATTTTGGAGAGGCCCAACAATTCATATAGATTTGTGTGGTCCTATGCGAGTTCAAAGTCGTGGAGGAGTTGAGAGGAAGAATCGAGCCTTGGAGACCATGTCGCGAACACTGCTTATCTCAATTGGTCTTCCAAGAAATTTTTGGGGTGAAGCCATTAATGCATATTGATATTTGATGAATCGAGCCTTGCTTGTTCCACTACTTGGAAAAACTCCTATAGCGGATGCCGCTGTTAGGGAGGACAAAGGTCTGAAGGATCACCAGTTGAAGTGGAACGCCGAGAAGGCTAGTGATAGCTTGCATATAGGTAGTGTTTAAGATGCATGTTTTCTTTTCTTTTGCGTTGTTTTTAGGTTGTTTTAGTTAGTTTCTTTAGTGTCTTAGAGTGTATAGGAGTTTTGGGTTTTTGCACTTGTTCTATGTTATTTTACAGGTCTTAAAGTGATCAAGTGTGAAAGGAATGGCAATCAGGGAAAGAACGCTTGAATTAAGGCCATCCATTGGAGTTGTTGGTTCGACACCTCTGTCTTGCGAGGGTTGGTACGAGAGCTATTGTCATATGATGAAGGTGAATTTGTTATCATTGGAAAGCTAATTCAAAGATCTACAATTCATCTTTTTAATCCGATTCCAAACTCCAACTCAAAGGTAGTCAAAACAGCACTCGAAGTGTCAGCTGAATTCTAAACCGAGTTGCTGGCGGCGCCCGCCGCAAACACAGTGGCGCCCGCCGCCCTTGACAGCGCGAGATCTCTTGTTCGCCACATGTTTTATTCTGATTGGTCTTAGTTATATCAGCTTATTCCGACTTATGTATTTTTGGATATACTTTTGGAGACCTAGTTTGTATATTAGGTTTTAGAGAGGGAAAACTCTCACCTATCTATCTATATATTATCATTATTCTCTCTTTCAAACTTTTTAGTTTTTAGCTTTTCATGAAAAACTAGGCCCTTTTGCTTAGTCAGACAGTTTGAAGCATCGTTTGACTTTCAGTTGTGAGATTTCTACTCTTTATCTATTGCATGGAATTATTTTACTCTCTTAATTGATTTGTTTATGTGATTGAGTTTCTCTATTTCATAGTAACAAACTGCATTGTACTAATATCTGGTTGTGCTAGTCTATTGCAGAAGAGAGTTGAATTGCATTCTAGGATAAAAACTGGTTGTTTTATGCTAGAATTGTATCCTGCCTATATTCCTATTCTTAATGTTGCTTTTGAATTGAATCTTGATGGTTTCAAGGTTATTCAATTAGTTAGGATTGATAGTATCTGGTTGTTCTATTAATTATCTTTGAAAAGGAATTGGAATTCCAAATGCATGCGATATTGAGTGAATCTATGATCAACTTGTCATACGAATGCGGATCTTTATTTGACTAAGTGTTTTCCTTAATTTGATAAAAACTCCAACTTTAATTGCTTTAATAGCTTTGCATGCTAGATACTTAATTTACTTCATAAACCCCCTTTTACTTTAATTGTCATAAAATTCACTCAAAACGATCAATCTACCTCCCTACGGATTCGACCCTTACTTCCCTAAGACTGTAATCTTTAGGTTTGTTAGGACTATTTTGCATAGTCGTGATTTGCACGATGAAATCACTGCTATCAGCTAGCTTGGAGAGGGAAGTGGATATTGCCGCCGAGCAACAGAAGGTGGATGTTGGCAAAATTGCCAAGCTTACGGAGGCAGTCAAACGTCATTCTTCTCCGGCTGCATTGGACTGCTTAAGGATTGTTGAGCTTGAAGCTCAGAATAAGAGGATCCTCAAGGAGGCTAGCGAGATCGGTGCTTACTTCACCATGATGTCGCAGGTGGAAACAATCAAGCAATTCGCGGTAGGTCAACATTCGGGTTGGGATTTGGATGCTGAGGTAAGGACCTTTCACGAACGCTACCCACCCGACAAACCATCCCCTGGAGATGAAATCTTTGCTTCTTTGGGCTTGATGGAGGAAGACGCGGCGGATGGGGATTCTGGTGAGGAGGAGTACGATGGTAACCAGGGAACGGACGTTGATGCTACAGTCAAGGTTGGGAAAAGTCGTGAGGATCCCTCCACAAGCAAGAAGGACCTATTGAAGGACCCTGTTGACAAGGACGTGGTTAGGGTTGTGTGCCCTTGTAATTTATCTTTTCTACTTCTATCGTGTCTGAACAAGTTTTTTGCTCAACTCTTTTTTTTGATGGACTAGGCCAGGTTTAGGGTCGAAGATGTTTTTATCCCATTCCGGGAGCGTTGTCTCGCTGGGATGGGTTTTAGTTTATTTTGCATGTATGCGTGGTGTTTCTTTTGTATTTTTGCTTGGTTGTGTCCTACCTTTATGTGCAGGTGTTCTGGGTCAACTAGGTGCTTCCGATCGAAGTCTTTCGGACGAAGACTCTCGAAGTGATTCGTTACTTGTGGCAGCTGCGCTTACTGAGGGGTGTTTCCAAGTGAATGATGGCTATCACATCGGAGCGTGCGCTCCGGATGTTCTGTCGATCGAAAACGTCTTTGGTCTAGGATTTATTGCATTTACTGTTTAAGCTTTTCAGTTGTACGGTTGTTTATTTAAGTGAATGTACTCTATCTTATAATGATTTGAATAAAATATGCTTGATGTGCTATCACTACTTATGCAAGAAACAAATATGAGCACGCAATAACATATACATAAATCATTCATTCAATAAAACACCGCAACATAATAAACACGCAACAAGTAGTTTTCACATAGTCAAGTTGATCACAAGCAAACTACGAAAGGAATAGATTGAAATGAAAATAAACTAACAACTAAGGATAGATGACCTCGAACATCTTGCATATAACGTGCTGAGGCTTCCTACCTAGAGTACCCAAGAAGTTTACGTTCCGAGGAGGAATGGCTTCTTTTAGAAGTGATACTTCTTCAAATGTATCGCGTTCCAACTCCATGGGACAACATTACCGTCTTTGGACTCGAGTTGGTATGCACCTTGACTGATGACCTTGGTTATCTTGTACGGCCATTCCCACGCTGGGGCTAGCTTGCCTGACATGGTTTCATGGGCATTTTGAAAGAATTTTTGTAATACCCAGCCTCCCACTTGGAAGGTTCAAACCCAGACGTTCTTGTTGTAGCTTCGGACAATCTGTTGCTGGTGTCTAGCCAGACGAAGTCGGGCCAGGTCACGAAGCTCGTTTGTAGTATCCAGATCGGCCGACAACTCGAGAAGATTTTGTTCTTCAGTCAAGAAGATGGAGCGATCTATGGGGATGAGAATCTCGGCGAGAATGACCCCTTGGCAATTTTGCCAACATCCGTGTATCAATGAGAAAGGAGATTGATTGGTTGCTACCGTATGACGGAACGAGAGACCCCGATGAGCACATCGACCTTCGCGAGACGCTTCTTCAGATTGTTTACAATCACCTTATTGCTAGCTTCAGCTTGCCCATTAGACTAGGGGTAGTGAGGTGTCGAAGTGACTAAATTGATGTTCTAGCGACTGCAAAAGTCTCTAGTTCTCTGACTTATGAACTGAGACCCATTGTCACATACGATCTCTAAAGGTACCCCGAAACGACAGAGGATATTTCTAATGATAAAGGAAATCACCTGTTTATCCTTGATTTCTCGATAAGCCTCGGCTTCAGTCCACTTGGAGAAGTAATCAGTCATGGCATGTAAAAATACACTTTGTCCGAACGAAGGGGGTAACTTCCCGACTATGTCCATTCCCCTACGCATGAACGACCATGGCGTGAGTTTGGGGTAGAGTGGTTCAGGAGGTTGGTGAGCCGTTGGTGCGTGTCTTTGGCAAGCGTCGCACTTACGGCATAATTCTACAACATTCCATCTCATGGTGGGCCAGTACCACCCCTGACGAAGGGCCTTATTGGATAGACTTATTCCTCATGTATGGTTCCCACAATCTCCCTCGTGAAGCTCCTCGAGAAGTTTCTGGACGCCTCCCTTGGTCAAGCAACGTTGGAGTGTGCCCACTACTAATCGGTGGAAGAGCATCCCATTTTGGATTGTAAATCACGTGGCTCTCATCTTCAACATCTTAGCTTCGGTTTTATCCTTCGGAAGCTTCCCTTCGACCAACCAATCAAGGTACGGATGGGTCCAGGGTTCCTCACTAACTTCGGACGGAATGAGGGTATCTTCTTTATGACCTAGACCGTCTAGAGATAGATCTGGGTCAGGGTCGTTCCGTAATCTCTAGGTGTCAACATCATCACTGATCATGAAGACATCTTCGCAGGGTGTTGGCAAGAGAGAGGAGATGTCTTCGGTCATTCTAAGAGACTTATCACCATCATCAGCATGGGTTCTTCCAATGGTGTGGACCATTATATGAATCATTGGAATTACAAGATATTCATCAAGGTCGATGGTCGAAGCTAAACGAGCGAGGGAATCCGCTTGAGCGTTCTGCTCTCTTGGGACTTGTGTGAAGGATATTTTCTCAAACTGAGGTATTAGATCCTTCACCAATTCTAAGTAAGCCGCCATTCTTTCATCCATGGCTTCATACAACCCCATGATCTAATTAATTATCAGCAATGAATCACAATTGACATCAATCTGCTGTATGGCTAGGTCCTTGGCAAGGGTTAGGCCAAAAATTGAAGCCTCGTACTTGACTTCATTGTTCGTGGCTTCGAAGTTACTACTCCTATCCCTGTGCCCCCAGCGTTGGATGCGCCATCTGTGTGAAGCATCCATTTGACTGGAGACTTAGCTTCTAGCGTCATCAACTCGGTTGACTCCATTCTTTCTTCTATGGTAGGGATAAAATCAACCACATAGTCGGCCAATGCTTGGGATTTCAGCGCGGTTCTGGCTCATACTGGATATCGAATCCACTTAAGTGGATTGCCCACTTGGCCATTCTTCACGTAAACTCGGGTTTGTGCATGACCGTCTTTATAGGATGCGTGGTTCTCACCATGATTGTGTGTGACTCAAAGTAGGGACGGAGTTTATTGGAGCACATGACCAATGCTAACACCAAATTTTCCATGGAAGAATAACGGGGTTCAGCTGGCATGAGAGTTACTTACGTACTATACGGGTTGCTGTTGCCCATCCTGTTCGCGGACTAACACTCCACTGATGGCTTGCTTGGTGATAGCCAAGTACAAGGGTAAATTTTCCCCTTCTTTCGATTTCACTAAGATTAGAGGATCAGAGAAGTATTTCTTCAATTCCTGGAAAGCTTTTTCACGTCTAGCGGTCCAATGGAAGCATTTGATCTTTCTAAGCACCTCATAGAATAGACGACAACGATCCGCTGATTTGGAAATGAATCTATTCAACGCAACGATTTTCCCGGTGAGTTTTTGTACATGTTTCACGCTTCTTGGAGATTTCATCGATACTATGGCGTGAACCTATTCTAGGGTTGCTTCTATTCCTCTTTGGGTGACCAAATACCCTAGGAATTTTCCAAATTTCACGTCGATGGTACACTTCTGCATATTTAGCTTCATGTTGTATCGCTTCAGGATTTCGAAAATCAGGATTGCGCGGTTTGGGCTGTTAAAAGCGCGGCCGCGCAATCCCAGGCACCGAGCCGCGCAATCTCAAAAGGGAGCATATTGCGCGGCTTCGCAATTGCGCAGCCGCGCAATTATGCACGATCCCGCACAATCGACACTTTTTCGGGAACCACTTTTCTAATTAAACCAGATTCCCCCTTCTTCCCCCTCTCACTTCGCACGCCTCCTTCCCCATTCTCTCTAAACCTCCATTAAAGCTCAACCTCTCAAAGCTCCATTTAAGCCCATTCAAGTCGGATTTTCAATCAAATTCAAGCAAGGAACTCACATTCAAGCGGGATTCAAGTAAGATTTCTCAAATCTCCCTTTAAATTTCGGTTTTAGAAGATTAAATCTAGATCTAGGTTTAGCATAATAAAACCCGAATTTGACTCCTTTAGGCTCGGATTTAGGGTTAAGTTCTTCACAAAAGTTTGTTTATTGCATGATTCTAGCCTAGATTCGTGTTTTATTTGAGTTTTTTGCACAAATCCGAAAATTACCTAGAATTTGATTAAATTGTTCTAGGTAGTGGGGGAAGAGAGTGTTTGAGCGATTATTTGAAATATTGTTGTGGTTGTCCTTGTCGGGACAACGGAATTGCGTTTGTTTGGGTTGTTTGTGGTGTTTGTGCAGGTGAAATTGAGATTCTGTAATAATGGATAACAAGAGAGGTAGAACAGACAGAGCTTCATCATCCCAAGCTGCTTTCGCTCCACCTGTTGTGGTGGGAGAAACCACCCAAGAGACTTTTGGGATCACTTTGGCAAAGAATAATCATGTGATCCGGTTTGAGCTTTTGAAGGATAGGGAATGGAAAGCAACTAGGTTCATAAACTGGAACCTGATGAATGAGATCGGGATAACTCATTTGTTGAATGAGATTGGGGCATATTTGCATATGGGCGAGTTCTTGAAGCTGTGTGAACCCACCTTCAAGGGGTTAACACTGGAGTTTCTGAGTACCTTGTCCATTGATTTCAGAGGAGAAGGAGAGATTAAGTTCTGGCTAGGAGGAGTAAGGAGGAAGCTGACCTTGAAAGAAGTCAACCGAGTGTTTGGTTTCTTCAATTTCCCTTCTACTAAAGATATGGTGTTTACTGAGACAGGTGTTATATGGGTTGATCAGCATTTTTGGAGAGCCATTACAGAGAAGGCTAAATATGAGCCTTCTAAAGAAAAAGCGTCTCCCATTACTCACCCCGCTATTAAGGTTTTCTAGAAATTTATTGTTAGCACCCTGAATGGGCGAGGTGATGGTGGAAATAACTTCCCCAAGAAAGATGTAGATGTGCTGGCAGCTTGTCTGAAAAAGAAGAAGATGAATATGGGTGCTATGCTTATGAACCACATGGCTCATGTCGGGAACAAAGGTGGTGGAGCCATTTGTATTGGTGGAATTGTGACTTTCCTAGCCAAGCACTTTGGAGTCGATTTGAGTAGGTTACAGGTTGACATTCCGCCTGTGCCTATTGACTTTACTATGCTAAAGAACATGTGAGCCCTTTACATTTACAGGAACTCCTATTTCTGGGCGATTGGGGATTCTGGGCGAGTAATGAAGCTTCCTGATGGGAGCCGAGTAAAGATTGGAGACAGCCCGGCTAACTGGTTCATTGAAGCCCGGGATGGTGATTTAAGTGTGACTGATGTCAGGGGCCCAGTTAGAGGTAAAAATAAGGCCCCAGTTGTTATTGAGGAATCTGAAGAGGAGGAGATGGATGAGGATTTCACCATGGCTGAAGATGAAGAAGAAGAGGAAGAATCTGTTGAGTATGTAGACACTGATGAGGATGATGAGTCTGAGGAGGATAACCAGCAGCGACAGTTTGATCCGTCTTTACCTGCTGGAGGTGATCACCAGTATTCTGATACAGAGTACAACCAGATGATGAAGATGATGAGACAGATGCAGCTGGAGAACACGCAGCGCTACAACAGTATGACGTCTCACATCGATCAGAGCTTCTAGAACATGCAAGGTTATGTGGATCAGAGGTTCACATCATATCAGACTCATCAGGATCAGCAGCTTGCTACTTTTCAAGCCCGCCAAGATGAGCAGTTTAGACTGCTCAACACTAGATTGGATGGATGGAGTTCAGCGGGCTATCCACCTCATCAGTCTTACCCTTAGTATGCCTTCACAGATCCGTCGTATCCTCAGTTTCCGCCATACCAGCCACCACCACAACAAGAGATTCCACCGTACCAGCCACCGCAACCAGAGTTCCATCCGGAGTACCAGCCACCACCACCACAAGATTTTCCGCCTTATTACCCGCCAAATAACTAGGTTCTGTGAGTTTTTCTCTTTCCTTTACTTTTTACTATACTTTGGGGACAAAGTATGTTTTAAGCATGGGGGAAGGGAATTACTTGTTTGCATTGCATATAGTTTGCATTAGTTTAGGTCATGTTTAAATTTTTGCATGCATTGATTAAAATTCTTGAAAAATCAAAAAAAATCAAAAAAATTTGAAAAATACAAAAAAAAATATTGCATTTAGGTTCTTATTTCCCTATTGTTTGATTCCTCTTATTTCTCTAAGTTGAGTATAAGTTCTAACCCATGATTTGCATGATTTACTGAAGTTGATATGATATGAGCATGATCATTGATTAAATGACTTGATTATAGGATGGAGCATGTATTTAGCTTGAGTATTTGATTCATTTTGAAGTTCTAGACAAAAATTAGCCTTGTGAGATATTTTTGGCCTTTCATGATTATTTGTTCTTTACATTCTTGAGTGTATCATCATGATTATCTATCTCTAGAACTTGCGTTAATACTCTATTTCGAGGCTGCTTTATATGATTGAATGCATGACATTAAAGTGTTTGAGGCAATGTTTCTTATTAGCCTATTATTTCCCTTCCTACCCTACAAGATCCATGTTTTTGACACCCCGCTTATTTAAGCCTTAAGCCTATTTCTATTAGCTCCACAAAATAATCCATAGCCGAATAAGCTTGACCCATAATCCGGGATTTAGGACTTTAGGTTGTGATTGTATTTTGTGTGAGTTATGTATATGTATGGGGGAGTTGGATGAAAAGGTGGAAAAAGAGGAAATAAAACTCTTGGTTTCAAAGTGAAAAAATGAAGATGAAGTTTGTTGCAAATTAAGCAAAAGAAAAAGTTCTTAAATGTTATTAGTCTTCATTAGTAGTAAAGAAAGAGTTGAAAAGAGGCAAAGAAAGAAAGAAAAAAAAGCAAAGTGTTTGAATGTGAATGTATGGTGTTGAAGAAGAAAGAGTTTGGAAGAAGTAAGAAAAAGAAAGTGTTGAGTCGGGTTTAGGATTAGTTCTTTATCCCGGATTTAGCACCACATTCCAAATATTATCCCTTCCAAATCTCTCTTTACCTTGACCCCATTACAAGCCGGAAAAAGACTTCATGATTTTTGTTATGTATTTGATCCCCAGCGGTGGAGATTTAGAACTCTGATGCAAGCATATGGTAGCCAAGTTTTCATGGGTGATTTTTGAGTGAAACACGTCCCTTCTACACTTGAGAGTTGAGTGCAAACACAATTTCCTTGGTGAGGTCTAGAATGAATGAATGGTCTTTACTTTTTGCTTACCATAATGCATGTTGAGAAGTCTTGGTTGAGTTTTTAATTATATGTGAAATTCTTGTTTGACTTGAAATGGATGTAAGATTGCATTTCTATGGTGTGATTTGGATTTATGTCTTGCTTGAGGACAAGCAAGGGTTAAGCATGGGGGAATTTGATAGCTTGCATATAGGAGTAGTTTAGATGCATGTTTTATATGTGTTTTAGTTAGTTTTAGGTTAGTTTTTATGTAGTTTTTAGGTTTTTGTGTTGTCGGATATTATGCGCTGGTTTGCTCGGTTTTACAGGATTTTAGGTTCAAGAGCAACAGCGGGACGAGTACAGATTGACCATGGAGGTGGTGGACGAGATAAGGACAAGCTAAGGAGTGCTAGGAGCATGGATGGAGAAGAGCCAAGTGAAGAACAAAGCCAAGCCAAACCAAGACAAGTGCTCGGGATGCAAGCCGAGCAATGTGCCCGAGCAATCCCAACTAAATGGCAATTGCGCGGGGAAGCTATTGCGTGGCCGCGCAATCTGGGTTGAAGCCGCGCAATTCGGTGTTTTACACGGACGTGGATTTGGGCCGAGATTTGGTTATGGGATTTTGGAATTTGGTTGTTTGGGCTTGTATTTTGGCCGAGATGTGTGTTTAAGATATAATGTTTGAGGGGTATTTTTAGAGACATATAAATACTTTATGTTAGTTTTATTTTTCATAACTTTTGTCAAACTTTGGAGACTAGGGTTTTCTCTTTGGAGGCAGACTTTGGAACCTTTGTAAGTTTGATTTTAATTTAATTATGCATTGCTAATTTCTCTTGTGTTTGACTAGTTATTGAAATCATAGATTGCATAATATTGTGAGGTTCGATTGATTCTCAACAACTTGAATAGGTTTTATTCCCTGAGCTTAATTGAATCAGAATTATTCTAGGGTTTTGTTAGATTGGCCACCCAATAGAATTTCTAGGTTAATTTACAACTAATCTGATCATGTCCCGTTCGGGATTGATTAGATAAAGTAGCAACTATAATTGTTTAGACCTGTTTGGGCTATCTAGTTGTAGAGGGAATAAATCACAGATAACTTGATTAGTTGTTTGCGTTGAGTATTTGTTTCTATCGATACTTTGGACTTAAAGCTGTCGTTTAATTGAATCTAGGCGTTGTTCTAGGTTGTTAGATGATTAGGGTTGTTCAGACTGTTAGCTCTTTCAACTAAATATAAAGTTTTGGATAATAATCCACGGTAGATTATTCAAGGGAATTGAGAATCGAAAGAATCAATGATCAATAAGCATATCTATGATGGATTTAACTAGTTGAACACGCTTGTTTCTTATTTGATTGAAACCATCTTTTGCATTCTTAGATAGTTTCCTATTTTGCATAGTAGTTTAGAATTTACAGTTACAAACCCCCCTTTTAGTTACTTGGCACTGAAGTAATAACATTAATACACGAGTCTATGTGGGATCGACCCTTACTTGCCGCTCTACTAAGTTGGTTAAGTTAGGATTCTTTGATAGGTATAACGACCACTGAAAAATACCTCATCAGTGGTCTACAACTTTCTTTGATTTGACGAGCATGCCGTCTATATATAACTCCATAGTCTCCGTGATCTGGCTTTGGAACATTTTATTCACTAATCTTTGGTATGTGGCGCCAGCGTTCTGTAGTCCAAAGGGCATGACTTTGTAGCAGTAGGTTCCTTTGCTGGTTATGAAAGATGTCTTTTCTTGGTTGCTTTCTTCCATCCGGATCTGGTTGTACCCACTGAAGGTATCCATGAAGGTTAACAATTCATGGCCCTTCGTGGCGTCCACTAGGGAGTCTATGTGAGGTAACGGAAATGAATCCATGGGACAAGCCTTGTTTAAATTCGTGAAGTCTACACACATCCTCCATTTTCCATTTTTCTTGGGTACGACGACTACATTAGCTAACCACTCTGGATACTTGACTTCTTTGATCTTTCCAGTCTCCATCAGCTTTCCTACTTCCTCGTCTACTATCTTATTTCTTTCAGAGACAAATTTCCTTCTTTTCTGTTTATTGGTGGGTGACTACAATCCATATTCAACTTGTGCGTGATGACCTCCGGGTCGATTCCCACCATGTCCTCGTGGGACCATGCAAAGCATTCCATATTCTTACTCAAGAAGTCTATTAGCTCATCCTTCATGGACGATTCCAAGTCTCTTCCAATCTTTGTGGACCGATTGAGGTCTGATTCGTCTAAGACCACTTCATCTACCTGCTCATCTTTCTTTTCTTCTACTTTTGGAGCGGTAGAATCAGTGGCTTTCTTTAATTGTTATCACGACTTCTGATTGGCGGTAGGTTTTAGAGTTGACTTGTACCACTCTATTGACGTTCTCTGATCTCCTCAGATCTCTTGAACCCCACATCGCGTTGGGAATTTTATCGTATGGTGGTAGGTGGAGGGGACTGCCTTCATGTCATGGAGCCAAGGTCACCCCATTATCACATTATAGCAAGAAGAAAAATCCATGACAGAATATCTAACCTTGATGTTCACACCCTTCGCGTACGTGGGAAGGACATTGTCTCCTACTGTGTGCTTCAGTTCTCCGCTGAATCCTACGAGCGCGGTCGGGTTCTTCTCCACGTCCTTCTCGCTCAACCCCATTTCTTTCAATGCTTCTAACGTCATGAGGTTAGTCTAACTTCTAGTGTCAATGAGAACCCGCTTGACCAAGACGTTCCCTATTGAGAGAGAAATAACGAGTCCATCATGGTGAGGACCTTCAAGACCATTGACGTCGTCCTCGTCAAAGTGTATGGAGAGATTGATGATGTCTCTCTTCATCGTCATGGGACGATGGAAAGCATTTTCTCGTGCGTTCCTCTTGGATGCCGAGTACTGATGAGGTATTTTTCAGTCGTTTACCTATCAAAGAATCCTAACTTAACCAATCTGAGTAGAATGGTAAGCAAGGGTCGATCCCACAGAGACTCGTGTATGAATGTTATTACTTAAGTGCCAAGTAACTAATATGGGGTTTTTTTGGAATGATTAATCTAAACTACTATGCAAATTGAAAACTAACTATGAATGCAAATATGATTGAGTTTAACAAATATGAGAAAAGCGTGTTCAACTAATTAGATCCATCATGATATTGCTTTATTGATCATCGATTTTCTTGATTCTCTCCTCACTTGAATAATCTATTGTGGATAATGATCCTACTAAGGACTAAAACCCAAACTTCAGATTTAGTTGATAGACCAACCAGTTCTAACAACCCTAATTATCTAATAACCTAGAAGACCTTCTATATTCAATTAAATAACAACATGAAGATTCAAGTTATCAATAGAAACAAACACTTAGAGCAACCAGACATCTAAGTGACTTGTGAATTTATTCCCTACATTAACCAACTTGTCCAACCGCTACTAAACTAATTAAAGTCTACTCTTGATCAGATTAACTCCAACCGGTAATTAATCAGATTCAGTTGTAAATTAACCTAGAAATTCTATTAGGTAGCTAATCTAACAAAACCCTAGAATAATTCTGATTCAATTAAGCACATGGAATAATTTCTATTCAAGTTTTTTGAGAATCAATTAAATCTCACAATCATACACAAATCATGACTTCACTAATTAGTCAAACACAAAGGAAAATTAGCAATGCATAATTGAAATTGAAATCAAACTTACAAGAGGTTCAAAGATTACTCCTTTGAGAAAACTCTCTCCAAAGAAACCCTAGCCTCCAAAGTTGATCAAAAGTTCTTCTAAAAATAAACTAACATAAAGTATTTATATGTCTCTAAAAATAACCCTCATAAGATATAATAAACCATACAACTCGGAAATCATAAGCCCATAACTCCAAATGTCAAAGCCCAATCATCAAAACTCGGCTCAAATCCAACACCCGTGAGAAACGCCAGATTGCGCAACTTGGCTCTCCATTGCGCGGCCGCGCAATTGCTTCCCCGCGCAATTGGCTCTCAGATGGGATTGCGCGGGCTGCTACTCGGCTTCGACCCCGCGCCCTTGCTTGACTTCTTGGCTCGATCTTTCTTGCCTTGTCTCTTCATCCTAGTGCATCCTAGCTTCCTTAGCCTCGTCCATCTCGTCCACCACCACCATGATCCATGTGCACTCGCCCCGCTGTTGCTCCTGAACCTAAAAACCTGTAAAACCGAGCAAACCAGCGCATAATACCCGACAACACAAAAACCTAAAAACTACCTAAAAACTAACCAAAACCTAACCAAAACATATATAAAACATGCATCTAAACTACTCCTATATGCGAGCTATCAAGTACGTGAGGGGGCACACTCTCAATCCCCCGGTGATCACGTTCACAACCTTGACGGGTACTGGCGACGCCAGCCTTCCAGTGCGTGATGCTTCTACCACATCCGGAGGGATCTGTGCGTTAGGTGCTACTTCCGTAATCCTTCCTCGAGATACAAGGTACGCAATCTCTCTTCTCAGCGCTACGCACACTTTGGTTATATGACGATAATCATCGTGGAAGTCGCACCATTTGCTCATATCCTTGTTCGGGTAGGGTTTCTCGTTTCTCTTTGGCCATCTAACGCCCTGTATCGTCAGAGCTATATTCTTCATGAGTTCCTTGGGAAATATACCCAGGTTGAACTCATCATACTTCAGTGACAATGGCTTTGCATGTCTAGTCTCGGCGACGTTTACCTTCACCGCATCGGGGTGAGGGCGCCAGTATGGTCGATCGCGATGCTCCCGACGGTGATCTGGTGTTGCCTTTTTTTCCACCCTTTCCCAAATGCTTACGAGCTTCCTCATTTTCAGATTTTCTTCAAGTCTGATTTGAGCCCGAGCCTTGGTTTGAATATCTTCAAAACTATGGCAAGGGTGCCTGGTGAGTTCTTTGTAAAGACCTCCATCTTGGTTAACTCTGACGGAAGGCTTCCATTGCAATCGGCACGTAGCAGTGCGGGATGGAAATCTTTTCTCGGTTGAATCTGTCTAGGTACTCTCGGGTGGATTCTTCCGGCTTCTGTATAACCCGGTACAAATCGCTAGACTGCTTCTCAAACCTTCGGCTGCTAGCGAATTGGACCTTGAAGGAATACATTAACTCTGCAAAGGAACGAACGCTTCCTCGTGGAAGATTAACAAACCACTTCAAAGTTGGCCCCGCGAGAGCCACCCCGAAGCCCTTACACATCAGCGCTTCCCGAGTATGATAAGGGACTGTGCTGGTCATCATCTTTTGCTTGAATATAGCCATGTGCTCATCAGGGTCTCCCGTTCTGTCATAAGGGCTCATGCTAGGCATCGAGAAATTCTTCGGTATCTCGACTTGGACAATGTGAGGAGCGAAGGGTGACTCATCGTAACCGTCAACCGCTTCTTTCTCAATGGGCCCGGGGACCCCCAGGTATCTTCATCGCTTGTTCGGTGAAATATTGAACTTCTTTCAACGACAGTCCCAGTCCTCTTCATCGTCCATGATGTCATCCTCAAAGTCTTGAGGGCTAACCTCTCATGCCGATCAAAGGAGAATGGGCGCTATCGCCTCCTCACCGTTATGGTTGCCTTGCGTGGGGGTGAAGGATGGTACCCCAAGCACAATTGCTAGTGGGGTAACGAAATCCGTACCGGAGGATCTCTCATGCCGCATGTAGGGTTTCTAGAGGAACCCTCTCCCCCACTGGTTCGTACTCGATCTGTAGTTCGGGTGCGCGGGCCGACGGAAGAAATAGATTGCAGTTGAGAATGCATGCCTTCGTTATGAGCGGTTAACTGCACGATGCTAGTTTTGTGCTTCTCGTTACAAGAACGTTGGTTCGTTAACTCCTTCTCAAGAGCTTGAAGCCTCTGGGCAAATTAAGACAACTCGAGGCGGAGCGCTGCCGATGCGTCCTGGCGCGCGCCTCCGTCACCCCCAATGTCTTGCTCTTGGTTTCCCTCATTGGAATTGCTCATGGTGATTTTTTTGACTTCTCTCGATCGGGAAAGACGAACTCTTTTCGATCGTAGGGCTCCATGGTGGGCGCCAAATTGTTTTGGACAAAAAATTGACGATCAAACTCTTGCACTGCATTGGGGCAACGATCGAATTAAAGCTCTAAGGATCGTGAGAAAGACTGTTGAATTGATGTAATCAATAATTACAAATGTTCTCTTCTCGAGAATTTTTGTTTGTTTTTTCTCTTAGTGTGTACAATCGAATGAATCCTGGAAACCTAGCCTATAACCTCTTTAACTAGCCGTTTCTCCCTATGTCCCACGATCTCCACGTCCCTAGGGCATATCTTTAATCGTCAACCATTATGCGCACATATTAGGGCAGGTTACTGCGGCTAGTGATCGGCCGTGAGCGCATATCTTCTTTTCTCGATTGTAACCTTCTTCCTTCTCAGAATGACCATTGACTTCTTTCCATCTATCCTAGACTTCTACCTTCTTATGCAATTCCTCTATCGCGCTTGGGCTAATGTCATTAATTGGGCCGACTTGATTTTAGGCCTAACAGTTCTCATGCTATATGACACACCAGGCTTGGTAGTCATGACTTCTCATCCAGTCTCTCAACTTGATTTGCCAGTTTTCGAAGCATTCAGTGATGAGTCTAGGAGACTTGTTGTTCCCATGTCCAATCTTTGTGAGTTCCTAACACATTTTTTCTGATACTTGCAAGGACTTACCAAAATCGAAAGTGCCTTCTCTGATATCAATTGTTGGATCGAGGGTTAGTTGTAAACGAACATGGGAACCGTATCGGACAATTCCCACACACAGTGGAATAGATAAAACGTGCAGGTGAATAAAATAATAAAGACAAATTCCCTTATATAGGAACCCCATAAAGATAAACTAATCGCGTGAGTAAACCTCTATCTCCGATGGGAGGATTTTCGAATGAGTTCCCTTTTCTTTATTGCTTAGTTCCCTTCGGGTTATAAGGCTGAATACAAACTTCTCTGTTCCTACAAGGACTCCCTCCCTAGGCAACACTAATGTATTCTCTCAACCCTAACCCAGTGAATGCTCACAATCAAAGCAAAAGAAAACTCAAACCTCTCTGTCCTTCTGTCTCTTTGATGCGACCTATATAGAGGACGTGATGGATCTTTGCTTGGCAAGAGTATTAGGTCTCGGATGAGGTGAAGCAGAAGAATTTTGATGAGAAGAGATCCTCGTGAATGGATCTCTTAGGGTTCGAGTCCCACGAAGTTGGCTTGAACATGCAACGAACGAACTAGTAACGAGAGTGTTTGAGAACTTGTGAGCAGTTGAATCAAACGGCTCAGCACTAAAACAAGTTGATAGGAGCATCCCTCTACTATTAATCAAGTCTAAAGTGTGTGTAACCTAGTAACAAAAGTCTAAGCCCCTTTAAATAGAACATGCGTGAAAGAAACCCTAATTTGGCAAGAGGCACGCCTAGGGCTCATGTGCAAACGGGGCCCAGCGGCGCAAGGCCCAATAAAGGCCTTCTATTATTGTCAAAACATAAATGGAAATGTCTCATGGTAGAAAGAATACTAAATAAAGCAATAAAGATAAGTGTCCTTGGCCGTCGACACCGAAGTGTCATGACAAGGCCAAGGCGCTGGTGAGGTAGGAGCGCGCTAACGAAGTCCTGGCACTTTGGCACGGTCGTGGCTCAAGTGCGAACCTCATGTTGCAATGCAGGAGTGCGCCGATAGAATGGATCTCGGCGCGCCTGGAGAGTCCAAGGTGGATGTAGCCAGCGTCGTGACTTGAGGTTCCTCGATGGCTAAGGCGCACACGGGGACATGTTGGAATGGAGACGGGTGCCATGTGGCCAACAGAGATGCGCGACACCAAGGATTGGGTTGCAGTCGTGATGGCACGGGCCCGGGAACGAGCGACCAGCCCGTCCGAGCACAAGGTAAATGTGTCATCCTCTTGCTAGGCGTCTAGGACCGGGGTCGCATCACCCTCCCCCACTTGGTTGGGAAAAGTCCCCGTTCCCTCATAACAGGATCAACAAATGGGGAGAGATCTGATACATTGACCGATGTATGGACAGCGTACTTGCATGGGAGGTCGATGCGGTAGACGTTGTCCCCAATGCGCTCCAAGACTCGGAAAGGACCGTCTCAACATGGGTGTAGCTTCATCTTCCGAGCATCGGGGAACCGATTCTTTCGTAGATGCATCCAAACGAGGTCGTCAGGTTGGAAAACAAAGCGACGACATCCCTTGTTATGCTGCACCTCGTACTGACTTGCTCAGCGCTCCAAATGCAGGCGGGTGCGCTCGTGCAAGCGGCGAATTGTCTCAGCCTTGTTGGCCGCATCGATGTGATCGTCGTTCATCATGGGGCGCGTCACCAAGTCCATAGGCGAGTGTGTATTTCGCCCATAAACAACCTCTAATGGCGTCCTTTTAGTAGCCGAGTGAATGGACCTGTTGTAAGAAAACTCAACATGAGAGAGTAAGTCCTCCCACCGGCTTGGATTATTTTTGGGCACCATCCTAAGAAGGGTGTCCAAGGTCTAATTGGTCACATCAGTTTGACTATCGGTTTGGGGATGATAAGATGTGGAAAGAAGGAGTTGTGTGCTCAACTTTCCCCATAACATTCTCCAAAAATGACTACAAAATTTGGTGTCCCTATCGCTAATGATAGTCCTAGGAACACCATGTAACTTCACAACGTGCTCAAAGAACAAGTTTGCGATGTCATTCGCATTGTTGTTGCCTTTGGACACTATGAAGTGGGCCATTTTGGAGAAATAGTCCACAACTACAAATATCGAGTCTTTACCTCGCCTTGTCGTAGGGAGGCCCGTAATAAAATCCATGGAAAGATCTTCCCACGGGGCATCCGGAATAGGCAAAGGCATGTAAAAACCATGAGGATTAGACCTCGCCTTATCCATTTGGCACGGCATGTAGCCTTGATAATATTTGTGAACATCCGAGGCCATATGAGGCCAAAAGAAGTGCTCACGAAGTGCTGCCAAGGTTTTGGCTATGCCAAAATGGCCTCAGCCATCATGAGGCTCCTTGAGCAATAGGTGCCTCACCGAAGAGCTCGAAATGCAAAGCTTCCCGGCTCGGTAGAGATACCCATTGTCCAAGAAGTAGGACTCATGGATTCTATTATGTTCGAGGTTCTCCATGATCGGCTTAAAAAAGTGACCATGCAAGTTTATCTCCTTAATCAAGGAGAACCCGAGCAACTTGGCCTGAAGATGAGTTAAAAGAACACACTTGCGCGAGAGAGCGTCGGCGACAATGTTCTCTTTACCTTTCTTGTGTGCTATAACATACGGAAAGGTTTCCATATATTCAACCCAATGAGCATGGCGGCGATTGAACGTAGTCTGGCTCTTTAAATACGCTAAGGTAGTGTGGTCTGTATGAATTACCAACTCACTTGGCCAAAGGTATAAAGCCATGTTTTCAAAACCCGAATAAGGGCATACAATTCTTTGTCATATATCGGGCAATTAAGTGTCGCGTCGGTCAGTTTTTCGCTAAAGATAGCGATTAGGCATTTTTCTTGGAGGAGTACACCGCCTACACCATAGTCGGAGGTGTCGCACTCGACCTCGAAGCGCTTAGTGAAGTCCGAAAATTGCAGGACCAGTGCGCGACACAAGGCGTCTTTTAAGGCCTGAAAGCCGGCCTCATGGATGGGTATCCACTTAATTATGGTTGCCCTCTTGGTGATGTTGTGGAGTGGCCCGGTGATGGAACAAAAGTCCTTGACGAATAGCCAATAGAATCCCGTGAGCCCTAAGAAGGAGCGAACCATCATCGGGGTCATGGGGGTGGGCCACTCACGAATGGCGCGGATCTTGTCGTCATGCACACGAAGGCCATCCTTGGACACGACAAGACAAAAAAAGTTTGTCGTGTCCGTGCAAAAACAACACTTAGCAACATTTACATACAAAGAATGTTCGTGAAGGCATTCTAACACGAACCTAAGGTGCCTCATGTGAGAGTCCAAGTCCTTAGAAAAAACAACATTGTCGTCAAAATACATGACGACAAATTGTCTCAAAAATTTCCTAAGAACATGATTCATCAACCGCATAAAATTACTAGGGGCGTTTGTCAAGACAAAGGGCATAACAAGCCATTTGTACAGACCATGTTTGGTCTTAAATACGATGTTCCATTCATCACCCTCGTGCATGCGGATTTGGTGGTAGCTGCTCCTCAAATCTATCTTTGAAAACAAGACGGCGTCGTGTAGCTCGTCCATCATATCATTGAGGCATGAGATCGGGTGCCTATACTTCACGGTGATTTGGTTGATGGCTCGGCAGTCAACGCACATCCTCCAAGACCGTCTTTCTTGGGCACTAAAATCATCGGCACGGTGCACGGGCTAAGAGACACTCGAACGAACCCCTTGTCCAATAATTCTTGGACTTGGCATTGCAATTCTTGAGTCTCCTTTGGAAATACGTTGCCCGGTTTGGCAATGAAGCCCCTTGCATGAAGTCAATCTAGTGCTCAATTCTCCGGATTGGTGTTAGCCCCTCCGATAACTCGTCCGGCATAACCTCTTCAAAGTCCTTCAACAAAGAGACAGTAGAAGGGGGGTAGAGATCGATCCAAGGAAGAAGTAATAGAAAGTAGAGGACAAAGAAGCAGGTAAGTAGTACCCCCCTGGAGTGACTTAGTCACGTCGCGATGTCACACCAAAAGGAGACGATCCTAGCATGAACCAAGTAGGGGTGGCTCGGCGTCTCCAACTGTCCTTGACTTTTCTTAGACCATTTTTAATGAGGTGTAGCCCTTGAAAAATGATGATAAACGCCCCTGAAAACGATTGTTAATTCATCCCGAAGCTCTTCGAATCCCAGTTTTCGTGACGCAACCGTGTGTGACGCGGTGCTAGAGGTGTGTTGCGGCGGTCCACGGCTTAAATTGGGGTTTCCTGGGTGTTTTTGGTTCGAATTTGGTGGAAACCTAGAAAGGGGTGGATTCCCCCAGAAACGCCGACAAATTCACCAGAAAGTTGTTATAGGCCCTTTTTCTTCATTTCGGTGTCGCTCGGCGCGGCATCGGGGCCCCAACTCAAGTTCTGTCGGCCCAAACTTTTTTCTTGTGGGCGTTTTCTGGTCCCATCTTGTTTTTGGACAGAATGAGGAGGGTTGGAACCAAAACGCCGGTGGTATCCTTGGAATCAACGGTGGTGGCCGAGGAGGGTTCCTTCGGCGCGGTAGAGTCCTTGTCGCTAGCTTTTTGCCTTTCAGCTTCATCCTGTAGAGCTTCACTAGGCGACATAGGTAAGAGTGTCACACGTTTACCATGAAAATTGAACATTTAAGTGTTCAAATATCCATCGTGAAGCATGCGATGGTAAAATTGTCATGGGCGCCCCAACAAGAGATGTGTGGCGTCCATAGGCGTGACATCACAAAGAATAGAATCACGATAATGCACCAATTGAAAGGGATAAATTTACTTGCCTTTTAACCTAGTCACCGCTGTCATTGGAGATCCATTGAAGCTTGAAAGGTTGGGGGTGCGGCGTCGTAGGCAAGTTGAAGTGGTTGGCCACCTTTTGTGACAAAAAATTGGCACAACTCCCGAGTCTATGATGACGCTAAGAAAGATTTATTAACCAAACAACGGGTGTGGAACAATTGCTCCTGTTGATCGGTTTTATCGACATCTCTCATGTTAAGGGTTCGACGAGTGACCAAGGTGAGCTTGGACACGCCGACGCCTTCCGAGGGGTCACGTTGTAGTTCGGCCTCATTCTCCAAAGGTGGTTGCTCCTCTTCAGTTTCTTCTTGGCTCTCATAAGGTCCCCTTGAGCGGTAAACAGAAACTTCTTTTGATTGGGGCAATCGCGTTGCATGGGCCCACGGTCGCCATACTTGTAGCAAGCCATGTCACGGGAGCGCTCGGCGTTAGCCACCGGGGCACGCTCCCTCATCTGCTCCTTCAGTGTCATCGTCTCCTTGAGCCAAGTCGAAAGCCCTTTCGACTTTCAAGGCACTGTTCTTGACCTTCTCCGAGTCATGACGTTCTTCTCTCCTTTGTTGGATACCACCATACATGCTGAGTTCACCAACAAGATCCTCCAACGTTAGCTCCTTGGTTTCCTTTTGTGTAAGCAGTGACGCTGCAACAATGTCCCAACTTTTATTCAATCCAGAGATCAACTTGTTGGTTTGCTTCCACTAAGAAAGCTTTTCTCCCAAAAACTCCAATTGGTTGACAATGGTTTGAAACCTTGAATGATAGTCCTGGAAAGACTCATCCTTTCCTTGAAATAGATTCTCATATTCTCTTTCGAGACTTATGATCCTGTCTTTATTAATATCCTCATTCCCATGATGGAGCCTTTTGAGAGCATCCAAAATGTCCTTAGCAGTCTTGTATCCGATAACCTTTTTAAGGTCACCGTTCATGAGAGCATGATGAAGGACCTTCTTTGCTCTAGCATTCTTTTCAAGCTTCTCGAAGTCAACATCATCGTACTCAGTCGTGGTCTTTTCCGTCATCCCATCTTTTCCAAGAAAAGTTTCCGGACCAATCTCAATCACTTTCCACAACTGACCATCTAGAGAGCAGATGTGGGTCTTCATCTGTTCAACCCACCAACTGTACTCTCCAACTTTGAGGATTGGAGGCTTCTAGATAGATTCGTTGATAGCATTATTGGTTGAAGTCATTTTCCTGTAAGAGAAGTAATAAAAACAAAATCTAGAGCCTTGGCTCTAATACCAGTTGTAGGATCGTTAGTACTTAAACGAGTTGGTGACTCCTACGAAGTCGTCGACTTTGTGTAAAACAACAAAGGAATAAACAAACATAAAAGATGTTACCAAACTGTCAATGACAAGCGATGTATAGTGGAAACTCCTCGTAAACCACCTAGTTTACTTAGAGAAAAACCACTCCCTTCCAAGCTTCTCACTTGGTCGGATTTCAAGAGTGCTTAGACTCGCTCTATTAATTTCTTGAGTGTTTACAAAGCTCTCTCGTGTACAAGAATAAATTCCACACCCTTGAACAATGCTCTACCTTTGCACTCACACTCTCAATCTCACACTATGCCTAAGAACACTCAACACACCACTTGTACGAATCTCACGCACAAGTTCGCTCTTTCTTTCTCACAAGAATTACAAATGACAATCAAAGTCACACCACTATCCTAAACACTCTGATATTTAAGCTAGGGCAAGAGAGATCTCGTGTGTATCAAATCCCATTCGATTAGGGAAGTGACACACACTCAATCTTTACATAGCTTTCCAAATGTATCAAATACGCACACAATAAAATATTCTAGGAGAACAAATCGTCTTCATCTGATTTTAACACTCTTTTGTGATGATCTTCTCCTAAAATAAACTGCTCCACCTGTCTCTAAATACACACACACAATTTGTGCGTTCCTTCCTTAAATAGTTTTCTCACCAGCTGGTTATGTCAGTGACTTTGCCAAGTCGCCGACTCGACTTGCAAACTCGGAATCACTAACTTTTCTGGAACCATCAAAACTCTAAATCTTCTAACAAAAACTATCTTGATTGGTATACAACCTAATTTCCCATAGCATAAGGATCTTAAAAGTGGTAAGCACATAAAAATCATCATTCTGTCACATCAAGCCTTATTGTAATCATCCACATATGTCACAATTGAATGAATTGATTTCCCATAGGACAACTAAGGAGCTTCGACCATCCAAGTACATCACAAAATTAGCATAAATCATAATGGAGGTTTACAAAACAATTAGACTTATCAATTAAATGAAATTTTCCATTTTGTAAAATATGAAAATAAAAAAGATTCCTCTTTGAACAAGCTCTATTAGATGATACACCAACATTATTATGTGCCCCAACACCCACAAATAGCACATTCAGACCAACTAAAGTAATATCAAATTCCCCAAGCATCGAAATGCAACCATACAACCAATCATATATGTTAGAAATTGGAATACACATAGGAAGACAAGAGCGCATGTAGTGAACTAATATTAATCCAATTATAACAAACTCAGTAATATGGATCAAATCAATGTCAATGAGAAAAAATCAAAATAAATAAAGGAGGGTTACTTACGGGTTGATCAGAGATAGAATAGGAAACGATATCAAAGTGAGCTAGCAAGAGTGCGTTGGCCTTTTCCATCGCCGACGACGAAGACTATGTAGCTTTAAGCATTGGATACCACTAGCAAAGGCGAATATCCATCATTAGAGGTTTATACATCGACATGGTACTTCTATGTTATATATTCTTGTCTATGTTGATGATATGACTATTACCGGCTTTGTTTTTGCTGAGATTTATGTCTATAAATCTTCTAAATGCAACATATACTTTTAAAGATCTTGGGTATCTATGCTTTTGCCTTGGTATTGAACTCCAATGTTCTTGGGATTCACTATTTCTTAGTCAACATAAGTACATTGTTGATCTTCTTATAAGGAGCAAAATGCGAGATGCCAATCCAATTTCTTCTTGTATATAACCAGGTTCTTATCTCTTGTATAGTGGTGATCCGACGACTGACCCTCACTTCTATAGAAGTGTGATTGGGTTTAGAGTTTGTTAGTTTATACATGCTTCTACAGACATTCATTGGCAAGCTGTCAAACACATTATAAGATATCTTAAGGGAACAGTTACACATGGTCTGCGTCTTCGACCGACAATGAATAATCGGTTAGTTGCCTTCTCTGATGCAGGATGGGCATCTGATATTGATGATTGTCAGTCTCACATGGCTTTCTATATTTTGTGGTGGAAATCTATTTAGTTAGGCATCTAAGAAGCAACATGTTGTAGCCAGGTCTAGCTTAGAAGAGAAAATATATCTATTGCATTTGCTTCTACATAACTCATCTAGTTTCAACAACTCTTACAAGAGTTACAAAGCCCCGTTACAAAATACTCCTATGTTACTTTGCGATAACTTGAGCGCCACCTATATGTCTGTTAATCTTGTTTTCCATCAACGACTTAATTATATCAAAATTGATTATCATTTCGTTATGGAACATGTTGAGGATGACTCTCTTGTTGTTCGTTATGTTTCATGCTTTGGATCAAATTTTTGACATATTCACCAAGGTTGTAGGTACTGCTAGATTTTAGACACTTAGATTCAAGCTACATGTCCATCCTACTCCATGAGTTTGCAAGGGGTATTAGGATTGAATAATATAATGAATATTAGAATATCTTGTATTAGGAATTCTATCTTTAAGTGTAACTTGGGCTCCAAGGAGTTCCCATAAATCTTGTATAAATATTCTTGTGATGAATGAATCAAGAGGAAGAAACTCTTTCACAATTACCCGATCTAATCTTACACTTTCAAGTCCAATTTGATCTATGCTTATCCAAATCCCTAAATTAATGTGAATGCATAGCCAAATTCTAGGGTTCGTTAATTCAAAGAGGGCAAATCTTTGTAGGGGAGAGAGAGAGAGAGAAAAAGAGAGAGAGAGAGAGAGAGAGAGAGAGAGAGAGAGAGAATTTTCGTAGGAGGGAAGTGGTAGCAAAATCTGGCCAAAGACGACGATTTCAATGAGGAAGATTGCAGTGGAAACTCTGACAAGAGAAAGCTGGGAGACGAGGACGATGAAGGCAAAGAAAAGAGGAAAAGAGAGGGACATGGAGATGGAGCATCGAATGGGTGAACAAGTGAGAGAAGGAAGAGAGACACGCTTTTTTAACATCTATTGTCTTCATAATTTTTTTAGGGGGGGGGGGGGTTAACTACTACCATAAAGTGGCAAAACCAGCTTAATATCCATATTCTCTCAAGATATAATTGATTTACTGCGAGATGGAGTCAACATCGTTGCATGGCTAAAAAAATACTTGTATAATACCAAAAATCAGTTGAAACAAATTCTCCAAGTTACAAACACAGTCGCCTTAGAAAAATATCTTGGGTGCCCTACATCAATAATAGAGTCACAAAAAATAGTTTTAAACCTCTTACCTTAAGAATTAGGGCCCAACTTTCAAAATGGAAAGCCAATACCTTATCTCAAGAAGGTCAGAAAACTCTGATTCAATCCAATCTCTCAGCACAACCAAACAATCTCATGCAATCCTTTATACTACCCCAATCAACCTTAAAGGAGTTGGACAAGCTACTCCACATGAGGATAACATCACCTGGGAGGAATGTGTAGTTAATTACCTCCATGAGGATAACACTTTTAGAATATTGAAAAATTACTCCACATGTTAAACCCTGAGGATGTTCAAGGTATCTCTCAAATTGTTACACTTATGAATAAAATTCTAGGCAGGCTGTACTGCAACCAAGCAAAAATGGATGGTAAGTTACGCATTTCACAATGCTTTAGATCCATAATAACAAAGGTGAGCCCAATACTAATCTATAGCGGATCAGAAAACTGAACATACCCTTAAAAATGAAAAATTATTGTGAAAAGTTGTCAAAAACGGTCTCCAAACCAAAATCAGACTCACGACAAACCACATCCTTGTTCTAGAAGGATGTGTTGCCTATGATAACACCAATGAAGATATCGCACATATCTTAATAAAGTGCCCTAGTACAAAAACAACACTAAAATCAATTAGCCCAAGGTTTGCTTGGATAATTTACCAGATTAATCCAAATTAAAAAAAAACCACACCAACCGTTAGAGAAAATTTAATCTATGGCTTTCAAATTAGAAATCGATATGTTCACTAGTGTGTGGTGGTGCATTTGGTACTTTAGGAATAGAAATTTAATAACAACGATGGGAAAAACCTACATGCATAGAGTAACATTTGTGAGTGTATCCTCTCCCAAATTAATGATTAGAAAATCACATGTGAACTTGACGAGCCCGCTCGTGGCTCGATTGCCCCTAACGGTACGGGAAAAAAAATCAAAGGAACAGTAGAAAAAGCCTAAACATAAATTTATTAAGCTTACTTTTGATGTTGCAGTTAGTTCAGATGGTGTCTCCTCCATCAGATTCATCCTTTGTGACGACTCTGGCTCGCCTATCCATTTCAACGATGGACTTATTGGCCGATAATCCGTTCTGATTACCGAGGCCATCACTCTTTGGCAGGGAATTCTTGAAGCCACCCAACGTGGCATTTCCCGTATCCAGATCGAGGGATATAATTCACAGTTGATTAATGCCATCCATGTTGATCGGTGCTAGCGGGAGATTGAGTTGATCAAGTTTGACATCCTTTGCTTCCTGACCCGCTTTCAAAGTTGGAGCATTGCGCACATCTTCAGGGAGTGCAACTGTGTGGCGGAAATCGTACATATAGTACTGATATATATGCTAGTTTTTAACTATTTGACATGTAAATATTTAGTGTTCGTTTGGTTAAATACAAGAAGTAGAATTCGTAGGAACTTAATTCATGTGAATTGATTTCCCGGGTATTATAAATCATGGGAATTTAAAAAATATGTTTGATTGAAATCAAATTTCTAGTAATTGAGATCATTGCCTTTTGTTTGGATAAATGTAAGAAATCATGTGAATTTATTTAATATTTCCATTATGACCTTTATGTATAAAAATCTAGAGTTTTGGCTCATAGTTAAATAGGAAATTTGTAATTTAAATATAAAAAAATAAAGATATTTTGAATAAATATGGAGGAATTTGATCTTAATCACCCCCACTTAAGTAACTGTAATTCCTCCATTATGGAGGAAGTGTAAATCTTGAAAATTTAACTTCTTATGTTTTATCAGTGAATTCTTTTTTAACCAAACACATACATTAAATTCTACTTCTTGGGATTTTCTCAATCATGGAATTATAACCAAACAATCACTTAAATACGCACAAGGCACGGTAATTTAACATATTGCTTAGTGGGCCCGTTAAGCGACGCCCGAGGTGGATCAATTTTGGTGGACAAGCAAATTAAAGCAAACGTGCAATATTCTCGGAGGTCACCACCTAATTTAGTCTTTTTCGCTTACTTTTCTACTTAGAAACTCATAATCACCTTCCTTCATCAAAGACACGTTCGTGCTCTTATCATATAGTTACATGTTAACACTCCTTCATCAAAGTATTCAACGGTACGTCAGCCCATACATCATATGGTCAAATCTCACACTTTTATATTCTTGCATCGTAAGTATCTAGCAAGCTAGCATTATCGTAATCAATATAAGTCCGCTTCTTATGCATCGATCTTCATGTGAATAAAACACTACACTAGTATATATACGTTATGCGCACGTAATAGTAAAAATGCTTTTGGCGACCCAGCATATTAGTTCCTTAATTTAAAAGCTTTGAATTATGCATTTTCTGATCACATGCATACATGTCTAAAAAAAAAAAAAGAAAAATTCAAGTGAACTGAAGTTGCTAACTTCACATTCCTTTTGTGTGAAGGATTTGATATAGGATTGTTTGAATCTGATCATATATATATTGACGAATCTTAACCAAATTTTATTCGCAATACATAACTGGATATCAAATTTTCAATTTTAAAATCAGTAAGACATAAGAGAGATTTTTGACCGATTCCTGCGCAACGAACGTTCAAAATGCCATATATTAGTTCAAAATAATGCCGGCAAGTTTCTACAAAAAATATTGGCATATCATGGACCCGGACGTGACCAAAGCTGTTAAAAGCTTCTTTCACACTGGGAAAATTTTGAAATAAATAAACCATACATTTATAACTCTGCTACCCAAATGTGAAAACCCAAACTCAACCAACCATTACAGGCCAATCAGCCTATGCAATACCATCTATAAAATAATCTCGAAAATTCTAACAAACCGCCTGAAAAAAGTGCTAAATAAACTCATCCACCCGATGCAAGGGGCTTTCGTCCAGAATAGGAGTATCCACGACAACACACTCATCACGCATGAAATCTTTCACTCCTTCCGAAGCAAACGTGGGAAGGAGGGGTGGATTGCAATTAAACTCGACATGGAAAAAGCCTATGATCGGATTAGCTGGAAATTCCTAGCTGAGATCCTCCACAAATTCGGTTTCAATGATAAATTCTTGGGTTGGATCCGAGAATGTGTTCAAACGGTCTCCTTCTCAGTCCTTGTCAATAACGGACCGACAGAACAATTCTACCCTCAATGGGGCCTTAGGCAAGGGGATCCCCTATCGCCATACTTATTCATCCTCGCCGCCGAGGTACTAGCAAGACAACTCCACCTATGGAGCACTGACCCTAAAAGCGGCATCGGGATCCAAATTTCGTGGAATGGAACAAAAATCCCTTTCCTGGCTTTTGCGGATGATATCATCATTTTTGCAAAAGCCAACAGCCAAGCATGCAAAAATATTAAGGACACTATTGACGACTACTGTCAAATCTCCGGACAGAAGGGCAGAAAACACTAATCAAAGCAAACCTCTCACCACAACCAAACTATATTATGCAATCATTTCTACTACCACAGTCAACATTGAAAGAACTTGACCATATAAACAAAAATTTCTTTTGGAACAAGGAAAACAACTACAAGCTACTTATTAGTTGGAATTCCATTTGTCGCCCTCCCGCCCATGGGGGGCTGGGAATAGCTAAAGCGGCCGAAATGAACCAAGCACTTCAAATGAAGCTGCTATGGAAAATCCTAGCGGAACCAAACAACCTCTGGGTCAAAATAGTGACTGAAAAGTACCTCAAATCGAAAAGTATCCTAAACTATAAGAAAAAAACAAAACAAATCTTGGCAATGGTCTAAACTTGTAGGCCTAAGGGACCTGTTCATTAAGGGGCTCATTTGGCAAGTGGGGGACGGAAAAACCGTCCGATTTTGGAAAGATAACTGGATCGGCAATGGTCCCCTTAACCCGAAAGCTGAGGTTGGAACCCTCATTGACTGGGAGGAAACTGTTGAGGCATACCTCCGGGAGGACAACTCATGGAACATTGAGAAATTGAATGAGGTCGTCTCGCTTGATGATCTTGATAGTATCTCCAAAATTATCAATCCCATTAATAAATTACCGGACAGATTGTATTGGCAACCAAGTAAAAATGGCTGGTATTCCACCCACTCCACCATGCAGTGGCTCCACCAATCAAAAGGTGAACCCAAAATTAACTTAGAATGGATTAACCGACTAAACATCCCTCCTAAAATGAAAAACTTCGTTTGGAAAGTAGCTCGAAACGGTCTACAACCAAAACTAGGCTTGCAGCAAACCAAATTCCAGTACCCCAAGGTTGTGAAGCGTGTAACAACCAGGTGGAGGACACAAACCATGTGCTACTATCATGCCCTATTACTAAGGCAACCCTTAATTCCATAGACCCAAAACTACGGGGGATCACTGACCAGATATCCCCGGACGGGAAAAAACCACACGAGATCCTGAAGGAAATTAAGAAAATGACAACAAAAGAGGAATTTGAACTCCTCACCAACATTTGGTGGAGCCTTTGGTTCTCGAGAAACAAGAGAATCTTTGATAGCAACACTGGAACAAACCTGACCAATCTCGATCATATTACTGAATTCATCCGAAACCAGATTAAAGATTGTAAACTTGCAGAAGCTGTTATTTCCCCCAACCCCTGTATTCGTAGCGTACGAGGCCGGGATGGCAGAAAGCGAACGAAGTGGGTAAAACACAAAAGAGACTATATTAAACTTAATTTTGATGGTGCAGTTAGTGCAGATGGCGTGGCTTCTTTCGGGTTCATCCTTAGGGACTCTGGTGGCTCCCCCATCCATTTTGACGGAGGACTGATTGTTCGATAGTCTGTTCTGATATCCGAGACCATCTCCTTGCGCCAGGGACTTCTCGAGGCCATCAGACGTGGCATTCCCCTGATCCAGATTGAAGGCGATAGTTTACAACTGGTCAATGCCGTGCTCGGTGACTGGCGCTGCCCGTGGGAGATTGAGTTGCTGCGTGCGGATATCCATTGCTTGTTGGCCCGGTTCCAAGATTGGAACATCACTCACGTTGTTCGAGAGTGCAATTCTGTGGCGGACTTCATCGCTGGATCTTTCAGACGTGTCTCGTCCATCCCACTTGCAGTTGATTCGGGCCTTCTTACCCTTATCCGCCAGGATGCTCTAGGGCGACCACTAGCTTGTTAGTGGTCACCCTAATTTCTTTCCGTATAAAAAAAAATGTTCTCATGCTATTATGCACATGATATGTTTGTATTAAATTTTATAAATCTAGCTAATTTTTATTTATGATTAGATAGAATAGTTGATATCATAATGTTGTTACGAAAATATAATAAAAGTGAATAAAAATATGGAGATTTTATGTGATTCATTAAAGGTGTGTTGTCTATGTTCATGGGTAGAGAAAATGGATTTTATTATAGAGGCTGAAAAAAAAATAGATTAAAACAATGAGGTGTTTTATAATTTTATATAGCGACTCATGAAACCATAATCAGATTATGTGTTGTAAGCCCAAAACATATCACGATAAACATGTTAATAGAAAAATATAACATATCATTTTAGCGGAGTGGTGTTGCATCCTACCCCCTGCTAGGGGTGCGTCGTCCCATAGACCCCAAACCACTGTCGTGGGGCGCTTGTCCCGACAACATTTCCACCCCCAAATCTCTAACAACTAAGTACCGATCAGCAACATATTCAAGGCATATTAACACATAAATATTAGTTTAATTTCATATAATAAAAAATATATATAACCTATAATTTGAAATGAAATAACATAATATTTTTCAACTTTATTACAAAATTTGTAGATTTATATTTTTATCTCGTATTATATTACTGTAAATATAGAAGTTGCTTAAATTTTCAATAGGTTAAAAGTTTTATTTTAGATCAGTTTATCTATAACTATATATTAAAGCTATCCCTTTTTGAGCCACCAGAACGATTCTGGACCCACATCATATTTATAAAATTAATTTTTATTTCTAATATTTTAACTTTACCCTATTATATTTTTCTTTAACTATTTAAATCTATCTTTAACATCAAACAAATATCAAATTAGTATAACAATATCTTTTGAAAACTACCTTATACAAATATTTAAAATTAAAGATAAAAAAATTAAAATATTTTTAAATAAGTACAAATATCTTTTACCTTTTAGCATGATGTCTTTTCACGAAATTAATTATAGATATATTTTTTTCTTTTATAATAAAAAAATAATGATAAATACTTATAATGTTTAAAAATAAAAAAATAGGTAATATCTATAACTATATATTAAAGTTGTACCTTTTCGAGTCACCGAACGATTCTAGCCCCCCCTTATATTTAAAAAATTAATTTTTATTTCTGTTATTATAACTTATTTCTATTAAATTCTTTTTAACTATTTAAATTTATCTCTAACATCAAAAAAATATCTATTTAGTATAACAATATTTTTTGAAAGATTCCTTATACAAGTATTTAAAATTAAAGATAAAATATTTAAAAATAAACATAAATATAAATATTTTATCATATATCTTTTGAAGAATTTATTTATAGAAATATAGTGATTTTCTTTTATAAAAAATTAATGAATAAATAGTTAAATTTTTTAAAATTAATAAAAATGGATAATAAAATATTTATCAAATATTGAAATATTTGATAAACTTTTAATTATGTACATGAAAAGTAATGAAATAGGAAGAATATAATATTTGATTAAAAAATTATATGCATTCTACGAACAATAAATTACTTACATTAAAGTTTATATTATATTTTTATTTATTTATTAATATCTTATTTATAATAAAATATCGAATCGTAGTCGTACATGGTATGACGGGTAAAACTAGTTTATATAATCATTGTAACCTTTCACATGCTTTTAGGATGTTTTATTCAGTTAGGGTTGTGCAACCGATCTGAACCGGACAAGATATATACGAGTTGGTCCAAGCCGGTGGATCGTAAGTCAAAAAAATTACGGATCGTAGACTGGATCGGATCAAACCATTACGATCTGATCTTGGGTTTGGATTAGTTTAACTGGATTATTCATTGTAGAATCATTAGATTTTTAACCTTGTCCAATTACGATCTTTGATGGACCGACCATAATTGAACATTTCAACCTAAATTTTTAATAGTTGTTAACAAAATTTTAAATAATTAAAACACTACTTCTACTTCCTTTGTTTTTTTGGTAGAAACTACTTCTACTTTCTTTAAATTGTAACCTACATATACATAATCGGCAAACTTAACTTAATTAAATAAGCTTATATATCTGATTGGTTCAATACAATATAATCCATAGCAAGCTACCAAAAGATCGGATTTCATTATTTTAAATTATTGTTCATAATCCATACTGTACATCTTCTCCAAATTAATTATGGAGGTGGATGTTGCTTCGGTTGATGGAAAATGTATGATGATATCGGCGGGAGAGACGGAAGATTCTCTTATCGGAACCATGAAAACATTGAGCTATAACTGCCGAGGACTAGGGAAGGCCCGGACAGTTGCAAGACTTACCGGTTTGGTAAGAAGGGAGTCCCTGAGTTTTGTTTTCTTGATAAAAACTAAATGTGAACGTAAAAAAAATCGAGGAGGTTAGACAAAGGATTGGTTTTGGAGGATGTTTCACCGTGGATTGTATGGGAAGTCAGGTGGCCTTTATTTAATGTGGGAGGATTCAATGAGAGTGGATGTTCAGTCTTTCACGCAACATCACATAGACGTGGAGGTGTTGGAAGGGAGCAGAGGAACAAAATGGAGATTAACTTGTATCTATGGATGGCCAAATAAAGAAGAGAAGAAGCATACATGGTCATTTATGAAGCGGATGAAGGAGTTTGACCATGAAGTTTGGGTGTGTATAGGAGATTTAATCAAATTACTAGGAGTGAGGGTTGGCCCCAGATCAAGATGACATGATGAGGTTTAGAAAGACGTTGGATTTTTGTGAGTTGGAGGAGATTAGATTTTTGGGTCCGAGATTCACTTGGGATAATGGGAGAATAGGAAAAGATTTCATCAAAGAGAGGCTTGATATGGGATTGGAAAACGAAAGTTGGCTTAATTTATTCCCTAGCGGAAGTATAAGGCATCTTGAGAGGGAGGGATTGGACCATATCCCGATTCTACTCGAAGTCTTCACCATTGAGGAGATGCAGGTGATCATATTAGGGGGACAAGGCCCTTTCGTTTTGAGGCTATGTGGTTGTAGAATGAAGGTTGTTAGGTGGTGGTGGAGAATGCTTGGAAAAATCCGAGTGAGATATCGTGAGAAGGTGGGATTATGGGAAAGTTGGCTTTATGTCTCATGAGCTAGGAGATTGGAACAAAGCCGAGTTTGGAAATGTGTTGCTACGACTACAGAAAGTGTGTGAGGAGTTGAGGGAAATGCATAAGAGGGGTATGGTAGGCAGTTTAGTGGAACGCCAAAATGTGTTGCTACGGCCGTAGAAAGTGTGTATGGTAGGCAGTTTAGTGGAACGCCGAAATGAGTTGAAAAACAAGAGAGAGATCTGATGGAAAAGGATGAACTTTTGTGGTTTCAAAGGGCAAAGGTAAATGAGATGAGCTTTTTGAGGGGAGGAAGAAGGTGGAGGTGGAAGGTTAGGCTCAGGGCGAGTGGGGACCATGAGTGTGTTAAGAGAGAAGAGAGAAGAAGATGTTTTCTTCTTAGAAGATTTTGAAAATGAAGAAGATTTGGAGTGCGAAGGATTTGTGGATTTGGATTTGGGGGGATCTGGACCGAAATTGTCCATGATCCAGATGAGTGGAGATGAAGAAGTTTTGGGGTTAGAAGAGAGAGGTTTTGAGTGAGAAGAAAGTTATTTAGTAGAGGTTGGCGTCGGTAGGGTCGGTGGAACCACCTTAGGAAGTGGAGGAGCCTGGCCTAACACTTCGTGTTTGAGGAAAGAAGGGTCGGCTAGAGGATCTCTAGGCTTCTCGAGGTGGTGTTTGACGTACTCATAGGTAGTTGATAGAGGCATTGCCTTTCGGATGGATCTGGATGGTTATCGACATCCTTAAGCATGATTTGGCAGAAAGAACGAGGATTAGTCTCAATCCATTCTCGAACCAATGGGTTTGGGTGAGAATGAATCATTTTAGGATTTGAGAAAGGAGTGATTTGGCTTTTTCCTTGAAGAGGAAAGAGGAGTTGTAGGGACGGTGGTTTAAGAAAGCGAAGGAAGAAGAACATCCGAAAATGGCAAAGGAAGGGATTTTAAAGGGTTTCGAAGAGGGTATAAGCCTTTGTTCCCATTTTCAAATGGGCCAATGGAGTGCAAGTACTTATTCAGCTTCCTTTTAAAGGCTGGGACGCGTGTCGCATTCTCCCATGGCAGTCCAATCAGAGGAAAAACACTTGGCTCATAGCGTTCCTTGGATGGTAAGATTTCTGACACAAAACCCGCTTCCCGAACAATTGATTTCTCTCTATTTAGTGCTTCAAATGCCATCACAGAGTTCCCAAGTAGTGTGACCAAACTATAATCTAGTTCCCATGATCTCGTGAAAAGGCCAGGTTTGGATAGAGTGGTTAAAAGAACTTATATCCAAATTTTTATGTAAGGGTTGGGAACACAAAGGGAACTAGACAATTGCAACCCATAAAAGGTGACTGGGGGGGTTCAGGGGAAGCGTTTGCCTGATCCACGACTGAGGGTAGAATTATGATCAACCATCATTGTGGCTTGTAATGTGGGTGAGGGGAATTCAGGTTGATCATTTTGGGCTTGAAAGAAAACTAGAGTTCCACATATTACAAAGTAAGCCTTAGACTAGCAACATGGTAAAGTGAATGTACGAGTTCCTAGAGTTCCCTAGCATGCAAATCTAAAAACTAGCCAGGCATAGGGAGAATAAAAAATCGGGACTTGTTTAATTTAGAGTTATCATCTCTAAAAGCATTTGTAGGTGCTCATAGGGACGTTTGTCCAAAGCTTTAGTAAGAATGTCCGCGATTTACTCTTCATTTCTATAATGTTCCATAGAGATGTTCCCATGCTCAACGTTATCATGAAAGAAATGATGCCCAATGTCTATATGCTTAGTATGAGAATGATGCATAAGGTTCTTTGATATGTTAATGGCACCTGTATTATCACATTGTACGGGAAAAGGACCAAAAGACATACCATAATCCTTGAGCTGGTACTTGAGCCATAGAACTTGGGAACAACTTGTGGCTGCGACCACATACTCTGCTTCAATGGTTGAGAGTGCATCCGAGTTTTGTTTCTTTGATCTCCATGAAACAAGGCATGAACCTAGGAACTAGGCCAATTCTGAAGTGCTTTTCTTATCTACTATGTTGCCAACAAAGTCTGCACCCGAGTATGCTACTAGTTCAAGGGAATTGTTCCTTGGGTACCATAGGCACCTATTTTCCTTTCCCTTGGATTGGAAAATGAAAGTTGACTTAATTTATTCCCTGGAGGAAATATAAGGCATCTTTAGATGGAGGGGTCGGACCATATACCGTTTCTACTCGAAGTCTTCATTAATGAGGAGATGAAGGGTGATCAGATTAGGGGGACAAGGCCCTTTCATTTTGAGGCTATGTGCATGGTTGTAGAATGAGGTTTGTCAAGTGATGGTGGAGAATTCTTGGAAAAAACCGAGTGAGAGATTGTGGGAACAAAGCCATTTAGTGGAACGACGAAATGAGCTAAGAGATTGGAACAAAGCCGAGTTTGGAAATATGTTGCTACGGCTACAGAAAGTGCATGAGGAGTTGAGGGAGATGCGTAAGAGGGGTATAGTAGGCAATTTAGTGGAACACCGAAATGAATCGAAAAACAAGATAGAGATCTGATGGAAAAGGAGGAACTTTTGTGGTTTCCAAGGGCAAAGGCAAAGGGAATGACGACTCTGGCGACAGAAATATGACTTTTTAATTTATAGAAAAGCCTCGAGAAGGAGAAAATAAATTAAGTTAAGAAGATTGGTTGATGATGGCGGAATGGAATGAAGGAGTTTGGAGAATATGTCCAGGGTTGTCATGAAAAACTTTAAGAAACTTTTTAAATCCAACCATGACAATCTTCCAGGCCCGACTCCTCAAGGAGTCTCGCCTATTTTGACTGATGTGGAGCATGTCGAGTTGTCACGTCCATTTTCTAGAGAGGAGGTACATTCTGCCCTTTTCTCTATGTATCCTACAAAATCTCCTAACCTTGATGGTATGTCTGCTTTGTTCTTTCAAAAACACTGGCATATCATTAGGACTGATATTATTCGTTTTGTCCTTGATATTCTTAATGGTTCCCCTTTTCCGAAAAATTTAAATCACAGATTTATCTCTTTAATCCCAAAAGTCAATGACTCTTATCGAATGCGAGAGTGCAATATTGTCTATAAGATAATCTCAAAAGTGTTAGCCAATAGGCTTAGGATCGTATTAGATAAGGTAATATTTTTATCTCTAAGTGCTTTTCTACTGGGATAGATGATTACTGATAATGTTTTGACTGCTTTTGAGATTTTTCATCAAATGAAGAACTTGAGAACATGTAAAACAAGTTATCTTACATTAAATTTGGACATGGAAAAGGCGTATGACAAAGTGGAATGGGGTTATTTGGAGCAGTGCATGAGGCAGATGGGTTTATGTGATTCGTGGATTAATCTGATCATGAGATGTGTTTCTAGTGTCTCCTTTTCGGTGCTTGAGGATGGACGTCCCTCTCGGGTGTTCATTCCCTCAAGAGGCCTTACTCCTTGAAAGACTTGGACATAAAATGTTAGTTCCCTAATGGTTTATATCATTATCAAAATTGGAGAGTTCGATCGTTGTTCTAGTGTTGTATAACTTGAGTTCCCAACACTGTCTCAACACTTTGTTCCTAATCGAATCACATACCATCATAGTTCATACCACATATCTGTTGAGAACGGTCGTGTATAATTTGGAATTCATCGATAGGATGGCCAAATGAGTGATCCACTTAAGCGGATTTGACATCAAGTACAAATCCAGGACGACGGTCAAGTCTTAAGCACTTGCTGATTTTGTGGCTGATTTCAGCCCTACCCTAAAAGAAAGAGCAAAAGAAGAAAAAATGCTCGCAATCGTAGTTGGGAACCAAGGAATGTGGTCACTTCACAAAGATGGTGTTGCGAATTCTAGAGGCATTGACATTTGGATAGTACTAAAATTGGAACAAGGTGAAAGGATAGCCCAGGCTGTGCGAGGTTCATTTGAAGCCACAAAAAATAAATCAGAGTATGAAGCTTTGATCTTTAGTCTAACCCTTGCAAGAGACCTCTCCATTAATTCGATAGCTCAAGGCTATGCGAGGTTCATTTGAGGTTGTCTCCTTCGAGCAAGTCCCTAGAGAGAAAAATGCTTAGACAGATGCACTCGCCAATTTAGCATCAATAATAGACCCTAATGAGTTCCCTTTGATCACCTCAGTACATATAGTGACCTTGGTTGTCGCTAGAAAGTCTTTTTCACGTCAGAATGAGCTAGGAACCAGTTAAGAACCCCTTGGAGTACCTGAGGAAATCATGAGTATAGAGGAAATGACCCCGGAGTAACCCCAACAAGATATCCCAGAGGCTGACAATAATCTTTCCGAGGACAACCATGGTCGCATTGACGATGCTGCAACACCTTGGACGAAACCATACCTTGATCGGTTGATACTAGGCAAGCGTCCAAAGGAAAAAATGCAAGCCAAGGTACTTAAATTAGGGCCACCATGTTCACCATCATAGACAGGATACTCTTCCACCTGTTTGCTATAGGCACGCTCCAACGTCGCTTGGCTAAGGAAGAGGCCCACAAACTCCTAAAGGAACTTCACGAAGGGGACTGCTGTAATCATACAGGGGGGATAAGTTTGTCCAACACAGCCCTATGACAAGGGTGGTATTGGTTGACCGTGCAAAAGGATGTCATCTAATTCTGTCAAAGGTGTGATGCCTATCAACGGCACGCACCAATTGCACATCAACCTCCGGAGCCTCTCCATCCTACCCTTACTCCATGGCCCTTCATGGGACGGGGAATGGATATCGTAGGAAAGTTACCTCCATATTTTGGTTAGAGGGTTTTCTTCCTCACTATGACGGACTACTTTTCCAAATGAATTGAAGCTAAAGCATATCGTGAAGTTAAGGATAAATGAGTAATCTCCTTCATCAAAACCAACATCTTATGCATATTTTAGGTACCCTAAAAAAATAATGTGTGACAACGGCTCCTAATTCATAAACCAGAAGACCAAAGATTTTGTAAGCATTGGAACATAGAGCTTTTCACCTCTACCCCCACTACACACAATCCAACAGACAGGCCGAAGCTAGTAACAAAGTAATTATTAGGAACCTCAAGAAATGACTCATCAAGGCCAATGGGAAGTGGGCATATAAACTTCCATGTGTTCTATGGGTAGACTGTACGACCCCGAAAACTACCATGGGGAAATCCAGCACCAGCTTGGGAAGGTCCTTTTCGGATCGTGAAAGTCGTCGAACAAGGAGCATACCAGCTCGAATCCAAAGACATGGAAGCCATACCACGTAGATGGAATACGGTACACCTGAAGAAATATTATTTTTAGTCATTTCCCTTTCATGATTTCTTTCCATAACTACTCCCATTGGAACCAAGTGTTGCCCGGTCATGTGGGTTGCTAGTCACCTCGAACGACCGTCATCACCCGATTTCCTTCGCGCAAGCTATAGAAGTTAGTTGTTTCTGTTTGATATTGCATGAGTAATTATAGTAGATTGCTTCTTTCTGGTATTGTTTGAATGAATGTTACTACATGTTTCTTCATGAACTCATGTTAATTTCTGTCTCCGCATGATTTATCTTGACACTACATTAGTAATGAGTGCTAGATGATTTCCCTTTGGCACTTATGTGAGCATTGGTTGTTCTTTGAAGTATGCATGATGATCGTCATCTTTGCCCTTTAAAATCACACAAAGAAGTCCAGCATCGATGGATAACTACTCTCATTTTATTATTTGAATGCAAAAATTACAACAACCATAAGCCAAATGCTAACAGGGGTTACAAACTTAAGAATAACAAACGACAATGATTGTCTTTGAACAACATACGCTCGATAAAGCGCAAGAAAGACACTTGAACACCGACCTTCGTGGGCTTCCCATTAATTAAACACAACTACCAACCAAAGCGAGCACCTTTTGTAGGAGTCCTCGCTCTCCTCAAAATCCTTCTTCGAAGCAATAACATTTGTGCACACTTGCAAGACGTTAGAAGCACACAAAAAAACGAACAAAAGTATAACCAAGAGACATAAATGCATAAACCCCCATCCCTACATAGGAGGTCCAAAAGGAACATTGTCAGATCAACCAAGGCTTTAATACATCCATGAAAATACTAAAAAAAACACCAAAATAATAAAAAGAAATTACAAAAGGCCAATAGCCTTTTGTAATTCTTGAGCTCATCATCCAGGTTCCAACCTTTATGATCACCTTTAGTGTACTGTTTGATCGTCTCCACCCAAGACATCATCGAGAAGTAAGATCCAATCTCCCTAGCTTCCTTGACAATCCTCTTCTAATTTGCCTCTAAGTCCTGGATCCTCTTGCGATCCGCCATAGTTTGTTGGGTTTGGAACTTGACCATGCTCCTCAACTCTTCGATTTTCTTGGTGGCCTTCTCAATACGAGCATCAACCATGTTTTTCTCCTTCTTTAAAGCAAACTTATCCTTCCCCATGACATCCTTCTCCCTTCTTGCACTCTCCATGATTGATGAATCCCTTGGAAAACCTAAAAGCAATGAGGGGAAGAGGGAGTTTGGATCAAGCAAACAAAAAAAGAGAAGAATAAAAATAATAAGAGAACAACAATCCACCAGATCGGCAAAAAGACTACCTTCCACGTTGCAAGACCAATGTCATTTGCCAGACCAGAGACAAAGGCATCTAGGTGAACTCTATTTGGTTTGTGAAGCTTTTGTAGGTTCGGCCACAGATCTTGTGGTTCATCTCCGTCCAGGCTGATGACTTCAAGAGGGCCAAACTTTGGTCTCTCCGTTGGAGTGACCATGGTGACAACCTCGGTTTTAACCTTTACATCAATGAATGGGAGGTTTCTTGTCACTAGATCTTATTTTACAACCTATCATATAGGCAACTGAGAGAATATTGTCGGCGTGAGGAGCGGTCTTCCTTACCAAGCACATGGTCATGGTAAAAAAACTCTTGAGTATACGAAAGACATGCCAAAAGCAAGAAAATCAAAAAATGTCATCATACACCAAACGAAAGATCACAGAGCAACCTATCAAATGATGCCATTTGGGAGCTTTGTTTAACTATTCTACTAGAAGATTGACGGCTTTGTCCTCTACTGTTTTCTCAAAAGCGACCGAATCAGTCTCCTCTTCCACTATCAAGTTCTCCGAAGGATGACCTGTCCCGCTACTAGCTTGATTCCCCCTCGGGTGATGGTTCGATCGCCTTCTTGAAAACCCTCTCCCCCGCTTGGATATTGAACAATCGAATATAGGCGTCGCTCTTCAATGTGCAAGAGTAAGTTCATGATAGTAAAGTCGATGCCTACTCGCTTATCTAGAACAAAATTTTCCAGGTGACGGGCAAAAGTTGCGCGGGTGAGACCCCCAAGTGGCTATAAAGTTTCAGATAAGAGGAGAAAATGGGAAATTGACTCCAAGGGTGAAAGGGGTCTCCAGAAAGAAAGCCCATTTGGGTTGGACCCAGTCTAGGGCTTCGATTGTCGGGCAATGGGTTTTTGTCCCCTACGGGAAGCCATGGTTTTGAGCGATCTTGTCGACCTCTTTTTTGGTCATTGAGCAAGAATGGCAGTCTTGGGGATCCAATGAGAGGGACGACTCTAACCTTTCATCGACAATTTTTAGCCTTTCCCATGACCGAGTGGAAGATGAAGAGGAGAACAGAAGAAGGAGAGTAATGAAGAAACATGAGAATTACCTTTTTGAGGGATTGAAGTGAACGATGTCTAAAACATATGAGCAACAAAGTAATTATAGGCTGCGAAAAACGCTTCACTTCCTCGAAGCAAATCGAACTATCTAGGAGCTTCCACACGTCCCTAGTCATATCATCGACAAATCAGATCCTCATCTTGTGCGTAGATTTGGATCGGATTTGGAGGTATTGTTGGACTCTCATCCTTAATGGGCCAATGATGACTAGTGAATATATATTCGGCCTATCAAATGTTGATTTTCGGTGTTCCAAAGCTCATGGCCAAACCTTGGCAAGCAAGCGGTAATGGCTGAAGACAAAGGTCGCTAGACGAGGTAAAACATGATTATTGGTGGACCTTGGAGAAGGCAGAGAGGGGAGACGACCATGACGGTCAAGTATCTTGCAACATGGGTTGAAGAAGCGGTTAACCCAGATCAACCTTCGGAAAGGAAAATATAAAAGAGGGAAATTTCAAAGTAGAGGGGCATTTGAAAAAAGGCTATCAATTGTAACAAAAAAAACATGCCAAGATATTTGGTGCATTTCGATATCAAGTGTTTGGTTCAAATGAAACGAACTCTTATCCAGAAACGAATGCACTTTTCCTAGTTCGTAGTGCACTTTTCCTATTTCGGAATGCACTTTTTTAGATTTGCACTTTTCGTACTTTGCAATGCACTTTTCATACTTTTTGTAGTGCACTTTTTCGGATTGCACTTTTTGTACTTTACAATGCACTTTTGTATGAAAAGTGCACTACGAACTAGAAAAGTGCATTCGTTTCACGTTTTAGGATAAGAGATTGTTTCATTTGAACCAAACTCTCGATATCAATTGTTCCAACAAGATTTTTTCGATCGTTGCCTTTCATTCGTCTCAAAAGCTCCCAAAATCGACTGTTAATTCGATTGTGACCGTGATCTTGGATTATTAGATATCAAGTCCGGTAATTTTGGTCCAAAACATGTAACCCTAGGCAGATAAACATGAGTTGATCGAATTGCTATTTTTTGAAAAAGTGTGTTTTGCACAATTCAAGCTATTTTAAGTACTAATTGATTGGTCATGATCATCCGTACGTATACCCGGCCGATTCCAGCACTACATTTCATTTCTTAGTTATATACGGAGTATAAATTCCATACAAATGAATAATTACAAGAAGAGCTAGAAATGTACTTCTAAGTTCTAACGTACGTACATAATCAGAACACTTTATTCAATCAATATGTACGTACGTACATAAGAACACTTTATTGAATATGTACCCACCCTCTCCAAGACGTCTTCAAATAAAGTTCTCGAAAAGTTTTATGTGTTGTCACATGTCAGCCGTGTATTTTTCAATCAATGAAAAAAAATGAAAGAAAATAAATCTAAACAATGGGCCGTATTAATAATTTACTTTTTTTAATCAAAGAATCAAGAAATTTTAATGAAGAAATTTATGCCAATTAAGATTCTCCCAGCTGGCTAATTAAAATGAATAATCGGAACTCCGTGCACGGATGGATCTACAAACGGCTGCAGATTCTGCTCTCTTCATCCTCCATCATAGCGTCGGCAACGGCGTCGGTGGCACTCTCTAAGAATTCCGACCAATCCCTGCATTTCCCGCGCGCGTAAATGGGGTTAGAATGCGATCAATTCAACTTATAAGCAAATTAATTAATTTAATCCGGCCAATTAGTCCAGATATGGGATGAATATTCTAACAAGTACAGATGAGAAATGAGAGACGTACGTACCCTGAGGAGGTGTCAAAGGTGAGGCCGACGGTGAGCTTAGCGAGGTGAAGAGCGCGGCGGAAGCGCTGGAGCTCGGTCTCGGGGCAGGTGCCGTCGTCAGTGACGTGGAGCTCGGAGGGCTTGACGTCACAGAAGATGGGGACCACCTTCTTCTTGGACTCCGTCATCAGGGCCAGCTCGTGCAGGCAGAAGTAGGACTCGCAGTAGCGCGGGGAGAAGACGGCGACGGCCACCTTGCAGCTGCGAATGGCGGGGTCGATTTTGTCGAAGAGGCGGTCCCCGGGCCGCATGCTCTTGCTGTCCAGGAACGGCTGCAGGCCCAGCCCCCGCAAGTGGTGGTAGAGGAGCCCGGCCACCGTCCGCTTCGTGTCGATCCCCCGGTGGTTTATGAAGACGTCGCAGTTCCGGCTGTTTAGTCCGGCCGCCGCCCACTTGGATTTCGCCCGGAGGATGCCGCTTGTCAAGGCTCTCACGGATGCCGGCGTTGGGCTCATATTAATTAATCTGTATCAATGCTAGCGAGCGTTGCTTGGATGAAATGAAATGATAATGAAATGATATGAAATGAGGAGGTCGTTGTTAATTTGTGTTATTGTGTGTTGGGAGAAGAATAGGTCGTGTAAAGCGAGTTATTTATACTAGTATAGTATGTTTGTGAGACGGACGATCCAAGGTTTGAATTTGATTTTCAAGCGGCCGGGGGAAGAAATTCTACGTAGTATGCGCTTTGACAAGAAAACGTAAATAAATATATGTATATATGAAAATTGTTGATTCAGCTCCAAGGAATTGGAAAAATACAAGGAATGGGAAAATAGGGGAGTAAAAGGGTTTGAAACATGATGGTTTGACAAATCAATTCAATTCAATTCAATTAAACACCAGGCTCATGAACTCGATCAGAATTAATGCGCGCGGAGTAGGAATAAGAGACTCCTTCAAACACGTCCAACGCTGTTTTGTGTCATCCAATCCGGTCTTTCAATTCTTTGGATGTATGGGGTCTATTTTTTCTCTATAAAATAATACTCCGTAGTTAGGAGTACGACGCATCGCTTAATAATACGAATACACTTGTTTGTGGATTACCGAATACGTAGAAACAAGTAAAACAACAACGTTATATTTCAATCGTATGTGCTGATGTGGATTTAGGCTTGTAACTATCTTTATAGCCACCGGTCGCTCTCTTATTCTTTTGGATTAATTTATATTGAAACCCATTTTTATACTTTCGTTGATAGTTAATTAACGTGCCATAATCTTATCCCAAATTGTTCAAGAGTTCCACACAGTAAAATTGAGCATAAATTATTTAGAATAATTTTATGAATCACTCCACTTAATTTGCAGTACTAAAGAGTGGTTCTTTGCAAACTTATAACTCATGGGTGGTTTGATGCAACCTACTTCCTGTGTTGAGTAATACATTTCGTTTTAAAATTTGTCTTCAAAAAAAAAATTATATAATTTGACTCAAATACCCTAGCCTAAATCTTGTTGAGATCTCTTACTTTTTAATATATATTTATATAATTATTTTTAATTAATTAATGATAATAATAATAGAAAATGATGTGGTAAAATATGTTAAATGACAAGTATTGTTGAACAAGAACATAGAGCTAAAACGACATGAATTTTTTAACAGAGGAGTATTTTTAAGGGTAGTTTTTTAGGGGTGTTCAACGGGTTGGGTCGCCCGTGACCCACACTAACCCGACCCACAATTTGCAGGTTGACCCGCGATCCGTGCGGGTCGAGTCGCGGGTCGAATTTTTTTATTTTGCGGTAACGGGTCGAGTCGTCCGTGACCCGCACTGACCCCGACCCACAATTTGTTGGTTGCGGGTCGACCCGCACGGTCGCGGCTTGAAATTTTTTATTTTGGGGGTAACGGGTCAGGTCTGGTCAAACCCGCTCGAGTTGAGGGTCAATCCGTGACCCGCAATATTTTTTAAAAAATACATATTTTTATAATTTTATTAATGTATAAACTATTTTTTTACAAAAAAAATCGTTGTATTTACAGAGACCCGCAAACCCGACGTATTTTTTTTGAAAAAAAAAAACATGTTTTTAGGTTAAAAAATTATTTTTTAGGTAAAAAATCATTTTTAACCCGATTGACTTAGTCAAACCTATCAAGTAGGTCGACCCGCAACATGCAATTTCAGGTCGCAGGTCGATACAACCCGACCCTAAGCATCCCTTTTTTTTTTTACAGACATCGATTATTTAAAGGTGGTTTTATGCTTTTTCCCCTCAATACAATAAACTTTTGTGAGTAGTTTCTTTATTTGCATACAAATAAAGCATTGCAAAATAAGAAAAAACTTTTATTTTTATTTTTTTTAATAAAAAGACATTTATTTCACACATACACATATGATCAAATTTTTTATATATACTATATTTGAGTAAAGATGCTTTTAATTTCTAGAAAGCAAAAAAAGGTGATCGATCACAAATTTACAAAGCTTACTAAATAATCTAGAAAATGAAAAAAAGGTCAAAAGCAATTATGTGTATCCAAAAAAATGATAACTTTTAGTTGTCAAAAGGTTGTTATATAACATTATAATTAAGACAATAGTATTCACGGATGATAACTTTGGAATAATTAACAAATTTTCGATCCAATACAAGTAGGGACAGACGCATGATTTTTTAGAAGGTGGGTACAACGTATACTATCCGAAAAGGTGGAGTTATCAACAATGATCATGGTGACAATATTTTCGGAGTTTGTTTCTTTAATTTTTTATTTTTATATTACCAATGATTATTAAATCTTAAAAAATTCAATTGTTAAAATAGTCACCATTTCATAATATACTCTTTAAAATTAACATTCTATATGACATAGAAAACATAATTATTAGTTCTTAAAAAAATTTAACAAAACTAAAAAAAAAAAGAAAAAAGACTAATTTTTACTGAGGAAGAGAAGTGAAAAAGGATTAAAAAACATCAATTTCTTAAAAAATACCAACAAAACTAGAAAATGAAAAAATGTTAATTTATGCTAAGAAAGAGAAGAGAAAAAGATAAAAAAAAATCAACAAAAAATATAACAAACATAATTCGAACACTACACTTTTTACTAGCAAAATGAAACTAAACTAATTAGATTATTTATTACTTGAAATACTAGTATAGTTTTTTAATTAAATATTTAGAAAATATAATAATATAATAATAAAAATTAGTCGAGGGGAGTGGGACACCGGGTTCGCCCTTTTCCATCTATCAATACAAGTATCAATCATTTTATTATTCTTTCCAAGTGTTCTAAAAACGGCAGCTCCTAGGCAAAGAGAGACCGTTTAGCGCCTAGGTGGCCTAAAGGGATGCCTAGACGGACTAGGCGGTCTCCTAAACGGGCTAGAAGGCTAGGAGGCTACGCAGGGTACGATCTTCCAGCACTTATGCGAGGATTTTTAGAACTGTTTATATTTCCTCGACTCTAAGTTAATTTATATACTGAAACAAACTTGAAATCTGATTAGAAAACTTGCCAAAAAATCATGCACAACATAAATCCACAGGAATCGAAGAACAGAAGAACATAACATTTTGGTGACCCGGTTTAGATTCAAATCCTATGTCCTAGAGTATTAGTTCGGATAGACCAACTCAAGATCCACTAAATTAATGGTGTAACTATTATTGTCGGATATTTTCCTAGAACACACATCACACAAATGCTATTCATGAATTACTAACCTTAAACTAAAAATAAACACACAACACAAATAAACATACATCACCCACAAACCATAATCACCTGATCCTTAGAGTATCTTCACAAATTCGAATGGTCCCAAAAAGGGTGCTTCATTCAAGATATTCAATTTAATTTGTTGCGTACACTTATCTTATATCATCACACAACAAAGGTAAATTTTACTTGGTCTCGTACTTCCGAGTTAAACTTGAACAAGGATAAGCCACTCGGCTTGAACCTCATTGCACTAGCTAGGTGATGAACAACCCTTCTTCGGTAGTGGAGAATGAGTCACGGGCCATGATCCTGATAATATCATTAATAATGTAACTATTGTTGTTATAAAGAAATACTTACAATGAAGATACTCATAAATACTCCTAACATCTCCACTACCACTAGCATTAACTTTGTATTGACCATTAATGTTGTTATAAAGAAATATTTACGATGACGATACTCGAAAACACTCCTATTATATACTATTTACGTATTAGTTGATTTTATAATATCATGCACATGTCACAAATAATTCATACAAGTTTATACACAACCCCAAGGTATATTATCTAGTGCTTATCTAGTGCAACTTAAAGTCATAGCTACTATACTTTGTCATAATTAATATAGCGCAAATAAATCTAGTTTATTTAATAAGGGCACTTTATTTTTTTTCTCTAAGAAATGGGAGGATAGTCACAATGAATGGACAACACCAAGCTCCTCCTTGCCATTTTTACACTCCCATTTAACAAGTCTAAGTATAAGTTTAGATTGGAAAGGGACTAACTTAATTAGATTCGAGTTCTTAACACAATTAAGGTTGTTACAACATATTAATAGCATGCAATATAATCAAATGATCCCATAACATAACCTAATCATGTAATATAAATATGAATTATAATTATACTAGAGACGTAGTTTAGATCTAAATAATCATTGAAACATGTAAATGTATATTTACACATTTTTAGACAATTAAAATTAGATAGGAAGGAATCGTCCCTACATTTTCTGTAAGGGTTGTCTGGACTTTTGGCCAATTTTGTCGCCGGTAACGGTTCTTGGCGGTTCCGGCAATGTTGTCTTCCTCTTTCTTCTTCCTTCTCCACCCTTTCTCCCTTTCTCCTCTCTTGGCACTCTCAAATAATCCTTTTTCTGCCTTTTCTTCATCCCTCAAGTCTATCAAGGCAACTATGGTTTCAGATCTGGATGGTGTAAATGATTTGGGTGTTTGTTTAGTCTCCTTATTCCGTTGGAAGAATCTAGATCAGAAGAAATCAAGGTCTTTTTATGTTCAATTGTTAATGATTTTGTTTCTCTCCTTTTGGTTTGATAATCATTTCCGTGGAATTTTTTATGCTTGGCCAATCAGTTGTCACTGGTTGTCAATTATCTTTGATTGTTCCACGTTTGGTGTTGCCGGTTTCCGAGGAGATCGTCCACCTGATCGGATCCGGGAAGGAGAAAACGACCTTGACTGGAGAGATCTGATTTTTGGCTTCCTCACTAATTCAAGGCTAATTTCTCTTGTAAATCTGTTGACGTCCAAATCATGTATACTGGCACTGATTTCAGGGTTAATTGTCCATCGGTATTTTGATTTGTGGGTTGTTTTTCAAGGCACACCATCACTCAATTCTTGTATTGTGGTCATAGCAGGAAATCAAGTGGGGCCAGAGGTGGTCATGGCCCCCTAATCCAATTTTTTTTATGTATATATGCTCCTTTTGTCGAGATCTTCGATTTCATATATTATACGCTTGAATCTGACATTTGAGTAAAAAGTTATGAGCATTTGAAAATTGACGATATACAAACTATTTTTACAAGTCATTTACTTAATTAAAGTGGTTTTATCATTTGCTAGATTGCATAGTTTCATATGTAATTGAACCCAAGAGAATGGAAATAATTAGTTATGGTTGAAATATCTTGAATCACACACAAAATTTATTAGCATATAATTCATGAGGTTTTGTTCAAGTATTTTTTTAGTATTTTGTATTTTTTAAATTGAAAAAATATTAGTTATATTAAAAATAAATTTGGCCCCTACAATGAGAAGGTTTGAGTTCCGCCCCTGATTGTGGACTGTGTAGATCACTCTATTTCTGCAGTTACTATCTCCATCAATGTAATTGGTACAACCTCTTAGAGTCCACAACTTCGTTTCGTTGTTGATAACTTACTTTTCGCAAAGGCAAATTTGTATGAATGCTCACCAAAAACTGATTATTTCAATACGTATACACGAGCATCTGGGCAAAAGAGTCATATAACATTATTAGAAGTTTATTTTAACCGTATTTTATTAACTCATCAAAATATTATCTTATTTGGTTCTATTGGTCGAGGCTTAGTGATTGTTTCTAACATTGGTTCGTTTCTAGTCGTTTTACGGTACGTTGTAATCTATGTATATATATAAAAGACGCAAGGAATAGAGCCACCACGTTGCGCCACCTAGGATTTTCCTACGTTTCGTTCCCACGTTAAGCCACCTAAGATTTTGCCGCGTAGGATTTTTTATTTTAGAAATTTACATATGTTGATATTATTGTAGGATAATATAGAAATAGGATAAATTAATTCAGGAGATATTCTATCTAAAATAAAGATGTTATCTATTATATATTAGGAATTAGGATATATCTAAAAGGTTTTATCTAAAATTAAAATAAACTATTGAACATTAGATATTATATATTAAGATAGATATATTAATTTAATTTTTTCAATTAAATTTCTACCTATTTATATGAAAACAATTAAATTCGAATTTTTATTAAAATTAAAGAAAATTATTTATCTTTATATTTTTATCTATTTAAGTAAAAGATTTATCATAAATAAAAATTTGATAAAAATAGAACTTTCAATATAGATAATTACTTGCTTAAATTGACTTTTGATAATAATATAAATTACATTATCTTTTTATTAATTTTCTTTATGAATTATTCATGTAAATATAAATGATTTTCTTATCATTAGAAAAATTCATTCTTTATTAATATTTTTTTATCATTTCTTTTTAAGTATATTTTTAATTTTTATTCAAATATTTTTTAAAGAATTGAATTTGATAAAAAAAATTACAAGAATTTATATTATTTTTATATTTTTATATTTTTGTAAAAGATTTTTAAAATTAAATGATTTTAATTCAAATAATTTTTATTTATATTTTTGCATAAATAAATTATAATTAAGCCATCAAAATAATAGTGGGCTCACCTTAATAATTTTGGCCCCGTTTCACATGTCACCAATTGTCAAATTTTATATAATTTTTTTCTAATAAATGAGTTTTTTATATTAAATTAAAATCAAATTTATTAAATAAATTAAGTATTAAATTCATCTAATCGCGCATGGCACGACGTGTATAACTAGTTTAGCTCAAAAGTAGTTCTTTTTAAACTTGAAAGCTGAAAGTGATACGGATAACATTGAACAGCTGTGTCATTAATGGGAACAAGATCGGCATAAGTTGGGCCACAATCATTTTTATTTTTTTGGGAAATAACTCTAATTTCCATTAAAAAAAAATTGGATCTGATGTGCACAATTTTCGTAACTCTCTAACTCTGATCATGCACACAATTTAATGGACCCGATCAAAACCTTGAGGTTATGTTTCGAATTTTAGATAAATTACGGTCACCAAGTGGAATTCGAATTCGTTAATGTTATCTTCTTCCCCTTGTTCAATGATTGCTATTATTCTCTGATTTTTTTTTTAAAAAAAAAACTTGTGTTCGAACCTTGTTCAATGATTTTCGTCAGATGCCATCAAGGTTATCAACAGTGAAGCTGTGACCAACTTAAATCAATCGTTTTCCAACGACTTTTCATAGTTCCGGCGGCCTTGCTAACTTCAGCTTGCATTTTAATAATCATTCCGTGGTGAAAAACGCTGCAAGATTAAGCTCCCGACGGAGCAAATGGGGAGCAAACTATTTGCCCAGAAGCAGAGATCTGCAAATGCTTTCATCACCGTTCTGTTGTGTCTTTTTCTCTCCGGGTCCGGGCTTCATTCCTCCGACGCCGCTACACTTGCTTCCGACGAAGGTGAGACCCTCTTTCCCTTTTCATGGGCTTTGTATGTCTGGTGTTTGATCAAATGCCTGAATGAACCAAATTCGATGTTAGGTTTTGTGTCATACTACTAGACCTTTGATTGAGTTGGCAGCAGTTTGGATCGATGTGGGCCCCTAGCAGTCTAGCACTTTTTGTTTGCAATAGTGTACTAATGCATATAATATTCATCTGGTAGAGTAAAAGTTCAAAAGTTTAAACTTTGAAGGTTGACAAATGTGGGAAACAGAATTCATCATAGTGGAATAAATTATATGTATAATGGGAACTTCTAAAGTTGTTGCTTTTTTCAGTTAAAACTAGTGGAACCTTGACATGCCTTTATATTGCAGTAAATGCTCTTCGTGAAATTGCAAAAGAATTGGGGAAAAATGACTGGAACTTCTCGGTGGATCCTTGCAGCAATGAGATAAGTTGGAGATCACAAAGTAATCCACAGAATCCGACTTATGTTAATCAATTAAACTGCGCTTGTTCAGGAGATGTTTGTCACGTGGTTAATATGTAGGTTGGATCAACTTTGGATTAGTCTTAGTATATTCATGCTGAATAGCTTAATCTCACCATTCTAGAATATCCTACTTCTGCTTAACAGATCTCTCAAGGGACAAGATCTAGCAGGTGTCCTCCCAAAATCTTTGGCAAAACTTCAATACCTTAAACTCATGTAAGAAACATGTTCTATTTTCACTTTTTCTATGTGACAATGGAAACCAAGAAAGTGATAGCATGTTTATAATCTCAGAGATCTATCAAGGAACTACCTTACTGGATCAATCCCGCCAGAATGGGCTTCCATGACTGCATTGGAATATGTGTACAGAATTTTCATTTCGCTGTCAATTTTAGCCAATTAGTTTGTTGTTAATTTTGTAACAAATAAGGCTCTGCAGGTCCGTTATAGTCAATCGGCTGTCTGGGCCAATCCCAGCATACTTGGGGAATATGACCACCCTCACCTACTTGTATGTTCTGCTCATCTATATTATTAACATGATATATAATCAAAGTTTATGATCATACCATTTCAAATGATATACATACACACATAATCTTACTTGTATTTTAGTTTACATTCTGCCTCAATCCTTTTGCCTCTCACTTCATCTAAATTAAGTGGTTATGAAATATCAGAAGCATTGAGAATAATATGTTCTCTGGACCTATTCCGGCGGAGATTGGAAAGATGGTCAAGTTACAGAATTTGTAAGCTTTTTTGCGGCTTTGGTGAATTAGTAATGAGACGTGTATTCATTGGTGTGTTTATCTTTTTCCTATATAACAGTTGAGAGGAATGCATTCATGTTATTTAGTATTTCTGGATTTTTAGGACTCTAAATGCAAACTACCTTACGGGACGGTTGCCAAAGGCCATCACCAATCTTTCTAATCTAACTGAACTGTAAGCATGCTGTTTACTTTACATTTTCGTTACAAATATATGTTTTATTGACTCTTTCTAATTCTCTCGTATGCCTCTATATGTGCATGTCTAGGCTGTTGATCTTATGGTTTTTTGTGTCTTTCCTTGTCTAATTTTCTTTTTCTTTTCTTTTTTTTGTTTTGAGATGATTTAGTAGGATAAGTAGTAACAACTTCAGTGGAACAATTCCTGATTATTTTCAGAGTTGGACAGCACTTCAAAGTTTGTAAGTCCTCTTGAGATTCTTATAAAGTGGAACCCTAATCATCTCATATATGTTGCTGAAGTTTATTGCTGTAGAGAGATCCAGGGTAGCGGCTTAAGGGGCCCAATACCGCCCAGCATATCCAATTTGACTAATTTAAATGAGCTGTGAGTCACATTTTATGTTCTCAAGCCAAGACACTTTAATCAAGATTATCACCCAGAATTTTACATGCTTATTTGGCATTATTATTCACAGACGGATTTCTGATTTGGGCGGAGAAAGGTCTGATTTCCCACAATTAGAAAAAATGGCAGATCTAACATATTTGTGAGTTCTCTACACAAAGCTACGTTTCTTTTAGATTAAAGAAATACTATGATGAACTTTGATAGGCTGATGCAGTAAAGTTTCCCTTTGCAGGATGTTGAGGAACTGCAATATATCTGGATCCATCCAAGGCTACCTAGCTGATATGTCTAATTTGAAATCATTGTCTATCCACCTATCCTTCAATTTTTTTGGCATTTACTGAATATGTAAGAGGCATTCTCATAACATATTGGCATGTTTTCCATTCTTCTACCAGGGATCTTAGTTTCAACAACTTTGTCGGCCCTATACCTGACGGGTTGCAAAATTTGAAGTTAAACTATATGTAAGCAAGCTACAGAACTCACTGAATTCATAAAGAGTTTTATTTTTACATATATACAGCATCAATACAAAAGAATTTCATAATATATTCCCAAATCTACATTACTTGGTCACTTCAGCATCAAGAGAACAGTCACCTGCAGCAATCTGTGAATTTTATTTTGGTCCTTTTTTGGTGATTGCTTAATCAAAACAATTATCTCCTTGTTTAGGTATCTCACAAACAACTTCCTTACTGGTTCTATTCCTGATTGGATCAAGAACATAGGTATCAATATGTAAGTCACTTTCTGGAGTATCAAAATTTAAGTTACATTGCCACATGTATTGTATGGTCATCACTGTTTGTTTTTGCTTTCATTTGTGACCTTAAAATTAAGTTTGGGAGATATTTGACCATATTGCACAAGTCGTCTGACCAGTATGCATGGTCTGAAAATTCTTCCTAGGTTATATTACTATCAGCTGGCAGTAAAGGATGCGCCTCCACTATTGGTTATAAATGGTTATGTTTGCTTTATCTTTATGCTTTCAGTGAAATAGATCTCTCCTACAATAATTTTAGCGAGAGTACATTGCCATCTTCGTGTAATAAAGATAACTTGTAAGTACATATCCAATATTTCCATTTTAAGTGTTCTCACAGGACATATTTAAACTCTATGTCTATTATACTTTTTGTAACTTCACTTCTCTTCCATGAACAGAAACCTCTTCAGGAGCTCTTCACGAAAATTGAACTCGTAAGGTCCTTGTGATTCATTTCGATTGTATACACTGTAACTAAACTTATTGACACTTCCTGTTTTATGATGATAAATTAATCCTAGATCATTAGCTGTGTGCTTGGAGACGAATTTTCCTTGTTCACGTAGTAAGTTGTCAGGGTGATATCTTGATTTTAATAAAGCTTATATTGGTGATAAATCGGTTTTGCTTCAATATTCAATAAGTTTTATGGTAACTCTTTTCCTATTCTTCTTCTTCCACTATATGCAATTGCAGCTCGCTATTCATTGCATATCAATTGTGCTGGAAATGAAATCAAAGTTGGGAAGACCACTTATGAAGCAGATAATGATGGTGGAAGTCCTGCCAAATTTAATCCACAGAAGGCTGAATGGGGATATAGCAGTACCGGACATTTCTGGAATGCAGGTTATAAAGGAGACTACATTGCAAGAAATGATTCTGTAGTACCTGTAATCGATGCAGAGCTGTACACCGAAGCACGCATCTCAGCTATTTCGCTGACTTATTATGGCCGTTGTCTAGCTAAGGGCAGCTATACTGTTATACTCTACTTCGCAGAGATAGAATTTAGAAACAACGATTCGTTTTACAGACTAGGAAGGAGGATATTTGATATTTATATCCAGGTAACAAATTGTTGCACCTGTGAAAATTTCTTGGATATTTTGAACAGTTAGGAACAAGGGTTTGATATCATTGTCCTGAGATGCAGGAGAAGTTGGTTCTCCGGAATTTTGATATTGTAAAAGCAGCAAATGGATCTGAGAAGGTGTGCAATGTAACATTAAAACATGTAGCAGTAGCGGATACTGGTACTATAGAGATTCGTTTCTACTTTGCTGGAAAAGGGACGACAGCTGCTCCTGTTAGAGGAACTTATGGTCCACTCATTTCAGCTATTTCGGTGGAATCTGGTAGGATTTTCACTTTCTTTAAATCGTATAACTTCTTGACTTGGTAAAACAGTGCCTGCATTGTTCTTTATGTTTGTGAGTTTTTGTTGTCTCATTAGAGACAAGTCTCCTGCAAGAAGATGCTAGATAATCTAGGAAAAGATGACCCCCTCCTTGTGTCTTTTCAATCAATTATTTAACACAAGACATCAAGTAAAAGGTGATCTTGTTTATTTGTTGTGTTTTCCCCCTTTCTTGTGTGAATAGAGTTCAGTCCTCCTCCAGACAAGAAAAGGATAATCAAGATTGCGGTTGGGACCTCAGCATCAGTGATTTTCCTGATCATCATTGCTTATGGTGCTTTTATATGGAGGCAGCGACAAAGATACAGGCCATCAAGGGAAGAAGGTGAGGAATACTCCTAAATATGTTAAAGGTGAATGATGAAGGCCTGTACAGGTTAAGAAGGTATTACATAATTATTGAAAATCATTTGATACTTTTAGTTTATGTTTCTTCCTTTCCTCATTGCAGTTCTCCAAGGGATAGATTTGCAAACTGGTCTTTTCACTTACCGGCAAATAAAAGCTGCAACAGACAACTTTGATCCTGCTAATAAGATTGGAGAGGGTGGTTTTGGGTCTGTCTACAAGGTATTACTTTATAGAGTCTCTTTTTTAGAATCATGATCCCTGAATTAGTTTTGATTTATTTATGGTTCTCCAATCCAGGGCACATTACTGGATGGTACCCAGATTGCTGTGAAGCAGCTTTCTTCTAAATCATCACAGGGAAATAAAGAATTTGTAACTGAAATAGGCATGATATCTGGTTTGCACCATCCAAACCTTGTAAGGTTATATGGATGTTGTGTTGAGGGGGCCCAACTATTCTTGGTTTATGAATACATGGTGAACAACAATCTAGCACGTGCTTTGTTTGGTAAGGACATGAGACATCAACAAAATTCTTGTGTATCATTCCTCGAAAATGTAAGAACCTTCCTTCATATGAGCTAATGAGTATTTCTTTTCGGACAGATGAGGAATGGCCATTGAAATTGGACTGGCCTACCAGACAGAAAGTGTGTACTGAGATAGCTAGAGGATTGGTGTTTCTGCACGAGGAATCAGCAATAAGAATTGTTCACAGAGACATCAAAGCCACAAACATACTCCTCGATGAGAACCTGGATGCAAAGATTTCTGATTTTGGATTAGCTCGGCTTCGTGAGGAGGAGAATACCCATATCAGCACTAGAGTTGCTGGAACCATGTAAGTTCTCACTTGTTGCAACCTCATCTATGTTCAACTCCCTTAGTTAACATTTGACTATACATTTAAGAGTCCGTATCCATAGAGTCAACAAAAAATATGAATGGGAAATATATTTGCATTGTTTGCATTATAAAGACATTTTCATTTTTAAAGTCCTTGAAATGTGTGAAAAGTAAATTGTTTTTTCACGCATACTTAATATACAATTGTTCTTTGTCTTCTTGGACGTACATGATTCTAGGCTCCTGTTTTTTTAATGGGTGACATAATGAGAAAGCACTTTGATAAATTTGCAGGGGTTACATGTCACCCGAGTATGCGTTGTGGGGTTACTTAACATACAAAGTTGACGTTTATAGCTTTGGGGTTGTAGCGCTTGAAATAGTTGCCGGAAGAAGCAACATGGATTTTGTACCAGATGAACACAATTTTTGTCTGCTGGATTGTGTGAGTAAAATGTTGAAGTTGATGATGTTCATACTGGTAACTTGTAATAAGAGTTACTGTTTCATGATCCCTTGCAGGCTGTGGTTCAACAAAAGAGAGGAGATGTGACCGGGTTGATTGATGCAAAGCTTGGGAGTGAATTCAACAAGGAAGAAGCCGTCAGAATGATAAAGATTGCGTTGTTGTGCACGAATGTGTCTCCAGCACTGAGGCCTACAATGTCTCAAGTTGTGAGGATGCTTGAAGGTGATCTCAGCGTAGAAGAATCGATCACTGACCCAAATGCAGATGAAGGTGAACTTCACTTGTCTGTAAGGCAGCCCAGAAAGATGGAGCTTGCAGAGGTAGCAAGTGAAACTCAGAGATTAATTCCCTCTTCCGATGCACCATTGAAGGATCGTCATCATCTTAGGGTCAATTCGTTTTAAAAGATACTATGCATTATACTACATTAAAAAAAAATAGATTATTGGGGTTTGTGAATTATAGGAGACTTGGAGAGTGTGATCATAATGACCTTTGATATTATAATATATTTTAATATATAATGTGATTGTTACTGAATGGGACCCTATTCAAGGTGAATAAGGCTTTGAGCTGATTTTTTTTTAATACATACTCAAATGAAGATGCAACCTAACTAGACAAAAGCAAAGTGCAGTGAGAATTTCAAAAGCAGCAATTTGACAATTTCTATTAAGGCGGCTGTTTTGTGTGGTGGATTGGTTTTATCTTTATGAAAGTAATAACCATTGGCAATTGCTGGGCCACAAATCATTCTTATTGTTTGTCTTATATGGAGCATGGTCACGACAGGAATGGATGGGCCGAGGGAAGCTAAATTAATCTCGTTGCTTTATTAATAAATTAATGATTAAAATTTACCAACTCTACTTACCAAATATGTTCCCTCTTATTGTGTACAAAATTTTTAAAAGCCACGTGCAATTGCAATTTAGAAACCCAAATTGGTTTGGCTATGGATGCTTGACTGTTGACGTTGATCTTCGTTGCGGAATAGATGCAGGATGGTTATTGGTTAGCCATTTTTTGTGGAACTTGAAATTCCAATCCGGCAACATAATTGAGAAGAAAACCATTCTTCGCCAAGAACTCAAGAAGCTTGACCACATCAGATATTCATACCACACCAAGCACAAAATTAACCACCAATAACAATTTATAGCCAAGAAACTCATCTTAACCCCAAAAGTGTAGATACATCCGTACACGTGAAGTAGAGGAAAACCAATCTAGAAATGGCAAAATTTCACGGGTAAAATTAAACAGCAAGGCCTTCAATCCAACATAATTTTTTTTTTAGTTGGAAAAAATTAGGTGAAGAAAACTTAACTTAGGGCATCCTTTCGGATGAGGGTTTTAAGCTCAGTATTGGTCTGAATCTGATTAGCACTAATCGTATGTCGAAAGTCAGTGATCAAATCCGCCACTTTATTGCAATCACGAGGTGTATGGGTAAAGCAAACAACCTCAAAGGACTGCAAAATAACTAATGTGTCATCAATTAGCATCTCAATTTGTCATGGGCAAGATCTACTCCCTTTTAAAGCATTAATAACAATAAAACTATCTCCTTCAATTTCAATTTTCGATAACTGCCTAATCTTAGTTTCGCAAACTGCTTCATACATTCCTCTAGCCTCAACCTGGATAACACTCCAATTTTCGTTTGCAATAGCATTCATTGTGATCGTTCCTCCTCTATCATCCCTAATAATATATCCCATTGTTGTCATTCCATTGTTCTTTTTTACCCGTCAAAATTAATTTTGACAAAACCCTGCGGTGGTTTAGTCCAAGTCTTTTTATTGACGTTTTTCTTTTTTCTTACTTCTGAAATCGTGTGAGAATGATTATATAATCTTTCTTGCATTTTTGCTTTGTCCCACAAATTTATCTGTGATTTTATAAATTCGTGTATGCTTCTTGTAGGCCCGTCAATCGGTTGATCGAAAGTGGTTTTGTTTCGATAATACCAGACACTCCACCATATAATACATAATTTAAGAAATAGCGGTTCTTTCAATTGTGCTTTTATTCGTTTGATAATTGACAATACAGAATCACTATTCATTACAAATTGAAGTATGCTATTTGCAATGTTAAGATCTACTTCAGCTAATGTTGTTAATGTCACAGGACATTGTAATAATAGATGCTTCGTTGTTTCTCTTTGATTCTGGCATAATGGATAGTCCGCAGTTACATTCACATGTCGTCGTAGCAACTGATCTTTAGTTGGAAGACCATTTGTACATACTTTCCACAAGAAAATTTTTACTTTTGGTGTAATATCTAATCGCCAAATCCAAACAAATTCACAATCTCTCATACAATGTTCATGGGATATGAATGAGGACGCCGAATGAGTGAAAAACCAGCCATTTTTGCTTGGATGCTAATATAGTCGATCTCTAATTTCATTTTTCGGAATTAAATTTGACGTGATCTTGTTAACCCATTCATGAGGTAACCACAAAGACAAATCATTAATTTTTCATTCCTTATTTTTATCGATGAATTGAGAGACAGTTGCATTTAAATCGTCGAACTAATTGTTAGAGCATACATTTAATAATGGGAAATTCGTTACACATTGATCCTTCCAGAATCGAATACTACGTCCATTCCCTATATGACACATTAGTCCCTCCAAAAATTTGTCCTTTAATTGCATTAATTTAGACCATTGTCACGACATGTTCCTGCTCCTTGAATATTTAAACATAAAGTCTCTGTTTTTAAATATTTTTCAAATATGATCTTGACCCATATGTTATGAGGTTCAACAAGAATTTTCCATAGTAATCTCATCTGCAGAGCTATGTTCATCTGCTTTGCTTTCGTTAGTCCTATTTCTTCTTTTTTCTTAGATCTACATACTCAATCCCATCCAATAATCGGAGTGTGCCTCTCTTGCTTATTCCTCAATACTCAATACTCAACACTAGGTACCACACAACTATCATGTACATAACAATAACCAGGCTCTCTAAAGGGCGACAAGTGAAAAGAAGGAATTACATAGTACAGTCAAAATGTTGAGCTTGATTAAATATTCTTACCATTCTCTATGGCATTACAGTCTCCACTCGTATGCTTCTTCTTGCTTTACCAACACTAAGGGGTGATACTAGATCATCATTAGTAGATCCAGAGCACAAATGGTGCTTCTTCCAAGACCAGCCCAATTTTTATTTACAAAGGTTCTTTCTGTAGCATCTAAAATTTTACAATTTTGTAAGATATTTTGTATGCACTCTATAAGTTATTGAATTTAGAAGAACATTATGATAAAAATTGTAATATTGATGTCTCTATTGAACGTGTTAGATCTCTTGTTGATGATATGTATAAGGCTTATAACACAGGTAGTGAGGCGCCTTCTACGCCTCAATTACCCTCATTGTCCTCCTCATCTCGTCGTTCTTTTTTATCCGTTAGTTCTCGTTTATTGCAAAATCTTACAAAAAAAACAAGATACACGAGTTCACATACGGAGCACGATACTTATCTAACCACTACCTTTGAGTTTGTAGATAATTTTGATATTTAGATTGGTGGAAGCAACACAAGAAGAAATATCCAACACTAGCAAGGATCCCCGCTCAAGTACTAGTCATTCCCGCTTCAATGGTAGTGGTGGAGCAAAAGTTTAGCCAAGGTGGCCACATCTTAGACGATATGAGACCAAGATTGGCCCGATGCTTAGAATCTCAAGTTTGTGTCGATGATTGGAAAAGGGCGGAACTTAGATCACAATCAATGAACTATACGGAGTCATCGGATGATGTTCTAGACGACAACACAAGCCAAGCTTCTTTCGCCAGTTCCGCCGGGTCGTCTTAGGTAAGTAGCCAAGTGGGGTTCGATCGAAGGTAAGAGAACTACGTGGGCTTTGATTCCTCTATGACCCCAAGCGAATACGTAGACAACTTAATATCAAGTTCAAGTCCTTCTTTTCCCAACTCTTCTCTTCCCAAGGGGTGGAATCGAATAGCCGTTAGAAACAGCATACGCGATCGCGGTTCCTTTTCTAACTGTCACTTGGCTCCAACGACTATTTTTATCCTAATTATTATCCACTTACCCATATAAATATCATATCTCACCTTCAATTTCATTCACACCAATCTCATACTCTCTTATCTCTCCCTAATACTTCCCTTCCTAATCTTTTTCAAAAGTGGAAAGCCAAAGCCAGGGATGAAATCCGAAATTTTCAGTACGTACTTCACCAAAGACAATGTATTAGATGCACAATGCCGATATGATGTCAAGTGCAACTATTATAGCTCGAGGTACAAATGGAAGTCGGGTAGAGGTTATGGCATCTTGACTCAACATTTAAAGACAAAACACTTCGAGATTGCCTTAGGTAAGTAACCAAGCGAGGTTCCGTACCAAAGGTAAGAGAACTACATGAGTTTTGATTCCTCTATGACCCCGAGTGGATACGTATACAACTTAATATCAAGTTCAATCCCTTCTTCTCCCAACTCTTCTCTTCCCAAAACAGGTGGAATCAACAAAAAAATAGCCATTTAAACCACTAAACGCGATCACGGTACCCAAAACCACGACCGAGGTTGGAGAAACCGCAGTCACGATTTTTCACCTCCAACGGCTATTTTTTTCAAATTAGGTCGGAACCGAACCGGACCAGGAACAGGCTCTGGAACCGGCGGGAACCGAAACCAAGGATGGGGTTCTTGGTTCCATGGTCTGGTGGAATTGGACACACCACTAGGAGTCTAGGATGGAACGAGGGAAGCTAAGTTTTATCTCGTTGCTTTATTAATAAATTAATGATTAAAAACAACTCTACCCAAATTAAAACCCTCCAAATATGTTCCCACGTACAATTGCAATTTAGAAACCCAAATTGGTTTGACATCCATCGATGGAAGATGTTTGGCCATTTTTGGTGGAATTTGAAATTCCAATCCGGCTATATAATTCAGAAGAAAATCATTCTTCGCAAGAACCTCAAGGAGCTAATAACCACATATACTCATACCACACCAAGCACAAAATTAACCACCAGTAACAAAATTTATAGCCAAGAAACTCATCTTAACCCCAAAAGTATAGATACATCCGTACACGTGACGTAGAGGAAAACCAATCTAGATATGGCAAAATTTCGCAATCAAAATTAAACAGGCAGGCCTTCAATATCCATCATAATACATCAACAATAGGTACCACAACTATCATGTACATAATAATAACCAGGCTCTCTAAAGGGCGACAAGTGAAAAGAATGAATTACATAGTACAGTCAAAATGTTGAGCTAGATTAAAGATTCTTACCATTCTCTGTGGCGTTACAGTCTCCACTCGTATGCTTCTGCTTGCTTTCCCAACACTAAGGGATGATGCTAGATCATCATTAGTAGATCCAGAGCACAAATGGTGCTTCTTCCAAGACCAGCCCAATTTTTATTTACAAAGGTTCTTTCTTTAGCATCCAAACCAAACCAATTTTGCATGTAACAGTAGTTACGTGGATTCACATTTCCTATAAATGGTCAAATGATCCGCTCTTAAGCCTTTCCATACGGGCCTGGAGACCAGATAATGCCTTCTCGTCCATAGGTAGTACTCCGCTGTGGGCGGGATTTTCCGTACTTGAGTTGTCAGATGATGCATTTTGCATTTGATTGTGGGAAGTGACGTTTCCATCCATAGGCATCAAAGGTCTGTTCCCAGAATCCGGGCTTGAACCAGCAGATGCTAGCTGGATGGACTTCATTCGCTCTCTTATGGCATCAAGTGCCCCACTGCCAACTAACCATATGAAAGTCTCAAATCAATGTAACGAGTAAAATTAAAGAAAACTGCAATCATCAAAACACTGAATCAAAATAAAATATCTAAAATTTTACAATTAACTTGAATCGTCCTTGGAGAGGTTAAAAAATGAGCTATTCTACTAGCTATCTGAATGAAGGATTTTTTTTTAACGTGCATTGATGTGTTCCGCCTTTTGGGTGGATCGCACGGGTGCCCGATCGAGGCTCGGAAGGGACCCGGATCTTCTCCAACGGAATGTAACCGGGATAAGCGCGAACCACAAGGTGGCTTGTGAGGGAAGTAACCAAGAAAGGATCGGATTGAGTCCGAATCCTAGGGCCGGAAAGGGGGCTTGGCCGAGAAAGGGCGTTTAGAGTTTAGAGAGTTTTGACGCCTAGGCCTAGAGGAGAGAAACTCAATCAAATTAAATAAGCAGGTTCAATCAAATTAATTGCTTAAGAATAACAATTTGGATATAGTTTCCAGCTGCAGAATAAGTGGGAACACATTAGAAAGAGCCTTTACTAAATTATATAGAAGCCAGCTTATACTAATTGGAAAAAAGACGAAGTTTATTTAATTAAAACGTTTTGAGCATTCTACGAAAGAAAAAAGGAACAGGAGAGAGTAGATGATAAAAAAATTATACCTCCAGAAGCCATGAAGCCTGTCCGCTCATCCTCACTATAGGATGGCGGTAAGTGAAAGTTGGTAGGCTCACTTCTCATATTTTGTGATCTTGTTGCTTCATTCAAGGAGTTTGTATTTACAGGTGACAGCGGTCCTAATTTGGGGGAAGAAAGAGCAACAGGTGGAGGAGTTGCCAAAGGGACACTAGAAGGTGTCCTTCCAGCGGCAGCATTCTTCTCCATCTGGAAAACAGAGAGATATCAACTGCATTAATTATAGTGATCTTCTTAAATTGCATCCATGAAAAACCTTAAAATTTGATTGATGCAAACCTGAGCTAACCCGTCTCTTATGTACGTCCGAAATGCTTCACTGGCATTCTGGAGTTGGGCAAATATATCAACCTGCAATAGACCAACCAAAGTTCATCCAGGCAATTGAAATTATGATATGGAAAAGAGTCGTCATTCCATTCACACAACCCCCTGATACTTTTGATTAGCAGATGCACTTACCTTGGGGTACAGTTGAGTGATACGATATAGTTCATAGAGACCAATGCTGCATGTTTGTTTATCTCCAATTTTCTTAAATATAGCAGCAAGCTCTTGCTGTAAAAGAAATTCCAGGAAAACAGTTACACCACAACAAATAACTTTAGAAGTTCAACCAATTACCAACAAAAACAATTTACCAAGAAAATTAAATTAAGATGTCAAAAGTTACCTTCAGTTGGACATCAGCAGCTGGAGACGGATTATTCGTCACTGAATCACCCCACTGGGGTTGGCCGACTGGCCCTGTAGGTGTCAACATTCGTGCAGCTGCCAAAGTCTTTCACATTGAAAGGATAAAAGTAACAATAAGTGAGATTTTTTATGCTTCCTGATGCCCTTCAGGTATCATGCATTTCCTATCAGCAATACAGAGAATATGCCCAAGAGACTAACAGGAGAATTGTACATGAAAAAGCATATTATACCTGAAGATTAAGATCTATATAGGCAAGAATAATTGGTGGAGGCTCCATGTCTATGGGAACCATAGACAAATGACCTTTAATTGCTGTTCCCTGGAGCTTCACTAGTTCATGCAGAACAGTTTTAACCATGCGCAGTGGTTTGTCATCAGCACCCGCTCTGTTTTAAATAAAGTGCAGTTCAACAGCATAAGAAGAAATGAAGACCATAAATTCATATAAAGACTTTGTTTAATTCCTATGTGCATCAATTACCTTCTTCTGATTTCCTCCATGCCCAATTCTTGCAGATATACATGAATACTTTGTAATATGCGGTCTAGGTCAACATCATAGATAGTGCTTTGTAGTACCTACAGGAAATAAGACCACAACTTTCTTAAAAAAAGAAAGAAAGATAAAGAAACTGCTCACAATCCAAACATGTCATGGTAAAAGAACTGGTCTTGATATCAATTTACTCGTTATCCAGAATCATTATAAACAGAAGGTGTTTCAATCACCATAAATTACCTTTGTCAATTTGATTAGACATTTTACTACCAAATCAGCAAATTTCTGATTTCTGACAGCAATCGATTCACTCGATGGAGGGGCTGGCCACCTTGAGAGGTCAAGTGGACGTAACAAGTTTATGAGGACAACAAAAGAAGCTGTCCTTTCCGCATTATCCTGCATTTGCACAAACAAAGATCAGATTAATGCTTTACGAGCATGAAAAAAATGAAGGTTAACAATCCCATAGTAACCAACCAGAATCTTAAGCATCAAGACATTCAAAGCTTTCAAAAGCTGGCCACCGTCATCCATACGTGGAACCCGTTCATCCAAAAGCCAGATAAGCAGCTCAGTAATAAGATTGTTCAGAGTACTTTCCATCACAGCATGAGCAAGCCTCTTGTTCTGAAATGTCTGCCATAAACCCCAAATAGCTAGATCATCAGTAAGATCACAATGAAAATCTACTAAAACTGGCACATGAATGAAAGAACAACCTGCATGAGAGTGTTCAGGACATATTTACAAGACCTCGAAGAAGCTCCTGTTAAACTAAAATCGAATGTTGTCGCAACCTGTTTCAACAAATCACAAATTTTGATGACATAATTACTAAAATTAACATAAAAAGAAGCCAATTCAACGCATTCGTGCCTTGTTTGCCAAGCATGATACAAGCCGGTCAGCATCCTTGACAATATCATCCATAGCACTTCCATCAGGATCATTTATTCCTTGAGCCAAGTCATGGCATACAACTTTCATTCCTTCCACAGACTATAAGGAAACATGTAGTTAGATACTTGAAGAGAAGGACATGTAAATAGCAACTTTTCTTAAAAAATTATTCAACCACGTAAAAGCATGTTTCTGAAATCAATGTAAAATCAAATAACTAACAACAGCCACAAAACATCTATCCAGTATTGCTTTAGGGCTAAGATTAGCCACCCTGCTTCATAGAAAAAGTATGCATTTTCAAGACTAGTTTATAAAGATCCATACCTGTTCCGGAGAACCATAAGATATAATATCCAATGCTTCATTCCAGTCTGTAGGTCCAGCAACACCAACAATTGGCCTTGGTAATATGTTTCTCTCCATGTTAACTGCAGGATGAGGATAAGTTTCCCTGCAGAAGAGACAATGTTAACGTTAGAATGTAGGTGAGAATCTAACTCAACAAAAGGCATTAAAATAATCAGAATAGCAAGAAGAAAGGCCCTTAAACTACCTAACAAATGTAGGTCCAGGAAGAGATCTTGCAACTTCACCACTTTGTTCTGCCATTTCAGATCTGGTTGATAGGATATACATAGTATGAGAAAGATCCAGATAGAATGCAAGAATTTTAAATATAATTAACTGATATGACAAAAAAAAAGATGATATGAAATGATATCAGATACAGAGCACATGTAATATCAGACAATATGGACAAGTACCCATGGTTATAGCATTTGGGACAATATTTTTTGCAAATGTAAAAATCCTCAGACTTGTTTACACTTAAGACAAAAAAAATAAATACTACAAAGAGAATAGCTACTCATCCCAAACCTACAACATATAATTAGAAGATACAGATGCTTAAAAAATACTTAAAAATGGGTATTAATTAGAAGGAAATTTTTTGCCACATATAAAGCCATGAACCTTACATCACCAAGAAAAAACCGAGGCAGGTAACAAGAGTAGTAGAACAAGAGGTAAAACTTCTTGGTTCTGGATAACCAGGAACTTGAGCACTAGTTTCTTTCTTTCTTTCCATATTTGCAGTAACTACACCAAAGAACATGACCTATAGAAGCAAAATAGTGTAATATGCAGTATTTACCCATTATCCCGAACTGCACGTCTAATCAAGGTAGCTCTGACATCACCAGGCCGGCCTTCCCTTCTCTTATCCATTTCCCGTGCCTATAGACAAGATAGATATGAGAATAAGGATACAGAACTTCCAACAAAATAGAGAGAAAGTCAAAGTTCGTATACCTTTAACTTGAATTTTTCATCAATCATACTTCTCTGTGCATCTGTTAGCTTCCCTAAATATCTCCAAATATCCTCACCTGAAAGTAATTTAGTTATTCACATGTCAGATCAGCAGGCTTAGATTTTGTGGGTTTACATTTTTCACTCATTAAGAATGAAAAACATAACCAGCAATATTACTGACATAAAACAAGAGCTTCTTTGCATACCTAACATCTTATAGCCAGTAGCTAATGTATTAAGAGCAGCTTTTCTGATATCACCATCCCTTTCAGCTGTTAGACTTGCAACAACTTGCAGATTCTTGAATTGTCCACTTACCTGAGCACAATTAAGTAGTGCATAAGCACTATAAAATTGATAAAAAGAATAACTAGCACCTTAATCAAGCTTACCTCTGCTCCATGATTGTCAATGAGAAAACTGATGAGATCAGCACATTCTATTCTTGATCGGTTATTTTTTGAACGAAGACCTTCTGAAACATATGGAAAATATTTTGCTGCTGGGTAGATGCTAACAATTTGTTTCATTAATTCACGAATCTTCTCTCTCACTTTCTCCATGTTATGCCCAGACTGAAAGGAGACCGTTAAGAATGTCAAAACCAATATTAGAAAGTTACTGTTAAAGTGTCAGCATAACATATCATAATATCACAGCAATATATCTTAAAAATGAAAACATACATAGAAACCAGCAAACAGCTAATAGCTCAATTTACGTCCTTTGTATTTTAATTTGTACATCTACAGTCCACAATACTACCGTTCTTTCTGGTTCTAAAATCATTAAAACATGAGATTCGCTAAAATGCACAGCATTGCGAAAAAATCAGTAAAAATTTTCATCAAGCACTTAATATAACAAAAATAATGAAAGATAAATAGAAACCAGCAGATAGCTAATTGCTAAATGTAGGTCCTACTGTATTTTAATTTGTACATCTGCAATCCACAATGTTACCACTTTTTCCAATTCTAAAATCATTAAAACATGAGGTTCAATATACACACATAACCTTATAAAAAATGCAGTTAATTTTTATCAAGCACGTCAAAAAATTCCACATTCATCTAGCACTTAATACCATAGATGTGACTATAAAAACTATGCAAGTGGAAATAAGATTATGTATCGCATCAGATATCATAAAAGCTGATCTAAATGAAACAATTTAAGAACAAAGAAACTGAGGATAAAGCAATTAATAAACCAAAAAGAAAATTTTATATGGGTGGGGGGGGGGGGGGGGGGGGGTTGACCTTCTCCATCAAGCATGGAAGAAATATTGCTGCTTCTGATTCAGTGAGCGCATACTCCTCATTCCTTAATGTCTCGAAAAGTTCAGGTAGAAACTCCAGTACCTAGGAAACAGGGGAAATTTTTGGGAAAACAAATAATATAAATACTGAAACATCAAGGGACCTAAAACAAGTTGAGATCAGCATGTGGAATATGTACAATACCTTCAACAAGCATGTAGTGTTGGACTCGCAAATCCGCAAGACAAACCATCTTAACAGTATATCTAAAACCTCCACAACATCCTTGTCGATAGATGGAAGGCCCTATTACATTGAGAAGCTCACTCAGTTAAGACTGTCAGTGCACATTCCTAGTAACAAGTAAATCACAAGAAGAATTACCCTATGAAGCATTTCTATGCCATCTACATGCTTCTTGAAGTCCGTGCTTAGGAGCCTTTTACTCAGATCTTCTCTAAAAAATTTCACTAGACCAGTCTGCAAGAAAAAGCATATTAAATGCCAACAAGCAAACACAGTCTAGAATATTATTCTTTTGTAAACCACAAATACAAACCTCAAGCTCTAGAATTTGCTCTGCACGAGGCTCTTCAAATTTAAACCGACGAACAACCATTCTCTCCCTATCCTCCTGTAAATACAGGCAAAGGTAAATTACACATTTTTTGCGGTTGAAGAATCAAGTTTAATTAAATTCAGAGACATTGAAAGGTCCACCTTGTATGAATCCTTCACATTTAACAATGGTTGAGATTGGATAGCAATGTCATGAACTGACATTATAGATTCTGCCCTTGAGCTCCTCATTGGCGCAGCTCTCTTACAATGTAAGAATCATTGGTTAATTCAATTCCTTGGAAGGGATTACTAGAAGCTCTAGGTTTTGCATTAGATCAACTACTTACTGAAGGTTTGTTTCCATGTTTGGGCAAGCGATCAGTGTGACTGTTTGAGAGACCTTTCCCAACCCTAGCAGTGTTCTTCCCAGCACCTGCAGTTGAAAATCCTTGGCTAGCATCATGTAGTTCTGCCAAAAAGAAACATCAAACACAAGTCAGTACAACAAACAAGCTTGGAAAGTAAAAAAAAAAAAAAAAAACATTATGAGCACCTGGCAGAGCTCCATATGGCTTTAATCGCTCCACAATGAGAGCTAGTGCTGGGCCCTGAATATCTCTTAAATTCTTAGTTACCTGGAGAGTTATATGGCATGGAATACATCACTGATTATTGCTAATAAGAAAAACCTATAAGAATAAACCATCGAGAAAATATTTAATGTACCATTTCTGGGGGACAAGCTCTCAAAATTTCACAAATACATGCTTCTGAAGCTTTCCGTACATCTGCTGATTTATCCTGAAATTTAAAACCCACAAATATTTATCACAAATGAGAATATAATACGATTATCCAAGTTAAACATAAATATATTTAACCAATACCGTCATGGCAGTAGCAGCTGGTTTAAGCAGATTGACAGCATCAGGAAATTGATCCATCTTTGCAAGATGTTTAGACAACCAGTCAAACAGATCTTTGCGCCCTTCAGCACCATGTTTTTGGTCCAACAGAGCAGCCATGATATAAGGAATCTAAATAGAGAAACATTATCAGGAGAAACAATGAATTATGAGTAGAATCGCTTAGAGACAACTGTTGGTTAAAAAAAGCTAACCATTTTATCAAGATGAACCGCAGTGACCCACAAATCTAACGTTGCCAAGGTGCACTCTCTCATTTGCTTTTTGTTGTCACCAAGGCATTTCAAAACATCAGAAAGAATACCCTGTACAATAAAAAGCCACAATATGGGGTAAGAAGAAAGGATATGCCTGAGGCGGGGTCTGGGGGCCAAGATGTGCCCCAAAAGGATCGAGAGGGTGTGTCCAGAGCGGCCCAAAAACACGAAAAGGGGAAACGGAAAAAGAACAATGTTCTTCTCTGCTGCCTTGCCAAAGCATATAAGAATAAAAAACAATTGAGACCGACCTTGCTTGCCTTCTCCACACCAGGACCCATGGCAGATGCAACTGAACCAACAGTTACCAGGGTTTCTGACACCAGTTTCTTGTTACTGTCATACAAACGCCCTCGAAGAGCACCAAACAACTCTCCTACAGATCAAAAAATATCTTAGTTATGCAAAACAATTTCTATGTAAATCAAGCACAAAGGAAAACCGAAAACACACAGCTAGAGGATGTACCAGTTCCAGTGGGTAGAATACGTTTATTGGCATCATCCAATATCTTATTTACAGCCTCAATTGATTCCAAACGTACCTAAAATGATAGGAAAGGCTGATAAACATTGGCAAAATAAAACGAAAGATATCATGTATCCCTGGCCAAATTAGAAGCTGTATATGACCACCAGTTGCATTATACTACATAACAGGTGCAGAGGAGAATACCTTCCAATCAGTGCTCTCAAAATTCTTAAGCAGCGTAGGTGTTATTTTTCCACTTATATCTTCCCGGGGTAAACCCTCCAATCCACCAGCTGACACAGATGATAGCTCTGATGCTTTCACTGCTCTTTTGGGAGCTGCAGATGAACCCTGTTTATAACAAATTGCAGCATTAAATACTAATGGTCAATGTGGGTTGAAAAAGTTAAAAGGCATTGATTCATTCAGTACGAAACCAGCTACCTCGTATGGATTTTTCTCATACTCGGCATCAAGTGCACTCAGAAGAGCAGGCTTGACATCTACCATAAACCCCTTGATATCTGAGGAAAATAAATAAAGCACCATATAAATTTTTAATTGGCACAAGACAAGAGCGTAAAATAAACTGCATATACAGGGAGGAAAAAAAGTCACCTGGACCAACAAACTTATGCAGAGCTCCAATTAGCTTAATAGTAGCATTTCTTGTGGCTGCAGCACTGGATTGTAGTCCTGTCTCCTTGCAGAAATCAATTAAATCCTTCCAACCAGAAAAATAACAGGTATTTCAATAAACCATAGAGCTTCCAGTAGAAAAAGAATTAGAGGGCAGCTGTTATACGGCCTACCTTCAATTTTACATGGGAGATGCCAAAATCATCAACTGCAGAAACCATCCACAAAATGCCCTCACTGAGAACCTTGGGATTCTTGTGCTCTTTCATAATTTTGCACAACTACAAAAAGTAAATGCTCATAAGAACCACTTGCAATTAACATAACTAGTTGACATGTGAGAATATATAGATTGAACTTAGTGAAAACAACAGAAAATAAGGTCTGCCTTCCGACAGCAAGATCTGGGTGAAACAGAAAGCTTACTCTCTCAAAAATGAAACCCGGACCCACAGCTTCTGAGAAAGATGTAAGACACTTCATTGCCTGTACTCTAGTCTTAATATCCGCAACCCGTTCACTCATGCCTGCAATCAGTTATACACCAATTTCAGTTCAAATAGTTACAAATAACAAGAAAGGAAGACACAAATCATTAAATATTAGAAATGTCAACATGAGTTGCAAAACGATGAGCCGCATAATGATCCTACAGAAGCAAAAACAAGTCTTTATTGAGGGAAACAGACATTAATGGCTTAAATCAAACACCTTCCGTCTCCATATAATCAACTAGTAATTTGCAAAAATTGTTTTTATTCTCATTTAGAAATATATTCAACAATTCCTGAAATCTACAAGCAGCAGACTTTGCTAAAAACCTTGCCAAGATAAGGCTTTTCTGGGAAATAAACAAATAAATAAATAAAAATAAGATCACAATAGTAAACAAAATAATGTGGAGAAGGATCAACCAGCAGCAATAGTTACTCAGGAAAACAAAGTTGGTTCACAGAATCATGAGAGCATGTCCAAAAAAAGTACCCACCAAGAAGGCATAGTACGACACACTTCTTCGGAAACTTTTTTGCATGGGTTGCTATGTGATTGATAGTTTCTATTGTTTGTTGTTGGACCTGCAAATAACAACAAGGTAAGTTATCCCATGCAATATCCTGCTCATCTTTTCAATACTTAAGCCTACAAACCTAACTGAAAAATCATACTGTCTTCAGTATAATCCCCTAAAAATAACTAACAATGCATGATGAAATCAAAACATGTAGATGTTTTCTAAAGAAGCCATCACTGACATCCTTGATTCAGTAGAACATGACCATAACACCAAAGTGATACAATATACTACCTCTGTCCAGAAAAGACAGTCATTTTTAGCACTCAAATTTTGTTAAAAATGTCTGTCATTAGAGTTTTAGGATATCATTTATTTGTAAGTTACAAGCAGTGACGGACAGAGAACAAATTTCAAGGAGGGGCACGATTTCTCCTATGAAGTTAATAATTCATGAATTATCGACTAGTTTAGTTAGTCAATATTCTTAAATATGAAAAATTCATACTTATTTAATTATAAAAGGGAGTAAAGTAGTAAATGTGAATGAAAAAAGACTAAAATAGAAATATAATTTGAGAATTGTCGACGAGTTTAGTCAGTCAATATTCTTAAGTATGAAAAATTTATACTTATTTAATAATAAAATTTTATCGAGGAAAGTATTTAAATGTGAATTGAACCTTGGTGGAATGCATATAAAGTTGAGTAATAAACCATTTTAACTAGTTAATTTTCATGTTTTTAATACAAATTATATATTTTAAGTTTATCCATATTCAAATCTAAAATTTACATACATATTATTAACAAGTCCGACCGAAGGAGGGGCACGGGTCCACCCATGCCCACACCTAGGTCCGTCAATGGTTACAAGGTTTGCTATTGGAAAATGCACATTTTGACCCTTTTGATGCAACTTCCCTTTATTCATTGGCTAGAAATGATGTGGGTCATCAATAGTTTATAAATTTTAAGAAAAAGTTTATAGTGTTTTAGAATTCCTTAATACTTGTGCCAAAGCCTTAAATAAAAATCTTTAGTCAACAGAGGGAGTACCCACAAGTGCACAGTCCCACTCACACACAGTACAAGTTATTCGGTCTATCAAAAAAAATTAAAATGAGAAGTCCATCATCCTCCACCTAGTGGCTGGTTCGCCGAGAGCCTCAGAAACAATCATACTGTGAACAACAGACTTACAGTTGTACTAAAATATCATATGACGTATATACATGACATTTAGTACGAGTAGTACCAAACAGAAAAAGTTAAGAGCTGAAACCTGAACATTTTTCTCATTCCATCCAGGAAGAGCACAGAGCAAACGTATCAAAATCTCCACTGACTGGTCAAGATCTTGAATGCCCTCTACTTGTGTTTTCAAGGAGCCAATTGCTGCATTGATTAAGCTCTTCAATGTGAAGCAAGTTTAACAAATTGGTTTAAGTAATAACAATAAAAAGTTAGAAGGCACAGCATGCAAGTTCAAGTTTATGACCCGAAATAACGTCTTGTAATTTCTTGAAATAAAATACCACAATCATCTGCCTTCCAAACAAACATGCACCCAGAATCCAAACAAAAAATAAATCAACTTTCAGCATCTTAGGTGCTAATCATGATGAATAGAACCATGAAAATAAACAAATTTGCATCTTTACTGAATTACAAGCACTAAACCTGGAAAACAACACTGGGCCAAAGACTTTCTTTTCTACCAAAATAAACCATCGCATAGCCTCAATAATAAATAATTCCGATGTCATAGCACATACACTATGTATTAAACCCCAAACCTTCAATCCATTATTTCACCTTGCGCAAAAAATAAAAATTATCACGAAAATATTAAAAAAAAAGAGTAACTTTGAGGATAATATTAATCAACCTTCAAGCCGATCTTTCCATGCAGCACTCTTTAATTGAGATATAGATTCAGCTTGTACAAGAGAACCCACTTTACTTTCAATTTCCTCAAGGCTCATCTCTCCAGGCTGCAACAAAGCACGTTCAACTTTAAAAGAAAATTCAGAATGCAGATGATACAACACAGGGAAAAAACAAATAATAAAAGGTCCATGTGGCATGTCTAGCTGACATGTTAACTTTAGCTTGTAAGGCCTAATATAAAAGCAAATGAAGCAGTTATGATGGGAAAAAAATCCTAATATAAAACATCTCTGATCTCATGCCACATCGCCCCTAAGACTACCTCAACATCTTCAGGTACATCAGGTTTGGAAGCTTTCTGCTGTGCAACACTCTCAGATTTCTTGCTGACTGCAGGCTTGCTAGATGCTCCTTTCTTGTTAACAGGCTGTCAATATTGATTAAGAGATTACCAAAAAAAATAACCAGAAGTAAATCACATAACTCATCATTCTAAAGCAAAGGTTAATAGAGAAGAAAACTCACAGCTGCCTGAACAGGCCTTTTACCACTAAGCATACTCGCTGCTGATCGTCTTACTGATGCATTCTCTGAAGCCTGCAAGCACCCATCAAACTTGAACATTTTAAGCTGCCTCATATAAGTAAACATATTAATAATCGTCAATTAAATACAAAAAGGTCCAAAAAAAAAAACTGAAATCCACAAAATAGATTCACAAGAGCATTGTGAGTTTACAAAGACACTCTAAGTCTCTAACCTAATCCTGACACGACTGTACATACTTAGTTGACACACACAGCTAAAAACCAGTATACAGTTTGCATAACTGACTAAATCTAGAGCTGTAGGGGTGACAACCCAACGCCTTGCTCCTCAGTAACACACTACAGTATTTGGTTGTTTGCCTCCTCACACTTCAGTCCCAGCCCCATGACCCCATGACCCTAGGCGAGTAATGATGTTTTATTTCAACATAATCACAAAATTAAACAGAATTCAAAAAACCAAAGGACTACCTACCACGACAACTCACCTACCCATCTTGCCCACTCAACTCTCCTCTCAGACCACTCAAATTCAGATGTGTACCCCTAAAGATCCTCTCTGATCATTATTGCCTATTTATCTGCAAAAAAATTTCAATTTCCTTCGCCGTTTTCTTTCTGCTTCAATACATTCTTGTTCATCTAGTTTACACACAAAACATCCATGCTCAAATTTGCATCTATCCTCACACTTTAATTGCAACAAAGGATTAGTTTTTGTGTGTGTGTGTGTGTGTGGTGGTGGTGCAGACTGGTAAAGGCTAAAAAATGGTAGTGAAAGATATTTATATTCAAAGAAAAAAAATGACAAGAAAAAAAAGGTAGACTAGGTTGATAAAAAATTGAAAATGGACATACCCCAAAACCAGCTCCACCTGATGCTTGTGCAGTAACTGACATATTGATGTGCAATGTGTGAGCACCATATGTTAACATGTAATAATAATTCAATATGACAAAATCTGAGCAAGCACTAAATCATAGAGAAAAACAGAAACATAAACCTGTGCTTCCAGCAGAAGGTTGACCACTTCCTGAACTACCAATCATGTCAGAAAGCTTCTTCCTCCTGACATCATCCAATTTCTCCAGTGACCTTTCCAATGGTCTCATGCCAACGGACTACAAAATTGAAACTGCTAACAGACCCATTCCTTGAAAAAAATATTTAAATTGAAGATAGAGAAAATTTATTCAAGAACCCTTACCTTAGCTATTGCAGCCAAAGCAGAAAAGGCAGCATCCCTTACCTCTGGAGTACCATCATTGAGACACTGAAAAGAAAACCAATACAAAAATAAAGCAAAATCTGATAGAAAAGGCACCGGTATTACCCTGCTTGTTTTTTATCTAAATCAAGAGGATAAAAATGTTGGGTAAGCAATAGAAGTATATATAACAGAGTGACAATATAGATATTTCAAATATTTAAACATCTGTCTTGTTGCTATAACTTACAGAGTATGAACATGAATTTTTGTAACTATATTAAAATCTACATTGGTAACATCTTACGAGCACGTTTGTTAAAAGTTGATCCTCTAAAGACACCTACGCGCATTTTCTTTAAATTCTTTCCATAACAAATCAAAAACAGGAAATGAATAACATCTTTCTTATTCTGAATATAATAATATCCATGTAGGCATTATAACATCCCCAGTACAAGTCAATGTTCACAAGTCATACAAAAAAAAACACTCCGGAGAAAATATTTTAGTTAATAAATCTATTTATATGATAGTGTACAAAAAGCTAAATTAATCTTCCTTGTCATTAATGTAATACACAAAAAAGCTAAATTAATTTTCCTTGTCATTGATGTAATACTGTCACGTATAAATCATATACTTTTTGCTTTTTGAACTTTAAGAAAGGAAAGGAAACCTAGAAGATGGAGGTAGTGCTGCCCATAGAGCTCTACAGAATTGTTAGGTGGGGGAGGTTATGTCCAGAAAGCTGGGCCCCCATCAACCAACTGTTTTTCACATTAAAGCCCAAAAACTACATGATAAATCATTACACTCATTTGGTAACATAAATAGAAACAACTACGGAGTATATAAAAACTTCTCAACAAGAAGTAAGAAATCAAAGGACTATGAGAAAATAAGGACATACCTCCATACAGATTGGTACATAATCTTTGTGAATTTTCAGAACGACGGCCTTGTTGCTAGTCTCAATACAAAATGTCACCCAGTTTAAAGTTAATGACCGAACAAGTGGAACTTTATTCTTAACTGCTAACTTAACATCTGCACAAATACCAATATGCATCAAATACAGTTCATCAGAATACAGCAGATACTACAAAGGGCAGAAGAAAATATTATGAAGGAAAACTGTTCATAAACCATAGAATAAGAACTCTATTTTGGCACCCAATATTTCAGTCAGAATGTTGACTTAAATTAAGTTAATGTAACACATCACTTTTTCGGCACTTTGCACACAAACTGGGAGCACCTCAGTTTCTCTTCATATAACAATGATGTTACCAAAATGAAAAAGTGCATATCCAGACTCTTGCAAATTTTAGCAAATATTAAACTCTAACAGCAACCCAAACTCCCAAAGCAGAAAGTAATAGAGAGTGAGAGTTTTGTACATCAACATCATTCTAAATAGAAAGCACGATTACTGTCCATTGCAGGAAGTGTAGCGGAAAAATGAAATTACCTTCTACTGTATCAACGAGATTTACACATCCTGCCGTGTGCATTGCTTGAAGGGTTTGAGTTAGAGCCTCAGTTAGTGTAGGTTTTTTCTCCTTCAATTTTTCCTGAAAAGGAAGTGAGAAATTGATCATCCTGTCCGATGAATAGAAAAAAATGGAAAAAAAAGATAAACAATCATAGATCAAAAGAACATTATGCGTTGATGTTTAATAGAAAAAGGAAAATAGCAGGAAAAGAAATTGCGCCAAATTCACAAGACTATGATACCAATCACATATGTAGCAATGCAAACTAAATTAATACTCATTACAGATACAGTGGATTACTATAAGCCAAGCTCTACTCATTATAATCCACAGCAGTTACACAAGTAACCATAGTTCTTTGCATATGTCAGAAAATAATACTCATCATTTTCACTACAAAAATCACACATATTATAAGAGAATAATGCAGATTACAAACATTGAACAAATGTGTGAAACGTAAATTATATATGTACATTACAGGAGGTAAAAGATAAACCCAATATAGCCATAGTGTCCAACTTACAAGTAAAACAGGCAACAAGGAACGTGATGGTGCAGAAAAATGGGTCCTTAAACCCTTGGCAAGGTTCCCAATTGCTTGTATAGCTTCTACAGAAACAGCCATGTTCACGTCGGTGGCAAGCTGGGAAACATCATTTATTAAACTAGAATAATTGCACAGGCAAAACAGTATAGTAAATAGAAAATGTCAAAATTATATTCATACATGCTAATATACCTTTTTAAGGGTCCGACAAACTTCTGAGAAGTCACCAGGTGCAATTTTCTTTGTTGAAGCAAGCTTAGTCAATTCTGCAACTGCTTCCTTTCTTTCAGACCACTTTGCAGCTTTCTGAAAGAAGAGAAGCCAAACTAACAATGATAGCAGTCCTCTAAAAAAATAAAATAAAATGGATTTCGCAAACAGTTTACACTATTATTTTTGTAGGGATTAGTGAAGAGTAAATGAAATAATGTAAACACATGATACAAAACATATAGCTACAATACTCTATAAGAGGTACAAGCCAAGGACTAACCACTCCTTCCCAAAATGTTGACTTCTCCAAGGGTGCTAGTATATCAACTGGATCAACTAGATCATATTCATCTATTTCTGAAGGCACTGGAAAAAAAAAAGAGGATCAGTTTCTAAGTCCAAAAAAGCTAGTTAAATTACATCTTCATTCAAATTCTGTAAACTGCGAAATAATTATATTGCAGAACTTCATCAATGGATGGACATCCAAGCATAGAACCACCTCTATTTCATCACAACTATAGAGACATCAAGGCTTCATAAGATGATGCCTTTCTAGAAGCAGTTGTTGGTTTACCTTCTGGATTTGGCATGGTTCTCATTTTAGAAGTTGATGTGAATTACACCGGTTTGTTCAATCCAATAAAAAGAAGTACAAACTCACATAGGCAAATTACTAACCATCAGCTGAAGACTCTTCACAAGGTCCAGTTGCTGGAAGATCAGAGACAGCTTCTTGTTCCGGTTCCTTATCTTGCTCTGATCTGATAAAGACACAAAAAATAAAAATCATTATCGACAAGGAGGCATAACGTGACATCAAAAATTTGCTTCCCTCACAGAGTCTTACAAGAAACACAATAAAAAATGATTTTTTATTCCTTTTTCAAAAAAATTAACTTAAAACAAAAAATATATTGTGCCACCAGCAGAAAATAAGACATAAATTGAGCATTACACTTAAACAGCAACAATGTTAAAAGTAACACAAATATTCCCAAGTATAAAAAAGTTCAGAGAGTAGATCATAGTGAAACTGACAGAATAATCAACTGATAAAGAAATACTAGAGTCCACTGCTCCATTTAATAAGCAACTCAAGGCCAGGAATCTAGCTAAGAAACAACTGGTCTTTGTATCCTAAGATACTTGTCCATTTTTTGTCATTGATCCTTACTGTTGTGACTTAGGACTTCCTAAAATCTAAATTATCAGGCAAATTTCAACAACTCAAAATAGGTATTGTTTCAAACTCAATTTTCTTAGTCTGTAAAACCATCAAAATGTTATAGAAAAGGACAGGAGGCAACCGAAATTGGGTATAAGATTGCAGTGAAGCACAAGCAAACAAAAAAACTTAGTACTTTGAGCCAAGTTATCATAACTATTTAGAAACTCCGCACCCGTCAAACGATTTATCATGCAGTGACCAAGACTAAAAACCAAAGATCCATTGACATATACACACAGCAGACAAACATTTCGTCCAAAAAAATTTATTCTACAAGAGATATTTAATTGACAAAGAGACAAACCTTATTTTCCGTGTAGGCTTGGCTGTCCCAGAGACATTGGCAAGCTCAGCTTCTAACTCTTTTTTCTAAAGAAGCAGAAACAAAATCAGAAAAAAGAAACATAACAGAATATATATCTCATGGAATACAATAAACACATGAATAATCATACCATTGTATCTCGCATTTTCTCAAACAAAATAGATTTGACAGGCTCCTTTCCAATCCAGCGGCATAGCTCGAGAGTTACACCTTTTGACGAAGCACGAACATTTTGATCTTGATGGTCAAAAAGTTCAGGTAACATCTTGAGAATCCTTTTTGGTGGCACAATCTTTGTACCAAATTCACTGAAAAAGCCAGACAACATTGCAAAAGGTGTTAATCAAGCAAGATTGAACTGCAATTATTCCCAGCTTGCTTAGACATACAAATTAAGCAGACCAACCTCAAAGCTTGAAACATTACATCGATAGCGGGAACAACAGCCTTCGCCACTTTGTTTTTAATTGCTTTCTCCATAGCATCCTAAGATGAAAACCACGTAAGGAAGAAAATTGAAAGAAAGAAGATAAAAGAATCATTTCAAAGAAAAATATATACCAGAAGATAATACCAAAGAAACTTGAAAGCAATCACTACATTTAATTGATCATATTACCAGTTAGGTTCCCTCTATTCAGCTTGAAAACGACAATTACCAAAATCCAACATGTCTAACACCAAATGTACATGTACAACCAACTTAATCTTTAGTAGATCATACCGAATCAAATCCTCGTAATATTGTCACAAGGTAAGCCATATCACATGCAATCAGCTCAGAATATGAGGTCAACAATGTGACTCACAATACCATTTCATGGATATCCTGTCATTTCATCATCATATCCACCATGATGGCATGACCTTATGGATTTACAAGCTGTCCAATTATGGTAGGCCCCACTAAACAATCTCACAGCTTTAGAGTTATGACCCAAGCAGAATTGCCAGTTTGTGTATAAAACCACATAAAGCGAACCGATTCCCCCCCCCCCCCCTTTAAAGGAAATCATCTTAGTTGTCTTTCATACAAGAAACCCAGCTTAGCCATAGCATAATATAATGCATCTCCAAATTTTAAAGATCAGCATATTGCAATCTTAGTTGGTAGAGAGAAACCACACAGCGCAATGTAGATTGTAGAATAGGTTGCTAATAACTACAAACAGATTAGTACAAACCAAATTCAATAAAGTATGAGTTTCAGGTTAACAGCCGACAATGACAAGAAGAAGTGCACGTAGGAATTGAAAAAAAAAATCATACCAGGAAAGCCTCAACCGCCTCAAGCTCCACCCATAGAAGGAAAGCTGTCTGTGCTTTCTCCACAGTCTTAGTTCGCCCGGTAAGACACTTGGCCACAATGGAATCACATATTTCTTTTGCATATCTATATTATATATGATGGCATCATAAAAATGCAAAAAGGTAAGTTCAAATCACTGCAATAATTCAGAGAAGATATAAAGGAAGCTTCATTCACCTCCCAGCATCAGCATCAGCAGCTCTTTGAAATGCAATTAAGGCGTCCAGTGCTTTCTCCTGCACCGGCGCATTCGAATCCGCCACTGTCTTTCTGAAAAAGGGTGCTGCCAAATTTTCCCGGAATACGAAGTTCAAAAAAAAAAGAACAATTTTGAATGAAGGGGGGCGGGGAATCAATCAAGTTCCAAAGATAATGAGCTCCGAGAGACCAAAATTCCTCAGATCTGACCAAGTGAAACAAAAGCAAACCCTAAAACCAATTCACAAACGCGGACAAAATAAGTACCGAATTCGCGAAGGCGAGGATCCTTGGGATCGGATATAGAGTCGCAGACGGCAGCAAGGTCGATATTGGCGTCGTTCCGAACCTTCCAGTTCTTGTGCACCAAGCGATCTTCCCAGGGCAATTTCTTAGCCTCCTTTAACAACTTCTCGTCCTCAGTAGACATTTTTATATCCTCTTCCTCGTCCCTCTATGTACAAAAAACCAAGCGTACAAGCAAATTCCACCTCCGGCGGCCGATCTGAATCGGTCCGCAGCTGCAAACTCCACAAACCCTAGAATGCACCTCTGTATGTGTGATCTCCCAGAAGATCGGAGAAAATAGGATCTGTAATTCGCCTTCTACCGCGCGGTTTCTTCGATTATTAAGGTTGTCTATGTGCTACTGCCGGCGACCATAGAGAGAAAAAGGGAGGGGAACCGGAAATTGGGAATTGAAAGTTGAAAGGAAGAAGAGATAGAAAGGACAAAATGAGATGAGGAGAGAAGGAGCGTTTTGATTTAATTTTAATTTATTAATTGGTACGCCTGTAAGTAATGTAATTCCAACGCGCAATCCGAGAGCCTGAGAGGACGAACGAGTAAGACTGCGTCATAAAGTGTTTATACGGAGAGTGTGAGCACGTGGATTTTGTAGAGTTAGAGTGAGTAGTGGGGCGGGCCCAGAAGAAAGTGAAGGGCAAGGTGGCAAATACATTTAAATTTGGGGTTAGAGCAGGGAAGGGGTCGGGTCAGGTGATATGTGTGATCAGCGGTTTCGACTTCAACTTAGGTAGTTTTTTCTACCGGTTTCGGCACTTCTCGTAAATTTGTATTTTCTTCGTAGAGAAATCTATAAAATAAAAATATGTACTGTATATAATTGTTTTGATATTCCAACTTGAAAGATGAGAAAATTACAAAACGAAAAAGAATAAATTACTGTATTTTTTTTTCTTTGAGCAATAGAGGTTATAATGCACACTTAAATAAATAAATTGTTAAGATTTGAAAAAAATCATATTATTCTCAAATTTGTTTAGGGTTTAAACTTTAAAGGCTGCACTTGCGTTTACAAAGCTTATTAAACCGCAGTTGCTTAATAAAACAGTTTAATTAGGTGAAACTTGCTTGATTTGTACTCTATAAGTAGTTGAAAGTTGGTCCATACTTGTTCACTTCCTTTTTGGATAATCGGATACTAAACTAATTCCAATCAGGAAAAGAAAGTGTAGTGGCCTAGTGGGGGTGGACTAGTGAGGACTTAGACTAAATAGATTCATGATTAGAGGCGGATCCGGGTGTATGCATGAAGACTTCGGTATTTTCCTCCGAACTGTTAATCGGTCTCATTGACTTGGGTTTTGCTAGCCATTTTGTCATCCTTACACTTGGTTTTGGGAACTCGCCCCAAACTTTTGCTGCAAGCATATATATATATATATATATTCAATTTCGTCATTGACCCGACTAAAGTCGTTATGCCGAAATCAAAAGTAATTTAACCCCATTTTACTAACTAGTATAGTAAGCAAGCAAGGGGTCGAACCTAAGAGAATCAGTGTTTCCAAACAATCAGCAAATGACAGGAAGTTTTAGGTTTAAGCAAGCAAACAGATTTAAATTTCAAATCAATTAAAAGAAAGCAGAGTTTATTCAATAAATTCCACATTTTCAATCCTTCGATCATTGATTCATCCACTTTTCTACATTTCCTAGGTTAATTCCAATCCTTATTAGGGTTTCCGCTTGTCCATGGTCCAAGCGAAACTATGATATGAACAACAACGCTTAATTCAAATCATGTAATACAATCAAGGATAATAGGAAATCGAATTATGCAATCAAACAACGAGTCTCATGCATAAAACAACCATCAAACACTCTTTTTCACTTCCAGTCCACGGTCCTAGAAAAGATTTGTTTCAAGGATAAATAAGATTGCACAGACAACAATCAAACCTAATCCAAACAATACATCTAAGTCAATCAAACAAGGTGATCAGGCTCATAAAATCAAACATAGATCATGGAATTAAAAACAAAGAGTTTTGATATTAACCTAAAGGATAGAAAGGTTACCAAAATCTTACGAATTCAAGACAAAGGCTTCCTTGATTGAACAAACTCCAAGGAAGATTAGATCTCCATAAAAACTGAAATAAACTCTAGGTTAAACTAAAAAGAGGCTCTCCTCAACTTATTACGAAAATACTAAAAATCTAAATAAAACTAGATATAAAAATATAATAAAAACATAAGATAAAAGAAAGCAAAGTCGACGCGGAAACTCAGCCACCCACGAGCGTGGGTCAACGGCCGCGGGCGCGGCTCCAGCGATCTCTCAGCCTCGCGGATCTTGATCTCCCCGCGGTCTTGGTAGTAAACCGCGCTCGAGGGTCTTCATACTTGTACTTCCTTCAAACCGTTGTATAGCGGGTCTTCAGGTCATATTTTTGACTTTCAAACTCTTGCAATTCTTCAAATCATGTCTTCAGTCTTCATATTACAATTATGCTCAAAACTAACCTAAACACACTCAAATCATACCTAAAATACAAGAGATAACCATACTAAACTAGAGCGTATCAGTCATGTATACCGAAAGGCAAATAATGTTGCTCAATATCTTACTTCTTTTGTTTTTCATTTTCATTAGATTTTCATGTATTTTTTGACCCACCAAATGGAGTTTATTCTTTTATTGTTGATGATGTTAGGGTTTTTTTATCAAGGTAAGGATTCATAGTACCAAACACACTCGGTAGATTGAGAGACCGAGAGGGAACTCGATAGCCGGACAAGTCGGCAAGAACGACAACTAGCGAGCAAACAACACAACGAAAAAACCAAAACAAGGACACAAACAACAACAAATAAGATACAAAAGGTTTTGGACAAAGTCGAAGATGGACACAATTGCATGTTAGGGTAGCCTAACAAGGCATATAGTGCCGCCAAAGAGCAAGTCAGTCGAACATTGGCTTGGGGAAGTGTGACAATTCGCCTGGCATAGGAAACACACGACCTGGACAACAACCGGAACATAATCTCGACCGCAAAACGAAACCCACTTCACGTTGTGGATGTACTTGACAAGAAGAACAAAAAAACAAGCAAAACCAGCAACTAGAAACCAAACAACTAAAAACACAAGTCTTGAAAAGGGCTTCATAGTCATAAAAGCTATATCACTAAAAAGAAATCTCACCTTCAGGCTTCAGGATTCGGGCAAGAGTAAAATCAAAGGAACCTGGGCTTTTAAAAAGGGCTACATGGGCATAAGAGGCCCAAGAAGAGGCAGATCACATCAAATGCAGTGGAAATACCAAATACCATGTCTACAAAGATAATTAACCGAAAAATCTCGAAACTATGGTTGCCTATGTCCTCGTCAACGGGGTCACCTTCGACCACCTCTACGACCGACACCGCACAGCCTTGAAAGAGATCGAGGATCTATGAAGTCAAACGAGCACTGAGAGGCTCGATCGAAGGCGAAAAAACAAAAGAGGGTAATTTCAAGAAGTGGATTAAAAATGTAAACAAGGGGCTAAGATTAAGAAAAAACGCTCTCTTTTTCTTTCTTCTCACATGACGCAAAGTTCGTCGCCGGTGGCAACATCGGCTAATCCCGAACCCGTGAATGAAGTTACAATGGAAGATTCGAACAAAGGGCGCCCCCTGGTGATCCTCCGGACCACCGAGGCTCATGGAAAGATGTTGTCGAAGGAGGCGCTTTCCAACAAAAGACCATCATCAACGATGAGTTTCTAGAGGGCAAGGTCAAAGTTTACTTTCCAGATGAGGAAGACGTCGATCCGGCTATCACAATCGAGGATGATGTCATGGATGCGTTAGCATTTGTTTGGAAGTGGTCAGTTGTGGTAAAGCTTCTAGGTTACCCGATCCTGTTTCATATTATGGAGAAGAAGATTTGCGAGATGTGGCGCTCGAACATGAGATACCAAATCCTTGATCTCACTAATGGGTGTTACTTGATCCGTTTCGGGAGAGAAGCAGAATACATGTCGGCCCTCACAGATGGCCCGTGGACTATCTTCGGCAGATGCCTTGTGGTGTGTAGCTGATCTCCAAACTTCCGAACTACGGAACCGATCAAAACAACTCCAACTTGGATTAGAATTTCTGATCTTCCGGTCACTCTTTATGAAGAGAAGGTTCTCTTAAAGATAGCGACAACCATTGGACGCCCTACCAAAGTTGATTCCAAAACAATGTATACAAATAGAGGAAGGTTTGCCCGGATTTGTGTAGAGATTGATTTAGAGAAACCTTTAAAGGGGTCGATCATTATCAATGGCGATCGATTTTTAGTTGAATATGAGGGGCTCCCAACTATTTGTTTTGATTGTGGTCAATTTGGACATATAAAAACGAGTTGTCCCTATCGATCGGAGTCAAGCAATCGGGTTAATCCTACTCAAGCTCAGTCCTCGGTTGTGGCCGACAAGCAAATCGATACGTCCAATATGAACGACAGTGAACGAAAAGAAGTTCCAACAGTCAAGAAGCTGGGGACGTTGCCGGTGGAAGGTGTGGATGTCGGAGGAAGAAAAGGCTTGTACGGAGAATGGATGAAGGTAGAGAAAAGGAAAGTGGCCACGAAAGGAAACTCACAGATGGCAAGATCCGGAAATTCGAAAAAAGATCAATCCAAGGATGGACAATCCAACGCTGAAAAAGGGAAGAATAAATCAGTGGAATTTCCAAAAATCCTATTTCCACCAGTAAACCGATTTGGTGCTCTGAAAATCCTTGATAAGGACATGAGTGATAATATATCCAAAGCAGTAGAAGAAACGCTAAAAAGGAATCGGGGTAAGAAGGAAAGTTCTAAAAAGAAGGCGGGAATTTCGGATGATATTTCTAACGGTTCTTTGAAGTTGAATGAGGAAATTAGTGTGGAGCCACAACAAGATGGGTTGAGCAATGACAAGGTTACTGATCAGGGGCCCAAATCAATAGAGTTGGTTGGTGCCATGGGCTTCAACAATGGGATTGTTCCGTCCAAAGCCTAGAATGGTAAGAGGGCTATTAAATTGGGCCGGAAGAAAGGGATTTTCACGCCTCCTTTAAATGGGCCAATTGATTCGGTTGGGTCAAGAAATGGATCAGAAAGTGTTCTATCTAAGAGGCCGAGAATTGCTATTAGTCCGAAAGAACAAGAAACTATTGAGAAAGCTAACTTGGAGGTGTCGGTTACAAACACTAAGGATCATTCAAGGCCGCCTGATCTGAACTGGTCTTCTTGCGACCCTAATAGTGATCTATCAAGGCAGAAAGATAATCATATTGAAAGCATCGTCAATGATGCTAGTATGGCGGAGAGCGATAATGCTCAAGGGCCGAACTGATTATTTTGGTTATTTTGATGGTTACCTTTTATACCTTTCAATTTTTATGATGAATATACTTATGTGGAATTATTATGGTGCAAGAAAGCCAGGTTTTAGAAGAGCAATTTGTTATCTTTGTCATCATAACAAAGTGGATGTGTTAGCCCTTTTCGAGCCAAGGGTTTATAGTGAAAGAGCTGATCACATTTGCAACAAGCTTATTAGGTCTGATTTTTCGAATTTTGATAGAGTGGAGGCCACTGGTTTTGCGGGTGGTGTTTGGATATTCCGGAGAGATGATAAGTTGAAGTTATCGATCGTCAAAAAATCTCAACACTTCATTCACGCATCTTTCAAAGAAAATGGGACTGATGTTCACGTCTTTGTGGATTATGGACCCCCTTTTGTGGATCGTCGAACCGGCTTTTGGAAGAAACTTGAGAGGGCGGTTAAACGAGTGTCAGGGCTAGTGATCATAGGCGGGGATTTCAACTGTATCCTTTTCAATTCTGAACGGGAAGGCGGTACAGGAGGACTGCATGCTGATTCAGGGACTTTTAATGATTGGATGAATGATCTTGAATTGGTTGATCTTGGTTTTATGGGCCCAAGATTCACTTGGAGTAGACGTCTTTCACCATGCTTTGTTGTTTCTAAAAGACTCGATCGAGTTTTCATGAATGTGATGGGTCGGAACTCATGGCCCGATGCTAAAGTTAGACACCTTCCATGTTTTTCGTCGGATCATAATCCCCTCCTCCTCTCACTCTCTCCTGATGTGCCTTGCAACAAGAGTAGACGACCGTTTAGATGTGAGGCCGCGTGGTTTCAACATCCTGAGTTTGGTGAAAAACTTAGAAGTGTCTGGGATCACAATTTGGACAACCCTGGTGCTCTTGCTTTGCTCAAAAAGAGTCTTTTGGTTTGGGATAAATAAGTATTCGGCAATATCCGTATAAAGAAGCGTCAGCTGATGGATAGCATCGAGAAGATACAGAGTAACCCGAATAGAGCGAGTTCTAGTGCACTGCTGGATTTCGAGATGGAACTGCAATGTAAACTCGAAAGAATTCTCGAGCAGGAGGAAATTTTTTGGATGCAGAAATCAAGAGTTCAGTGGCTTCAATATGGAGATCGCAACACCTCTTTTTTTCACACGTCAACTATTATTCGTAGGAAGCGTAACAGAGTTGACGACCTCAAATATCAAGAAGGTATATGGGTTGATAATCCCACCGAGTTGGAGAATATGGCGATTGAGTTTTTCTCGAACCTGTATAGTTCCGATTCAGTGGAGGTGCGGGGTTCGAACCATAATGTTGGCAGTAGCTTCCCTGTCGTTGAGTCTGAATTGTTGCACAACCTGATTAAGCCTGTCTTTGTTGAAGAAATTTGGAGGGCGTTTATTAACATGGGGCAATTCAAATCACCAGGGATTGATGGATTTCAGCCCGGTTTTTATCAGAAGTTCTGGGGCACTGTTAAGGACTCTGTTGTACAGTTTGTGAGAGATTTTTTCAATTCGTCCATTCTTCCCGAAGGAGTAAATGATACTCTCATTGTTCTTTTTCCCAAAGTTGAGAGACCGGAGTCGTTGAGTCAATTTCGCTGTATTAGCCTTTGCAATGTTCTTTATAAGGCTATTACCAAGGTTATGGCCAATTGAGTTCAACCTCTTCTTAATTCGATCATTGGACCTACCCAAGGGAGTTTCATTCCGGGTCGTATGATAACCGACAACATCGTTGTAGCCCAGGAAGTTGTCCACTCGTTCAAAAGAAAAAAAGGGCGAATGGGTTGGATGATTATTAAACTTGACTTGGAGAAGGCTTACGATAGATTGAGTTGGTCTTTTATCGAGGATACGCTTCTTAAGATGGGCTTTCCGGATAGATAGGTCTGATGGATGATGGCCTGCGTTTCGTCACCGAAAATGCATTTGTTGTGGAATGGTGAAGTCACCTGCCAGTTTTCGATCTCCCGTGGTATCCGCCAAGGGGATCTTATATCTCCCTACTTATTCCTCTTTTGCATCGAGAGGCTCAGTCATATGATAAATCAAGCAGTTGAACAGTGTGTTTGGAAACCGATAAAACTAACTAGATCCGATCCTTTACTCTCGCATTTGTTCTTCGCCGACGATATTCTTCTTTTCACGGAAGCATCGGTGGATCAATTTCGGGTGGTCAAGAATTGCCTTGATAGATTTTGCTCTGCCTCGAGCCAAAAAGTTAGCTCAAATAAATCTAAGATCTTTGTTTCCGGCAACACTTCTAGGAGGATCATACGCCAGTTGAAGGAGGAGAGTGGTTTCTCGGTGACCGACGATTTAGGCCACTACTTGGGTATGCCTATTTTTCATAAGCATGATAACAAAGATACCTTTTCTCACTTGCTTGACAAGTTCAACTCGAAGCTTTCCGGCTGGAAGTCAAACTCGTTAAGTATTGTTGGGCGGGTTACACTGGTTAAATCGGTTTTATCGTCTATACCGGTGTACACTATGTCTTCGTCTATACTGCCAGTTAGCATTTGTAACAAGATTGATGAGATCAATCGTAACTTTATCTGGGGTAGTAATGGTACTAGAAAAAGAATGCACAAAGTTGCGTGGGAAGAGGTTGTGAAACCTAAGAACAAGGGTGGATTGGGCATTCGAACTATGGTTTAGCTTAACACTGCCTTGTTGGGAAAACTCAGTTGGCGATTTATCACTGAGGAGGATAGTCTTTGGGCAAACGTGTTGAAAAAGAGGTATGTTGATAGCGCTTTGGGGCAATCCCCGTCCTGTTCTCATACTTGGAGAGGTATCCGAAGGGGCCTATCGGAATTCATTAATAGAGGCCATAAGTGGCTCGTGCGCGATGGCAAATCAATCCGTTTTTGGATCGATTCCTGGATTACTGATACTCCGTTGTTGGAAGTTGCGGTTAGGGGCATAAGTGAGATTCAACATGAAACTGTTGTTAGGGACTATTGGGATGATAATTCGGGTTGGAACTGGGTTGTGTTACAACCACTGCTTCCCGTTGGTGTTCTCTTGAAATTGGCCTCCTGTTCTATGCTGCCGGAATTTGTGGGTGAATCTGATATGGTTTGCTGGAATTACACTGCAGATGGCGAATATTCAGTCTCTTCTGGATATAAACTTGTTCAAGGATTGTCGTCACTGGCTGAAATTGATGGCGTTATTTATCAGAGCATTTGGCGCTTGAGAGTTCCTGAGAAAGTCAGACTTTTTGTTTGGATGATTTGCAAAGGCGGTGTTATGTTCAACGTGGAGAGGCAGATGCGTCACTTGGCAGTGGTTACTAATTGTGTTATGTGCGACGTCGGGCTGGCCGAGGACTACATACATCTATTTAGAGACTGCCGACAGGTTCAATTTATTTGGATTAATTTCATGTTACTGATTCCCCCCCCCCCCCCCCGTTTTTTTTAGATGAGCTTTGCGGAATGGATCAGGAGCAATGTTATGAGCAAGAACAAGTTTGACGAGATACATTGGAGTGATCTTTTCGCTATGGGGATTTGGTGGATTTGGAAATGGAGGAACGCGAAGGTTTTCAATGAAGAAATCTCGGTTCCCAACAAAACGACTTTCATCTCCGGCATGACCAGTGAATATTACATGGCTACAAGTAACAATGTTGTCAATCCAAATATTCCTAGAACATGTTTATAGGATATCAGTTGGTCCGTTCCAAGCGAGGGATGGATTAAGGTCAACACTGATGGAGCGGTGAAAGAAGGTAATATTGCGGCAGCGGGAGGCGTCCTTCGCGACGATCGAGGTCAATGGATCAAGGATTTCGTGCATAATCTTGGTGTGTGTTCAGTGCCGATGGCGGAACTTTGGGGCGTTCTTAATGGACTTCAGCTTGCGTGGGAAGGAGGATTTTGTCGTGTGATCTTGGAGTCAGATTCGAAGCTGATTGTTGAACTCTTGGAGAAAAGGGTGCGGAAGAGTCATCCTCTTTATAGCCTGGTCATGCAGTGCCAAGGCTTTTTTTAGTAGGGATTGGTCTATCCAATTCCGTCATTTGTATCGAGAGGCTAATTCGGTTGCGGATTACCTCGCGTCTTTTGCTTTATCGTTTCCTTTAGGATTGCATGTATTGATTGCCCCGCCTGAGGGGATTAAATTACTGTTGTTTGATGATGTTAGGGGACGAGCTATCCCCCGTTTGATGACTACGTAGCCCATTTTTTAATTATTAATAAAATGTCCCCTTGCGGGACGGAGAGTACCGTCTCTCCTTCGACCAAAAAAAAAGAAGTGGATTAAAGGATAAAGCCTCTTTCCTGCTTTAAATCCTAGGCTTTTAAAACCTAAAAAGTAAGATCAAACTCCAGATACATGAAAAAGATCAAAGAGAGGTGAGGGCTTTCCATCAATTATAGGAAAAATTGATTGATTTTATTCAATTTATGAAACTTGGATTTATCTCATCTTTGTCTACAAGGTATCTCACCAAAAAGAGAAGAAATCAGAACAAAGAGATTAAACAATTTGAAGAGAAGCAAAGACTACAATTCTATCTAGCACTTGAAGTCTCTAAATTATTAACTTTCCTTTCTCAATATAAATCTTAAAGGATAAGGGTGTTGAATTCTACTTATATGGCTTCATGTTCCAGGGACCAAACTTTTCGCTTATATGATTGAAGATTGGAAGGATAGCAACTTGGTCAAGGAACTAAAGATCAGTCTTCTCGTTCTAAAGGCTGGAAGAAGCCATAAAATTTTTCTAGATCTAAGTTTTTTCTCTCTGAACTTCTCGCTCTAGAAAAGGAGAGCTTCTCGCTCCTCTGGGTATGATTTCAGTCTCGAGTATTGTTATATTGTTGATGATATTAGGGGTTGGGTATCCCCATTTGATTATTACTTAACCCTTTTTCCGATTATTAACCAAACTCTCCCTTGAGGATATTGGAGAGTGTCGTCTTTCCTTCAACCCAAAAAAAAGAGACTCATAAGAATCAAATCACATTCACCACATTGATTGTGGACACTTATTGTTGGACTTTAATCCATATTTGCAACTAATTGTTTGAATTTCGAGTGTAATGAATATTGAAAATGGGCTTATGGTTAAATGGTCTAGAACAAGTGGGAGATTCTTGCTAAATGGACTTAATTGAAATTAGAGTGGCAGTTGGTGGTGTGGTTGAAGTGGCTTAAGGTATGGTGGCATCGGCATGGAACTAAGCGACAAGTTGTAAGGTCATAAGAGAGAGAAAGATGAAATGCTTAATTGCCTCGTGCATGGTGGTGGCTAATTCTCGGTTATCGTATGATGGTGTCAATTGATGTTCGTGTTTTTGGTATAGTTTTGAGTGTGTTTTCTGAGTTTGTTAGGTTTAGTTTTAGTTTTAGGGTTAGTTTTGTGTGTTTTTGGATGGTTTTGCATATTTTGTGAAAAGTATGGAAGCTACTCCGTTTTGTGTCTTTTTGTAGGTTTTAGCAAGGAAATGGTGCTTTTTGGAGCTGAATAGAGTGCTATGGTGAAGGAAGGAAGAATACGAGATAAAAGAATTGAAGGTAAGATTTTTAGAGAAGAAGTGTTGAAGAAGCCAACTCCAGGCTCGTTAACGAAGCTGTGAAGGGTCGTTAACGAGGCTACGAGATAAAATTTTTTGAGAGTTTGATCTTATGATTACCGACCCAGTGCGGAAGTTAATTCCGTGTCGTTAGGGTTTTTAATGAGTTTTTAGGGTTATTATATTTTTTATTTTAGGTGTTGTTATCTTTTAGGTTTTATTTCTATCTTTTTTTAGAGTTAGTTTCTATCTTTTAGGAAAGTTTTTATCTTATAGTTTTTTATTTAGATAGCTTTATTAGTATAAATACCATTCTTTTCTAGCTAGAGGAGGAGGGTTCGGATGTGTTCGAAAAGGAGAGAAGTCGAGAGAGAGAAGTCGGAACCGAGGCTAACGAGAGTGAAGCTTAGGTTGTTAATTGTGTTTTTTTCGATTCGGTGTTCTTGTTGTTTTCGGGTTTCTTCTGAATTCTGTAAGACGATTATTTTCTTATTAATTTGAAGTAGTTGTTTTGTTTTTAATGTTTTCTCTTATAGAAGTTGTTTGCTTTATAGTTATGAGTAGTGAGTAGTTTTCCTATCTAGGGTCGGGGTTTAAACCCGGCATAGTTATGCATGATTTGATGAGTAAGTTGATGTGTTGAATGCCTTCTATCTATTTTTAGATTGCTTGTTGTATTTATACCTAGGTGAGAATCAAGGTAATTTGAGTTATTAACTTGATTGAAAGAGAAAGTTATATACTGGAAGGTTGATATTGTTCGATTGCGAAAGTTTCGAGCTTTAGATCCAAAACAAGTGATTAGGTGAATTAGTTTATGAGAATAAATTGATTTGCTTGTTAATCAGCGAAAGTTTATGAATTTATCTATTTGAAGGCATGATCTTATATCTTCTTACGAGTTTATATGCATGGCTATGTTGTGGTGACCCCTGTCCTAGATACTCGTTTTTATTTGAATTTTCTTTGATTATATTCATTACCGAGATTCGCTGCCTCGGTACCGAATCTGTTTTTAGGTCGTTAGCGTGTGTTATTAGTTTATCCAGGTTCGTTAACGACCCTGATAAAGTCGTTAACGAGGTTGGTCGTGTGTGGGTGATTGTGTTGCTTTATTTGTTTTATTTTTGTTTAATAGTTCAATAAACAAACATCCGTGCTTCCCGTAGAATGATCCTGACTCCCCTATACTCAACGGGGTATTGACTACAAATTTTTTTGCTGTTAAGTAAAACCCTCTCAACAAATTGGCGTCGTTGCCGGGGAAGCAACAATGTTTGTTTGTTTATCTGTGGGTCTGGGAATAGCCAGACCCCGTGTTTGTTTTTAATTTTTGTTTTCTTTGTTTGTTTTCTCAGCGTATTCCAGTCGGACGTCGAAGGCTCGAATTTGACAACGCTGGTTATTATTCTAAACCTGAACGTTCCCTGCACCGTAGACGCCGAGAGAACCGAGCTATGGCTACGCCCGAGGAGATGACTCGTCAGATGGCCGAAATACAGAGGCAGATAGAGGCATTAAAAACCGAGAAAGAAGTCGTTGCTGCCGAGGCTGAGTGTCAACGAGTCAATAGTGCTCGCCTACAGGAAGAGCTCAATGCCTATCCGAGGAATGCCAAAGAATACATGCATCCGGAACTAAGGGTGCCAGAGTCTCCAATTGTGCTTCCAGAGATACAGAAACCATTTGAGATTAAGTCTCAGTTTATATCCTTGATCAAACGGGCTCAGTTTGAAGGGAAACCTTCTGAGTGATCTATGGAACATATTAGGAATTTTCTTGATTTATGTGACACCATAGTGCTGAAGGTGTCTCACTTGAATATGTTCTGTTAAAAGCTTTCATGTGGTCTCTCACTGGAAAGGCCCTGAGCTGGTTGGAGAGCTTACCTTCTAAGTCTATTAGGACTTGGAAAGCTTTGTATGATCAATTTCTTACAAAGTTTTTCCCTCCTGCCAAGACAACGGAGTTGAGGAAACACATCACCTCCTATCACCAGCTGCCTAATGAGACGTTCGTTGAAACATGGGAAAGTTTTAAAGAGATGCTTAGACAATGCCCCACTCATGGGCAACCTTTATATGTGCTCCAAGAAATCTTTTTCCAGGGTATCAATGCAGAGACGAAGAACCGCCTTAATGCGTGTGGTTTTATAGAGATGGAACCCACAACTGCATGAGAATTGTTGGACAAGCTGTCTAACTATGATACCATGTATGGTACCCAACAATCTCCCCAGCCCCAAAGGCGTCTCTACATGCCCAACAAGGAAGATGTTGACCCCGATGTCAAAAACCTGTTTTTGCAAGACGAGGTCAACCGCTTGAAGAAACAGGTAAGTTTTTTGAAATCCTCTCAATCTTGTCAAGAGTGTGGTTCTTCTGCCCATAGTACTTCTGCTTGCACTAACATAGAGCAAGTAAGAGCTGCTGAGACATATGCTGAAGTGAACTATATGATAGGCCCATACAGAAACTAGCCTAATAATTTTGGCAGGTCAAATAACTATCCAGCATGGGGCAACCAAAATCCGAATGCTAACTATGCAGCGCCCCCACTAGATAGAAGACTTGCACCGTATCGACCTCTAGGCTATCTAGAGCCACCATCATGGGTACAAGGGTTACAGGAAGGCATTAGCGGAATCCAATCCAACCTTAACAATCAAAACAAAAGATGGGGAGAGTTTGATATATAGAAGAAGAATGTTGACTCCCAACTAGGGAACCTTGTTGCACAGATTCCAACACCATAAGGGCAGCTCCCGGGCCGTCCTGAGGAGAACCCTAGGGGACAAATAGCAGTAGTACACCTTAGGAGTGGAAAGACACTATCAGAGCGTGTCCAAGCTAAGGACAAGACTGAAGAGGACGCCACGGTTCAGCTCGGTAACGACCCAACGAGAGCTAGTACCGAACCAGCACACCATGGTAACGAGGCTCCGAGGGTACCTAACGACCCTAGTCCATGTAAGTTTTCTGATCCGAGCCCTCCTCTCAATCCCATGCTAGTTAACTGATCGCCCTCTCGGATGCGAGGGTCAAGAGATACAATTTATAACCCGATCCCGTTGTAGTACGTGGTGGGTGTCGAACACTCGGGAAGTCTACTCGATCGATGTGCCTAGATACTAGGAAGCTAGAAAGGAGAGCATAAAACAAAGGAAAATAAAGAAAATAGTCGGGACCGACACTGAGGTCACGTCGGGCCCGAGGTTGGCGACAAGAGGAAGTCGGGACCGACACTGGGTAAGTCGGGCCCGAGGTAGCTGGGGATGTCGAACTCAAAGATTTTAAAAGTAGATCTTGGGCTTTTGGGTTCCTTCCCTAGTAGATCAAGGCTTTTCCACCCCAATTCAGGCAATGAGTGATGATCGGACTAGGATCGAGTGCTTTCGCCCTCGTTCCAACCACATCTACACCTCGATCCATGGGGAAATCCCCTTTGAAGCAAGGTCTTGAGATTGACACATGTTCACTTTCGCTACTTTGCCAATCTCAAGCCTTGATTCCCGACTTTCGCAAGGAATTGTAGCTCGATGTAGAGTGGGTTCCTTAGATCAAACACTCAAGGCTATGGAATTGGGGTTTCTAGCCTAAACCTAGCTAGGGTTTTCCCCCATAACCCAAGATCAAGGAGATCTACTCCATGTGACAAGCAAAGAAAGCAATCAAATCAAAAGAGAAAGCAATCATCATAATCAATCTCAAAACAAAGCAAGGGTTCATTCAAATCCAAAGCAATCCACAAATACAAATCAAGGGTTTTCAAATCCACAAGATCAAAGCAAATCAAAGCTAAACAATCAACAAAACCTATCAAGCCTTCCTCTCTCTTGGCCGATTCTCTCTCTCTCTTCCTCCTCTTCTCCTTCCTCCTTGCTCTCCAAGTATCCTCTTGGCTCCCTTGGAACCCCCCCCCCCTTTTGTGTGTGTGTGAGGGACCCTTTCTTAGAAGACAAGAGGGCCTTTTATAGATTAGATGAGGGGCAAAAGTGGAAGTTCACAAATTCGTGCCTTGGAGCCCAAGTAGTCCGGTGACCGACTCGGACCGACACGGAGGAACCTCGGGCCCGAGGTACTGTGCAACTCGGTTCGAGGTTGGAAACTTCAAAGTCGGGCCCGACGTTGTTGCAACTCGGTCCTGACCTCGTTCCAACTTCTTCTTAGTTGGCTTCTCTTGTTCTTCTTCATGGCTTGCTTCTCTCTTTCCCGCTTTAGCTCGACCTTTGCTCCATGTCTCGACCCTCCTTCAAATTGATCCTCGATTCATGCCAAATTACCTACAAAACACATAAAAGGTGCGTAGTCTCCGAATCTCATAGAAATACGGGAACTAGGCTAAAAAGGAACAAAGCGCACAAGAAAAGGGGAAAAAGAAACATATTTACAAAGGAAATCACATATGAAAACACCACCAAATAAAGAGACATCAAAATACCCCATACTTAAACTTGCTTGTCCTCAAGCAATAACAATGTAAGCAAGACCGAAACATAATTTTCAAGTAAAGCCTCGTATGAAAACACATTTTAAGCACAAGTGATCGATATTCAAGCAAGATTACATCATCACACGTGATTAAGTGTTCCAAGGAATAAAGTCAATGCAACTAAGCCTCACTTTAGGGATATGTGAATGTGTATCACTCATCATGTGTTTGGGTTTAGCAATGAACACTCAAGCTCAAAAATCATGCAAGTAAGGACTTTACTATTGAAGCTAATATCACCAATTCCTCCACCTAGAAATGCCTAATGCAAAGTACACAAAGAATTTCGAACTTGGCTCAATGGAGGTCCTCAAAGAGGTTCCATTCGGCCGGGTTGTAATGGGGCTTTTGGTATTTTTCAAGGTGGGAATTATTTGGTCTTGTGGTGCTTATAATGGGGGTTGAACAACCTAAACTCTCACCAATTTCACCAAATTCCACAATTACTTTCACACTCACCCAAAAGACTTAACATTTTCCTTTCAACCCAAAATTTCACTTAACATTCCACTTCATCTTTGCTCTTATGCTTTTTGTTGGATTTTCAACACTTTCTACATTTGGACCGACTTTCTTATGACATCGGGCCCGATGTTGCTTGTAACTCGGTCGGACCATTTTCTTCACTTAAGCTCTTTGCTTTATTCCACTTTACATTTCCAACATTTTCTTTCTTTTTTTTTTTTTCATTTTTTGTACAACAAAGATGCACTACCCACATGATTCATAACACCATTCCTTGCCCTTAAACCCAAGAGAATCTCAACTCTTCAAATACAATCCAAACCTCTCTTCTAAAGTCCAATCCCATAAGGGTCAAGTCATATAAGGCTAGGAATAATATTTTTTGAGGAGTTTCAAACAAAGGCTTAGGCTAGAACGGGGCTACAACCAAAGGATTAACTTCATGGTAGGATATGGAACATTTATGTGACTAGAAGAATAAAGTTCAAAATCAATGTGACCATGCTAGGACAATTCTCATGACGGTCTTGGAAAATAGATAAACACCGCAATAGCAAGTTTTACTAAGCATGAATGAGCTAATTACACAAGAAACATGAGGGATATGCAAATATGATCAAGCATCCCTAAAATGGCCAAAAATCAATCTCACAAGGGTCACTCATACTTAGTTGCATAAGAACTCATCCTAGAACTCACATGCTCAATAAAACAAGCAAGGTATCATGATCATATCAAAAGCAACATCATTTTTAGAGGCTAAACTATCCAAAAATATGCAAAGAAATTTACATGCTCACATCATCATTAGCTTTTATTTTGGCAATCTAAGATGGGAATTTCTAGTCCAAAACCTACAAAACACAAAATCTTTTTGTTGTTTTCAACACAATTTTTCAATTTTTTTTTTTTGAATTTTAACAAACATAAACAAGTGAAATCATGAACACACTTACCCCCACCCCATACTTAAAATTTTTGATGTCCCCATCAAACAAGGAAATCAAAACTTAAAAGCAAGAGAGAAGAGTATGAAAAGCTCACAATTTCTTATTCTTCAATGGCATGTATAGAATCACTCGAAGGGGCTGTCACGTCTACGTCCTCTTTGGAGCCTTGCTTGCCGCTCCCTCTCGTACACTTGCTCTTGGTAGAAGTCTTGTGGTGGTGGTTGAAGTTGAGGCTCCGGGCGTGTCCATTGGTCCTCACGGGAAGGGAAGTTCCCGCTCATCCACGTGTTGTAGCTATCTTGGACCCGCCGCCTTTGTTCTTCCACCTCTCTAAGCTCCTCCACCTCTCGCCTAGTGTAGCCGAGGGCTCGGTTCATCTCTTGTTGGGTAACTTGGAAAGAACTTTGTTGTTGAAGCATTTGTTGTTGTTGTTGGTACATTTGTTGTTGATGTTGGTACATTTGTTGTTGTTGGAGATTCACTTGATGGACCTCTTGGAGAGCATTTTCTTGTTGAAGTTGGAGGTGGGCCATTTGGTTGGCTAAGAAGGACATGTCCACCGGTTGTTGTTGCTCGGGAAACACCATTCCCGGACCGTACCATTGGGCATAGCCTTCGTAACCGCCACCTTGGAATTCCTCTCGCCTTGCACCACTCCCTTCTCCTCGTTCATAATGCCTCGGGACCTCACCACCATGGAATGAAGTGGACCGACGTTGAGGGAAGTCGGGCTCGACTTGGTGTGTACCTCGGTCCGCCAGTGTTGGAGCTTGGTGCGTGGCTCGAAGGTCGGCCATCAAGCCTTGGAGGCGCTCATCTTCTTCACTTTGCCCTTGATCGACATCCATGTCCTCCCCACGAGGTGCAAACACGAAGTTGTCTTGGTCGGAATCCGGTGTAGATGGAGGGGAAGTAAACCGAATGTGTTGAGATTGTTGTCGCCGCCCCTCTCTTGCACCTTCGGGGTCACCAAATGAGTGTGGCTTGCCGGCCCACACTTGGTACCAATTTTGAGGTTGTGCACTAACCGGATCGACACACCATCATAGTTTGAGTGAGGGGCCAAGGAAATCATGTAGAGCTTCTCTTTGATGATGTTGGCCTTCTTGAAATACTTCATGTTCATGAACTCAACACCATTCGGAGCCGGAGAATACTTGTCAAGGTCAACTCCTAGACGCATGGCGAGCCTTGCTATCATCCCGCCGAAGTAGATCCAAGAGGAACTTTGGAAGTCCCGCACCATCTTGACCCACTCCCATGCAAGGTTCATGGGCTTCTCGGTGTTGAAGAGAATCTCATGGAGCAACATGATCTCCTCCTTCATCGGCTTGCTCAACTCATGACGAGCATAGATTGCACCCCCAAGACTCACACCATGACCCGAAAAAGAGGGCTAGCAATCTTGGTTGTGGAGGCGCCCTTTTTCATCTCACTCTTCCCGGCCACATGACGCCACACTTGGTTCACCTTCTCATTGTTGACGCCGGCCTCTTCTCTTGGGCATGGAAACCCGAAGTAGGTAGCCAAATCCCTAAGAGTGAGATTGTGGTCCTCGTTGCCCAATCGGAAAGTAATCGCCCCTTCCTCATCCTCCACATTATCATAAGTGCACTCGAATGTGGCCATAAATTCTGAGGTGAGGGCGGGGTAGTGAGTGTTGTTCCACCTTAGCATTCCATTAAGACCGATGTGGGAGTAGCATCTTGGAAGGGATTGATCCATGTCCATCTTCCTCACGGCTTCCCAATCAAGCCACCTCGTGTGGTGCTCAAGCGCCATATATCTTTCATAATTCTCCACTTGCTCATCATCCTCCAAATAGACATCATCCAACTTCGGCTCTTTCCTCGTCTTCTTGGACTTCTTCCTTGGCCTTTCCACATGAGAGGATGAAGCTCTTGTCTCCATTGTACCTACACACATCCAAACAAAAGGATCCAAGATAAACTCCATACAACCCAACAAAAGCACTCATCAACACACAACAACATTCCAACACAAAGGGAACCCCATACTTAGTCTCTAGACTCACATGCATCTCAATCCAACATAAATCATCATGGACATCTTTTAATAATAGCTAAGCAAATGATCATTCTACATCATGATTAGGCTATAGCCAACAATTAAACACATGAATCCACATGATATCACAAGAAGAGAGCAAAAACAACAAGGATCGACTTCCAGCCTATGTCGGGCCCGACATACTCAACCTCGGTCCGACTTGTTGGACCGACTTCCACAACTCGGGCCCGACTCTCCTGGGCACGTCGATCTCGACCTAGTTCATGCTTCGATTCTAACCTCAAATCAACCCAAATCATTCTATCATACACTTAAATTTCAAATTCAACCATCAAACATCCCTAATCGAAGTTCTAAATGGATCTAAGCATGCATAAACAACTTTAAAGCTCAATTTCACAAATCATGCAAATCCACCATTGATGGTAAAGCTCAAGCTCTCAATCAAACATGGCATTACTCAATCTACGCAATGAAAGCACAAAATTTTCAAAGAAATAAGTAGAGATCGAGTAACACATACCGGATTCGAAGAGTATTTGAACTTTTGAACAAATAAGCAACTTAGAACTCAAATTTCCTAGATCTAGATCTAGATGGGGGACGAAGGACTATATTGAACTCGAGATTTCTACTTGGATTCGGGTTTGGGAGGCCTTTTTGTGGTTGGAACGAGATGAAGTGGGATGGATGGGGATCGAGTATGGTGAGGGTAGGGCGGCCGACTTTGAGAGTTTTTGAGGGAGAGGGGTTGTATTTTGGGAATGGTAGTTGATATGAAGATGATAGGTAGGTGGGGGTTGGTATTTAATGGGGGAAAGGGACAAATTAGGTCAAGGGCAAAATTGGCATTCCAACTAGTCGGATCAAGTTGGACCGACTTCATGGACCGACGTCCCTATGTCGGGCCCGACTTACCTGGGCTCGATGTGGGAGTATTCGGGTTGCCAATTTTACTCCATCCTCATGCAACTTCTTTCCCATATTTCCATTTAAATATTTCACCTCAAATCCTACACAACTTTGAAGGATGCACAACACCATAAATCCACAAAACACTAGATAAGGATTGGTTAGAGAAAAGCTAAGCTATACTAAGAAAATCAAACTAAAATTACGAAAAGAAAGCTACTAGCTCGGGTTGCCTCCCGAGAAGCGCTTGTTTAGAGTCACTAGCTTGACTTCCTAACCTCAACCTTATGGCGGGTGAAACACGGTGAATTGCTCGCCATTGTTATGCCCATTCCCATTGCCTTCATACCCATAAAACCACCAACGATGGTCTACATAGGCATGGCTCTCCGATCTCGGGCCTATCTCATCATACTCCTCCAACGGATGAGATTTCTCCTCCTTGCTTGCTCCATCATGTTTTTCTTGTCCTACACCATAGTCATCCAAAGTATTCCTAGGAGATTCTACCAATTCACCTTTTAAATCACTAAGGCAAATATAGGAGTCTCCTAAGTCATCATTCAAATCGCTCAAGCAAATGTAAGAATCAAAATTTTGGGAAGAATTGTGATCTTCACCAACATTAAAAGGATATGAGTAAGGATACTCTTCATCTCCTCTTGAGCTAGCATTGTTCCTTGACTCATCTTGATCCTTAAGTTGCTCCAACAACTCCCTCACTTGTATTTGTTCATTGAAGCTCTCATCACCCCCTAAAGCAACAACCTCCCTAGCAACTTCCACTTCTTCACATTCTCTTTTGGCACTCTCTTCAAGTTTAAGAATGGCCAAGGTGTCCGGCTCATTCAAAGCTTTGTTGAAGTGAAAATCAACCTTCTCTTCCCCAATCTCAAAGGAAACCTTCCCGTTCTTGACATCGAACCTTGCCCCCGCCGTAGCTAAGAATGGTCTCCCTAAGATTATTGGAACCAAGGGATCCTCATGCATGTCCAAGATCACGAAATTATCGGGGACAAAGTACTTTCCAACCCGCACCGGAACGTCATCCAATATTCCTTTGGCCTTGATGATGGAACCGTCGGCCATGGTTAGGGACATATCGGTCGGCTCCATTTCACCCAAATTTGCTCTTCTCCAAATGCTAGCGGGCATCACCGAAACACTTGCCCCAAGGTCACATAAGGCTTGGAAATTTTTAGACCCCACACCAATGGTTATAGCAAAACGACCGGGATCTCCTAGCTTTTGTGGTAACTCCAAGGTCTTGACTTCATCTTGCATTTCCACTATGGACCTCTTCTTGCTCAAAATCTCCCTTAAAAACTTGGCGTAAGATGGCATCTCACTCAATGCGTCGGTGAACGGGATGGAGATGTTCAAGCCTTGCAAGAGTTTGAGAAACCTCTTGAACTTGTTCTCAACAACATCTTTCGGCTTCTTCGAGGGATATGGAAGAATTGTTGCACCTTGAATCTTGCTTGGATCAACTTCTTTGGACTTCCCTGCTTCATTTGCAACACTTCCTGGTTGGACCGACTTGGGCACCATGTCGGGCCCGATGTTGTGAATCTCGGTCCTGGGCAGAGGGGTTGGATCGAGGTCTGTGTACGTCGGTCCCGAGTTGCTCTCAACCTCGGTCCGTGGTGAAGTAGTCGATCTTCTTGCTGGGTCGACTTCGGGGAACGTCGGACCCGACTTGCTGGGTAAGTTGGTCCGACTCTCTTCACTCTTCTTAGGCACGTGTGGCTCGGATAGGTTTCGGCCACTTCTCAATCCAATTGCCCGGACTTCATTTTGATTGTTTTGAGCTCGAGGATTCTCCTCGGGTCGGCCCGGAAGTCTCCCATTCTCTCTCGGGGCTTGAGTCGCAATTTGAGCAAATTGATTGTCGACTTGCCTCCTCCATGCACCAAACTCATTGAATTGGGTCCTCATCTCCTTGAACCCATCTCTCATCTCTTGAGCAAATGTTTGTAACTCATTGAATCTCGGTGGTCTATATGGTGGTGGTGGCGCCCTTGGCTCGTTTTGGTTGAAGTTGTTGTTGTAGCTTTGAGCTTGACCGTTGTTCCACCGGCCATTGCCACCATTGTTGAAGTTGCCTCTTCCACTGAAATTTCCTCGAACATAGTTTGCCTCCTCAATTCGCTCGGCCAAGCGCACTTGGCTCTCATTCGGACAAACTTGTGTAGCATGTGCAAAGGATCCACACTCCTCACAAGATCTAGCATTTTGCTTGTAGTAGTGGACTTGCCTCTTAAGCTTGCTCACTTCACCTTCAAGGAATTGGAGCTTCACATCCCTATCAATGTCTTCTCCCTTTGGATCATATAACTTCCTTTCACCTTCACCTTGAACTTTCACCTCCTTGCTATCTTGACTCACCCCATACATGGCCTCATAATCGGATAGCTTGTCAAGTAGCTCCCAAGCTTGATCCGGTGTCAAGTCTATGAACCCACAATCGGTGTGGAGATTGAGCTTGTCCTTCGTTACCGGATTGATACCTTGGAAAAAGATGTCTTGAAGCACATATGGTTGTTGGCCATGAGTAGGACATTGGCGCAACATCTCCTTGAAACGGTCCCATGCTTCGAAGAGAGGCTCATTCGGACCTTGTTGAAAACTTGCAATCTTCCTTCTTAGCTCGGTTGTCTTTGAGGGCGGGAAGAACTTCATCAAGAAGGCATCATAGAGTGTCTTCCAAGTTGTGATTGACCTAGGAGCTTGGCTCTCGAGCCAATGTGTGGCCTTGCCCCCAAGTGACCATTTGAACGCCTTTAGAAGCACATACTCCAATGTCTCCTCGTCGGTAGAGATCGTCTCACACATGTCCACAAATCGTTTAACATGCTCTATGGGACACTCATGTGGACGGCCCTCGAATTGATCTCGCTTGATGAGGGAGATGAATTGCGTCTTGATCTCAAAATTCTTGGCAACCTCGGGAAGCACAATATCCGGCTCGGGTACCCTCAACTCCGGATGCATGTATTGGCGTGCATTCCGGGGTAGAGCGTTGAGTTGAGCCTCGGCTCTCATCCGTTGCTCCCGTTCTCTTCTTGCCACCTCCTCTTGATTGTCCCTCTCAAGTTGCAATCTAGCCATTTCGGCCCTAAGTTGAGCCAACTCCTCATCAACATGGAGAGCTTGATTCTCCATCCTTTTCCTTCTTCGGGCTTCCTTGAGAATACTTTCCGGATCACTCACAAACTCAAGCTCAAGTGTTCCTCGGGAGGAACGAGCTAGCATACACCTATGAAACAAAAACACAAACCAAAACAAATCAAAAACAAACAAAGGGTTTGGGCTATTCCCTCACCCAAATCACTACCAAAACACAAGAAACTAACCAAATTGGCACTCAATGCACTTAGACTTCCCCGGCAACGGCACCAATCTTTTGATCGCCCTCTCGGATGCGAGGGTCAAGAGATACAATTTATAACCCGACCCCGTTGTAGTACGTGGTGGGTGTTGAACACTCGGGAAGTCTACTCGATCGATGTGCCTAGATACTAGGAAGCTAGAAAGGAGAGCATAAAACAAAGGAAAATAAAGAAAACAGTTGGGACCGACAATGAGGTCACGTTGGGCCCGAGGTTGGCGACAAGAGGAAGTCGGGACCGACACTGGGTAAGTCGGGCCCGAGGTAGCTGGGGATGTCGAACTCAAAGATTTTAAAAGTAGATCTTGGGCTTTTGGGTTCCTTCCCTAGTAGATCAAGGCTTTTCCACCCCAATTCAGGCAATGAGTGATGATCGGACTAGGATCGAGTGCTTTCGCCCTCGTTCCAACCACATCTACACCTCGATCCATGGGGAAATCCCCTTTGAAGCAAGGTCTTGAGATTGACACATGTTCACTTTCGCTACTTTGCCAATCTCAAGCCTTGATTCCCGACTTTCGCAAGGAATTGTAGCTCGATGTAGAGTGGGTTCCTTAGATCAAACACTCAAGGCTATGGAATTGGGGTTTCTAGCCTAAACCTAGCTAGGGTTTTCCCCCATAACCCAAGATCAAGGAGATCTACTCCATGTGACAAGCAAAGAAAGCAATCAAATCAAAAGAGAAAGCAATCATCATAATCAATCTCAAAACAAAGCAAGGGTTCATTCAAATCCAAAGCAATCCACAAATACAAATCAAGGGTTTTCAAATCCACAAGATCAAAGCAAATCAAAGCTAAACAATCAACAAAACCTATCAAGCCTTCCTCTCTCTTGGCCGATTCTCTCTCTCTCTTCCTCCTCTTCTCCTTCCTCCTTGCTCTCCAAGTATCCTCTTGGCTCCCTTGGAACCCCCCCCCCCCCTTTTGTGTGTGTGTGAGAGACCCTTTCTTAGAAGACAAGAGGGCCTTTTATAGATTAGATGAGGGGCAAAAGTGGAAGTTCACAAATTCGTGCCTTGGAGCCCAAGTAGTCCGGTGACCGACTCGGACCGACACGGAGGAACCTCGGGCCCGAGGTACTGTGCAACTCGGTCCGAGGTTGGAAACTTCAAAGTCGGGCCCGACGTTGTTGCAACTCGGTCCTGACCTCGTTCCAACTTCTTCTTAGTTGGCTTCTCTTGTTCTTCTTCATGGCTTGCTTCTCTCTTTCCCGCTTTAGCTCGGCCTTTGCTCCATGTCTCGACCCTCCTTCAAATTGATCCTCGATTCATGCCAAATTACCTACAAAACACATAAAAGGTGCGTAGTCTCCGAATCTCATAGAAATACGGGAACTAGGCTAAAAAGGAACAAAGCGCACAAGAAAAGGGGAAAAAGAAACATATTTACAAAGGAAATCACATATGAAAACACCACCAAATAAAGAGACATCATTAACGACCCCATCAGGGTCGATAACGACCCGCCGAGAGTACCTAACGACCTTAGTGTCGACCCGGTAGCACCACCTCTCGAACCTAACTTGGTTCCGAGAATGGTGAAATCTCTTCCTTTTCCTATTAAGAAATCAAAGGACTCTACTGAAAGTAAGTTCAAGCGTTTCGTAAAGATTCTTCAAGGCATTAATATTTCTATCCCATTCGTTGAGGCCCTAAGCGAAATGACGGCTTACACAAAATTTTTGAGGATATTCTTAGCAGGAAAAGATCCATCACAGAGCTGCTGGACGAAGTCCGATCTATTGCTCTACCAGAAAAGCTAGGAGACCCAGGGAGGTTTGCCATAACAATTGGCATAGGTGACCACAAATTCAAAGCCTTATGTGATCTGGGAGCCAGTGCTAGTTTACTTCCTCTCTCAATTTGGTCTAAAGCCAACATGGGACCACTTGAGCCAATCAACATGCGGTTATACATGGCAGATGGCTCTTGCATCAAACCTACAAGGATTGTAGAAGACTTTCCGGTTCAAGTGGGCAAATTCTTTGTTCCTAACGATTTCATTGTCATGACAATGCCCGAAGATCCAGTAGTGCTTATTATCTTGGGGAGACCGTTCCTCGCCACAATTGGAGCCATCATTGATGTTAGGAGTGGACTCCTAACTTTCGAAATTGGGGATGAGGTGACGGAATTCTGGTTTAAACAGTCAACGAAGGAGATCGATAGAGCCGAAGACAAGATGCTCTACACCCACAATGAGATCATCGAATGTGGAGACCCAGTTGGAAGATTGGCGTCAAATGATGAATTTTCAGGTCAAAGATGGGCAGAAATAGCCTCTGCAGTTTCGGTAAAGAACTCCCCAACCTCAATACCGATTCTCCTGGCAGAAGAAGCAAGCTCGTTAACGACCCACCCAGGTTCGTTAACGACCCTGACCGAAGACAATGGAATTTCAGCCTTTGAATATCTTGAAGAGGTGTTGAAAACGGAGCCAGAAGAACCGATTCTAATCCCAGATGAACCTTCTCGAACACTTAAACCTCTTCTGGACTCCCTCAGGTATGAATTCCTTGGTCCTAGTTCTACCTTTTCTGTCATCATCAATGCTAAATTAAAAAATGAGGAAGTAGAGAAATTGTCGAATGTGCTTAGGATGCATAGAAAAGCCATAGGCTACTCCCTAGATGATATAACTGGCATATCTCCTTCTCTTTGCATGCACAGGATATACATGGAGGATAATCATAAACCCACCATAGAGCATCAACATAGGTTAAATCCTAACATGAAGGATGTGGTCAAAAAGGAAATCATTAAATTACTTGTTGGGATCATATTTCCTATATCGGACAACCAATGGGTAAGTCCGGTCCATGTAGTACTAAAAAAGGGGGGAATGACTATTATAGAAAATGAAAAGGGAGAGCTTATTCCGACTAGGACCACTACCAGTTGAGGATGTGCATTGATTATAGGAAGCTTAATAGTGCTACTAGAAAAGATCATTTTCCGCTTCCTTTCATTGATCAGGTGTTAGAACGCTTAGCCCAGCATGATTATTTCTGTTATTTAGATGGCTATAGCGGTTTTTGGCAGATTCTCATTCATCCTGACGATCAGGAGAAGACTACCTTTACATGTCCCTATGGGACTTTTGCTTATAAAAGAACCATTTGGGCTTTGCAATGCCCCCGCCACCTTTCAAAGGTGTATGATGACCATTTTTTCGGATATGATAGAGGAGATTTTAGAGGTCTTCATGGATGATTTTTCTGTTTATGGTTCTTCATTTGATACTTGTCTTGCTAACCTTGCACGTGTGCTTAAAAGATGTGAAGAAACCAATCTTGTGTTAAACTGGGAAAAATGTCATTTCATGGTTCAAGAGGGGATAGTGCAAGGACATCTTCTCTCTAAGAGAGGGATAGATGTAGATAAAGCAAAAATTGAGCTTATTGAAAAACTACCTCCTCCCTCCTCTGTAAAAGAAATTAGGAGTTTCCTAGGGCATGCTGGTTTTTATAGACGATTTATTCAGGATTTTTCTAAGATAGCTAAACCTTTGACTAACCTACTAATGAAAGATGTAGTGTTTGAGCTGTCTCGAGAATGTCTTGAAGCATTTTACAGGTTAAGAGCAGCCCTCGTGTCCGCCCCTATTATGCAATCCATAGATTGGACATTACGCTTTGAAATAATGTGCGACACTAGTGACTATGCAGTCGGTGCAATCTTGGGACAATGGAAGGATAAGAAACTCCACGCCATCTACTACGCCAGTAAGACTCTGGATGAGGCGCAGAGTAAGTATACCACAATGGAGAAGGAGTTCCTTGCTATGGTATTTGCTTTTGAAACATTTCGTTCCTACCTTGTTGGATCCAAAGTGATTGTTTATACTGACCATGAGGCTGTTAGATACCTAATGGTCAAAAAGGATGCCAAGCCTAGATTGCTTCGTTGGATGCTCTTACTACAGGAATTTGATCATGAAATATGAGATAAGAAGGGAGCAGAAAATCTAGTGGCGGACCACTTATCAAGGTTGCCGGTTGAGCATATCACTAAATCCAACAATGAAGTGCCAATAAATGATTCCAGACCAGACGAACACCTCACGCTGAACGAGGTCGAACTCACCTTTTAGGGTCGTTAACGAGGCACCGAGGATGGAATGCATAGATCATGATCAGTCAAGCAGTTCGTTAACACGCCACGGGAGGTCGTCACCGAGGATAATACTATAGCTCCAGGGTCGTTAACGACCCACACAAGTCCAGTGACGACCCGGTCTGGTAAGATTCCTGAACCAAAACTTATTCAATTCAATCCAATTCCTTCTTCTCCTTCAGCTTCTAGATTAATTCATGTTGTTAGAGGGTCAAAAGCCCCTTGGTTCGCGGATTTTGCTAACTATCTTGTAGGAGGCATAATTCCGGAGGGACTAACTGGCGAGCACTTTTACGTCTCTATAAAAGCATTGTCAAAGAAAATTCCTAACTTCCTAACCTAAGTATAGTGGAAGCAAGGGTCGAACCCACAAGGACTCAGATTATTTGTATTTATATTATATTACTAAGCAGAAAAGGTTTTTTTTGTGATTATAAACTAAGAACTAAGAATTTAAACTAATTAAAGCTAAGCAAGTAAAATAAGTTGAGATTCAAATATGGAGAAAAGCATCCAACTAGTTTCGTATCCATTGCATACATGAGTTTTGATCATCGATTATCCTTATTTCAATTTCCCTTGACTAATTTATTGTGAATTTATGAATTCAAGCTTATTGTGGTTGTTAATATACACCGTCTTTAACAACCTTTTAATCAATTAACCTAGAAAACCTTCTATGTCAAGTTGATCATGCAATTAAGTTCAAAGCATTCAATAGAAACAATATTCATGAATTCCACCGTCTATTCACGAAGTCTTGTGATTAAATTCTCCGCCTTTGATTAACCTTATTCCACTGTCTATAAGTTTAATCAAAGGATTCATCCATGAATAATCAAATTCCACCGTCTATTTAATTATTCTAGTTGTAATTCAACCTAGAAGTAGAATAGGTGGCCAATCTATTATAATCCTAAGTGAATTTAATCAATTAAGCATGGAGAGATTCAATCTAGTCAAGGCAAACTAAAATAATTCAAATCTCACAAACAATCATGCATACAACTTCAACTAACTAGTTGGACATGGAAAATTTAGCTAGAAATCGACATTAAAGAGAAATCAAACTTACAAAAGTCAAATTGATCTTCAATTGCAAAACTAGGGTTTTTGTCTCCCTCAAATCTCCAAATTGCATAAAACTCTAAAAGATAGCATATTCATCCAAAGAAACCCTAAGAAAAGTATTTATATTATGTCTAAAAATATCCAACAGAAATATTAGAGTCGGCCCATAAGATCACCCGAAGCCCAAGTCAGCGTCGGATCAACGCGCCAGAGCGCGGTTTGGTCCTCCCAGAGCGCGGGGGCGCTCTGAGGCTTTTGGCCGCGCTCCGCCAGCAGAAACTTTAGTGACACTTCAGAGGCTGTTTTGACCCTCTTTGATTTGGAATTTGGACTCGGAGTAAAAATATGAATTGTAGCTCTTCGAGTTAGCTTTCCAATGATACCAAATTCAGCTTCATCCGACCATTTTAGCTCCCAAGCCAAGCATTGCAAGATAGAGGTGTCAAAATAAGACTCCAATGCATGACCCGAGTTTAAGCGTTTTTATCCCTCAAGCTCTTGGGACTTAGCTCTTGCAATCTTCACTTGCACCACTTTAAGCCTCATCTTGATCCTCCACAATCATCTAAGATCCATCCCGTCCATGCTTGTTTACCTAAAGATCTGCAAAACCGAACAAAACAAGCGCAAAACCCGAATTTCCTAGAAAACCTAGAAACTAAGCTAAACTAAGCCTATTATAGGAAGGATTGATCCTCTAAATTGGATGACGCTCTATGGGCATACAAGACAGCATACAAGACGCCTCTACACACCACCCCCTATAATCTAGTGTATGGCAAAGCATGTCATTTACCGGTCGAGATGGAGCACAAAGCACTATGGGCTCTTAAGGAGCTCAACTTGAACCTCGACGCAACTGGAGCAAAATGATTCATGGACTTGCAAGCACTAGAAGAGTTGAGGCTTAAGGCGTATGAAAATGCTGAAATTTACAAAGAGCGCACCAAGCGGTGGCATGATCAGAACTTGGTGCCCAAAACTTATGAGGTTGGCGATAAGGTACTTCTTTTCAACTCTAGACTTCGTCTATTCCCAGGAAAGCTAAGGACAAGATGGAGCGGACCATTCGTGGTTCATCACATCTATCCTCACGACGCGGTAGAGTTGATTGATAACCAAGGCGCGATCTTCAAAGTTAACGACCACCGACTGAAAAAGTTTCATGAGCAACCCGATCCGAATGAAGAGATTAGAGTCACTATGGCTCTTACAATGTCGGATTAGCCAAGGTAAGTACGTCTGGCTAATGACGTTAAAAATAGCGCTTACAGGAGGCAACCCGCTTTTAGTATAGACTAGATTTTTCAAATTCTTTTTAGATCTTTTTCCTAGCTTTCTTTTGAGTTTTTTTTAGTAGATTTTAGGATAGAAAATAGGATAGTTTTTTTTAGCTAACAAGATGCAGGAGATGGGCTCGTAAAATCATTCAAAGAGGCTACAGTGGCTCGTTAACGACCCACCCAGGGTCGTTAACGACCCGGTTTGGCGACCCGACTCGGTGAACATGCAGGTAAGTTTTTTTAAACCCTAATCTATCTTCTATATACCCATGGACCGCCCCCTTCACCTCTTCCCCTACCCTCTCCTATACAACCCTTCTAACCCTCGTAAAATTCTACTCTCAAATCCTCAATCCCAAGCTTAAACTCCCAAAATCCCTACCGAAATCCTTCACCACCGATCGGAATTCTCACCTCCATCGAACTTCGGAAAACACCCCCGTTAACGAAGTCCGCAGCCCCTGCGTTCGTTACCGGCGAGATCCAAGCTCGTTAACCACCCAATTTTCGATCTTTTGTTCTTCAATTTCTCAATCTACCGGTATGATTTTTAAACCCTAACTCTTTATTACATGATTCATGTTTTTTAAGGTAGAAATTTCGTACCTAGATTGCGTTTATGGAGAGGTGGTCGAATTGCATGTTTTGCTCTTGCTCATGAATTGTCTTCGTGCTTAGTTGTTCTCGATCTAGGAAGGGTTGTTCGTGCCTAGTTCCCCATTGTAATTTGATTGGAAAAGCATGAATTTTCTTGTTCTAGAAATCGAGTTTGATCTTCGCCATGCTGATTTTGGGCAATTCTAGCATGTTCGGGACGGGTAATTGAGCAAGTATGGGGAGCAAGTATGGGCAATTCTACCATGCTGATTTTGGGCAATGCTATTTTGGAGCTCCCAAATCCCTCTCAAGATTACAGTCTTAAAGATTATAAGGTGACACGGACTTGGAGCTATATCACCGGGGAGGTAGAGCCCTCCACTGCGGCATTAACCGAGGCAAGCATTATCAACCCCATATTCAGGATCATCCTCCGAGTCCTAGCCGCGACATTCTGGCCAAAGAGAGAGTTGAACAGGCCGACAAGGATAGAAGTTGTATGCCTCCGCACTATTCTTTTTGAGGAGCCCGCTCCATTGAACTTGGGGTATGAATGGCTATATTATGTGGAGAAGTCAACCAAGTCAAAGGAAGTATGGTGCGTGAATCTGGTTAGTCTCCTGGCGACCAATCTTGGCGTCGATCTCACCCGCTACACACTGGCCCACGCTTAGCTGCTTAACAGAAACTACTGGTTTAGTTCCAGTATCTTTACTATGATCCGGGATGGGTTTGTTACAAAAGTTCAAGGCAGAGATGTTGTACCCACCCTGGATAAGCTGGAGCTTCGTTATGTACCGAATTGGTACGAGGCGTGGACGAGGCAAGCATTCCCGTTGGAGCCCAAGCCACAAGATGAGTTAACGCTCCGCCCGTGTGGGACGCGGTTTGAGAGAGAGGGAGAAGAGATGGACGAAGATGATGAAGATGACACTGAAGAGGTAGCTACAGAGAGAGGCACAGAGGAGCTCGACATCGAGGAGGATGACCTCGATACAGAAGTTCTGGGCACCAATATCTTCGTTAACGAGCCCACCAGGGTCGTTAACAACCACTTCGAGGCCTCTACCGATGCTCCTACCGAGGCTCACAACTTTGGTAACGACCTGTCGAGGGCATCTACCGACCCCTCCCAGCCTCCTATCGACCCTCATTCTTATGGAATCATGCCATACAACCCATTGCTTTACCAAGACCACTTCCAGCCTCACTATCAACCACCTCCTCCGCCCGAGTACACTGGATCAAGTATCCCACCACCATGGGCCGAAGATCTTTCAGCTTAGATGCAACAACTCAACCTTCAGTAGACACATATTTATCGGAGGATGGATAGATGGGAGAGTGTCTATTCTGCTTGCATGGCATTCGAGGATACGTGGCATCAGCAGAGAGAGGCGAATGATGTAGAGCGTTGGAGGACGATGTACGACTTCATGGGGAACTTCGAGCATTGCTTTCCACCACCCAATCGCTGATTCAGTTTGAAGAGTTTTCTTGTTTTCTGCTATAAGACTTTGTAAGTTTTTTCTGTTTTGTTTGTTTCTTTTTCTTTTGTTTTTTTTTCTATTTCTTTTCTTCTAATTCTTATTTTCTTACAGTGGGGACACTGTTATTTTTAAGTATGGGGTCGGAAAGGATAGAAAACTTATTTGTCTTGTTTTTTTATTTGTTTTGAGTAATTTTTTTATATCCATAAAAATCGAGAAAAAAATTGAAAAAAATCTGAAAAAAAGTTTTAGAATTGATAAATATCCCTTTCTTATGGTTCCATGATAGTAGTTGCTAGCATGATCATATAATTCCTTTCAAGCATGTCTTTGATAGTATAGCCGAATTCTTGTTATAAAAATGTTTTTAAGAAGGAATAGCATTTGATGAAATTGAGCATGTATACTTTTTAGCATAAGTGATGCAATCCAACAAAATAATTACCTTGTGAGTTATTTTGGCCTTGTAGGGAGAACATATAAAAATCCCTCTTCTTTTCTTGTGTGATTTACTCTCTATATACATATTATCTCTTGGAATTGTGATGGTTATCTATTTCTTGAGACCTATATAAGATTTATAGTTCATTACTTGTGGAAATCATATGATAGAGAACTTATTTTTTATAAGTCCTATTAATCCATATCCACCCTTACATGATCCTTCTTTTTTACAGCCAATTTGAGCCTGAAGCCTTTTATTGTTAGCTCCACAAAAATTGTTCCCTAGCCGAGATAAGCTTGACCCTATCCGGGGATTAGGACTTAGTTTGGAGAGGTATGTTTTGTTGAGTGTAAAAAAAGAGGAGTGGAACATTATGTCTTTGGTTCGAAATAAAGGGTATGAGAAGGGTAGATTGGAAATCTCTTGTTTTAATTTGTAAAAAGAAAGATCTCTTGATGATAAAGGATGCACAAAAGAAAGAAAAAAAAGAAGAAAAAAAAGGTGAAAGAAGTATACACGATAAAGTTCGTTAACGACCCATGTTGGTTCGTTAACGAGGCAGCGTAAGTTGATTAAGAAGAAAAGGAAGAAGATGTGCATGTGTGTTTAATAGATAAATCAAAGATTCTTTTTGAGTTATGTTATGAGACTTTCTAGGATAAGTTGGGTGAGTGAAAGAAAGTGCATAAAAAAGAGAGAGTTTGGTATTTGTTTTAATGAGAGTTTTGTTTATGTGTGAGTTTTTAGGAGTCTTTTGATTCCCGAATATTATTAGCACCACATAGACAAAAATATTTCCACGCCTTATTGTTTTTACCAAGCCCCATTACAACCCGGCCGAATGGAAGCTTCTATGAAGTTTTTCATTGAGCCCCCTATGTTCTCTTGATGATTTTTGCTTGTTTTGACAAATCTTAGGTGGAGAGTTTGGTGATATAAGTTCCAATTTCTATGAGTTTTTGTATATGAGATGAGTTGAGAGATTAAATTTATATGCCTAAGCACTTGAGAGTTGAGTAAAACACATTATCCCTTGTGAGGTTGGATTGTATTTTCTTATGTCTATTTGGTGCATATATGTGTGATGACATTAATAGTCATTTGCTATTTTTCTTCTATGTGTTGAAGTTTTTTTTAGATGATGGCTATGGCTTGATAAGTATGATTGTTTGGTTTTGATTAATGTTTAGTGATTGCTTGAGGGCAAGCAAGCTTAAGTATGGGGTATTTTGATGTTCGTGTTTTTGGTATAGTTTTTAGTGTTTTTTTTGAGTTTGTTAGGTTTAGTTTTAGTAGTTTTAGGGTTAGTTTTGTGTGTTTTTGGATGGTTTTGCATATTTTGTGAAAAGTATGGAAGCTACTCCATTTTGTGTCTTTTTTGTAGGTTTTAGCAAGGAAATGGTGCTTTTTGGAGCTGAATAGAGTGCTATGGTGAAGGAAGGAAGAATACAAGATAAAAGAATCGAAGTCAAGATTTTTAGAGAAGAAGTGCTGAAGAAGCCAACTCCAGGCTCGTTAACGAAACTGTGAAGGGTCGTTAACGAGGCTACGCGATAGAACTTTTCGAGAGTTTGATCTTATGATTACCGACCTTGTGCGGAAGTTTATTCCGTGTCGGTAGGGTTTTTAATGAGTTTTTAGGGTTATTATATTTTGTATTTTAGGTTTTGTTATCTTTTAGGTTTTATTTCTATCTTTTTTTAGAGTTAGTTTCTATCTTTTAAGAAAGTTTTTATCTTATAGTTTTTTTATTTAGATAGCTTTATTAGTATAAATACCCTTCTTTTCTAGCTAGAGGAGAAGGGTTCGGACGTGTTTGAAAAGGAGAGAAAAGCCGAGAGAGAGAAGTTCGGAACCGAGGCTAACGAGAGTGAAACTTAGGTCGTTAATTGTGTTTTTTCGATTCGGTGTTCTTGTTCTTTTCGGGTTTCTTCTGAATTCTGTAAGACGATTATTTTCTTATTAATTTGAAGTAGTTGTTTTGTTTTCAATGTTTTCTCTTATAGAAGTTGTTTGCTTTATAATTATGAGTAGTGAGTGGTTTTCCTATCTAGGGTCGGGGTTTAAACCCGGCATAGTTATGCATGGTTTGATGAGTAAGTTGATGTGTTGAATGCCTTCTATCTGTTTTTAGATTGCTTGTTGTGTTTATACCTAAGTGAGAATCAAGGTAATTTGAGTTCTTAACTTGATTGAAAGAGAAAGTTATAGACTTGAAGGTTGATATTGTTCGACAACAAAAGTTTCGAGCTTTGGATTCAAAACAAGTGATTAGGTGAATTAGTTTATGAGAATGAATTGATTTGCTTGTTAATCAGCGAAAGTTGATGAATTTATCTATTTAAAGGCATGATCTTTATCTTCTTACGAGTTTATATGCATAGCTATGTTGTGGTGACCCTTTTCCTAGATATTTGTTTTTATTGGAATTTCTTTGATTATATTCGTTACTGAGATTCGCTGCCTCGGTACCGAACCTGTTTTTAGGTCGTTAGTGTGTGATAGTAGTTTATCCAGGTTCGTTAACGACCTTGACAAATTAGTTAACGAGGTTGGTCGTGTGTGTGTGATTGCGTTGCTTTATTTGTTTTATTTTTGTTTAGTAGTTCGATAAACAAACATTCGCGCTTCCCCTGGAACGATCTTGACTCCCCTATACTCACCGGGGTCTTGACTACAGATTTATTTGTTGTTAAGTAAAACCCTCTCAACATCAGTTGGTGGCTCGATGGTGCAGAGCTAGGGTGATGCAACCTAGCCTTGAATCAAACCTAGTTCAAAAGAATCCAAGGCGGACAAAACCGTGGCGGTCCCCTTGGCCGGATCGTCCTTATCATTATTTTATTATTATTGCTATTACTATTTTAAGACATTACTTGCTTTGGTTTATGGCTACTTTTCGTAATTCCTATGTTTGGTTTATGGGTGTGGGTTTGGGCTTGCATGCTTGACCTAGTCCATTAGGGTTTCCTTTTTAGTTCTTGGCTTTACTATTTATATGTTTGACACTCATGTATTAAGTTTTTACGACGAATATGAATTAATTTCAAGCTTGAGTCGAAAGTGTGTCCCTCCTCCCTTGAACCCGAACGTCAAACAAACCCTTATTTCTCATCTTTACTCTTCTAGTTCTCATCTCTTCACCAGGCTCGATCCCATCGAGTTATATCCTGACACATCCAATTCAAACCTTTAGCTACATTATACCAAGGTTGTGCAAGTTGCTCACGTTGTCGAGCATCAGCGTCGCGCCATCATTTCACCACCAATTGCACCAAGCGCGAGTCTCCGTCACGCCAAGGACTCTCGTTGTCTAGTCATCTCGAGTCGAACCTCATGAACAATGTGTTTAAAGGCTTCTAGATTGTATCCTAGGAAAACATGATCGACCCCTCTCATATCACATCATAGGGGCTCGAGTGGTGGTCCAACAATCATTCGAAGAAGTGAAATGTATGCTAAAGAGTTAAACATGGGCCAGGAAGGGGAAATTAAACTACGGTCGTGGTTTGAGGTCCTGGATCGCGTTTTGGGCTGCAGAGAGAACATGGGCCAAGAAGGGGAAACCACAGCCGCGGTTTGAGGTCCTGGACCGCGTTTACCCCGTGTGCGAGAATTCCATCTTTAAGTCCGAATTATCTTGTTTCCTTACTTGGGAATGTACCCTAAAACAAGTTTCCTTGTTTTTATAGCTTTTAATTAGGTTTTAGATTGGAGAACAAGTTTTATAATTGTATTTTCTCTTTAACCTCTCTCTTTAGAACCCTAGTTGGAGATTTGTGGAGATTTTCGTTACAGATTGCTTGGATTGAAGATTGAATCAATTTGAAGAAAATTTGGTATGTTGTTTATTGAATTAAATTTGCTTTCTTCCTTTATCATGTCTAGCTAAGTCTTTTATTCCAAGGAAGGGTGAACCCATTAATAGATTAGGTGGATTTGAATTGTGATATTTGGTGGAGTGGAGATTTGAATGATGTTTGATTCTCTCCTAGGATACTTAATGACCTAATTGATATAAAATTGGGAGTCTTATTATAATTTGAGACCGAGAGGAGATAATTATAGTAGGAGATTGATTAATTGGATTTTCAATTTTTTATTCATGAATAGATCCCTAGGATTGAACTTGAGAGTTATTTACATGAGAGTGATTTATGTAATACCCCAATTTCACATCGGGAATGTCACACGCCAGTGACCTCGGATTTGGAGTGCGAAGCCACCCTAGGCTTGAATCCGAACAATTAATACAATTAATCATAATAAATAAAAGAAATCAAAACATAATATTAGATAAAAGTGAGATAGAATTTTTTTTATTCAACTTCCCCTCATAAAGAAGAGTGAAACCTTACAGAGGAAGATTCATGAAATGCTGTATTTGAAATTACATCAAGACGATAACTCTTGCACCGATACATTGTCTAGGAATAAAAAACTAGACACTTTTAACATAAACTTGAAAATGTAGTTGACCTTGTAACATTTGACAGAATATCCAACTGCAGCTCGTCCCATCTTCAACATACTTCTCACAACCTGAACAGAAAGATCGCCTGATGTGCCGCGACGAGAAATATGGTTGACACCAGCCGACCATGCAAGAAAATAAATGGTTGGGTTAGTCTTGTGACAGACTACGCAAGTGGGTTTTTGAAAGTGGTTCCTATTTGGAAAGAGAGTGTAGGTATTGGTATTGGAATCCGAATTAAAACCGGTCGAAACCCAATAGCTACATCCTTCCAAGAAAACGGGTTATGAATATTCGGAAGAGGAAATAAGAGACCATCAAAAAGGTGACGCCTCGGACTTTAATGCAGCTATGTTGGGAACGTTGTTACACACAGATCGTTATAGTCGGTTCATTAAACCCTCGTTGACCCTGCGCACCTCAACCAACCTCACCGCATACGTGCTGTGCGAATTCAGATTGAAACCAGATGACAACGGAACCCGAGAGCGAGGACGATTTCCCATTTTGTACCGACCATCCTATCCATATTACTTTGTGTACAAGTACACTTATCTGAGTTGCTTTTAAACATTTAAGAATAGTTCCACTTGAATTATTATGTACTTTGATTAGAAGAGACACAGTCTCAGAATACTTCTTTAAGATATATGGGCACTTACGTCCCATGGCACTTAAAAACTGCGAACAGAAATACGGGCACCTACGTCCCATGGCACTTAAGTAGTGCGAACACCCCTCAGCGGTTGAGGGATATGGATCATGACCATAGCTAGAGTTTTAAAAAAAACGACCCAGCGAGAATTAATTATTATTATATGATATAAGTCATAAGACTTTACAATCGTCTCCTTACAGTGGAGCTTAAATAAATATACACACAACAACATAGAGCAATAAGGAACCGAGTTAAAATAAAAGAATGTCAAAATTCTGGAAAAGAGTTTTACAATGGTGACGAAGCATTTTCGTACAGAGATAGCGGCATCCTCCGGTGATGTTTCGATGAGAAAGATGCAAAAGTTGGAAGAGGGGAACGCCGACTTCCTACTTTCGGCAACAAATCATAAATTGGTGGACAATGGATGGAGAACGTGTCGCTCGAACAGGGCTTGTCGCTCACTCTTTTCTGGGCTTGATCATGGGATTCGAACAGGGGGTTGTTTTTGATCGAGAATTTGAGGCCCTATATGGAGTTATTTTGAGATTTTTTTTGAAAAAGAATTGTAGATAACATTTGGAACTACAACTTAGGCTTTTATAGATCGAAAATTGAGTAAAAAATGACTCCTTAAATCATATCTGAACATTGGACTTCCAAGCAACCGTTTTGCCTCTTGAATCCGAAAGGTTTTGTGCATTTGAATGCATTTGCAGCTATTTAAATGCATTGCAATAATCCTATATCACTTTATCACCATAATGAATGACCTCTTCGGCCATTTATGCATCTTCTTGCCCAAACTCAACCAAACGCACAAAACTCACTCCATATCTTTGGTCGACTGTTCAAACATGATTTTCGCTCAACACTTGCAATATTTCCTTCCATATATAGAATTATAGTTGTAGATATGTTCATGAGATTTCCCAAACTTATTTAGGATCTAAAATTCGTTGAGTAACGAGTGAGATATGGCCTCTACAAGATCATTCGTTAAGCTAAAGCATGCTGATCGGGTTTATATGTTTTTTTTTCCGAGAATTTACAACACAACCCTCTTGTTTTGTAAAAGTGATAAAAATGTCCCATTCACCTTAACTTTTGTACTTTAAATAACTCAAATAAATATCATATGATCTTTAAACAATTTATTTGACTAAACTTTAGCTAAAACCTTTTATATAAATTTTAGAAGTATACTTATAATACTTGTATATAAGTTTGTTACTTATAACTATTCTCTTATAATTTACTTGATTAAACTTTAGCTTATCAACAAGTTTTATAACATTTTAAAATATTATAAAACTATTTTATTACATTAAAGAAAAATGTAAAATAAAATTACATTTTTACCCTTATAAAAATGAGGGATATTACAATTTAATTCTCTTGTGGTGCTTTAACTATCCTAATTGATCAAAGTTGAATAGATTCAACGGAGTGTGAGAGCAGATGCTGCTTTTGTTTGAATTTGATCTCTAAGGAGCTTAAAGGATCAAAATAAAACTTGCTTTGTAAGAGTGTAACTGCTAGTTGAGTTTAGATACATACACACATCGTTTCAAAAGATATTTGTGTTGGTTTTAGATAGTGAGACCTTCAAACGACATTCATATCAAAATCGAAATAGATATCACCTAAAATCCATTGAACATTATTGTGGGAATCCTGACATTGGAAGCTTTTCTCCATTGAATTTAATCTTGTTACTTTAGTATCTGTTACCTTCACTCATAGACTCTTTTTAAATGTTTACTTTTAACGTGGTCTACTAGTTCGATTCATAATTGGTATTCAATAGTCCATGTGTTCGACATCTTGGTACTACAACCGATCTTGTACACTTGCGGGGTAGGAATTGGCCTATCAATAAAAAAATCAGGCCTCATACACAAAGGTGGAAGAAAAAAATCACTTTTACTAATAAAAAATACTATAGGTTTAAAATAAGGGCCTAAACAAGTGAAAAACACCATATAAGACATAGGACAATGGTACCATAAACATGTTTCATGAACATCATAAAAGACTCAATCGAAATGAATGAAATCTAATATCCATCACTTCTAGACTCAACAACAAATACAAGTGCAACACACATTCTTTTACCTTTTCCCTTTACTAGTCTTCAAAACATGATATAAATATGTAGCATTTAGCTCATTGTTAGGGAAAGCCATGAATATAATTTTTCTCTCATAAGTTCCAATAAGGTGTACTGCAAACCCCATAAATTCACGTATAACATCAATTAGATTTTCATCTTATAATCGATGTCGCTTTGGCATTGCTTAGTGTTAAGTCGATATGCGTTCTTTAACAACATGCATGGGAGATGTCACAATACATAACAATGTAATGGACTTGACAATGGCCATGAGCTCGTCCATATGCCCCCATAATTGAGATTTTTGGGTGGCTACCTCCCGTGTTTATACGTACATATTTTGCTTCTTTGATTGTGCTCTAGAATGGGTTCCATTACGAGACACATTCCCATGGATAAGCACATGTTGAAAGGGTTTGGGAAGGGTTTCCTCGTGGAGTTTCCCCTTGAAGTGACAAATATGAATCCCCAACATTTTCACATAAACCTTATTCAATAGGCTCCCCTTTTGTAGCTTGACCATCTTGAATGAACATCCTAGGCATAGCTAGATGTTCCTCTGTCGCCAAGGTCCCATAAAAGATATGAATGTAGAGATCCTCCACATCCTTGGGGATGCCTAAATTTCCGAACTTCTTGTGATGTGACTACGCTAATGTTGTCACATCATGAGCATGTGACGCGTGCTTGTCCTGTTGGAAGGTCACGACTTGTGTGGCTGATTGCTTGACTTATGTGGGTCTTATAAATAGTTTAAGGATACATTTAGATACAGTTGGTTTATTTTGGATTGTTTTGTAATAAGGAAATTTTTAGCTAGGGCAAAAGATCACTTTGTCCTTAGTCTCCCCCTTATAAGCCACATAAGGCTATAATTTGTTTTATCATTGAATAAAAACATCAAAAAAACCTTTATCTTCCTTTTCATGGCTGAATGAAAGAGATATTTGGCAGAATCAATTCGTTTTTTACCTTGGTTGATTGTGAGTCACATCGATCATCCAACGAAGATCCGATCTTAGGTGAGTTGCATCTTGAATTCAATTGTCATAGTTTGTGTTTGAGAGGTGAGTTATATCAGATCAAACACGTTCATATGCTTCACTATCATCTCATACAAATTAGTTCCGTTCCATCAATCTAAATCCATCTCATTCAAGAACACCTCTTGAAATCTCTTCTCGGTGGTTTTTATGACACCCTAGTAGAATCATCATAACTTCCAACCAAAAATTATACTACTCTCAAATTTTTAGGAATTCCATTAGACTAATATATATAACGCTTCGAGTTGTAATCAGTCAAATTTGAGTATAAAGTAGGGAGAACTACCTTTGTGAATCCAAAGCAAAAGTTTTGTCCAAACCTTTCTTGCCGGATTGGTTGTCCCCATTATCTAAACTTCTTGTGGTCTTCCTCGCACCGCTTCGACCATCATGATCCTTCATCATTTGGTATTAGAGACACTTGTGAGGTAATCATACAAATCTTGGCTTAGAAGATTGAATTCATCTAGGGTTGTAAGAGATTTTGGTGCCAAAACCCTAGCCTAGTGCCTTCCTTGTTTTGTCCTTGTTGAATTGCCTTCTTTGTGTGAGTTTCCTTCGAAATTTTCATACTTGATGTTGGTGGCCATTGCTTGTCTGAAAAACTCAGTTTTGACGTGTGTGATGTTGAGGAAAAAAGCCAAAAGTTTTTACTTGCTCTAGCATTAACTTGCTAGAAGTGTGAAGGTCACCTAGTGCTTTGATCTTGCTTGTCTTTCTCTTTATTGTGCATCAGATTTTATGGGCATTGTATGACCATAATTTCATCACTTGGTCAACCATATAACACAACCTAATAACCTTGGACCAACCTTTGATTATACACATGAGAATACATGCTTATATGCTTGTATATGCTTGTGTTCTAGGTTAAGGAAGAGTACCATTTTTTGCTTCAATTTTTGTTATCATCTTTGCTTTGAAAAGTAAAAAAAAAAGAACTTACACTAAACAAAAGAAAAATTCATACTTGGTAAGAAAAAGAGAATGGCATAGAAAAACTCGGATCCAACAAGTAAAAGAGGTTGGACTTAGAAAAACTCGGACCCTTTGAGGAAAAAAATCCAAGCTAAGGCTTTTGTTCTCTTGTTGTGTCTTGTACTTGCTTTAAAATAAATAAGTTGTGAGCTCTAGTGGTACCTAGTAGCTTCCTAGACGTGAGTCTGAAGCAAGGTTATGTGCCTTGTGTGTTTCTTGATATTTTGAGCCATAACTTTTTCTTAATCGCGACCTTGTCACTTGCACCTTATTTGCTTTTCTTTATAGATCAATTTTGGTGACGAAGTCGTGTGGTTCGATATCTTTTGTAAGGGATTAATCTTGACTTGTGGTAGTTGTGTTGTGTTAGATTTTCTAGCTTGTGTAGGAAATGGATGAATCAAACCAATTCGTGAGGGACCCTTATGCACCCTTGGAAGTCACTTCACCTCCTTCCGTGGAGGCCATGTTACAATCCTTGGTGCAATCCATGGAAGCTTCCATGCATTCCTGGTTCGATTCCTTGGAGGAACAAGTTCAAGCATAGATGAGAGAAGTTAATGCAATAGTGAGAACCGACTTCCAAGTATTAACCGAGTGGAGCATCCAACTCCAAGAGACTTGCATGCTTTTACTCATGACGGCTACTTGCACCACCGTGAGGAAGTATCCATATCTTATGCTCCACGAGTACCACGTGTGTCACATGGGCAACCTTTGGACCATGATGCCTATCATCCTTTTGTAACCACAACCGGGTTAAGCTTTGGTAATGAATTTGCTACTTTTTCAAATAATATTCCCGTATCTTCTACTAACCTTGTAATACATGGAGTTTTCATTACCGAGCTTTACACGCGCCGTCAAGCCACGATGGCTCTTTTTCCACGTCATATAGTATGTCATGATCCAAGCATTAGCATTACCACTCATCTTACTATTCTTATGGGCAGACTACATGATAAAACAATGAAGAGAATGAGCATACTTAGGCAACAATGTAGCAACATGATTGCGACCGCGGTTTGAGGAGTTAGAGAACAGAATGTTGAAGTTGAAGAACCGCAATCACGGGACCAGAAACTGCAACCGCAGTTTCACTTTCTAGGAAGATTCTACAAGAGACGAAACAACGATTGCATGTCTAGGTGTCGTGTTCGTAGGGCTTGGTGGTTTCGAGCGACAAGATTTCTTTCTGAAGTTATCTATCTATTACATTTTTTTATCTTATTTTTTTGGGTTTATTTTGGACTTTTATTTATATATTACCTTTTCATTCGCCACCAGTCCACCACTGCGTGCACAGGCGCCGCCGCCGTCCATCCTCCACCGTCGGTGCCAGTTGTCCGTCGTTTTGCTTATCCTCATGCGTTCATGTGTCTACGTGAAAGAAGAAAGGGAAGGAAGAAGGAAGGAAAGGTTGGGCTTGCTCCATTGGGTTAATTTGGGTTGTTGGGCAGAACTATTATGAGGCCCATATACATTTTATTAACCCATCTGAGTTTTTATTAAAGGAAATAAAGAAGGAGAAGCCCAAAAACTCGCGCATTTCGATTTCCAAGCTCATTTTCGTTCCGTTAACTCCCAGTATATTTTCTGACTCGTATTTTAGTTAATATATGTTTATAAAATAATTTCCACATATGAATAATATTTATTTAAAATTAATAGAATAAATATTACAAGGTGGCTAATAAAAAGGAATTTATGGAAATAAAAAGGAATTTATGAAAATAAATTCATTTGCATGCTCATCTAGCTACTTTATAATTTTTATAAAATTATATAAGACATAACTCTAAAATAAATAAAGGAATATTATTATTGAATTTCTCCTAGCTAAATTATTAAGATAATAATTTAGAATAATTTTCTTACTCTTAAGGAAGAAATAATATAAGGTTATTATAAGAAATGAAATAAAGAACTTTAATATAATTCATTTCTTTATACGATCTCGGATTGTTAGGTCAAATTCTCGAGATCTCTAAGTCGTTTTGAGCTATCGTAAGAGCAAGTTGAATTCAAGGCAAGCGGATATTCTCCTTGTAACCTTTTCAACATCTCGATTTCGTTATCTTCTCTATGTTGGAAACATACTTGTTTGCTTAAATAAATGAACATAAGATATATTTATTGTTATAAAGACATTTTATTATCGTTATTATTAATCGTATGCTGGAAGTGAACTTAGGTATGTTATCTTCTCTATGTTGGCTCACCACCCTCTCTTCTCTCGGTAATTCAGATTAGGATCATTACCACTCCTATTCGTTGGAGGGATGTTAAACCCTATGATGTGAACCCGTCTTCAGATTCACAAGAGGATCTTGAACTTGGACTAGTATTGTGTCTCTCAAACCAAAAGAACTGATAAGTGAGGCATGAAGCCTATAATTTGAGGTGAGAAGAGAATTGAAAGAGTGAGAGGGTGTCTAGGATGAACTAGACGAGAAGAATTTAAGAGGAAAGAAGAATTCAATGACGCCTAAATGATATGTGTGGAAACAATCCGACAGCAATTCGATATCTTAATTCAAGCGTGAGAAATTCAAAGAGAGGAGGATCTTGTATATAGAGAAGCTCCTTGAAAAACCTAGAGAAAACAATAAAGGGGTAGAAAACAGGACTCGTCGAGCCCAAGCCCATAAATGGCATACCAAATATAGCAATACCTTATTTAGAATCTTTATAGAAAGGAAATAGAACTAAAAAGGCAATAAAAGATAGTGATCACGATGGCCTAGTCATGAGTGTTGCGACAAGGTCGTGACAAGGGCTGGCGCGGCGCGACAAGGGATTGGTGCGCGCGCATGATGTGTCACGGCACAACCTTGCTGCAGCGCACAAGAATCTCATGTCGTGACGCCGTGGTGGCCCGATGCAAACATGGAAAGGGCGTCCGAGGTGAGGTCCTCGATGCTGAATGACGACAGTGGTGCGGTGCCGATGGCGACAAGGCACGCGAAGGTTGGCTCGGCCGTGAGCGCCCCGTGGTTGGTGAGGGAGTGCGCGATGATGGACGTCGTGGTTAGTGCGACGGTGCCGGTCCTGGCTCGTATGATGGGTACACCGGAGCGTACAAACATAGACTCCTCCTCCTGGATAGCCGTCAGGCTCGGGGTCACATCACCCTCTCCCCCTTGGGTGGGAAACATCCTCGTTTCCTCGTTATGGTACTCGAGATCCACATAAGGAGAGAGATTTGAGACATTAAAGGAAGCATGGACGACATACTTGCCTGGGAGGTCGAGGACGTAAGAGTTGTCCCCAATGCGCCATAGAACCTTGAAGGGGCCATATCCCCTTGGGTGTAGCTTCGTCTTGCAGGCGCTGGGGAACCAATCCTTGCGAAGATGAAGCCAAACCAAATCTCTAGGCTCGAAAATCAATGGACGTCGCCCCTTGTTGCATTGGGCGGCATACTGCTCTGAGCGCTTCTCTAGCTGGGCCTTGGTGTGCTCATGGAGCCAGAGCACATGGTTGGCGTGGTTGGCCGCATCTACATGCTCACCGATCTTTATGGGATGTGGCACCAAGTCCATGGGCGTACATGGTTTACGCCCGTAGACAACTGCGAATGGGGTCATCTTCGTCACCGAGTGATAGGACCTGTTATAAGCAAACTCGACATGACACAGTAAGTCCTCCCACCGGCGTGGTTTAGCCTTGAGCATCGTCCTAAGGAGGGTGCCCAAGGTCCGATTGGTCATCTTAGTCTGATCATTGGTTTGGGGTGGTAAGAAGTAGAAAACAGGACTCGTGTCCCTAACTTCCCCTATAGCGTCCTCCAAAAGTGGATGCAAAACTTGGTGTCCCTATCACTAACGATAGTTTTAAGGATATCGTGTAGCTTTACCACATGCTCGAAGAAAAAATTCTCGATTTCCACCACGTTATTGGTCCCCTTGCAAGCGATGAAGTGGGCCATCTTGGAGAACTGGTCCACGACTACTAAGATGGAATCTTTACCGGGCCTCGATGTTGGAAGGCCCGTGATAAAATCCGTGGAAAGATCTTCCCACGACGCATTCAGGATCGAAAGAGGCATGTAAATCCCATGTGGCTGCGACTGAGACTTAGCCGTTTGGCACGACACACAACCCTGACAATACTTGTTAACATCTCTAGCCATGTGTGGCCAAAAAAAATGCCCCTGAAGCACTACCAATGTTTTGGCTATGCCAAAGTGGCCTTGGTCGTCATGAGCCTCCTTTAAAAAAAAGTGCCTAACCGAGGAATTCGGGATGCAAAGTTTTTCAGCTCGATATATATACCTGTCATCCAAGAAGTAGGACTCATGGATACGAGCTTGCTTGAGTGCCTTGACAATTGAAGAGAAGTATGGATCCAAGGCATACAACTCTTTAATCATTGAGAACCCGAGTAGCTTAGAATATAACTGGGTTAAAAGGACATACCTTTGAGCGAGAGCGTCGGCGACGACATTCTCTTTTCCCTTCTTGTGAGCAATGAAATATGGAAACGTCTCCATGAATTCTACCCAGCATGCGTGACGCCTATTGAGAGTCGTTTGACTCTTTAAATAAGCCAAGGCCGTGTGATCCGTATGAATTACGAACTCGCTTCGCCAGAGATAGTGTTGCCACGTCTTTAGGACCCGAATAATAACGTAGAGGTCTTTATCATAGGTTGGATAACTAAGGGTAGCCCAATCTAGCTTCTCGGTAAAGTAAGCGATCGACTTTTGCTCTTGAAGGAGTACGCCGCCAATACCATAGTCAGAAACGTTGCACTCGATCTCGAAGCACTTTGAAAAGTCCGGCAATTGCAGGACCAGGGCTCGGCACAAAGCATCTTTTAAGGCCATGAAGACGGCCTCGTGATGCGGCAACCACTTTATTGTGGTCATCTTCTTGGTCAAATTGTGAAGTGGCCCGGCAATTGAACTGAAGTCCTTGACAAATCGCCTATAAAACCCAGCTAGCCCCAAAAAGGAATGAACCATAGTGGGGATCATGGGAGTTGGCCACTCTCGAATGGCCCAGATTTTGTCAAAATCCACTCATCGGCCATCCTTGGATACGACGAAGCCATGAAAATTTTTCGAATCCGAGCAAAACACACTTTTGTCCATGTTTACATATAAACAATGTTCGCGGAGGCAATATAACATCTGCCTAAGGTGCCTCGCGTGAGAGTCCAATGTCTTAGAAAAAATCAAAATGTCATCAAAATACACTACCACAAAATGACCCAAAAACTTAGTAAGTACAAAGTTCATCAATCTCATGAAAGTAGAAGGAGCGTTCGTGAGGCCGAAGGACATCACAAGCCACTCATAAAGATCGTGCTTGGTCTTAAAAGTCGTCTTCCACTCGTCTCCTTCTTGCATTCGAATCTGATGATAGCCTCTCCTCATATCAATCTTTGAAAACAACACGACACCATGTAATTCATCCAACATATCGTCCAATCTAGGGATGAGATGGCAGTACGTCACGGTAATTTGGTTGATGGAACGTCAATCCACACATCCTCCAAGAACCGTCCTTCTTCGGTATTAGAATAACCGGGATCGTGCATTGGCGTTGAAGCTCTTGAGTTTCCTTAGGAGAAGTCCTATATGCAGCCCGGTTTGGCAATGAAGCGCCAGGAACAATGTCAATCCGATGCTTAATTCCCTGAATAGGTGGGAGCCCATAGGGGAGCTCATCAAGCGTGATGTCAGAAAACTCTTGCAAAAGAGAGGAGATAGAGAGGGTAGCACATGTTTCTTATCAATAGTAATATTAAGTAATGGACATAGTAAGAAACAAGAAGAACTCCCCTCAATTGATTTGATGACGCCTTGACACCGGCATATCATCAAACGCTCGGCGCAAGTGCCAAGCAAAGGTGGCCCGACGTTCTCAAAAATCTGAGACGATCCAGGGGTGCCAACTTGCAGACTAGTAGCTCCTTGGAATTGGCATGCATTTGGGCCAGGAACGCCGATGCAAAAGGCCTGGTTCGAGCCAGGGCTCGGTTTCGCAGAAACTGGCACGTTGTGATGCGCTATCGAGCTATCCATCAGCATTCAGGGCTCCTTCTTCACTTTTGGTGGGCGCACCTTTGTGCAATCTGTTTTGGTGACAGATTCTGGTCCAGAATGACCAGAAATGTCGTTGGAATCATCGGCTACTCCAGAAACGCCCTTAACGTCTTCATTCGGCACCGGCGATGCCGATGTCGTTTCCCTAGCCTTTGCTTATTGTCGTTCAGCTTCATCCTGCAAAGCATCACTAGGGGACATTGGTAAGATGGTCACACGGTTACCATGGTAGTTGAACATGTAAGTGTTCAACCGGCCACGTGAAGTATGTGATGGTCATATTGCCAAGGACGGCCAAGAAGGAGATGAGTGGCGTCCATGTCAATGACATCAAAAGGTATGGAATCGGAGTAGAAACCAATAGAGAAATAAATTTGTACCTGTTTTGTAATCCAATAGTCACCTTCATTGGAGATCCAAGCAAGCTTGTAAGGCGTCGGGTGCTTCGTTGTTGGTAACTTGAAGTGATCGACAACTTTCCCTGACAAGAAGTTGTTGCAACTACCCGAGTCCACTATAACACTCAAGGAGAAGTTTTGGACTAAGCATCGGGTCCAAAAGATTTTCTCCCTTTGATCGGTCTTCACAATCTCCTTGATGCTCAATGTTTTCCTTCTCACGAGCGTGAGCTTGGAGATTGCGACGACGGTATTCAAGGGCACACAAATGGCACCATCTTCAACCGTGGCCTCCTGCTCCTCTGACTCAGCCTCGTCGATGCTCTCATACGCCGCAGATTGAGCTGAAAAGAGTACCTTTATGGTCCTAGGGCAATCCCGGTTAAGATGGCCACACCCACCACATGTATAGCACTCGATGTCTCAAGTTCTAGGTTGTGGGGTAGGTGATACGCTGGTTTTAGTACAACATAATTCTGTATTTTTATTAGGATTTTCTGAGTTTTTAGGCTAGATTAGGGTGTTTAATTGTAATATCAACAAAAGCATACAATTGAAGATTTGAAAGACAGAAGTCCTAATTCGAGCTGAAGAGTCTACAGAGTCAAGACCCGCGCCATCGAAAACCAACCGAGCCCGCGGTGCCAAGGAAGAATTGAAGATCTGAGGGCGAGGCAAGCTGGATCGGCGGACGAGGATTGAAACCGCGCTCGCAGTTGGAGCTGGATCCGCAGACGAGGAGATCGACATGATCCGAGCTCGCGGTTTTGATCCGCGCTCACGGATGGCGGATTTTCCGAGGCGCCGATTTCGTCTTATTTTATCTTTTATCTATATTTTATATTTTTAGGTTTTGGATATTATTTGGACTATTTAAGCTTAGTTTCGTTTTCACTTTAGGGTTACACATTCTAGCATACTTTCAGAGATTATTCCAGTTTTTAGTTTTATTATGGAGAACTAATTTCCCTTGGAGTTTGTTTGATCAAGGAAACCGTTTTATGTAATTCGTGAGATTCTGGTAACTTTTCTATCCCTTGGTTAATATCCTTGAAACAACTCTTTTCTAGGACCGTGGACTAGAATTGAGAAAGAGTGTTTTGATTGTTATTTTATGCATGAGACTCGTATCTTGATTGCATGAATTAATATCCTTCTATCCTTAATATTTTGCATGATTTGAATTAAGCGTTCTTGTTCATATCATCCTTTCGCTTGGACCGTGGACAAGCGGAAATCTTTTATAAGGATTGGAATGAACCTGAGAATTAATAGAAAAGTGGATGAATTGATGATCGAATGATTAAAAAGGTGGAATTGATTGAATGAACTTTGCTTTTCCTCCTATTGATTTAATCCCAAATATTATTTGCTTGTTTGTTTGTTTGCTTAAACTTCCAAAAACCCTTGTCTTGTTAATTGCTGATTGTTCAGAATCCCGATTCTCTTGGGTTCGACCCTTTGCTTGCATACTATACTAGTTAGTAGAATATGGTTATTTATTTTTTATCTTGGCAACAACGACTTTAGCTGAGTCAAATTTTGGCGCCGTTTCCGGGAAGGCTAACAGTAAGATTCCCCACCCTTGTGTACGACTGTGTCACAAGGTCCTAGCCATGGCGTTTTTAGGGTAGGGAGAGCCGAACAAGGTTCCTGCACGCGATATGAGGATTCTTAGATGCTTGTTCCCTTTTCCGTCTCAGTGCTCGGATTGGTTAGGATTATTTGTTGCATTTGCTAAGAAGTATCCGACGAGGAGTGGGCAGATAGGATTAGGTGGTATGGTTACTTACTTAGCCACAAGATTTGTTTCTTTAGAGCAGATTGAGGCCCAATTTGGAGGACATTTGACTGATGGGTACAGATATACGCATCAGGCGTTAGTTAGGGCTAGTTGTTTGAGAGGTTTCGTAGAGGGAGGTTGGAACTGGTTACGTGGCCACCTTGCTACAGCTTTTCTGCGTCTGCCTGCAGCTTTACAATATGGAGATATTGTGTATTCACTTCATTTACAGCCTGATGTAGACGCCCCTATAGAGGATGTTGGAGATGATTATGAGGATGATGGTGGAGGATGGGATGAGCAGGCTGAGGCATTTCATACTAGATTTTATTCTGAGCCATCTGGATGGGCATCTGGTCCACATACTACAACTGGTTGGGGTGTACCTCCCCCAGCTACTCGGGCATCCACTTCTACTTCTACTTCTGCTTCTTCTAGTTTGCCTTGTTAATTGCTGATTGTTCAGAATCCCAATTCTCTTAGGTTCGACTCCTTGCTTGCTTACTATACTAGTTAGTAGAATAAGGTTATTTATTTTTGATCTTGGCAACAACGACTTTAGCCGAGTCAGTAGGGGTTGTCCGTTCACGGTTTTGCCCACCCGAGGGCGTCCTTGAATCATTTCCGGTGGTACCTACCTTACCTTTTGACGAGTGAGAAACAGAAGGTTTAGTACTAAAACCAGAAGGACTAGGTTGAGAACCATACCTCGAGTAAGAAGTGGATTTCGGCCTTTTGTATTGAGAGTAAAGCTCCATGCATGGTCATGTGTATCAAAGTGCCAAGGTCCTTGATGGGTAAGACAACGAGCCAATCACGGATCCCTTGGTGGAGTCCCTCTACAAAGCGTGACTGCAACACCCTTGGTGAAGCATTAATACTCGCCTTGAAGAATAAATCCTCCAAGTGAACAAAGAACTATTCCAGGGTCATGGACCCATGTTGTGCGTCTTGGATCAGAATCTGGACCTTCTCCTTGCAATCCTTGGGCAGGTACTTCCGCTTCATGATGAAGACCAATTGGTGCCACTCCATAATGGCGGCCTTGCCCTTTCGGGGTCGGTCGGCTTCAAGGCGATTCCACCACATATGAGCGGCCCTTGGAAATCAAGCGAGACGGCCTCAACTTTTTCACGTTCCTCATAATGGCAATGTTTAAGGGTGTGGTCCATTCTCTGCAACCAAGAAATAAACTCATCTGGATCATAATTACCATAAAACGGTTCAAATTTTACCTTAACGTCTCGACGTGATACATGCGTCGGACTTTCATCATTGGCCCGCTGATTGGCATGGGGCGGTGGAGTTCGGTTTCGGCGGTGATCTCGGGGTGGCCCTCGACCATGTTCGCCGTCATCATCACTCGGCTCATCATCGACATCGCTCCTTGGGCGTCCTCGGTCCTCATAGTGACGGTTTCGGTCACACTGGTCCCCGTCGCGCCGAGGCCATTCGCAGTTGTCATGACGTTTCCGTCTATCATAGTCTGTGGGGTTCTCGGGGAGCTTGGGCGGCAGGATCCAATCCCGGTACCTATCTAGCCACTCCTCTAAATCATGGACCAAAGAGTGCTAAAAATCGTCATCGGTTTCCTTGTCTTACTCCGTCATGGAGCCCACAGAACCCGAGTACGGACTAGTTGGACTTTGATAACCCCGATAGTCATTGACATCAAAGTGATCTCGGCCCTTGATCTTCTTTTTCGGTGTAGGGGTCTTTGATTTATTTTTCTTTTTAGCTTGATGATGCTGCCACTCCGTTGAGTCAAAGTCCTCATCGGAATGGACGTCGTGGACCTTCTGTACAATGTCATCTTTCCCGGTCCGCCTACTCTCCTTCATGGAGTCCAAGCATTGGATTCCATGTTGGGAACAAGGCTCGACCATTTGCATCTTGCCTTTCTCTTGTGTTGTTACCCTCGGAACCGAAACAATTTACGGTTGCACGCTCGAATTCAGGGGTTGGGTATAGATGGACATCATGGTTGTTGTTTTTTCCATCGTTTGAGCAAACATGTGCTCCATAGTAGCGAAGCGTGCCTCTAAGGATTGGCCACCAGCCGGTGGCGTGACGTCAGTCAAGGGAGCATCGGGCATCGGCAAGAGTGGCGGGTTGTGCGCCAGCGGTGTAGGGTTGCCACCTTGTTGTCATTGTTGGTTTCCATCTTCTGAGTCAATGTTGCTAATGTTACTATAATACCATATACATAGGCAAGTAACAAGTCCAACAAAAACAACGCAAATAAGAAGCTGAGACCTTGTAGGACTCACCGACCCAAGAACTGTTTGTAACACCCATGTTTTTCCCTCGGAGATATTACCGCCAATGACCTCGAAATTTACACTCCCAAGCCACCCAAGGTTTCCATGATATTCGAGATAAAAATAATAATGATAATTCAATAAATATTAAAAAAATTGTCCAACTTTCACAATCTTGAATAAACCAAATACTTGCGGAAAAGTGAGAATGAATATTCTTGAATAAAGTGGAAGTAAAATTCTTGAAGGTTTTACCTGCCAAGGATCCCAACCTTAAAACTATAAATGAGTTATTGAAAAGAAACTTGAAAAGTCTTCAACTGCTTCAATCTCTAATCACTACTCCTTTACATCCTGATATTCCGTATAGGGGCGGTTGACAACAGCTGGCCATGCAAGAGAAATATAGCGGTCGGTCAGTCTAATGAAAGACTATGCAAGTGGAATTTTATGTGAGGTTCTTGTGATCTTAGTTGCATTACGACTGTCGTTCTCCAAATGAAAGTCGGGCGATGGTATAATCTAAATAATTTCACGAAATGAGAAATATGATGAAAATAGATTAGGACACAACAAGGCTATGGTTCCTTAAGAATGAGAAAGGTCATGTTGGGAACTTTAGTTATCAACCAAGATTTTGAAAAGCTTTCGTTGACTTATCAAATCTACAACCAACCTCACCGAATGCGTGTTGTCCGAATTCAGATTGGAAAATAGATTAATCAAAATCGGGAGCCGGAGTGGTTTTCCAAGTTGTTGTCACCACCCTGAACACATTTTAATGGGTGTGCACTAGCACTTATCTTATTTAATACAAATCGTTGCATTCAAGTTGGTAGCTTTTAAGAAGACAACGCGATATGCCATAAGATATAGAATCCCACAAAGGGCATAAAGGGTTCCTAAGTCCTGATACAAGGCACTAGCTAGGTGTCAAACACTCCTCAATTGAGAAGACTGCCCTTCACGCTTCTCCAAATCTTCTATAGTGCCATTGATGATGCTACAAGACTGCATATTGATACATCTTCATCGGGCAATTTCATGGAGATGCCAATTGATGATGCTTGGGCTCTAATTTTGAAGACTGCCCTTCATGCTCAACGGTTTTCCAATGCCTACTCTTCTTCTTCCTCAAATGCTAAGAAGAGTATGGGATTATATGAGGTTGATTCTAGTGTTCACAAGGAGGCCCAAAATAGTGCTCTTATTCATGAGATTGCACAATTGAAGAAGCACGTTGGTGAGATGAACACGTCAAAATCAAGCCCGACTGAACCGTCAACTCCAAAGGTTGTTTGCCAAATGTGTGGTGTACCCAACCATACAGCTCTTACTTGTCAACTTTATATGGCCCATCCTGTAGAGGTTCCTACTGAAGAAGCTAGTTTAGTTAAAGATGGCTATCGGGATCCATATCCAAACCCGAAGAACGATCCTTATTCGCCCACCTACAATCGAGGGTGGAGGAATCATCCAAATCTGAGGTATGGAAATAATGCTTCCTCAACATCTCAACCTCAATTTCAAAATCCAGCTGCATATCAAGCTCCTTATGGGGGCTAGAGATGGCCCTCCTCCTGGCTATCAAGGCAATTTTACAGGCTATCAAGCTAGGCCCCATCCTGCTCACCCTGTGGCTCCTATGAAATCTCCTGAGTTGATAGCTATGGAGAATATGATGGCTGAAATGAAAGCACTTTCTAATAAGGTGCAAGCTCTTGAGCAAGCACAGAAGATGATGGAAACTCAAGTGGCTCAAAATGCAGCCAATGTTCCTAGACCTTTGGGTACTCTACCGGGCCACCCCGAAGAGAATCCAAAATGTCAAATTCTAGCGGTGACTTGAGGAGTGGAAAGGAACTTCAAGCTAAAGAGGTAGAACAAATGAAAGCCAAGGAGACACCCAAACCGGATGGCCGTGTTGAAGAAGACGGGACACCTTCTAACCCCGCCAAGGAGAAGGTGGTTCCATATGTGCCACCACCACCTTATGTTCCTCCTCTTCCATTCCCACAAATAAGGAATCAAGCTTTGCAAGAGAAGAAGTATGAGAATTTCCTTGAAGCATTGAAGAAATTGCACATCAATATTCCATTTATTGATGCCTTGAAGGAGATGCCCTCATATGCAAAATTCTTGAAGGAGATCCTCTCCAACAAAAGGAAGCTTGATGAGTGCCACATGGTTTCCATGAATCGGGAGTGTAGTGCCTTGATCCAAAATAATCTCCCACCAAATCTTCATGATCCAGGTAATTTTTCTATCCCTATTAATGTGGGTGCTCATAACTACAATGCTTTATGTGATTTAGGAGCTAGTGTCAGTTTGATTCCATTGTCTATATGTGAGAAAATTGGCATGAAAGAGCTTAAACCGGCAAAAATGCAACTTTATATGACGGATAGGTCTATTATTCACCCTGCAGGTATCCTTGAGGATATTCCAATTCGCATTGGAAAATTTTATGTGCCTGTTGATTTTGTTGTGCTTGATATTAAGGGTGATTCTCCAATCCCTATTATTCTTGGTAGACCTTTCTTGGCCACTGCAGGTACAATAATTAATGTAAAAGAAGGGATCCTCTCTTTCACCATTGGTGATGAGAAGATTGAATTTAATCTTGCTAAATCTTTAAAATCTCCTTCTTTTGAAGAATGTTGTGATAGAGTTGATCTTGTTGATAAGAAAGCTCCAGACCTTTTATTGTCATTCAATTATGTTGATCCTATGGACTCTTGTTTCACCACTACCTCCCAAGGTAGAAGTTTATCTAGTGTCTTAGCAGATTTAAAGGTGTCACATGAAGATCCTAGACCAGAAAAGGTTGCATCTAAGGAAACATTGGACAAGCTGGAAGTCACAATGCTAGAGTCGAAGCAATTGCCTCTACTTCGAGAAATATGAAGGCTGCATTTTCTAATGAACGGGCACAAGTTGAATTTAAGCCCGGGGATCAAGTACTTCTTACTCATCATAAGCCAAATATATTCCCAGGAAGCAAGAATACAAGACAATCCGGACCATACTTCCTATACCGAGTTTTTAGAGATGATTCTGTTGAACTTTGGCACAAGAACTCGGGGCATTTCAAGGTTCGGAAAGTCCGACTCAAGCCTAACAAAAAGCCAGATTCAATTGAGATGGGCACCGCCGACCCTCCCAATTCGAAGATTTGATATGGGTGGAACACGATCAAGCTAATGACCTTAAAGAAGCGCTTCTCGGGAGGCAACCCGAGCCCTTTTTTTTCTATAGTTTTTCTTTCAAAAAAAACATAATAATAAAAAAGATTCGGAATTTAGCCAAGATGTGTGAAGGATTGTGCCCATCTCGGTCGAGACGGTTGTTATCTCGACCAAGACTCACAGGTCCTTGCTCTCGGCAAGCCATCTCGATCGAGACGGATGTCGTCTCGGTCGAGACAGCGGAATTTTCCGAAATTTAATATCAAAAAAAATTAAGTAAAACCCTAAAAAAAGGAGATTTTTTTCCCCACTCTCTCGCCTCCCTTCTGTGTCTCTCTCTCTCGATACTTTGAACCAGAGGACGACGAAACAGGAGCTCTCATCTTACGCCTTCCCCTTTCCTGCTGCGCCGGCTTCCCCTTCACTACTGCACCAGCCACCAGCGCCCCTCACTGCCGTTACAGGAACCCATCGTTGCGCTGGCGTCCATCGCCCAGTCGCGCAACCCAGCGAACACACCACCACAGCGGCACGCACGACCGCTGCTTGTCCTACACCGCTCCTGCGCGACCGCCGCTCGTTCTCGAGGGTCTGTTCTATTTCCGTCATAGTCGGTGCGTTTCTTCTCTCGCGCTCACCTGCCGCCAGCAATGTCACCGCTTCACCACCGCTTCTTCTCAAGTTTCTGTGTCTGGCGCCTCCCCCTTGAAGAACCGCCGCGTCTCCTTCTACGACGGTGCAACCTTATTTGCGACGCCTTCTCTCTAGAAGCAACTCAGGTACCTCTACTTTTTCTTTCTCCAGCACCATCGAGAAGCCCAAATCCAGTCTTTCATCACCGAGGACGTTTTGCCACTGATAATCCATTTTTCCAAGCCAATCTCGACGACCAATCTTGGGAGTGCACGCCCAAATTGGACCGCTTGCTGTTGGTTTGGTTGAGTTATAATTGCTATTAGTTCTGAGTTAATATGCTTAGCCGTCATGTGCTGATGTTTTGCTGTTACTGTTTGATAAATTGCTGAATCAAATTATGGCTTCTTAACTTGCACCTTATGCTTAAAATTGCACTCAATTGTCGTTGGTGTTGTGTTTTATATGCTGTCATTTGTGGCTGATCGGTGATTAATTAATTATGCGTTTTCTAAGTGTTTATGCCATTGGAAGAGTGATTCAACTAAGTTTCCAAACATGCAGTAGTCACCTTGGTCTGAAATTGGGTTAGAAAATGTGTTCTTTGACTTGAATATATATGTTTCTTGAAATTCATTAATTCAATTTGATTAGTATCTCTAGCATCAAGTTCAAGTATGGGGTCCTTATGTTGCAAGCTTTTGTCTTGTATGTTTTGAAACCGATTTTGCCTACTTGAAGTGCACTTGGACTAACGATTGTGTTGAAATTGTTACTACCCCTTTGCTTGATTGTGTGATTTGTGATTATTTGGGGTAGCTTGTCTCTTTTATTTGTTAGTTTCTCTTGTGCAAGGTTTTCTCCTTATCCGCGACCACCTAACTACACACCTCAGTAGGATCTTGTGAGTTTTGTTCTCCCTCTTGTTTATTTTCTATATTGGGGACAATATAGGGTTTAAGTATGGGGTGAGGCGTATTCACTTTAGCTTGTTATGCATTGCATGTTTATTTTTCTTGCATGTTTTATTTTGTTTGATTTGAAAGAAAAAAATGTAAAAAAAAACAAAAAAAAGTTTTATGATGAGTTGATGGATACCCTTACTTGAAAAAAAATTGGCCACAATGATTGGATATTTGTCTATGATGCTAAGCTTTCAATTTCTCTAAAATGCATTGATTTTTCTTGGATGAATTGCCTAGCATGGAGTTATTGATAAGATTATAGCTTGAATAGGTCCCTAGACAAAAAGCCTTGTGAGAATTTTTGGCCTAATGGACTTCATAAATGTGTCCTCTTGCATTCTTTGTGTGTGATTCTTGCTATGATTACTTAATCTCTAGAGCTTGCGTTACAACCTTTTTCAAGGCCACATATATGACTTTTGTTCATGACATGAAAATGATAGAGGCATTTGTTTTGTTAGTCATAATCCCTTGACTACCTTTACATATTAGTTCCTGTGTTTCAAGCCATGTTCTAGCCTTTTATAGCCTTATTTTTGAAGCTCCACAAAAGCATTCTGAGCCTAATTATAGCCTTCTACCCATCCGGGAATTAGGATATTTGATTAAGTTTGCTAAGTGTGATCCAAGCTTGAAGAAGTTGTATGTTTTGGTATTGGAGGTGATTGTTGGAAATAAAGCAAGTGGTTAGTTAAAAAAAAAAAGAAAAAAAAAATAAGAAAAAGAAAGAGTTTGAATAAATAAATGTGTTAATGGAGTTGAAGTTTTCTAATGAGAAGGTAGTGAAAAAGAAGAAAGTGAAAAAAATCTTAAGCTTGGGTGTGTTGTTTAATTTGGTTAGATTCCTCTTTCCCGGATTTAGCACCACAAGATCAAATTATTCCCTACCCTTTTCTCTTACCTTGGCCCCATTACAACCTAATAAAATACCTCTTGATTTATGTCATGTGCATTGTCCCAAGTGGTGGAGATTTAGGACTCTGATGCAAGCATATGGTAGATGGTTTTCAAAGTTAAGATTTGAGCGATATTGATTACCCTAAACACATTGAGAGTGAGTAATACACATTATCCTTGTGAGGTCTAGGGACTAAGAAGGGCATGTCTTATTAATAATAATGATTATGTTATGATGGCACTTGTCTTTGATCTTTCAATTAGCATGATTATGAGGATTTGAACAAGTTGAGGCAAAATATTTTTTCTTGCACTTGTGGTTTAATTTTAAGTTTTGCTTGGGGACAAGCAAAGTCTAAGTATGGGGTATTTTGATGTCATCTAGTTTTGCATGGTTTTTCATAAGCATTTAGGATTAGATTTCATCCTTTTCTAGCTTAGGTTTTGCATTTTGTGTTGGTTTTTAGCATTATTCGTAGTATGGGTGTCTACACAAGTTTTGTTTGCATTTTCAGGTTTTTGGAGGTGTTTTCGGGTCTTAAAGATGGTTAAGGAGCTTAATGATATTAGAGGAGTCAAAGAGAAGTGAAACAAGCCTTTGAGGATGCTTACGGGACAAGATTATGAGGTTAAAGAGGTGCTAGAGACGAGCCAACAAGCCAAAGATGAGAAAAAGAGGAGAAAATTGACTAAGTTATGGTCTCGGTCGAGATGGTGCTCGTCTCGGTCGAGACGGCGGGCAGTCAGCCGCGAGATCATTCTTTTCTTGCGCGAGAGGCTACCTTTTATGTTATATTTTTAGATATTTTTAGCCTTTAATATAATTACTCTTTAGAAAACTCTTTTAGGAGGACTTTTTTATACACTATTATTATTTCTAATTTCAAGTAGAGAGAGGAGACAATTTCTAGGGTTTGAGTTTTACGCTAGTTCAAGTTGGTTTTGCTTTGCACTTTGGATCTACTTTTGTTTCTTCAATTGAATCTCTAGTAAGTTTCTCTTTCAATTATTGTTCTTATTTCTATTCCATGTTTGATTTAATTGCTTTGATCATTAATTTAATTATGCTAGGCTAAACTCTATAGTTCTTGCGTTTGGTTGATCCCAACAATGTGAAGCGGATTAGATTCAATACCTTTTGCTTAAATTGAGTTGGAAACTAATATGATTTGATTCTAGGGGCTTAATCTAATAGGTTTAAACTTGTTAGAGTCTTGTTTAGGTTGCGCATCGAGAGGTGGTAGTCTAAGTAAGTAAACAAAATAGAGAGAGCGCATCGAGAGGTGGTTCTATCTATTTGGAAAAACTAGAATTGAACTTGAGATTAGTTTCTCATGTTGTTAATTGTCGTAGAACTTCTAGGTGTTTGAGTCAAGTTTGATGCATCACGAGAGTGGGGCAAGTTTGGTTTACCATCTAGATTTCTAAGTACTTAAAGGGTTTCTATCGGTATTGTTTCGTCACGAGAGTGGGTTCTTAATTTGATAGAAGTACATTAAGTTAAACTTTGAGAAAAGTTAATTTATGACATTAGACAATAACCTTCATAATAAAATATCCAACTCAATTTAGGTAGAAGTGAGATTTGAACTCCGTGGATCAAAGTTGTGGTGATTCCTTTCCTTGGAACTTTGCTTTCTCATATACTTTTCATTCTCGTTATTTACTTGTTTTATTTGTTTTTTGTAGTTAGAATTACACCAAAAATCATTATATTTGGCTTAGGAACTTGTTTCTAGAATTATTTAAAATAGAAATAATCCTCGTGATTCAATCCTGATCTATTACTACAATAGATCTTGTATTCTTGTGAGTGTGTGGGAAACCATCACATCACCTAGCAATAGGGATTTCTGGTAATTTTACCTCTTCTTTTCAGTCGTTTCCATAAAAAACAAGAATCACGTGCACCCTTTTTGGAGCTTCTTTATTACCTTCATAACATTAACCATTTTTCCGTTCTCAGCTTCTCATTGCCCCTTGAACTCGCAAACATATTTGCCTCATGTTGTGTTGATTACGGTTCTAGTGTTGAAATCTATCACAACTCCATGACGAGTTAATCAATCCATCCCCAAGATTATATCATATGGGGCCATCAGTATACAAATAAGGTAAACACCATTCTTCTCTCTTGGATGGTGATCGGAAAGTCGGTGGGTTGCTTGGTACCAAAAACTTCGTCCCTTTGGGAAGATTCACAACAAAAGGATAAACGAAACATTGTTTGTGTTACGAGTGTTGACCCTCTGAACATTCATAAACGAATCCATTTAGACATTTGAACACCAACGCATAATCTCATAACATAAAACCCAAATTCTTTATTCATAAAGGGAAGATTATTTAACATTCTATCATAACTGAGTTCAACATGACTCAAAGATGACACAACTCCAATAACAACAAAGCAAACCAACATAGTTTGATGAAACCAAACCAAATACGATTCAGAACATAACTAAGGCAGAGCTCAAAGTACTAATGAACGACACCATATGGTTTACGTTGGCGGAACGCCTTCCTATACTGAGCAGCAAGCATTGTATTCTTCTTCCTTAGCGCTCCCAAGCAATAGCAATACATATCCAAGAACACAGGATATAACCTCCTAGGGTCCTTGATTGCCCCATTGTTCTCTAACAACTCTAAGCCCTGTTGGATCTTGCGACAAAGCGTTGCTGCACCGGTACGTTCTCCTTTAAGGCAACTCTCATGATGGTTGATCACCACTTCATGACGAGCCAACATCGCGTACCAGGACTCCATATGGTCACCTAGTAGGATGTTGTCAGCCCACGAATGTCTAGGCCTAAAGTCACCAACGTCTACACGAGCTTCCCATGGATGGATACTCGTATTGGGGCTCTTCTTGGTTAGCAACTTCCTCCTGAGGATGATACTCCTCAATAGCATGGACATTAGTGGGTGGTGTGTTGGGAGTTTACTCCATCTCCAGCTCCTCTTCCTTAGATTCCTCATTTGGCTCTAGGGGAACCACAAGAGTTGGTGGAGACTCAACTTCCACGGAGGAGGCTTCGCCTTCATCCACGACTTCCTCAGAGGTCAGCAAGTTCACAGTTTTGATGGAAGGGAGAGGGCTTGCTTCATGGACAGGTCGTAGGGCTTTGGCTTGACTCCGAGTGAAAACCATTGTCTGCCAAATAGAAAAGGTAAGGCATGTTCGGTAACTTATAGAACAATCTATAATTCTATAGTCATAGAGTGGGAATATGAAGTCGTTGAAGAATAAAAGATGAAAAACAACTATTACTTTCAAGCATAGTTTTCAAACAAAGAGGAAAACGTTTATTTTCGAAAACAAGTATGAAGACTTGGTTTTAAAAAAAAAAACTGGCTCTGATACCATAATTGTAACACCCCCGCTTTTCCCTCGGAGATATTACCGCCAGTGACATCGGAATTTACACTCCGAAGCCACCCAAGGCTTTCACGATATTCAAGATATAAATAATAATGATAACTCAATAAATATTAAAACAAAATTTCTAACTTTCACAATCTTGAATAAACCAAATACTTGCGAAAAAATGAGAATGAATATTCTTGAACAAAGCGGAAGTAAAATTCTTAAAGATGGTCCTTACAGACCGAGGATCTCGACCTTTAAACTATAAACGAGTTATTCAAAAGAAACTTGAAAAGTCTTCAATTGGTTCAATCTCTAATCACCACTCCTTTACTCCCTGATATTCCATATAGGGACGGTTGACACCAGCCGGCCATGCAAGAGAAATAAAGTGGTCGGTTAGTCTAATGAAAGACTACGCAAGTGGAATTTTATGTGAGGTTCTTGTGATCTTAGTTGCATTATGACCATCGATCTCCGAATGAAAGTCGGTCGATGGCATAACCCAGATAATTTCACGGAATGAGAAATATGATGGAAATAGATTAGGACACCACAAGGCTATGGTTCCTTAAGAATGAGAAAGGTTATGTAGGGAATTTTAATTATCAACCAAGATTTCGAAAAGCCTCCATCGACTTATCAAATCTACAACCAACCTCACCGAATGCGTGTTGTCCGAATTCAGATTGGAAAATAGATTTATCAAAGCCGGGAGCAGCTAGAGTGATTTTCCAAGTTGTAGTCACCACCCTGAACACGTTTTAATAGCTGTGCATTAGCACTTATCTTATTTAATTACAAATCGTTGCATTTAAGTTGGTAACTTTTAAGACGACAACGCGATATGCCATAAGATATAGAATCCCACAAAGGGCGTAAAGGGTTCCTAATTCCCAAGGCACTAGCTAGGTGCCAAACACTCCTCAAAGTGGTTGAGCGAGCAGGGTCATGACCAACATTAGGGTCTAGGTCAATCCTAATGCAAAATATTATAAAGAGGTGTTCAAGAGTTAGTGAACCCCCACCCCTAATTCTACGCTAGTCCAAAACAACGAATCTCAAAATGAGACCATGAAACAAACATGTGCACAAACATTGCAACCTAAATATATCTTCTAGCGCATAATAGTAAGAATAATAACAATAGGCTACCATGAGCCATTATTTCTATAATAACCTAAGTTCATTTTATTCAAGCAAGCATTCCCAACAGAACATGCAAACATGAATAAATGTATTCATGATAAAATATGAGAGCGAAACACCACTTGTCTTGTTTGCAGGCGAACGGTACGAAGATTTGATGGATGGGAAATATGCGGGAACCAACTAGTTCTTGTTTCAAACGAAAGTACAAATTAAATTGTATTAGTTATTGTGATCTCATTTCTCCTTTAAAAGTGTTATTACGATTTAATTTAGGATTTTATAATTTTATAAACTTCTAATTTACTAAGATGATTCCCGATTAATCTTAAAGTTATGAACATTATAACTTTTCATATTTTATGGAATATGATATTAAATACCTTATATTATGCATAAAAATAATCTCTATTTATTTTACATGCATATAATGTATTTTTAAATCATAACCTTACTCAATATTTTATTCATAAAAATCATTAATTAATTTCATAATTATATCAGAAATTATTATTTTCTATAAGTATATATTCTCAAAACTTTATTCTTTAAACATAATACTAGAATAATGACTTTCTTAAAAACAATGACCTATAATTAAATATTTAGCCTATATGTTTAACTTGAAACAATATAAAAAAGATATTTTTAACTTAAGGATACCCTTTCTAACAATTTAATTTATATGAAAAAACATATTTAGTAATATGTATAAATTTCTCCCAAAATATGTAGAACCAATATAATTGTTTAAAATAACCATTTCTAATTGAAAAGCAATTAAAAAAATAACAAAGAGTAATATAATAAAATGAAACAACACTTTAAAATATATATATATATATATAATCTTGGAGAATAAAGCAAAAGAAATGCATATGGATTTGGCTTTACAGTGTTGATGTGCTTATGGGTGCTAGCCTTGGTGCCTATGGGTGCTAGCCTTGGTGGCTGTGGGTCTGCCTAGTGGGTCGAAGTCGAACGGAAGAAACAAGAACGAACAAAAGTTCGGTCTAGTGGGTTGGAGAAAGCTATGGAGTTTTGATGGTGAAAGGGGACGATTTCGGTCTCAATTTATAGGGGAAAGGGTTGAAAATAAACGCCCAAACTAATTAAGACCTTCCAAAACTTCAATTGATTTGATTGACAATCAAATTAATGCTAATTGATTTTAGCCCTAATTTCTTTAAATCAGAATAGCGACAATTTTGGGATCCGATTGACCAAAATGATGTTAAGATTATGATGAGCATGAAACAAGGATCGTTTCCATGTATAATAGGCTCGATTTGGTGATCAAAATGGGTGAAGAAAGAGTTTTGGGGGCAATCTCCATTGATGGGTACTGTACACGCAAGTTGTTGCGGGAGGAAGAAGAGAATTTACTGAAATTTGCTGAAATTTGCAGTTTTTGCCCCATTTGTAACAAAATTATAATTTTGGCCAATACTTTTAAAAACGTGATAAAAATACCCATTTCTTAGGTATTTGAAATTCTGAAAATTATATTTTATGCCCAATATTTTAAGAACTCATTATCTTATCTTAACAGTTTATTCCTTCGTCACAACAATATTAAAAAAATAATTAACTTATTAAAACTCTTTATTTATAAAAAATTGTTTTTTAAAATAGTTAAAAACTCTTAGGGGAAATTATTCTTAATAATTTCATATGATTTTATTCAAATCACTACTTATGAATACATACTTCTTTAATTTTATTATTAATATTGAGTAAAACTTATGACCTTGCGGGTAAGGTCATTTATCTAAAATAATCTTATAACGATTATTTGTTAACTTTTTATCTAATAAGATGAGGCATTTAATATTTCTATTAATGCCCCATATACTTTATTAAATAAAATAAAGGAAATTACATTACTGCCCTCTTGGAAAAGAGGATTATTACACTCTTAGTTGCACAAACAAGAGGTTTAAAGGTCGTGGGAGGCTAAGGGTCTCGACAATGCACAATCAATTGCAAAGCAATAAGCAATCAAGCATGCAATAAGAGAAGAGAGAAGAGAGAGAGGCATGGTGATACACTCTATTTAGTATAGGTTAATTCTTGTATTTTAGGCATGATTTGAGTGTGTTTAGGTTAGTTTTAAGCATAATTGTAATATGAAGACCGAAGACACGATTTGAAGAATTGCAAGAGTTTTGAAGACAAGTGTTGATTTGGACTTGTTTTGACGCCATTTTCTAGTGACGCATCGTTCGGGAGCTATGGTGATCGGATGAAGCTGAATTTGGTATCATTGGAAAGCTAACTTGAAGAGCTACAATTCATGTTTTTACGGCGAGTTCAAATTCCAACTCTAAGTAGGTCAAAATCACCTCCGAAGTTGACACCAGAATGCTGTTGCAAGACCCGCGCTCGCAGTTTGTCGAGGTTCCGCGGGCGAAGAGAGGAAGTTGAGCCACGCTCGAGGTTTGGATCCGCGCTCGCGGGTCGTTGTTTTCCAGCACCAACTCGGAGTTTTATTCTATCTTATTTATCTATTATTATATCTTTAGGTTTTGGTCATTTTTGACTATTTAAGTTTAGTTTCGTGTTTCAGTTACACATTCCCAGATTTCAGAGTATACTTTTATATTTTAGGTTTTATTTCAGCTTTATTATGTAGAACTAATTTCCCTTGGGGTTTGTTTGATCAAGGAAGCCTTTTTATGTAATTCGTGAGATTTTGGTAACTTTTCTATCCCTTGGTTAATATCAAAACTCTTGTTCTAAATTTCATGATTATCAATTGATTTGTCTTGGTGCGCAACTTGTTGAATTTGATTGATATTCTACTGTTTGGATTGGTTTGATTGTTGTTTGTGCAATCTTATTTATCCTTGAAACAACTCTTTTCTAGGACCGTGGACTAGAATTGAGAAAGAGTGTTTGATTGTTATTTTATGCATGAGACTCGTATCTTGATTGCATGATTTAATATCCTTCTATCCTTAATACTTTATGATTTGAATTAAGCATTCTTGTTCATATCATCCTTTCGCTTGGACCGTGGACAAGCGGAAATCTTTTACAAGGATTGGAATTAACCTAGGAATTAATAGAAAAGTGGATGAGTTGATGATTGAATGATTAAAAAGGTGGAATTGGTTGAATAAACTCTGCTTTCCTTCAATTGATTTAATCCCTAATATTATTTGCTTGTTTGCTTGTTTGTCTAAACTTCCAAAAAACCATGTCCTGTTATCTGCTGATTGTTCAGAATCCCGATTCTCTTGTGTATGATCCCTTACTTGCATGCTATACTAGTTTGTAGTTTAGGGTAATTTAACTTTGATCTTGGCAACAACGAATTTAGCGGAGTCACGTGGGCTTTGGTTAGTGACCTTAGCTTACACGAGAGAAAGAAGGAAGGAAAGAAGAAGATCTCGACCTTAGAGGAAAAGGTGAGATTATGCAATCAAACAATATCAATCAAGTTTATAAATTGCCAAATAAGAAAGATATGCAAGATATTAGAAGATAAGAATAGAAGATATGGAAAGATTTGAGATAATGGGAGAGAGAAAGGGGGTTGACTGCGTCTTGCAAAAGTATGGGAACAATTGCCTTATTTTGGCTTGTGTGTCTGCACGATTTTTTTTGTTTAAATTAAAGGCCGAATCTGATTTTTTTTATATTAATTTCGTCGATGAAAAGATAACTACCAAATCTTGTGGATTTTATCATCCAAGAAAGGTAACAAATCAAATCTTGATAAATCTTTAGCAATCCGAACAAATCAATGGATTTTATCCTCTTGAACTGTGGATAGATCAAGATGGAAATGGATCTTATCCTCTTTCTAACCACAAGAACAACAAGAACATGCAAGAATATGCTCGACAATAACACAAATTTCGGTAATGAATATGAACAAGAAACTACTCTATCATGCAATGAATCGATAGGACTTGAGCAATAACAACCAAAAGATGCAAGTCGAGGGGTATGGCTATTTTTTGTGATTTTTTTTATGAAAAACGTGGATCTAGATGGATGATGGTAATTATGGTGGAAACTATCAAAAAGATGATGGAAAAGAAAAAATTCCGTGCAAAACAAAGAGTAAAATGGTAAGATTAGACTTGCGTAGTCCGTAGGCTTTGATGCCAATTGATGTGAACCCGTACAAGTACTGGGTGACTTTGGATGGTAAAATCCGAGGTCATTGGCGGTAATACCCATCTTTGTAAAATAAGGGTGTTAGAATTATGATATCAGATCCGAAAGATTTATTTTCGAACCGAAAACGTGTGTAAAACCCTTTCCTAGAAAGAAAATAGGTTTTCAAACCCTCTTGCAAAGAAATTTAAGAATCAACCTTTTAGCAAGCTTTTGTATTACTTTAAAGACAACCGAGAGTTCTCTCGAAGATTTCAAACTTAAAGTGACAATTATTTTAAAGAAATTTATAAAGTTATCCAATTTTATTGAAAATTTTAAAACAAAACTCATTTAGAAAAACTTATAAGTTCGAAATTTTTAAAGTTCCAAGTTTGATCTTTTTCAAAAATCAAAACTTCTACTATATACTTGTAAGTAAAGAAAAGTACTCTTATCGTGTTTTATTTATTTCAATATATTCTTATTGATTTTCAGACTTCCGTTTAATCAGCCTCTCGATACACAGAAAAAAATTTAAACAAAATCCGTACATGTACTAGGCATAGTAATGATAATCACCGACACAAATGCGGGGGCGGGAAATAGGGAACACGAGAATACGCCGTCACCTGCACATCATAAACGCGTGAGCAATTTAAGAATTACACGTGGCAACATCAGAACGGTCTAATTATTCCATTCGCAGCTCTACCACGTCGGATCATATCGAATCAACACACGAACCGTAGAATCGAAGCACCTCAATGGTTGATGCCAAAAGCCCGCCAATCCGGGCCCACTACCCCCAAACCTCTCACCTCGCCATTTCTGGCCTCTCTCCGGTCTTTTGGTGATACGTCAACACTTTGAATCTGATGCATCCAACGACACCGTTTTTATAATGTTGCTCCAATCCTCAGACTCAAGAGTATCCTTCCTTCCTCAATCTATCTTCTCCCTCATCCTCCCCCTCTCTGTTGGAGATCTGCATACGGAGCAAACGCAATTACAAAATTAAATAAGAAAGAAGAATTGTTGTTTATAGGCGAGAGAGTTGGAAGGGTTTATTACACAAGTGTTTAAATAAGCTTTCTTTTCCTCTTCATCTCATCTGGGTTTGACCCGGAATTCAGACCCATTGACCCATTTCTACACATTAGATTTCAACCGGATCTGCTTCAGATCTTGCAAGAAAGGGCGGTTTCTGTGAGTTTGTTCCCGGAAACTTGGAGAGATGGGCAGTGCGGGGGAGGTGGTGGGTGGCAAGAACAAATACAAAAGGATGGATTCAGATGCGTGGGATCCAGATGGGAACGTCAACAATTCCGGGTCTCAGATTCCAGGGAGAAACAGCAGCGCCAAGAAATATGTCATGGCTTGTGCTATTTTTGCTTCTCTCAATTCTGTTCTTCTTGGATATGGTTTGTACCCTCTTCTTGTCTCTGTAACACATTCACATTCACATTTTTTGGGGTGACATTTTGCCTGCATTTGATGGATCATGTTTTTTTTTATATCTTCTTCTCCTTCTTCTGGTTGATTCTGTCAAGCTTATTGATGCGAATCAGTTGATTGTGCTTGATTTTTCATGTTGATTTTGTATATCTTGTCCAAGGCATGTTTGGTAATTTTCCAATACTATAACCCTGCTTGTTGATTTATTATTCCTTGTCTGCAGCATGTTTATTTGTTTTACAATATTATTATTATAGTCTCAATTCGAAACGTGCCTCTTGGTGAGCTGGTATACACTGTACAATGTGTGTGTGTGTGTGTGTGTGTGTGTGCTTGCTTTGCTTTGTTTCTACTCTTTCGTATGACTGAAGTGGCATTAAACATGCTTTTCTTTTGTCTCAATTTTTTTACAGCCAATCTAGTCCTTGAAGCTTTAGTGCACATGTAAACTCATCAGGTCCTATGCATTAAAATATGTTTGAGCAAGCTTTGCTCTTTACTCAATCTTCTCCATTAGTATTTTTGATTGAATTTACATAACAGTTTGTCCTTTCTTCCCTTTTAATAGATGTAGGTGTGATGAGCGGTGCAATCCTGTTCATCAAAGAAGACCTCAAAATCACAGAGGTCCAAGAAGAAGTTCTTGTGGGCATTCTCAGCATCATATCCCTATTAGGCAGTCTAGCCGGCGGCAAAACCTCAGATGCAATAGGAAGAAAGTGGACAATGGCATTAGCGTCTTTAATCTTCCAATCAGGAGCCGGTATAATGGCCCTTGCTCCCAATTTCCACATCTTGTTAATTGGAAGACTCTTAGCAGGCATAGGAATTGGCTTTGGAGTAATGATTGCCCCAGTTTACATAGCTGAAATCTCACCAGCTATTGAAAGAGGATCCCTCACTTCTTTCCCTGAAATCTTCATAAACCTCGGGATTCTCCTCGGTTATGTCTCCAACTACGCTTTCTCAGGCTTGCCTGTGCACTATAGTTGGAGGGTCATGTTAGTGGTAGGAATCCTCCCTTCTGTGTTTATCGGTTTAGCACTTCTTGTCATCCCTGAATCACCCAGATGGCTGGTGATGCAAAACCGATTTGAAGAAGCAAAAGTTGTGCTTATAAAGACAATAGAAGACGGGAGTGAGGTGGATGCGAGGCTAGCTGATATACAAAAAGCTGCAGGTCATGTTAATGAAGAGAAGGCGGTTTGGAAAGAGCTTGTGTCACCTTCTCCTTCTGTTAGGCGGATGCTGATCACCGGATGTGGTATCCAAATCTTCCAACAGATCACTGGGATTGATGCGTTGGTTTACTATAGCCCTACTATATTCAAAGATGCAGGGATAGAGAGCAACACCGAGCTTCTGGCTGCTACAGTGGCTGTTGGGTTCACCAAAACCGTGGCAATCTTGATAGCTATATTCCTCATTGATCATCTAGGAAGAAAACCGTTGCTATACGCAAGCACAATTGGGATGACTTGTTGCTTGGTTGGGCTCAGCCTTACTTTGTCATTCCTAGGGAGTGAGCCTACTGGGATTAGGCTTGCTTTGTTGTTTGTTTGTGGGAATGTCGCTTTCTTTTCGGTTGGGATTGGTCCAATTTGCTGGGTTTTGTCATCTGAGATATTTCCTCTAAGATTAAGGGCTCAGGCGTCGTCTCTAGGGGCAGTTGGAAGCAGAGTGAGTAGTGGGATCATAGCCATGTCATTTCTAACCATGTGTGAAAAGATGACGGTTGGAGGAACATTTTTTATGTTCGCTGTAATATCTGCCATTTCTGTGGTGTTTGTTTACAAGTGTGTACCAGAAACCAAAGGGAAGTCATTGGAGGAGATTGAGAAGATGTTTGATGATGATCAGATGTGGGAAGGAGCTCAGGTTGAACTTACTGATACAGAGCGTCTTGTACAAAAAGGCGAAAACATCTGAGTTGCATATACTGTTTCAAGTATATAGATCATATATATGAAGTTATAATTATTTAATTTAGTGTTATATAAAAGAGGTGGAGAAGAATTCTTGTTGTTATGCTTTTTACTTTGCTTGTATTTGTACGTCACATTGACAGTATTCATTCAGCATAAACGAGAGGTAATTGAGTGTGGGACATCACCACATTTCCAATGGTATTACAAGTGATTTGCCCTCAATGCCTAAAGTGTCAAGGATGAAGGCGTGGGAAAGATGAAACAGACTAGATGAGATCACAGAAATTCAACCAAATTTAATCATGTAATCATATTCTTCTGGTGATGTCTTATTAATAGTCATCACAAGAAAATTAATTTCATCAGAAAAAAAAAAAAAAAAAAACTGTTACATTGCAAGGGTTTAAGAGGTTCTCTGTATTCGAAGCAGCGGATATCGCTTTGGTCATGTAGAGGATCACACTTTGGTCCCAAACCAGTGCCACCTCGCTTGCTGAGCCCACACACGTGGCCTTTCCTGTTGATTCAGATGGAAATGGCTGAGTTCATTTCCGATTCTTCCTCTGTGGTCGCGTCCACAATGGACTGTCTACCAATCTGTGGCAAACCACCAAAGGTGCAATCAGAAAAGAACATGCCAACTAATGGGGTGTTTGGTTCACTTGTATTAAGAGCATGGCTGCATGGATATAAGATAGAGCAGAAAGAACTTGAATCCAATTGTACAGTGTCAATTGTTAACATTAATTGTTGCCTCTCGGCCACACATTTGGCTTAGTGAGATGCAGTGAAGATGAAGCAAGGTTTTGTGACATAATAACTACAAGAAAACAAGTGTTAACCAAATACAAAGCATGCCTTCAAAAAAAAGTAAGGGAAACCAACCGGAATACCCTAAAATTCAGGGCACCAACCGGAATTTTCCAAAGGGTAATATCAAGGTGTATTTCTTTTTAGAAATCTAATTTAGTTTGGGAATGTCCAGGGATTTTGTACCCGCAATCGGCAACAACTAAACCCCTGCTTCATCTGGCCAGGTTGAATTCATAAAAGAAATCTAAATCAGTTTTGATCAACAAATAAATAATCCATCCACAAAGAATAAGCCGAACCACCAACAGCATATTGATTTAGTTTTTGGTTGGAGGCCCAAAACTTAATCCCGTTTCTTGCATATAGATAATACCCATTGCTGCTCCATTGGCACTGAGTGAGTTGTGGTGAGCAAGTCAACCATGGAAGAAGTGAAATTGGACGCCTTTGAAGCAACACCTGAGAGCTTCGCAGAATTCGGCCAAGTAATTGAAGCTTCGCCTGACGGCGAGCAGTTCGGCCCTCACGATGCTCAACTCGATCTCTCCCAAGGAATCCCCAGGTTCTTTCACTATCTAGTATCTATTTCTCAAATCGATTAGAACCCTAACTTTTTTCAGCCCCTGCATATAATTTTCAATTTCGATTGAAGATGATTATTATTGTGCATCATAATAATCTTCATTTAGGTTTATGATGATGTGCTGACTTGATTGCGATCAGGTTTTACATTATGCGCCTTGAAGGCCGTAGCCTGAAATTCTCGTCAATAACTCACCACGCCAGCGTGACACAGTGCCTCGGTTCAATTGGTGGCCACGTATGGTATCTCGGAGTTGCCAAATCCTCCATTATCAGCGCAGATGAAAATACAGCCGACAATGTTGACGAGAAGAATGCGTCTCGTTCGCGTTCTGGTCATCTCTATGTTCCTCCTGACGTTGCTGGTGTGCGTGCTTTCAGAGTTTCAGGCGCCAAGTTTATTAAGTTGAACAAGGGAACTTGGCATGCCGGCCCTTTATTCGAGGATGCTGCCATGGATTTCTACAATCTGGAGCTCAGCAACAACAATGTAACCATTTCTATTTCTTTACTTCTTATTGAATTTTGATTAAATGATGAATTCCGATTCAAATCTGGAATGGAACTTTCAGAGAAAGGGATTTGGCTTAGCTATTAGACATGTGTAAATAAATCCTTCATTACTTATTTCTTACATATTTCCTTGTTTATGTAGGTTGTGGATCATACTACCCACAACTTTAAGAAGGAGAATGGAGTAAGCTTTGTGATCAAGGAATAATTAATCACGTGTTTGTCACATCAATGGTTCTCATTTATGGAACAGTTGCAAGTGGGATGAACAGTGTTCTAGAAGCAAGTCTTTTCATGCTTGGAGCCTTTTTCTACTTGTTTAGCTTTGAATACAATCAATACGGATACATATCATATACTATGTTATTATTTGTATGTGCTATGTCTCATGTGTATGTAATAACTGCCATAATTAAATTGTTAATGATGTCAATTTGTATAGTGTAATATTTGGCTTTTCGGTTTTGTTGGTTCTTGTTTAAGTGGTAAATTTGTGAAAACAATCCTCGCCAATATATACATAGATTAGACGGTTATAAAATAATGCAAAACTCGCGTTTTCTAATTTTTTTTACATTTAGCTACCACACAATCCTAGCAATTGAATTTTCGAGGTTGAAAAGCATTTTGAGTTCTCTCTTGGAGGGGTATACACTCATTAACCAGACCCTATTGTGAATAACAAATGTTTTATTTTATTTTGATTAAGTAATGATTAGGGGACACTCCCTTCTTGAGAGGGCGCTTTAGAGCATTCGACGGATGAGAACTACAAGTTGTGGGTGAGTCGTAATTGTATCAATAAGGAGACTGTGACTCAATTTAGCAATTTTATCAGCCACACCATTATCAGCCCGATTGACATTTAGAATCCGGACCGCACACAAACCTTGTATTAAAATAATGATGTGAACCCCCGTTGAGGATTCGCGAGCAGATCTTTGCTTGGACGCGTATTAGGTCTTCGACACCGTGGTAACCGATAGATTTGAGGCGAGAACACCTAGACTTGGATGAGAAAGAAGTGAAAGGATGAGAAGGTCGACTAGTATGACCTAGTTGTGAAGAGTATGAGATGAGAAGTAGAATTGTGTTTGTAACCCCTTAAAGATAGATGCGGGAGCAATCCGACATCAATTCGTTATCAAATCAAAGCGTAAAGAATACAAGGAGGGAGTGTGCCACTTATATAGAGGAGAGGCACACAAAACCCTAGAAAAACCCTAAAGAGGTGTGGAGGCAACTAAGGTTGCGCAAGCATGCGGCCGAACGTTGGCCCAAGCCCAAAAATACTCATAAATTTAGCAATGACATAAATAGTAAGGTTCGGAATGGAAATAATACTAAAAACGGAATAAAACATAAATGGTCACAGTGGTCATGTCGCGAGTGTCCCGACAAGGCCGTGAGGCGTCGGCGCGCCAACTCAAGGCATGTTGCGACACACTAGGTGTGGCACGACACAACCAAGGCACGCGGCGCACGCGAACCTCATGTTGCGACGCCGAGTTGGCTCGGCGCGGACATGCAGGCTGGTAACGAGGCATAGGACTCGGTACCGGGCGTGGTTGCACGGCACTAGACGCGAGGTCCTCGACACCGTGGTGCAAGGCGTCGGCGTTGAGGAGCGGCGCGATTCTGATGATGGTGACTCGACTAAAGTCGTTGTGTCGAGATCAAAAATAAGTTACCCTAAATTACAAACTAGTATAACATGCAAGTAAGGGGTCGAACCCAAGAGAATCGGTGTTTCCAAACAATCAACAAAGAACGGGGGTTTGAGATTTTAAGCAAGCAAACAGAATTAGGTTTCAAATAAATTAAAGGAAAGCAGAGTTCATTCAATCAATTCCACATTCTTAATCATTCGATAATCGATTCATCCACTTTTCTATATTTCCTAGGTTAATTCAAATCCTTATAAAAGATTTCCGCTTGTCCACGGTCCAAGCGAAACTATGTATGAACAAGGACGCTTAATTCAAATCATTCAAAGTATTAAGGATAAAAAGGAAATCAAATCATACAATCAAACAACGAGTCTCATGCATAAAATAACCATCAAATACTCTTTCTCAATTCCAGTCCATGGTCCTGGAAAAGAGTTGTTTCAAGGATAAATAGGATCAAACCTAATCCAAACAGTAGATCTAAGTCAATTAAACAAGTTGATCAGGCTCATAAAATCAAACATAGATCATGGAATTAAAAACAAGAGTTTTGATATTAACCAAAGGATAGAAAAGTTACCAGAATCTCACGAATTCAATAAAAGACTTCCTTGATCAAACAAACTCCAAGGAAAATTAGTTCTCCATAATAACAGAAATAAAAACTAGGTTAAAAGTAAAAGTAGTCTCTCTAAAAAGTATGCTATCAAACTGAACACGAAACTAGGTTCAAATACTAGAAACATCTGAAATAAAACTAGATATAATAATATAATAAAAAGATAAAATAAAACGAAACGAAGTCAGCGCGGACAAAGCCACCCGCGGGCGCATGTCTTCACCCGCGGGCGCGGCTCCACCGAGACTTCAACTCCTCGCGGATTTAGATCCACCGCGATCTCGGGTCTTAACCCGCGAGCGCGGGTCCTGGTAACTCTCGGCCCTCTCGGATCTTCACTTCACTGCGAGCTCGGCTCTACACCCGAGGGCGCAGGTCTTCTTCGTCGTAAGATCTTCAATCTTGTATTTCCTTAGCAACCGCTGTAAAGCGGGTCTTCATCTCAAATTCGGATCTCTGTCTTCAAAGTCTTCATCTGTAGGCTTTATTGATATTATAAATAAACACCCTAATCTAGCCTAAAACACTCAGAATTCCTAATAAAAATACATAAATACGCTGTACAAAACCCAGCGTATCAGATGGTGAGGCACTTGAAGAGGGGCGTGCCGGTGGATGCGTCGTGGCTTTCTTAGGCACGCGCGACGAGGGACGCCATGGCTCGAGCTATGGAACTGGTCCAATCTTGAGTAATGGGTCCGTCGGAGTGCACGGACAAATCTTCCTCTTCTTGTCTCGCCGTCAGTGAGGGGCTCACATCAAATAAGAATGTCAGAAATGATCATTTCAATTTCCCAAGGGTAGTTGGGATGTCCTTGTGCAACTTATATCACTTGTAGATTATCTCCTTCTATTTCAATTTGTGAGTAATTATGTTTTCTTGCTTCGATCATACAATATCTTAGAATTAATGCTTTAGATCTTAAGGCAGTAGTTTTGCCATAATTTTGTGCTTTTATTCCAATTACTGATCCATAATGGTCTCTAATTACTATGGCTCATGAGGCTTGTCCATTCAGTAACCTGGAACCATCAAAGTTCACTTTTCATGTATTCCTATTCAGTTTTCTCCACTTGATATTCTTTTGTTGTTGATTATGTCTCTTTGATCATGTTTTTTGAGTTTTCTCTTCATCCTCCTCCCAGCTTTTGGCTCTTTTCCAATTTTCTATTTGAGTTCGGATATACAAGGGCATATCCAATATGAAGTCATTTGGTTGTTGTTGAAAGACTAATTTGTTTCTTTGATGCCATATACACCACCATATTGTAGCTAAGGTAACAAATTCTTTATGTCATAAGTGTTGGTGTAGTTCTTGTATAATATCATTTTGGGGGGTTTATTGTTTGAATTATATTGTCTTAACGTTTGTTGTATAATTAGATTTATGTTCCCTTCTATCTTAATGGTATGTGGTCATTTGATAAATAAATGTTATGTATCTTCATTGATACAATTGAACATAATACACCTCGTCGGTGTCATGGCATGTTTTTCTCTTAACCTGGCTTTAGTTGGTAGACCATTAGTCTCCATTTTCCAAATGAAAATTTTCAACTTTGGAAAAGTATCAAGTTTCCATATCCAATCGTTATGATTCTGGTTTCCATTTGTGGTTGTTGTGATTAACTCTATCGCTGACGAGGTTAAGAACCATCCATTTTTACTTGAAGCCCAGTAAAGTCAGTCTCAGATGAGATTTTTTGGTATCGAAGTTGCCATGATTTGTTCTACAATGTTTGTGGGAACTAATTGTCTTATTTGTTCTAGCCTCCATGTCCGGTCACCAGATATCTTCTCTTTGACTTTCATTTCTTCATTGATGTTTCCCGACTGTAAGGCATAGTTTGGTAGTGGCTCATTCATTATCCAATTATCCGTCCAAAACTTAATAGTTTCTCCATCTCCAACCTGCCATACTAGTCCTTGAAGGAATTCTGGCCTCAGACTTATTAATCGCTTACATTGCCATGACGCATTTGGTTTGGCTTTATAAGAGAAGAAAGTTTCATTTTTAAAGAATTTCTCAGTGACAATCTTGACCCATATATTATTCGGTTCGACAAGCAATTTCCATAGCAGCTTCATTGGTAGTGATTTGTTCATATGTTCTGTCTTTCGTGTTCCTAGGCCTCCATGATCCTTCGGTTTACAAATTCTATCCCATCCAACCAAGGGTCTGTGAAGATGATCTTTATTCTAGAAAAAAACATCTATTTATTTTATCCATTTCAGTATGGACGTTTGTTGGTAGCATAAAGCTCTACATTATATAATTTGGCTTAGTTGCAAGATTTGATTAGATTAAAACGGTGGGCCCTTCTTGAGATAATGAGTTAGCCTTCCATTTAGAAAGTTGATTTTTAGTTTTCCCAATTGTTTCCGCAAAGGTATCTTTATTTACTCTCTCATTGATAATTGGACATCATAGGTATTTTCCAATTCTGTCATTGAAGTGATTCCTAGATGTCAATGTTGGTTTTGATTAATGGGAATAACGAACATGAAAAATGGCATGCATACTTAAATGAGTTATAAATCTAAATTTTATTTAGAGTTTTTTGTCGAAAACCAACCGTAAGATAGGCCATATTGTGAATAGCCACCCGTTCAATAATAAATTACTGAAAACCACCCTTATACCTATCTCCGTTAACAATCAACCACCCATTCTCATTTTCCGTCTCAAAATCCGTTAAAAGTGTGTGTTGAATTTATTTTTTTAATTTTTCTTTTCATTCCTTATTTATTTATTTCTACTAAATGGATAAAAAAAACCTAATTTGTCTTGGCCGCCAATGGAGACCGTCATTCTCGTCACCACTCGCCGGTGACAACTCCCCGACGCCGAAACCAGTCGAGCACTCGTCAACAAGCAACTCGATAATCTGACGGTTGTGGTTCCACCGACGAGCAGAAAATGGAAACTCGGGCGAAGCTCACCAGAACTCAGTCTTCGCTCCTCCGCACATCTCCGACCATTCGATTGTCCATCCACAACCTAGCCGCCAACGTCTCTTCGCTCACCGAGTTCGGATACTTCAAGGACGAAGAAGGCGGAGACCTGCGGTAGTGAATTCGAAGGAGGCTCCGGTGACGAAAGAGAAGGCCAAAGAGTTGAGCGAGCAGAGACATGTCGATTTGGCCAAGAAAGCCCTAGATCGCTTCAATCTCGACCCCGATTACCAGTTCCTACACAACAAGATTTCCGATTTGTTCGCCGATTGCCTGAAATTCGACCTTGAAAGCCTCAATTCCGGTTGGACGAATAAGATCGGCCTCGCGGCGAAGTGGTTCCCATCGCTCGACTCGTCCTTTGACCGGTCAACTCTCCTCTGTGAAGCGTTCAACAGGAAGACGCAGGGTGGTCGCCGGTCACCATTATCCTCTTCCCTTTCTTCTCCTTCAAACACAATGGAATCCGACCCACGTACTGTGCCCAAGCCTGGATCCTGATGCCGAAATATGCAGGGTGTTTGATTGGACAAAGATCGGAGGGCGGGGATGGGCAGGGGAGGAGAGAGTGAAGAAGAGGGCGGCAAGGGAGATGCCGACAATAAGGCAGAGGAGGCATAGCTGGGCGATGAGGTAGCAGATTGGGACGAGTTCCATTGCACTTGTAAATCAGGTCAGATCCCATTTTCTATGGGGTGGATTAGTTTCCCACTTGGATGAAACCTAATATGGATTGAAATATTTTAAAAATATAAGGGTAAATTGGTCTTTTCGAAAATTAAAGTGGGAGAGGACGGAAAAATGGCCTTGGGTGGTATTTGGGTAACGGAAGGTTGTATATGGGTGGTTTTCAGTAATTTGTTATTAGGCGGGTGGTTAAGTGAAATATCGCCTATTATACGGGTGGTTTCCGACAAAAGACTCTTTTATTTATCTATACTTAATAGTGTCTTCAATCTAGGATTGAACAAACTAAACAAAATTGTGTACTAAGGGTGCACAATGCATGTTATACGATGTTCATTTTTAGAAAATATTGAATCCACTTTAGTGGGTGGGGGTGGGGGGGTATTGAACAGCTCCTGGGACAAGGATCATAGTCACTTGTATAGTACTTGTACACATCCCATGTATAGCATCTGAGAGATTACTCTACAAACATGACAAATCAATACAAAAGAGTGTATAGATTGCTACAGAATTACATTTTCTATGCTACCATTTTCCTTTCTACATCTCATCCAGAGGATAAGCAAATATGCTGCTGATTCGAATGAGCCCCCAGATCATAGCATTTGTGCATAAACCAAACAAAGGGCAGAAAACCTAAAAAAAAGAAGCAACTGAATTGCAGCAGATGTCACCACAGAAGGTGATATCTGCTATCACTGTGGCAGCCCAAGAGCTTCTTGTTATTGTTCATGCTATCCTTAGCGACTCAATGACTTCGTTCACACTTTTGTGGGTCTCAGGTGAGATCATGTCCAGTGTAACATGGAAAGCCTGTGGAAAGAAAATGTAAGATCATAGTTTCATGAACATTACTTCTGGTAATGGAGGAATAATAAAAAGATAAAAAGGATGAGAAAGAATATGAACTTACCACAAATCTTTCAAGCACAGGCACAAGAACGGACAATTTCCGGGTTGGAAGTAAGCTAGCAATGGCTTCTCGTGTGCTTTGGCTGAAAGTAACATAAAAAGCATTTCCATCAGAAAAAGAGACAATCATCTTTTTTGCCTCACACTAAAAATTTGAAGGGGGTATCATCATATAACCTCTCAGTTGAAAGAAATGCAAGGAGCAGAGCAGAATACGCCTCTATAATCATCTTTTCTGCCTCTTTTTCTCCTTGTAATAGAACAGCCTCATCATCCTGCATACCACCCACAATAATTTTTAACTTTTAAGGACATAAAGCGCAGCTTTTTATTTTTCCAACTGAATGTATATTTCTAGATCTAGTTTTATGCAAGAAACAACCACAATTGAACACATTCAAAAATGAAAAAACAATTCAAACTACTCACCCAGGTTTCATTTCCTTCTCCAACGGCCTCACCCGCTCCCTGGTTGGCCAGAAAAATGGAGCACAACAATGGGATTACGTCTCTTTGACTTTCTTCAAACAGTCCTTGCGAACAAGGTAATGAAATACTTGTAGCTGCAAGGCGTGATCTGGAAACAGAACATTAAGGATATTTTTTGAGTGTGTAAAACAGCAGAAAATGTCCTCTACATAGAACTAGATATCTATCAGATGTTTAAAAAGAAAATAAGAAACAAAATGTGCATAAAAGTAATAGAAAGGGTCCTAAGGAGGCACAGACCTGTTCCGGTCATCCTTTTCAACCATATTAACAAGCAAACCAAGAATGGCGACAAGAAGATCTATCTCTTGATCACTAAGACGTACATCCGTCTGGCTTTCGAGATCAATGGCTGAATTGCACAAGGAATCAAAGTCTCTCATCTCACTTGATGAATTCAAGGGTGGCAAAAATGAAGGGAAATGATTAACGATCAGGGAGGAGAGTGTCTCTAATCCTCCACAAGCAGCAATTTGCTGACAGCCAACTTCATTGTCATTTGTCAAGTTCATCAGAACCTGATTGGAGACAGTTTAAATGAAATAAAAAAACCTTCGAACAGAAATTAAATCTGGTGTCACTCCATATTAGCAACATAAAGCATTTAACTAAAAATTAAGGTCAACTGCATACCTTCACACCAGTAAGAAGACAATCAGTCAGGATGTTTGACGTTTCTTCACCACAAACAGATGAACATGATGTCTGGCTTGACTGGTTAATCTCAATACATTTGACTTCCTCCTGCTTGGGAATTGTTCGGGATGAGTACCCATCTTCAAGATTTTTACATGCCATCCTTCCCACCCTGCTCTTTTTTGGTCGAGCAGCACCATTTTTCCGAGAAAGAATGTCCCACTTGGAAGGTTTGACTTCATCTTCATCAAATGCAAAAGGATCCTCCTGGCTATCCTCTAAGTTTGTGAAGGCATCATCTTTATCAAATGCAAAAGGATCCTGGTTATCACAAGGCCTCTTGCCAAGACTGGATTTCATCTTCAAGCGGGCACCATTTATCATTGCTCCACAGCCTGTACTTTTCGAAGTCATGCTGGATGAACTAGACATGGAAGATTTATTTCGCATCTTAATCATGCAATTATCTTCCATGTGTGTCTTTGGTGGTTGTTGAGATCTCAACCACTGTTTCCTCTGAGATTTGTTTGATGAGCCTAGACCTGGAAAGGCCCTTCCAGAGCTACTACATTCTTGAGAAGATCTCGTCAATGAAACCCTGCTGCTATCAGCTGCAATATCTAAGAAGAAAATATCAAAACCTGTTTTTTTTTTCTTTTCTATTTGGGTGAAGCTGAGGTAATATATATACATCAACACATACAGCTAGTTTTTACATCAACACATCTATAAGATATTTTGATGAGTTTGGCCAATTTTAAGATTAGGTAATGATCATGTGGCATAAAGCACATACCAACAAGGTTGTTGTGGTATGAAGAAGAGAGTTCCATGTACCTCTGTTCTCTTCCATTGAAAGGAAATCAGGAGACTGTTGAGACTCGGTAGAAAAGTTTATGGGTATTTCAGCAGCAGAAGTTGTAAATGAATTTCTTCTCAGCAAGCAAAGATCTACATTCGTGAAAACCCAATATCACAAAGCAAGAAGGGGGGGGGGGGGGGGGGGGGGGGGGGGGTGGCAGATGCAACCAGAAAGAAGATCATGGATTAAAGTATTGCACTACAAAAATACCTGAGAGAATCTTGACAAAATTTATCACAAGTTTTGTGAATGATAACGAACACTTAGTCTCAGCCAAGGACTGCCTCATTGCAAGCAAATGGCTCTACAAAAAACAAATAAAGCAAGTTGGAGAATAAAAATCAACAAGAATTCAGAACTGCAAAGTTTGTTTTGAAAACAACAGCCAATTTATATACTTTATCCACTAATTTATTAAAATTGATTAAAAAACAAGAGTATAAGCTATGCATACGAGAGCCAGTGATATATTCACCCACCTGATTTTCTTTGCTTAGAAATGTAGCATTCTCCATGATCTTTAAGCATTTTGATAGTAGCACAGCACACTGTAGATTGTCCTCATCCTTAGAAGTTTTATTTGGCGAGGAAGCATGGTCCAACCACTTCTATACATAGAAAAAATAGTGCAGCACACAAATTTACGATCAGAAGACTACTCATGATTACAAAAGTTTTTGTGTGTTAGACCCAAAAACATTACTGAGTAACTATGAATGTGAGTATTTCATAGTATTTATACACCAAATTGCAAGTCCATGAAATAAGATGAAATTCTAGACCCACTGACCACCACATCGCACTTCTTCTGATGCTTTCTTTAGGAATGAAGAAAAATAGAGAACAACAAGATGATAATGAAGGAATTTTCTTAAGAAAAATCTTTTATGGAGTAGAATACTGGAGTGCACATGTTTGATATGCTCTTAGCCTGACCAGCATGACCAATAAAGATAAAGCAAACATACAAGCTCACACCTCCAAACTGGAACGAAAACCTATTGCAAGTTCAAAAACAGCATCAAGACCACCCAACTCTCGCAGTGCTTCCTTGAAGTTTCCACCAGTTCTCCTAACTGTACCTTCTGAGTAAATGGAAAAAGGAAATGAATGCAAAAAAACAGAAAAGGGTTAGTGCAAAAATACAACATTAGGACAAGATATAACAATGGAAGATATATATTATACAAAAATGGAAGTCAATTGAAGAGTTATAAATCTTATAGGTCCATGAACATGAAAAGCAAAAAAGCTGGGGAAAATAATTTTATGTTAGCTACGGGACGGGAAATCACTCTTTGTATGTCACACTGGGATGGAGTGTATCAAAAAAATTTCTTAAAGGTGGTCTATCTTATCATGATATTTACTGAACCAGGTCAAGTGACTGAAGTAAATGTATGTCACACTGGGAGGGAGTGTATCAAAAAAATTTCTTAAAGGTGGTCTATCTTATCATGATATTTACTGAACCAGGTCAAGTGACTGAAGTAAAGTTTGTCGAACGAGAAAAGGGGAACAGTGACGAAATTATTTATCTGTTTTAACTCTTGGCTAGTTCTGATATTAAAGCAATCCTCGCCGTAAAAACATGATATCTTCTTTATCAGATAAGAAGAAGTAAGCATTTGGAGCAGCAGACCAAGGGGATATACGAACATAGAGGAATGATCTTAGAGACTACAAACACACAAGTTATAAATCATCGTACAATAAAAAAAAGGTACCTTTTCACTATGAACAACAAAACTTGCAGGTTTACCTTCAAAAGAAACATTTGAAAGACAGCCCTTCTCCATAGTCAATAATGCAATCCACTTTGGGCTTAATTCAGGCCGTGAGATTTGATCAATAGTATCATCACGGGCTTTGATATCCTTGCAACTAAGAAGAATTTCCTTAACCTTTTGAACAATTGCATCATCGCTTGAATCTAACTTTTTAGTCATATCCTGTGAAATATGAGCATCTTTCCGCAATGCTAGAAGCTTAGTGCCGATTGACGGGGTTTTCTTCACAGCATTATCTGATGCTAATGGTTTCAACAGCTTTACAAGAAACCCAATGCTAGAGGATGAATCCAGAAGATAGTTATCCTGACCCTGAAATAATATTTAAATAAAAATCACCATGAGCATTAAGCAGAGTAGGACAACCAAATTCATCCTTTAACTTTCAACTGCAGTGGATACTTTTTTGCTTGACACTACAGCAAACTAAAAAAAAAAATCCCCACTGGAACTAAATGAACAGCATGAGAAGTGTAAATTTATCTTGTGTAAAAGAGAAGAGTGGAACTATTAATTAATGATCAATTATCATTTAAAATGATAATTGATCAATTATCATCTAAAATGATATGTAAATCAATTGATCCTTTGATTTTTCTTCTTGACATTCAGATACCGCTCAAGTTCAAAGCCAAATATCGAATATGGAATTCTTTCCCTACCTGGGACAATTTCTACACATCAAATGAGTTAGAAAAGCTACTCTGGTCACATTCTCCCTACCAATCCAAATGACATAGCAAAGACCCAAAACGCTAGAATATTAGCTGTATATAGAATGGAGTCAGCATCATGTGTACAGAAAGGAGACTATCACCAACTTACATCAGCTGTCAAAACATAAAACAGCGCTGATGCTGCCAAATTGCTGGGAGCATCATCAAGGCTAAAGCCCACAATGGCATCAACAATGGTCTTTTCCATCCTGAAAACAAGAAACCCAGAAAGAATGTTATGCAAAATATTCCCTTCAACCAGTACAGCAGCAGAAACAAAAACATTGAGAGAAACTGAGTCAGGATACATCCTAACTCTTTGCTCTTTTTTCTCCTTTGAAACATATCGATTCATTCTAATGCAATAAGAACAGTTACAAAATTTTCATGAACAAGAAAGAAAGATACAACTCAAAATAAAACCAACATATCTTGAGTTTAGAATGAGTGGGAGCATCTAACATTGTTCTCCTTTCTTTCCCCATTTCATATTGTTGGGGTTCCCCTCAAGCCATTACCCACATCTTGGTTTCTTACAGCATAAAATAAAAAACCCATCCATCAATACAAGAACCTAATCCTCATTCATGAACCGTATCATACACCTATAAATTTCAGAGATCTTTGCAAAAGCGAGAATTTAACAACTGAAACACATCAATCATACGTGAATTATTGATGCATCAGATACAGCATATAAAACACACTCCACAAGCCATACGCCCAAGAACAAAATAAAAAGCTGGAAAAAGGAAGAAAAGAATGGCAATAGTCTACACGAGTACACAAGTCACTCTGCACAAGTGGGTTTGCAAATGACTTATCTACACTAAACCCTTTACAAAATCTTGAGTAGGCCTAGTGAGAAGACCCTACAATAATTCATCAGCCTTTCCCTTCTCAATTGGGTGCTTCAATTACTCACCGATTTCTTTAGTATAAGACAAACCCTTTTCATCAATTTTAGCTAAAAAGTGAAGCTCCTCTACCATGTCCAAAAATTCAAATTAAACTACAAGAGTTCGATCACTGCGGAGCCAATGAATCTTTACCGATTACTCACCCGTGGGCACGAAGAAGCCTTCGTTGCTGAGAAGTCTCACAAACGGTCAACAACGACAGCAAGCTCGCACGTCGGATCCGAACAGGTTGCCTACGTTTCAATCCGTCGAGGGCAAAATTCACCTCATCCACATGCTCCATCATCTCCCCAAACTCCTGCGTCTCCATCAACGTTGCAGTCAGCGGCGGAGGCGGCGGCGGCGGCGGACGACAAAACCTACTCTCCCCCTTCTCATTCTTTACCTTCTTCGATCCACCCACAGGCTCAAACAACGGTGACGGATTCTTCCGGGCCAGATCCAGACCCGCATCCTGAGACACCGGGTAGGGCTCGGAGTCAAAGGTCCAACGGGCCGAATCTTGGGAAGAGTAGGTGAAATTGTAATCTTGCGGGCTCTCCTCCTCCTCTTCTTCAGAAAAGGAAAAAGGGTCGTCGGAAACATGGCCGTTTAGAGTCGAATCCGATAAAGTTCTCCCAAGACCTCCACGGCTCCGCCGCCCATACGTTCTCACAATCATCTTTGTTTGGAAATTTCCCCCTTCTGGAATTTGAAATCCCTATCCGTTGGGAAACCAAGGAGCCCTCTAATATCAGGGAATCGGAGAGAGGAGAGAGCAAGAAAGATCGAACCGTTGAGGAGAGATCTTCAAGCTTCAGCTGAGAGAGGATTTCGAATTCTGAGGTTTCAGATCGGGGAGGATGAAATTGAATTTGGGTTCTTCTCCTCTATTTCAGTTTTGATTAAATGTTGTTGGATTTTCCCATTTTACCCTTAGGTACTCTTTGCCTAGTGGCGACGGAGAGCTTATAGGAGAGGACACATTCGTCACTCAGGTGTTAAAGTTAGTTGATTTTAGAGGATTAGGTCTGGATGGAATAATGGCCGTTGGATTTTAATGAGTTTGATGGTGTCAACGTTGGATGCACGGTGGCCGGATTATTTTGTTCTTAGGGTAACGCTGAAGTTTTTTTGTTTGTTTGATCAAAACGCTCAAGGATTTCGTTCAAATAAACAACATTATGATGTGCTTGAATATTAATATGGCGAAATGGCATATCTATCGTAACTATAATCTAAAATGGAGGTTAAAAAAATTATTAAATGACACATGTCATTTTTAGATTAGATCACATCACTTTTTTTAAAACTAATCTTTGACAAAATAACCATTACTTCTAAAAACTATTTTTTATTTTTGGATATGAAAAATAGGAAGATTATTAAGATATTTTTTTACTATATATTATACAAATATTAGTATATTTTTTTTATTTTTAGATAGAATGCATATGCTAAGTTTAGATATTATGCTCATATTTTTCTAAATATGTATAGTTTTTAAAAAATATCTTTATCTATATTAATTTAATCAAAATTTAAAATATATAAATAAATAATTCTATAATTCTGTAAAACCCCGTGCAGGGCATGGGAACTAAGACTAGTTCTCTATTCTATTATAAAAACATAAGTAGGTTTTGATCGTGGCCATCCAATTTTATAAAATTTTCTTTGCACTATCGTTTGGGACTAATGCGTTTTTTTGCATTGTATAATCTGACCCTTGTTAATCGAATTTTATTTGCTAAAATTATCATGCGGTTGTTCTTTGTTCAGTCTCATGTATACTTTTTCATTACCATCTCTCTTCTTCCACCTCCAGCTTTCCAAATGCTCCACCTCCTACTTCAATGACCGACGTTTCCATCCCTCTCCACCTCATGGTTTCTTTCTATCATATATATATCTTCGGTAGAATACATAAACGATCCCCTGACCTTTGACCAATTGGTCACTTTGACACCCCACATTTGAAAATGTTCGATTGAGTACCTAAACTTGCACATTGTGACCTATTAAACACCTCTTTGATAATGTGCCAACTTGTGTGAAATGCACTCTCTTTTATGCGAGTGTGGAACATAATAATACTGATATGGCATGAATGACCCCATTTTTTCCTTTTTTCTCTCTTTTCTTCCTCCTTTTTATTTTTCCTTTTTTCGTTTTTTTTTCTATTGAACCCAAAAAAGGCCAAAACCAGCTAGCACAAATTCTTTTCTTTTTTTTCTTTTTTCCTTTTTCCTTTTTCCTTTTCCTCTTTTCCTTTTATTCTTTCTTCTTTCTCCTTTGTCTCTCATAACAAATTTACAACACACAAGCACCCAAATCACTCACCCCTTCCCAATTTGTTTTTATTTCAAAATTTTCTTTGCAATTGCAGCCAAGGACTCATTAAGAAGAGCATCAACCGTAAAGATCTCAAAGAGGCACTCATTAGGAAGAGCAACAACCCTTATTCTTAAAATTGACTCAATTCCTTAATCAATCTTCAAATTGAGGATAGATCTGGAATTCTAGTCATCAAATTTATTAAAACCCCTTATTCTCCCATTTCAAATCACCCCAAATTAAGTTCCACCATTAAAGACCCTCAATTTCTTAGTCCCCATTCAAACACGCATTCTCCCTCCCCCATTGAGAAATCATCATCAAATCAAATATAACGACACCTGCAAGGTGGTCACCGTCGTACAAGGTGGGAGGATGATGTCATCAATGGCGGCTAAGTTCGCCTTCTTCTCGTTGAACCCCATGGCTTGTTCGACTCTTCTCTACTCCCATGGAAATGCCGCCAATTTGGGTAAGATGTACGAGCTCTTCCTCGAATTGTGCATCCATTTGAGAATTAATGATTTTCGGTGCTTTACGACCATTAGAAGTTTGAAGATAGGCCATGAGAAGAATGCAGTGATTTAATTAGATTTGTATAACTAAAAGAAGGAGAATTTAATAGAAGAATGACAATGTTTTTAGATTTTTTATATTTAAAATAACTTTTTTATTTTTTTAAAATTTTATTAGTTTGCCAAAAACACCTAGTCGTTCATATAAGTGGTATGATGTGGCGTAAATATATGACGTGGAGTCTGACATGGCACGCGTGTATAACACGATAATTTTTTTTGACGAAACAGGTGCTCAATAGGTCTCAATTCATAAGTTCAAGTACTTAATAGGTCACAATTTGCAAGTTTAAGTACTCAATCGAACATTTTCAAAGGTGGGGTGTCAAGGTGGTCAATTGGTCAAAGGTCAGGGGGTCGTATATGTATTCTACCATATATCTTCCCCTCTAGACTCATGCTTTTTTTTTCTGTCATGCATATATATCTTCCCATGTAGAGCATTCTTATCTTTATTTTATCGCCTCCATCGCTCTCTTTTCTAGGGGTTTTCTTTATGCATTGTTTTTCAAGATATTTTTTTGCCATTTTGGTCGATTCCATTCTAAAGAATGTTGTGGCATGGAAACCTGCTTTCTCATTAACGTAAAAGAAGTGTATATACAAGGCTCACGACAAACCCTAACTAACTATACAAGGCATCTAGTATATTACAAATATATTATATATAAGGCAAACTAATATACAAGATACTCTAATACTCCCCCTCAAGTTGGAGCATGGGGATCCCGAATGCCCAACTTGCCCAAAAGAAGATGAAACTGTTGAGAATCGAGGGCCTTGGTGAGTATATCCGTTGGTTAAGAACGTGTACTGATGTGAGATGTGCGTACGATGCAACAAGAAGAAGATCTCATAGTCAACCTCTATGTGCTTGGTCCGATCATGAAAAACCGGATTATCAACAATGTGAAGAGCTGCTTGACTATCACAAAACAAACGCATAGGAGCAGTATGAGAGATGCCCATCGAATGAAGAAACTCTTTCAACCAAATAAGCTCACAACAAGTGCTTGCGATGGCACAATATTCGGCTTTTGTAGATGACTTGGAGATAGTGTGTTGTTTCTTTGTCTTACAAGAAATCGGTGAAGAACCAAGCTGAACAAAGTAACAAATAACTGACTGAAGTGTAAGAAGACACGTCTCATAATCGGAATCACAATAAGCAGTAAGAGATAGACTCCCGCTGGATGATAAGAAGACACCCTGACCAGGATGACTCTTAAGAAATTTGAGAACTCGAACAACAACATCCTAATGATCCATAGTGGGCTCTTGCATAAATTGAGCAAGAGTATGAACAACAAAACATATCTCAGGACGTGTGATAGTCAAGTAAATCAGACCCCAACCAAACACTGATATCTATCAGGAGCCTCAAACAGTGGTCTAGAGCAAAGAGTAAGCTTATGATTTTGTTCCATAGGGAACTCACATGGCTTACTAGCAAGGATACCAGTCTCACACAGAATATCAAGAGTGTATATACTTCCGTTGAGACAGAAACAAACTCTCAGCAAAACGAACTATCTCAATGCCAAAAAAGTACTTAAGAAAACCAAGATCCTTCATATGAAAACAAGAACTTAATTGTGCTTTAAACATAGCAATAGCAGCAGAATCATTCCCAACAATAATGAGATAATCAACATAAATCAGAACATGAAGACAAACACTAGAATGAGTGTAAGAGAACAATGATTAATCAACTCCGCACGGAGTAAAGCCTAACCTACGAAATGCAGTTGCCAACTTGGCAAACCAGTTCCGAGGTGCCTGGCGAAGTCCATACAATGAACGATTCATCCATAAAAATTGCTAGAAGCACTAGCAAAACCAGGAGGAGGTCTCATGTAAACTTCCTCATGTAAATCACCATGCAGAAAAGCATTATGAACATCCATCTGATGCAATTCCCAAATCCGAATAGCAACAACAACAAGAAAAGTCCTAACTGAAACCATTTTTGCTACATGAGCAAAAGTCTCCTTGTAGTCAATATCATCCTTCTGATTATTACCCAGAACGACCAATTTAGCCTTGTACCTCTTAACTATATCATCAGACTTATACTTAACCCGATAAACCCACTTATATCCAATGGGTTTTCTTACCATGAGGAAGATCAGAAAGAGCCCAAGTCCTATTACACACTTCAAAGCATCAATCGCATCCTGCCATAACGGATCAAAAGCAGTCGTAACAAAAGAAGTAGGATTTGGAATAGACTGAACAACAACAATGAAAGCAACATGTGCAGGCAAAAACCATGAACATTTAACATAATTAGCTAGCTATAGGGTAGGATGTACCTGACAACCCAAACGGTTGAGATGAAGGAGACGACGAGGTTACAAGGCCTCGCACAGTGTTGCAAATGTAGCCTCTCAACTTCACAGATGGAGTCCGATCACGGGTAGAACGATAAGGTAAATCTTGAACAACGATAGGACATGATTGAACCCCACCTCCCCCATCAATTGTCTGCATTTGGGCTAATGTGGAGCTAGGAGCTGAAGTGTCTTGAACAAATCAAAAGGAGATTGAACCCCACTCCCCCTGACTGTTGTCAGCGTTGGGGCGTTTGTGGAGTTAAGGTTGGGATCTTGAACGACGAAAGGAGAAGATTGAACACCACTCCTCCTGTCGTCCGTTTGCGAATAGGAAATCGGGTCATGGATATTGTCAAAAATAGATGGGTGTGGTTCTGCACTGGAGGGTGCAACAGTAGTTAAAGAGGCTTGAAAAGGAAAATGTGTTTCATAGAATGTAACATCAACAGTTACAAAACGTTCATTAGTCTCTAAATCACAAACTTTCCAACCTTTCTGACCCTTGGGATAACCCACAAAAATGCATTTTCTAGCCCTAGTTGCAAATTTATCAAAATTACAAGTAACAGTTGATGCAAAACACAAACATCCAAAAACACGTAAACGTTCAAAACAGGGTGGCCGACCATTGAGAATTTCAAAAAGAAGTTTTGTTTTAAAGGAGAGGAGTTGGAGTGTGATTAATTAAATAAGCATCAGTTAAAATGCAATCACCCCAAAATTTTAAGGGTAGAGGAGCATGAAAACAAAGCACTCTGGCAACATTTAAAATGTGCATGTGCTTCTGTTCAGCCCTACGATTTTGTTGAGGGGTTCCAACACACGAAGGTTGAAATTCAATGCCATTTTGAGCAAAATAAGAACACATGCAAGTTAATTCAGTTTTGTTGTCACTATGAAAGTATTTAACCTGCTTATCAAACTGACAAAGTGTCATAGCGCAAAAAATTGCAAGTAAAGAAGCAACTTCACTTTTATTAACCATAAGATAAATGCAAACTCCCCTAGAAAAATCATCAACTAATGTTAAAAAATAACGAGCACCATTGGCAATGGGGTCCGATAAGGGACCCAAACATCACAATGAACAATATCAAAACAATTTTCATAATTTGATTGACAGATAGGAAAAGTAGATCTAGTTTGCTTAGCCCTATGACCACTATCACAAGGTTCTAAGTGACCATTTATTTTGACATTAGGTAACTATGGAAGTACCATAAAGGATGGATGACCAACACGGGAATGCCAAAGGGATGTAGAATCGGCCTTAATCCGTGAAGCAAGCGTTGTTGTAGTTGCCATATGTAGCCAATAGACCCCATTTCGCTCCTCACCCTCTCCAATCAAGGTCATCATAATACGATCTTGTAAAATGCATAGCTTATCAGTTACTGTCACAATGCAATTTTGATGCTTCAATAATTGAGCACATGAAATCAAATTACAAGTAAACTAAGGGACAAAAAGAACATCATGAATGATTAATCGGTCACTGAAATGAACAATTCCAGCCCGACAAGCAATAGTAGTGAACAATTAGGCAACAAAATAGTTGAAGTCTCAACATTTTTAATATCAGTAAGCAAAGAGAAGTTCCTCGTCATATGGAACGAGGCACTTGTATCCAAAATGCAGTTAGAACACATACCCGGATTGTTGTTTGATGAACTAGATTGAGAATTAACAAAATTGACCAAATGCTGAAATTGAGTGTCCGACAGCCTGGTTTCGGCCCGATTATCAAATTCTCGATCCCACTCAAACTAGCACTCAAACCCTCACCATTTTGTGCAACATTGGCGAGCCCGCGACCGCCATGACCTTTGGTACCCGCGATTTTGCTGTTAGTGTTCTTAGCCGGGCAAAGTTTGTACTTCGCGATTCTTTCAACGGACCACCAACTAGGGTATCCGATTAGTTGATAGCAAGTTTGGGCCTCATGCCCGACTTGGTTGCAGTGGGTGCAGTGCGATCGCTCTCCCTGACACCTGTAGTCATCGCGACTCGGCCCAGAGTCCCAATTCCGATGTTGTGATCTGCGTTCTCCAATCGTCGATTAGCACGCATCCCCCCTTTTCCAGCTTGAGTGGCGTACGCCCCACCATCGACTCGGTTATCACGAACTGCAATGACAATCCTCTTGCACTCGTCCGCAACCACCATTGCGAGGCCTTGCTTAGCTTCGACAAGGGCTCCTGCGCAAAGATGTGCGAACGCACCGTCGTAAAGGCGTCGTCGAGACCCATGAAAAAATGATGAATGTGCTCTTCCTCGCGCTCCCTCGTGTTCTCATCAACCCATTTACACTCACATTTATCGTAAGTGCATCTCCTTGAACTCTCATAATTTGACAATTCATCCCAGATGGGCTTTAAACATCCAAAATAATCAACAACACTATTTCCCCCTTGAACACAACGAGCAAGATCGGATCTCAATTGATGAACCCTCAGTCCATTCCCGACCGAAAAACGTTGCTTCAAATCCTCCCATAACTCCTTAGCGATCTCATAATATGTGATCGTAGATCGTATCGACTCTTCGATGGATTGGATTATCCAACCGACAAGAATGGAGTTGACGCTCGATCAATCCTCCATCTCGTTTAAATCGTCCGGCTTTACAATTGAACCATCAATGAAGTTGAGCTTCCGCTTTGCCCTGAACGCATTGCAGATGCACAACTCCCATTCTTGGTATTTGTCTCCTTTGAGAACCATGGGACAGATCTTCATCCCGAGATGATCCAAAGGATGAAGATAAAAAGGTGAATTTGGTTTGAGATTTTCGTCCTTTCCTGGCATGATTGCAAAACGAGAAGGAGGACTAGAAAATTTGATTGATGATGAGAAAAACCGATGGATTTCCGGCGAGGGATGGGCGGCATGAAGGTGGAAGCCCCTACTAGGGTGTGGATCGATAAATTTTTCCATTGATCTAATACAATAAAGAATGTTGTGGCATGGAAACCTGCTTTCTCATTAACGTAAAAGAAGTTTATATACAAGGCTCTTGACAAACCCTAACTATACAAGGCAACTAGTATATTACAAATATATTACATATAAGGCAACCTAATATACAAGATACTCTAATACATTCCTAACCCATCGAAGGAGGAACTTATTGATGTTGTGCAAAGGAACTTCTTGTTACAAGTATATGCTCTTTACTGATTTACTCCTTGTTGCTTCAATGTTTTGTTTACATCTTAAGTGTGTTTGGATGTTCCAAACAATTAACAATACATTATATTGCATTAAGATAATGCAATTTTGATGTTCCTAAAATGTGTCTATTATTTGAAGCAATTGGATTAGCTATAGTTGATTGTTTGGTTTGCAAAGGTTGTGAGGAGACTGGAAACCATCTTCAAATGATCTCTCAAATATAAGAAATAGCTAAAACAAAGGTAGTATTATCGCTTTCCTAAGTTATAACTTTAAGCATTGCTTTTTTTTATGTGAGACTAAAGCATATGATGAGCATATTGTTCATATTTTAGCATACTTGCATCAATTTTTCATGTGGGGAGTCTATATAATTTAAATACCTACATGTTTACACCTTGCAATGTCTGTTCATAATAATGCTTGGTGATTGGCTACAAGGATAGCCCTCCAACCCCTAATTCCCAAATTGTTGAATGAGGTGTCTTCTTCTTGTTGGAATTGTCGACTCAATCCTTAACAATCCAAGTTAGAGTGGGTAGTTAGATGAGTAAATGTAGGAATTAGTCTATTAACAATCCTTAACCCGGAGCAAACTAGATCAACCATTGATTCATATGAACAAGAAAGACAATAGTAAATGAAAGAGATTTCTATGTATTCAACAATTTTTTTTTATAGATGTACTTCGATACTCTAATGTAAACTGACTAGAGGGCAAAAAAATCATTGCAAATCAATACCACGGTAATTATTGTTAGGTTTATAGTTTTAAAACACCAAACTGCATTATTTAGCTTTGCAAGAGATAAAGGCATATTAGCTATGCAAGATGGGACCAATTCGTATGATACGAGTTCCAAATATATTGAATATCTTTGTCGTTTTTTCTTTCACTTTTTTCTGCAAGTTGTTTTCTTGCAGCCTAAATATGTGCATTTTCTTGTTTTTTTACTTTTTTGTTTCTTTTTGGGTTGTTGTTTTGGGTTTTCACAAAATACAGTTTTACCTTTGTCTTTGCAGCTTCTGTTTTTTATTGTTTAGGCCATGGTCGTTACTTTCTCCACGGTTGTGCTTTCAGTCTACGCAGTAGAGTTTTGCGCTTCTAAGAAGCATTTCATCCTAGGTGGAGGGGTCCTTTTGCTATTTGGTGTTTCTATAGTTTTGCTTAGTGACTCAGCTAAAGTTGTTGCCAAGATCAAAAATAAATTACCCTAAACTACAAACCAAGTACAGTATGCAAGTAAGGGATTGTACCCAAGAGAATCGGGATTCTGGACAATCAGCTAATAACAAGACATGAGTTTTTGGAATTTTAGACAAACAAGCAAACAGGCATATAATATTAGGGATTAATTCAATTGAAGGAAAGAAGAGTTTATTCAACCAATTCCACCTTTTTAATCATTCGATCATTGATTCATCCACTTTTCTATTAATTCCTAGGTTAATTCCAATCCTTATAAAAGATTTCCGCTTGTCCACGGTCCAAGCGAATGGATGATATGAACAAGAATGCTTAATTCAAATCATACAAAGTATTAAGGATAGAAGGATATTAAATCATGCAATCAAGCTACGAGTCTCATGCATAAAATAACAATCAAACACTCTTTCTCAATTCTAGTCCACGGTCCTAGAAAAGAGTTGTTTCAAGGATAAATAAGATTGCACAGACAACAATCAGACTAATCCAAACAGTATATCTAAGTCAATCAAACAAGTTGATCAGGCTCATAAATCAAACATAGATCATATAAATAAAAACAAGAGTTTTGATATTAACCAAGGGATAGAAAAGGTACCAGAATCTCACGAATTACATAAAAAGGCTTCCTTGATCAAACAAACTCCAAATGAAATTAGTTATCCATAATAAAACTGAAATAAAACCTAAAATATAAAAGTATGCTATGAGTTCTGGGAATGTGTTACCCTAAAATCTACCACGAAACTAAGCTTAAATAGTAGAAATAAATCCCGAAAAACTAAAGATAAAATAAAAAGATAAAATATAGAATAAAACACCAAGTCGGCGCTGGAAAACAATGACCCGAGAGCGCGGTTAAAAACCGCGATCGCGGCTCATCTTCCTCTCCTCGGCCGCGGAACCTCGACAAACCGCGAGCGCGGGTCCTGCGACAGCATTCTAGTGTCAACTTCAGAGGTGGTTTTGACCCACTTAGAGTTGGAATTTGAACTCGCCGTAAAAACATGAATTGTAGCTCTTCGAGTTAGCTTTCTAATGATACCAAATTTAGCTTCATCCTATCACAGTATCTCCCGAACTATGCGTCACAAGAAAATGGCGTCAAAACAACTTCAAATCAACACTTGTCTTCAAAACTCTTGCAATTCTTCAAATCGTGTCTTCGGTCTTCATATGACAATTATGATCAAAACTAACCTAAACACACTCAAATCATACCTAAAATACAAGAGTTAACCTATACTAAACTAAAGCGCATCACTTAGTTTGTTTGCCTTTGATTTTTGACTGTAACATTTAAATTTTCTATATTATTGTGTTCTGATATTGTTTGGTTTGTGTTATTTTTGCTTTAGTTCCATTGGCTGCTTCACACCTTTTCTTTTTGAATACTCATATCTTCATTAACGACAAACCCTTTTATTCCTGCCCAAAATTAGGATATGGTTTTTTCTTTTCTTGAAATCACATTGGCCAATCCAATGATCTCAATACATTTTGCAGGTCATATTTCCTTCATTGCTTAAAGCTTCGTTGTTGAACTTTATCATGTTATAGATATTTATTGTTGGCTAGATTTTACAACGTTGTTTTTAGGTTATGGCTAACGACGCGCTTGAGGATGCCTTGATTGCTAGAAACAAGGGAGTTGAAGGCATTGGTCTTTGCATATTGATCACATGGTTTCATTTGTATCTTTTTTTACTTTCAACTTATGTGTTTATTTATTTACATGAGTTCCGCTTATAACTAAACTTTCCCTTATGATCTAGTTCTTCCATCGGATGAGAGGATAAAGGCTATGACAAAGTTGAGCATGATAACTACACCTTATCAGATGAAGAGAGCTCTTAATCAACTATTTCCTTATCAAAGATATGATTTTGAGGGAATTATCTGTTCCATGGATGGTATGATTTCACAAAATGAATAACTTAAATTAAATGCTCTGAATAAAAAAATATGTGCTTCTTGAATACTTTCTTGTTGATACTCTTCACCGTCTCCAGTAACCATCAAGCTCCTAGGCCCTCCATTGCACGAGTTCCTTCTAGAAGGTAACTTCGATTAGTTTGTCATTTAGCTTACCGCTGTAATTGGAGTGACCCATGTTGAAATCACTTCTAGGATTGAAAGTCTATCCAAGGTTAACCCAATGCTCGGTTTTCGGAGTTGTAGGTTTACTTACTATCCTTCAGTAGACGGAAACAATATTTACAAATAAGAGTTAAATAATGCAAATGAAAAGATATAGAATATTCCTTTATCAAACTTAAAAGCTATAAGCCGATTGCTTGTTTCCTAAATCTATGGTGCAGATCAAATGCTTGGAATTTGCTTTCGCTTGCTCATTCAAAAGGGAATAGATGGCTGAAAGTGTTATTAAGAAGTTGGAAGCGAAACTTGATAGCAAGTGCTGCAGGAGCCCCTTGGTATGAATTTTCATTCAGCTGGGTTTTAATTCTTTGTTAAAGTTTCTACTACATATGCATGTCTTGAGAGTCATGTAGCTTGTTTTCTCAATGGTTTATATATATATATACATATACATATATATATATATATCAAAATAGTGAGAAATCATGATATTGTTGTCTTCATTATTTTAGAACCAACCTGCTTTAGAGGACAAATACAAGATCCGTCAGGCATTCATAGTTGATTACAATTAGGTAAAAATAGCATGTTCTTGACATACAATGACTATTACGAATATGATCTGTTGTACTGATTAAGTTAATATATATAACCCTCTTTTTCAAGAAGGACATTTATGCAATTTTCTTTTTATTTTGTTTAATAAAATAAAGTGTGGCAATATTCTCATATATAATAATGATATATTGCTTACCTAAGTTATTTTATTAAATGAAAGTTAAGCAACTAACCTCTAAAGGGTTATTGGAAATAATAATGGACCTTACCCATATGTTACAGGAAAATAAATAAACAAAATTAGAATTTTAAGAGAAAGATATCAAAAGCATTTAAAACATATTATTAAAATATTTTGAATTTAAACTTTTATTTCTTCAAAAGATATTGAGGATAAATATTAATATCAAGGGCATTTATTGTCCATTTCTTAAACTAGAGGGGTGGTTTATGTAAATTCTTGAAAATATACTCAAAGATGGGGGGATCTTCTTCCCCACCCTGCCCTTGAACTTCAAATGAGAAATTCAAGCTCGTTTCTTAACGAACATGGATTCCGTAAAAACCTACTTGTCACTTGCTTAACCTTCTACAAGTTCCCTCAATCAATTTGGGGGCATTCAATCAAAATCATCATGAAATTCTCGTTCTAGGTCAAAGTGCAATGTTTTTGAAATCCTTCAAATTAAATCCGAATTGAAGATGATAATGTCGGATTTAAGAAGAAAAAGGTAGGGAGGAATCAAGGGGATGATTTAGGGAATCAATCCCGATTCAATTCCAAAGGTGAGGTATACGATGCACGTTGCTCAATATAGGAAGGCATTCCGCCAGCCTAAACCATAGGGTGTCATTCATTAGTACTCCGAGCTCTGCCTTAGTTATACTTTGAGTTGTGATTGATTTTGTTTCATCGAACTATGTTGGTTTGTGTTGTTGTTGTTGGAGTTGTGGCAGTTTGGAGTCATGTTGAACTCAGTTATCTTGGAATGTTAAACAATTTTCCCTTTATGAATAAAGAATGTCTTGATAGCATAGTGGAAAAAAGGAGTGTTGATGGCTTCGGAATGTAAATTCCGAGGTCATTGGCGGTAATATCTTCGAGGGAAAACGGGGTTTTACGTAATACAATTTCCAATTATTACAGCTGCAACTTAGGATTCTTGCACATCTTGCTGACTGTAAGAGTATGATGGATGCATTCAAAGTTAGTCTCCACTAAAAAAAAATTTTGGTTGTCCTTTTGTGTTTATGTTACAATCTGAAGCTAAATGTGCGCTTGTAGAGTGATGGATATATTATATTTTTCAGTATTTTTTTTACGTAATTTTGAAATTCTTTTACCGTGACATTGATTTTTTTTTGGGGTTTGTTTCAGGAAAGTAAATTCTTAAAGTTTTTAGGTTTTATGTGGAATCCTCTCTCATGGGTTATGGAAGAAACAACTATCATGGAAATTGTGCTTGCCAATGGAGGGGTGAGCTTTACTAAGACTCCTCTAGTTTTATTTTGTGTCTCATGCATAAAATTAAGCCTTATTATTGCAGATTATGTAATCTAAATCCAATATACCACATGGCTAGCCATCAGACTTGCATGAATTTGTCAATATCATTACTCTGCTGGTGATCAACTATACTATCAGTATTTTTTAGAGGAAAACAATGCTGGAAATGTTGTTGCTGCACTCATGGCTTGTCTAGCTCCAAAGCAAAGGTATACTATCTAGTTTATTTTCTTATATTCAATCTATAGTGTCATGTGATGCCTTTGATCTTTATTCATAAGAGAAATGACATGATCTACATAATGGGGAAGGAGTTGATAAGCCTAAAATATCAAGGATGTAATAATTTATAGTCATTGCTTTGAATTTTATGTATCTAAAGGTGCGTGGAGATGGAAGGTGAGGAAAATGTTGCATTTTTGGTTCCTGGAGCTATTATCAGTGTTAAAATCGGTGATATTATTCCCGCAAATGCTTGTTCACTTGATGGGGACCCCCTTAAAATTGATTAGGTTTTTCATATTTCTTTGTGGTTTGATGTGAATCGACATTGTACAATTTTTACTATTGGAATTCATATTAAATGAGTTTTTTTTCATTCAACACTAACAAGGGAGTTTCTTCCTGTTACAAAAGTACTAGGAGGTGGTGTCTATTAAGGATCTACTTGTAAACAAAGAGAGATTGAAGATGTTGTCATTGCAATGGGTGTGCATACCGATGTCCGTGTGTTTAGCTTGGTTTTGGTGTGTTTTTCTAGGTTGTTTAGTCTTGTTTAGGGTCATGTTGAATTATCATGGCAATTGTTTTTCTAGGTTGTTTGGTCTTGTTCAATATTAGTGCGCTGATGGTGATCAACTATATTATCATTTTTTTTAGAGGAAAACAATGATGGAAATGTTGCCGCTGCACTCGTGGCTCGTCTAGCTTCAAAAGGAAAGGTATACTATGTACTTTATTTTCTTATATTCAATCTGTAGTGCCATATGATGCCTTTGATCTTTATTCATAAAAGAAATGACATGATCTACATAATAGGGAAGGAGTTGATAAGCCTAAAATATCAAGGATGCACTAATTTATAGTCATTACTTTGAATTTTTATGTATCTGAAGGTGCGTGGAGATGGAAGGTGTGCTGAAAAAAATGCTGTATTTTTTGTTCCTGGTGTTATTACTAGTGTTAAAATCAATGATATTATTCTCGCAAATGCTCATTCAGTTGATGGGGATCCCCTTAAAATTGATCAGTTTTTCATATTTCTTTGTGGTTTGATATGAATCGACATTGTACAGTTTTTACTATTCGAATTCATATTAAATGTGGTTTTTTTTTCCATTCAACACTAACAAGGGAGTCTCTTCCTGTTACAAAAGTACTAGGAAGTGGTGTATATTAAGGAATATGTTTTCATCTGTATGTTACTTTTGTTCGCTTTCGTAGCACAAGAACAACTAAGGTATGCTTTCCCTTGATGGACAATATCCATATCTTTGTAGTTTCAATATGATGGAGGATAATAGAGGTTTTTAGCATCTATTAGACATGGACCTAAAGACAAAGTCTGGATTATGATTTTGAGGAAAAATGTCAACTTCCGTCAAGTCAACTTAGGAATGATGCAAGTTACTCGAGTCACATGCTTGATGATCTACTCAATGCCCCAAACTAAAGAGTGTGGTGTGTCTGAGAGATTATCTGGTTTCTTCTGCATTACGTATCTTCTTAATCGAATTAAGGATGAATATTATCCATAACCTTGACACCACTTCATGAGAATTTTCTTGGTGTAATAGATTTCTTGCACAATGATGATTGTATAACGCAAATTGGTTGAATTCAATAGACTAAAGTCGAGTTGCTAGCTAAGAAAAAGTAGAAACCAAATGGAGGCTTCACATTTACAATTTCCCTGTAAAGTTACTACTATTTAGGTGAAGCAAATTGATAATTTTTTTAGCTATATTCTCTTGTTCGGTAATCTTAACTCTAAAAAACAACAAATAAAATTTATACAAAATAACATACAAAAATCAACCCTACTAGAATGCCCAAGAAATTTCAATTGGAGAATATAAATACAACACCCACAAACAAATATACACAAGTACCAATCCAAACCTTAACTTTAACTTCACTATTGGACATGCCCATTACAAAATTTCGGCCTTCTCAATACAAACTCCCATGCGAAGCATGGGCCTCTTCTAGTATGTCCCAAAAAAAGTTTGTAAAATAAAAAACACCCTCTTTTAGAATAAATGATAAAGAGTATCCTTCTGGGTACTTTTTACAGTATAAACTTTCGTATTTTTCATTCTCTACTAAATTTTCGCATTCTTTCCGTATTTTCCATTTAGGCTTTTGCTAGAGAAGAATCTCTTGAGCTTCTTGTACTATATTACTCAACAATATATTTTCACTTTACCTTCCACTTCTTATTGGGAACTTTTAATTCAACATCACGAGGGTATAAATCGAAAGAATTTCATGCATCTTTCATCCCGAGTATACAAGTCTCTTTCATCCTGAGTGTATATGTCTCTTTCATCCTAAGTGTACAAGTCTCTTTCATCTTGAGGATACCGGGCATCTCTTATTCCGAGTATACATGTCTCTCTCATCCCGAATAATAAGACATCTACCTAGTACACGATATTACCTATGCTAATCCAAGCATGGTCTCAAACGAGATACTTAAACACACAAGGCAAAAATCATTGACCCTAAATCTCGTACTAGTGCAGTACGAATAATAATAAGAAGTATCAAACAATCGTTAAATCTAGGCATTAAATAAACCTAAATTTGTTTATTTATGCAAACAAGCCATTTTGGCAGAATAGAATATTAAACGGAAATAGGAATTCACATTTAACCAAATACAAGAAAAAATGAGCCATCCACGTGCCTTACTATTCGTTATTTGTCCTTAAATGGCAAAAGGTCAAAAGTATGAGCAAGAAGGTTCAGAAACTTGTCTAAGTTTGAGTTCGGATGGTACCAAAAAATAATAAAAATAAATTATATTTAATTATTTTTTCCTTTCGTGATTATTACCAAAATTCTTGATCCTTTAATAATTCATATCTCAAAATATTCATAAATAAATCCTCATTTTTTATCCTTATAAAATGGCGTCATAACTTTACACATTAAAATTTTATTGAGTTAGCATCATAACATGTCTCTTTTAGTATAACTTCTCAACAACCATTATAATCGTTCATAGTTCTTTATACGATTTAAGTCTTTGGTCCTTATTGAGTCCACAAACGACCAGAAATATAATAAAATAAATTATTAATAATTTATTTTCCTCTTAATAATTTTAATTAAGTTCCTTGTTCAATAAATATGAGCTAAGTAACGACTAGTTTCTTATATGTATAAAGAAAAACGTTAAATATCATTTTATATGGCACTATTTCTTAGGGTAAGAAATGGATAACATAGCGACTAGTTTCAGATACTTTCATATAAATGAAAAGTGTTCATATATGTCATACAATCCTTGTTTTAAAAATTGGGAATATCATAACATTAAATAATGAAACCAAATTGAGGGTCAAAATTTATATCGTTATGATGATGGTACGAGAGCTTGAAGCGACCGTCTAGCAAACGGATTAGCCTAACGACGTCGGGAGTGCGACACGAGGCTACAACAACGGTGATGGACAGTACGGCGGCTCATGGTGGCTGGGCTAGAGCTCCTAAGTGGCGTAGTCTGATAGCTTGCATATATGTAGTGTTTAGGATGCAAATTTATGTTTATTTTGCATGGTTTTTAGCTTAGTTTATTCTAGTTTCTAGTTTCTTAGGTTTTCTAGGAAATTCGGGTTTTGCGGTTCTTTTGTTCGGTTTTACAGATCTTTAGGCAAACAAGCATGGACGGGACAATTCTTAGATTATTATGGTATAATTTGATGATTAAGATGTGGCTTAGAGTGGTGCAAGTGAAGATTGGAGGGGCCAAGAGGTTGTGGGAAAAGAACGCTTGAATTCGGGCCATGCATTGGAGTTGTTGTTTCGACACCTCTATCTTGTAAGGCTATGTTTAGGAGATATAATGGTTTGATGAAGTTGGGTTTGGTATCATTGGAAAGCTAATTCAAAGAGTTACAATTCATATTTTACCTCGAGTCCAAATTCCAACTCGAAGGGGGTCAAAACAGCCTTTGAAGTGTCACTTGAGTGTTGTCTCAAAGGGGAAGATGCGGGTTGGGAAGGCATGACGCGAACGCGTCATTTTAGTGCAAGACCGTGCCATGTGTTCTTCTGCGGGCGGGTTAGGCCGAGGAAATGGGCTTCGAGATGGGCCTTTATGATGTAATATCCGACAGGTTTAACGTAGTTTTGGGGATATTTTGATCTTAAGTGGTCTTGGGGTATTTAAACCTTGTGTTTGACTTTTCTTTCATACTTTTGAATCACAATTTGGAGTAGGGTTTTTAAGAGATGTTTCTCAAGAGGCAACCTTTGAACCAAATTTGTAAGTTTGCTTTAATTCGTACAATTATGCATTGCTAAATCTTTCTTGTGTTTGGCTAGTTAATGGAAGTTGTGGTTTGCATGTGTTGTGATATTTGATTGATTCCTAATAGCCTTGACTAGGTTGATTTCTCTATGCTTAATTTAATTTCAGACTAGGGTTTTGTTAGATTGATCGCCTTATTGAATTTCTAGTTATAACTGAATCCTGTTAATTATCGGTCGATGTTAATTTGATCAAGAGTAAAAATTTAATCAACTTAGGTCCGATTGGACTAGTTGGTTAAAGAAAGAATTCAATCACAATTACTCTAGATGATTGGTTGCTCTAGACAATTGTTTCTATTGATACTTGAATCTTAAAGTTGTTGTCAAGTTGAATCTAGGAGGCCTCCTAGGTTACTTGGTGATTAAGGTTCTTAGATCTGGTCGGACTATAAACTAAAGGTAAAGTTTGGATTATAAATCCAGAATAGATTAGTTAAGGTGTGAAGGGAATCAAGAGAATCAATGATCAACAAAGCAATATCATGATAAATTTAACTAGTTGAACACACTTTTCTCATATTGTTACAAACATATTTGCATTCATATTTAGATTTTATTTGCATACTAGAATAGATAATCAATCATAAAAAACCCCATATTTTTGTACTTGGCATGTAAGTAAGAAAATAAATAGTAAGAACATAATACACGAGTCTATGTGGGATCGACCCTTACTTACCATTCTACTCAGTTTGGTTAAGTTAGGTTTTTTGATAGGTAAACGACTGAAAAATACCTCATCACAGTCATAGACAACACACGGGAGGGGTTTCTGAAGCCTTGCGGGGTAACGGGGATGCACTAGGAGGCAAAGGAGATGGTTGACTGACGTCTAAAAAGGGTGGCATTGTGGCAGTGGCTCAGGTGGCTTGATGTGAACCCCATTGGAGGATTCACGAGCGGATCTTTGTGTGGACTCGTATTGGGTCTTGAACACCTTCGAACCGATAGATTAGTGAGGCCGGAGCCTAGACTTTGAGGTGAGAATGGATGGACGCAGAACAAATAGAAAGAGGGGGCCTAATTTCTTCTATAAAGTTAATAGTTCTGGAATTGTTGATGAATTTAACTAGTCAATACTCTTAAATATGAAAAAATTGATAGTTATGTAATAATAAAATTTAAGAAAACATTAAATTTGAATGAAAATATTATAAAATATTATTTTATGTGGGGAAGCATTAACTAGATTTCTTCTATTAAGGCAATAGTTTTGAAATTGTCAATGAATTTAACTAGTCAATACGAAAAATTGATACTTATTTGATCATAAAATAATATTTATGGAGGAAATTATTAAATGTAAATATAAACATTATTAATTTTTTTTAAATAACAAAGTATTAAATATGAATGAAAAATAAACTAAAATAAAACTATTTATGGGGAATTGAACATTGATGTAATCAACCATCTAAACTAGTTTATTTTCATGTCTTTAATACAAATTATTAAAAATTTATTCATATTTAACCTATAAATAAGAATACATACTAGTAATTATCCCGATCAAAGGAGGGGCTCGAGCCCCCCCCCCCCCCCCCCCCCCCCCCCCTTATAGGATTGTCTATGGTTAGATGGGTAATTGTACCCATGCAAGTTGATGCAATTTGCAAGCAATAGTCCATGATTTGAGTTTAACAGTGTAAATATATTTTTACATGTCAGTAGAACACTGTTCTAATGGCTTTCGAACGAGACTTTCGTTTTGACAGTAAAATTATATACTCCGATCGAAATATTTCTTTTACGCAATCCTAAAAATATGTTGACTAGTAAAATCATTGTACTTGATTTTATTTTTCCACTTTGAAATTTTAAAACATAAGTTCCAAAATATGATCTTAACATGTAACGAATTAATTAAGTAGATCTTAAAAAGTAACCTAAAAAATTACAAAATAATCCTAGATGTTACAAGTTATTAGCTGAAATTGATCATCCTATATTCAAAGTAGTATTGCTTAACTTTTAAATTTTGATGTATTGCATCTACATTGGGGGTCTCTTAAATAAATATTAATATTTTGTACAAATTTTTTGAAGGATCGTCCTTCTTAATCCCTAATTTGAGAGACTTCTCTCACAATAATTCAAACCAATTCATTTTTTTTTAATTTTTTTTCTGTTTTGATATTTGGTGTAGGCCTCTCTCAGAGCCCTTAATGGACATGCTCTTAGAGCATCCCCAACGGGGGGGCTCTGCTCTCGTCCCTCAAACAAAAAAATAGTGAAAAATGAAAAAAGAGTGCTTTTGGGTGAGAGATTGTGAGAGAGATCCCTCATACGAGGGCCTCTGAGGGACGATCCCTCCTCTAAAACCAATTTTTGGTTTTCTTTTAAATGTGCTTTGGCACTTATCTTATGTCGTAATAAAACTTTCACTTATGTTAATGATTTTAAGAGTTTGGGGGCCATGAAAGGGCCCCCAGTCCACTTAATGGAACAAAGTTCCGACACTTAGCTAGGGTGCACTCGTCCCTCCTCTGAGTAGGAGCAGACATAGATCATGATCCTTATAGTCGCAGAAATTAGGCATGTTGCCTTGCGACTTAGTAGGTTATATAGAGGTGTCGTGTTAATCTCGCACCCCTTACTATTTAATCCATACCGATCTTGAAAAGAGATCTTAAACAAGAAATGTTACAAAAGCAAGAGTAGCATAATAGTCCTATCAAACATTAATAATCATAATAACGATAACAAGCGGGTCATTATTTCTAACAATCGATAATCCTAGATTCATTTATTAATAGCAAATAATTTGTTCCCAACGTCGAGAAATTTCACGGAAACGGAATATCGAGGCTACAAGGTGAAATTCCACTTGCCTTGATTTGCGTGTGGTTTCTTTTCGAACGATTCAGAAATAGACGACCTAGACAGATTTGAATCTTCGACCTAACGACATGAGAGATAATGATCGAATTTTTATTAAAATTCTTTATCTCTTCTAAGTTATTAGTTTCTCTTATTTTTCCTTTTTACAAGTGAAATTAAGAAAGCTAAATTATATAAATAATAATTTAGGTGGAGGCTTTAAAATAATAATAATCCTTGATTATTATTTTAAATTGTACTATTATAAAAATACTTTATAAAAATAGTTATATTTATATAAAGTCTCATGCAAGGTTTGAAATAATCCAAGAATTTTCTTTTTAAACTTGCAATTAATATTTACATACTTTGGTTAAATCAAAAATTGTTTCCCATGCTTTTTATTAAGTTCAAAGTTGTTATTAACATTATTTTTAAAAGTATTGATAATCTTAAATATTGGCATGCAAGGTGAAAAGATTAAATAAAGTCTTTTAATCCACATGCAACCATTATTTAAATTATTTAAGTAAATGTTATAGAGGGGAGTTCTAGTGATAATAATACTTATAATGAGAAATGAGAACAAAAAATAGCCATTGGATTCAGTAAATCAAGGGTGGAGATTAAAAGAGAGAAATATAAGGGGATTCATTAACAAATGGCACGGAGTGTAATTTTGAAGAAAAAATTAGAATCTTCCAAAAATACCCTCTCTTCTTTCCAAACCTTTCTCCCCTTCAAAGTTCAAACAACCCTAGGAAGGATCAAAGGGCGAATCAGAACGTAGCGATGGACGGTGCCCATATCTTCTCCGCCTCGTCAAAGTCTATAGATTCTTCTCCAAATTTGATCGGTTTGAACTCGTACCTCTCAATTGAAACTTGTTTCTATAAATTCATTAAATTTGATCGGTTTGAACTCGTATGAGTCGTATCTTCTCTACCTCATCAAAGTCAACAAATTTGTCTCCAAAATTGATCGGTTTGAACTTGTCCTTCTCAATTGAATTTTGTCCTTCTTCAAAAATGCTCTTTTTTTTGCAGGTAAATATGTCTGTTTGTAATGAACTAATCAACAATTTATTTTCTTTAGTGTTGCTGTCATTTCAAGAGCATATCCTAATTATTCTGGAGAAAAGAAGATCCTTGTTCTTCTACAAAATATAGCATACTATATGCTGCTTAGATGTGGTGTGGTGTGGTGTATGTTCTATCGGTAAGATGGAATGGAACCTATGATCATTCACATTTTATGTCCTTGAAACTTTGGTATGAAAAAATATTCTGTATATGATTTATGGCGAATTGCAACTTTGTCACATGTTGTCTAAATAGGTGATCATGACAAGTCAAAATATCTAATAGCATAATGTTTTTTGCTTTGCTTTGCTATGTATTTATTTTATCAAATGGTTAGCTGCACTTCTAAGATCCTAACATTGACAATGTAATTGCCTTGTTGCATTCTACTTTGTGGGTTATAAGAGAAAAATTACATTGCTTGCATATGATGTGGTGTTTGTGTAAAATCATTTATCACTTTAAAAGCCTATTAGCTCAAATGGTAGAGCAATGTGCATGTGCACATAGATGTGGGTTCAAATCTCATGTAGGCTAATTCTATAAACACTTTATATATATTTTGGTTCATTATGACTCTTCTTTCGGTTCATGGTTTTGTAAGTTCGGGTTCATAATAGTTCATCTTATAGTTCATGTCTTTTGGGTTCATGACATTAGTTCTTTTGGTTCATAGTAAATTAAAGTTTGGTTCATAATAGTTCATCTTACAGTTCATGTCTTTTAATTCATACATACTAGTTGTAATTTTGGTTTATGACATTTATTTTTTGGTTCAAAGTATATTAAAGTTTGGTTCGTGCGTTTTTAAGTGTACTTGTTATTTGAATCTGTACTTGTAGGTTGATTGAATACTACCTATGATTTTAAATTACATTGTTATTGCAATATTTAATTAGAAGCAGTGGAAATCACTACAGGTGCTACGTAATGGAAAGGGTCCATTTTGAGAAAACGATGTAAAAGATTAATCCTTGATTACTTACACGGTTCATAAAATTAATTGCACGGTTAATAGTGTTCGACACGAAGGTTCATAATGTTCGACATATAGGTTCATATTGTTCAACATGAAGGTTCATAGTGTTCAACATGAAGGTTCATGGATTTTAAATAATCAGTTCATTTAACAAAAAATGCATAAAATTTGTAATGAAGACATTCAGCTCATTGAGTTTGATGTGAAGTCAAAAACAACCTTAAAAGCAATTACAATGTAGCGAAGTGATTTGTCAAACACAAAGTAACGTAAAAATAGACAAATTAATCCCCAAAAAACACAACTACTAAAAAGACAAATAGAGAATTGAAGCTTCAATGTTCAATCTTGGGAATGATATAAGAACAATCTTGTGATAAGTGAAGAATGTAGGTGTCACTAGCTTCATCATGATCATCCAATGGAAATCCATCAACATTCTCATCATTATCAAGACCCTTCAATGAAACCCCTTCAATGAAACCCCTTCAATGAAACCCTATCAATACTAGCATCATTATACAAATGAGACAAGTTAGGATGACCAGAGCTTTATGAACAACCTACAATAAAAAAAAAGAAAAAATTAAGCTAAATTATAAGCAACATGGAACACATAATGGGCAATAAAAATGTGAAAAAAAAACATCTTTGTTTTGGTTCACAAATATTGTCATTATGGTTCATAATATTACACTATAAGGTTCATTGAAAATCACAATGCGGTTCATGTAAATAACAATAGTATTTGAGATAAATTATGTCAAATTTGGTCATTTTTGGTGGATTTGGAAACCAAATAAACAATATCTATTAGTTTACTTCAAATGTTAGGATGACCGGATCTTGATGAACCCCATCAACACTAACATCATTATCAAGACCCTTCAATTGAACCCCATCAATACTATCATCATTATCCGAATTAGACAAATTAGGTTGATCGGAGCTTGATGAACAACCTACAATAAAAAAGGAGAAAAAGAAGAGATCTAGTAAAAATGTGCAAAATACCGTATTTCAGTTGGTTCACAAATATTGTCATTTTGGTTCATAATATTAAACAGGAAGGTTCACTGAAAATAATAATGCGGTTCATATAAAATAGCAATATAAATTTTATGTGAATCGATCTAACAAACATCACAAAGATACTAATTGCTTATTTAAAACATTATCCTTAGTCAATGTGGATAACTAGGCATAGACATATACACAAAAGCATCATATTCAACAAAGCATACTAAGCATCATATGCAAGCATTCATTTTATTCACAAGGGGGAATTTGAACACTAAAACATCATCAATACATGAAAAGGTCTTCAATTTGGCTACATTATCTTCATATTCACTAATTAGAACAGTAAAAACAATATTCGAAGTCATTTTAGCAAAACATGCTCATTGAGACATTTTATCAAACACTTTGTGTGCAATCAAATAAGCATACAAATTTAGATTCTAGTTTCTATAAATTTTGTTTTCAATCCCAAAACCAAGAGTACAATATTTCTCCATGATCTCAAGCAACAAAGAACCATAAACAACAACAAATTTAGGAACTATTTGAGAGCAACAAATCATCCACCAAACTAAACTCTTCTTAAGTATTCTTTATAACCACTTTCATTGTGACTTCAAGTTGGAGTAAGACTTCATATCGATCGAAGGGGAGATCGAGATCGAAAGGGAGATCGAGATCGAAAGGGGGATCGAGATTAAGATTGGGGATCTCGTACGTCGTCGTTGTTGTTCATCACGTCGTTGTTGCCATTGTTCACGTAGAGAGGGAGGAGCAATTTAGGACTGAAAGGTAAAATTAAAAATAAAAGAATTGTAAAATGACAAAAGTACCCTTTCAACTTTAAAATCCAAAGGAGTGTGAGTGTTGATAGCAGCTTATCTAGACCCTTAATCTCACAAAATCAACGGATGAGAATTGTTCTCATTTTACATGATAAGAATAATTCTCATTTGATCCCCACCTTGTTAATTAAAGTAGACTTCTAAAGAATATAACATTTGATTTATGATCAAATGAGAATAAAGTTTAAAATGTAAAATGAGAATAAATATGGACCATTAGATTTGAAAAATCAACGGTTTTAAAGGGCCACGCTCTTTTAATAGGTTTTTAAATCATAAGGGTATTTAAGTCATTTGTCTCTCATATTAGAACTTCCCTTTCCGTACAATTATGATTTTCGTCATTTGAATCCAAAACTTTACCTTCTCTTCTACCTCCGTTCAACAATGTCGCTACCGTGTCCTTCGATCCAACCGTCTTCTCTTCTACCTTATCTTTTGGAGATGGATGTTTTGGATTTGAGGATAACCAAGAGCGAAGATTTAGTTATAATTTTGGAGTGAAAATGGCAAATTTGGAGGCGAATATTGACGATTTTATCAAAATTTGGTTACACTGAAGTTGGAGAAGGTCGTCGACAAAATCGATAGGATTGTAGGTTTCAAAAAAAGAAGAGGAGCATAAGACATGGAGAATTCCAAAGATTCTTTGGAGAATTCAAGTTTTCAAATGATCATACATGTGATAGTAGCTGAAGAGTTGATGAAAGGCATTGACTTGGATGGCGAAGGGAAGAACTGATGTGCATAAAGTGATGAAGAGTTGAATTTCCAAAGATTCTTTTGTCAATATAAATGCTTATTTGATTGAAAAATACCTTAATGATGCTAGTATTGATGATTTCCATTGTAAATAGAGGTTGATTGTGTATGTTTGCTTGATTGCCCACCAAGTGTTTGATAAAATGCCTTAACAAATTTAGTACATTAATTTAGATGAACCACATTGTTATTTTCAATGAACCTTAATGTGTAATATTATGAACATCAATGACAATCTTTGTGAACCAAAAGAACAACGGTATTTTTTTAGGTTGCTCTGTTTGAAACCTGCTATTTAATGCCTCAACTTGTTGCAAGTTCTGAGGCTTATGGGCACCAGGGGCCACTAAACCTAGAGAAGATATCAAAAATAATTGCTAACAACACAAATTTCACAGTTGCATTTGAGCATCACGCGCTTGTAAGTACTTGGAATTCAGTTCTTAGGTTGCATTCTCAAGGTTTCATGTTACATGGATGAGAAGTATGAAGGGTATACGTAGCCAGTTTTGACTTGTTCATATATGGTTTTTTATGTGTTTTCTAATTATGCTCTATGTTAAGAACTTCGAAGTATTATGAAACAGATTCATTAAAGTCTCTAAAATGAAGATATGATGTATTCCCTATAAAAAATGAAGATAAAATTAATGGTACAATCTGTATTTACATTATATATTATGTATTTCAGCGGTATAGGCTGGTTTAGCCCAAATCATTCATCAATTATCCTCAAAATTTGAATCTATCGGACACGAATCATCATCGAAATTGGCTAGAGGATTGTAGAGATGCGAGCTCGGATCCATGCATTCGATTACAAAATCCAAATTGCAACATCTCCCTTCAATACCAAATAACAACTAGTATGAACCACTAACATAAGCCATGAGAAGAATTAGCCTATATGGGATTTGAACCCATATCTATGTCTACAAGCACATCACTCTACCATTTGAGTTAATAGGCTACCAAATTTCATGTAGTACATTGACACTTATATGAACCTAAGCATTCAAAATCATGAACCAATAAAACTATTATGAACCTAAAGTCGTGAAGCTCATAATGAACTGTATGATACATAATTATGAACCAACAAGACACCTATGATGAACCTAAGCTTTTAAAATATGAACCAATAAAACTATTATGAACCTAAAGTCATGACGCATATAATGAATTATACAAAGTAATGAACCAACGAGACACCTATTATGAACCTAAGCATTCAAAATCATGAACCAATAAAACAAATATTATGAAACTAAAGTCACGATGCTTATAATGAACTGTATTATACAAAGTTATGAACCAACGAGACATCTATTATGAACCTAAGCATTCAAAATCATGAACCAATAGAACAACTATGATGAACCTAAAGTCATGACGTTTATAACGAACTATATTATACAAAGTTATGAACCAACGAGACACCTATTGTGAGCCTAAGCTTACAAAATCGTGAACCAAAAGAGCAGTTGATTTTAAAGCAAAAGCGATAACTAATAAATTATGAACATATAGATGAAAAAGATGTAGGTCAAAGTGGGAGGTATTGTATGGTTCTATTAAGAGTTGGTGATTAACTACCTATAGGTTATAAGTTTCAGCTATAATCATTTTTATTTGAACAAAAAGGAAGGCAGAAGTTAAGCATTATAGTAAGCATTAAGATGACAATTCTTCAACGAATGCAACACATTCAAAGTTTCACACATTAATTTCATACAACGGTTTCATATTCATTGCAAAAGATTACCAGAGTTCTAGTTCAATGCACTTTATTGAGTATTTGCATAAATAAAAGTTAACATCCTAAATCTAACAATCAAGTCCCCAGTTTTCATTAATCCAAATTGATTTGATATGAGTTTACGAGATTTGGTCTAATATGAACAACACATTTCTAGTGCGCTAGCTAGGTGTTGAGGCAAAGGGCATAACTTCATGGATATCCTTGAAGGCATTAAACAGGATCACAACTAATCAGAAAATAAATCACATGAATTTCTCAAGCAGATGTGTGTGCTCTCCAATTCGTTGTATATAAGTATACAAACGACCACTTTGAGCTATATTAATCACAAAGAAGTTGAAAACTTGTTCCGTCAACCAATGAATTTGTAGAAGATCACACAAGTCAACACATTTGTGCAGCACAACCTGCACAAACATGGCATATACTAATTAGGTAAGAAATAATAGGCAACTGGTATTCACCTTCCGGAAGAAACAATTTGTAAACTTTGACGAGATAGAGAAGATATGAATTCAAACCGATCAAATTTGGAGAAGAATTTGTATATTTTGACATGGAATGTAGCTATTTAGGGTTCAGGCTAACTCTTACGCAATAGTCGTGAGTATCGAATTTTTTGATCCAAATTGGTACAAGAAAAAAGATTGATCGTTCAACACCTCCAAACGACAACTACGACGAGAGGAATCATGTCTCATACTATTATCCATAGCTTCTAGAGAGGTAAAGATTGGGGCGAAATGAGAGATCGAGCGAGTTATAGAAGAGGGAGCGATCCAAAGAGCGAGGCAATCAATCGAGCGGGGGAGACGATCGAGGCGATCGGGGGAGCGAGGGAGGCAAGCGAGCGATCCTTCCTTCAATGGTGATAGTGGCCTTTTAGGTTTTCATGGGTATTTTTGTCCCCTACTTTAGATATTGTTCACAATTACACTAAATGCCACCGCCACTAATTATTTTATTTTTCACCAAATAATTTATCTCTTAATCTCACCGTTCACTTTTCTAATCCAATGGCTCTCTTTTGTTCTCATTTCTCACTATAAGCCCTATAAACACTATAACCTCCCTCTTATTTATTATATCACCCTTTCTTTATTTTCTTTCTCTTAGAGAAAGTATTATATTTTAAATTATTTATAATAATAGTTTAGGTGGAAAAACCGAAATAATAATATTCATTTATTATTACTTTTAAAGTGAGATCTTACATAATTCTTATAAAATTTTATATTTAACTATAAGTACATGCAAAGTGAATTTAATCATATAAATTCATTTTTAACCCACATGCAACATTTATTCAATTTTAATTAAATAAATATTATATAGATGCGAAAGTTTTTTTTTATAAAGACTTATAAATTAAAATATGAGTCGAGGAATTATACTGAGAGAAAACAAGAGCGGAAATGGGCACGAATTTTGAGATAGACGAGCTTTTGGGCTTCTTCTCCTTTTCCTTCAGTAATAATTCTGATGGGATAAAAAATGTAACTGGGCCTATTTAACCATTATAAACTTCAGCCCAAAACTCTTCAAAAGGCCCAAACTTACATCTTCTTTCCTCCTTCTTCATCCACGTGAAACCAGAGGAGAGAACCAGGACTGATGTCGACTGTCTGGGCAAGGTGGACGGCGGCGGCGGCTAGCTCAGACAAAGGGTGGCGGCGTGCCTAGGTGGTCGGCGGTTCTCCTGGTGGTCCGATAGGTCGAAGAGGGGAGGAAAATCAAAATTTAGGGCCAACTATAAATTTAAAAATTGACTTGAATTTGAGTGTAGTTGGGAGTGAAGGATGAAGAAATTGATGTGATTTTATCAATAGAAGTTGTCTCTATTTATAGTGTTGGAAGGAAAAACCACAATCTACTCCTCCATGGTTTTGACCTCTCATGGGGGGTTGGATTCATGGTGATTGGGGGAGTTTGTGTTTCTTTGCCATGGTGGAAGAAGCAGATTGGGATAGAATGGAGGTGGAGAGGAGGTATCATTGGTGAAGAAGAGAGGTGGAGAAGACATGGTTGGTTGTACGTCAAATCACAAATCCACCATGGGAGTTTCTTGTAAGAAGAGGAAATGGAAGAAATAAAAGATTTTAATTTCTTCTAATTTCAGAAAAGTCTTGATATCATAGCGGGATTGAGTAGTGTTGGGTGGTTGAAAGTGCAAGAGGGGTTATGGGTTTGATTCCCACCTCTTGCATATTTTTTTTCTTTTGTCCTTAATCCTTTAATTTTTTTTATTTTAGACTTTAATTTAATGGAATTAAATCAAAATATTCCTAATAATTAATTATTTAAATTTTTATTTGCCATCAAGTTAAAATTTTAACCACATGTATTGTTATTGCTATTGTTATTAAAAATCATAATAAAGAATATCTTGTTATTTTAAAAAAGATGATTAAATTCATAAAAATAACCATTTCTTTTTATATAGAAATAGCGGCTATTACAAAACGAGCCAGAGGGGCCCGCCATTACGGCCAGACAGTTTACAAAAGACTCCATCAGACATTTTTCAGAACAGTTTACAAAAGATAGTTTACAGAATAGAAAATAGACATTTTACAGCTTACAATAGACAATTTGTCATCCTATTGAGTTACCAAATCAAGCATAACATGATTGTCATCACCCTTGAACAAGTTCATACAGTTTTGGATTTCATGTAGTAGAAATAATGCACTATTATCACATTTAAGCTTCCATTGTGAACAAATATACGACAATGGCTAGTCGTCCGATAAAGACAACTACAATAGTACGAAATTGTATAAGTATAAAGTCTTTAAACATGTAAACATGGATGGTTTAATTAATTTCTCGTACCGATATATAATGAGCTTCCTTTGGCAAGAAGCAAATTGAAATTACCCCATTGTCCAACTTGTCAGTCCTCGAAACTAATGGAAGGTAAGTTTGATTAATAGTAGTTCCCACACATGTCAAAGCGCAACTAAATGTCGTTGCAACCAATGCGTCCATCTCTGGAAGTGTAAACCAATAATCGACAGGGGTGAATCCATTATCAAAGAAATTAAGTCTTTGCCTCATTCTTTCAACCATATGCTCATAGAAACTACCCTTAAACCACCCTTCATGCTCATTGAGTGTATTATTCATGCTTTGACGCACTTGTCTCCAATTTTCATGAGTGATGCCAAGAGAATATGCAACAACTCTATAACCACAATTTCCGTCTAGTGCGCTCAATATATGAAAAACTAGTGAAGTATGGCCTCATACACATAGGGATGTCATCCATGTATGGAAAAAGTGCTCTGCGGGTGGGCGGTGTCAGGGGTGTTGGTGGAGTCTAGGGCACCCTCAAAGTACATGGTGTTAAGGTTGTTGGTGGAGTTTGGGGCACCCTCGAAATAGTTGGTGAATTGGGGGTTCTCGGGTGCGTTGGTGGCTTGCCTCAAGGTTTCTTTGGCGGTGTTTCAGTTAACTCCTTATCAACATGCTCCCAATCACTAAGAAATCTTTTGTTAGGGCTATTCTTAGGTCGCCCCCTATGCTTCTTCTTCTCAGTTGTCGGTTCTCGTGCAGTGGTCATCTCGGGGTAGACTATATCATATACAACATTGGCACAATTATGTTGTAGATCGACAAATATTTGTGGGAATGTGTTCGTGTAGAAGTCATCCATCAAACATTTTGCAACTCTGCCCTTGCACCCTTCAACATCCTCGTTATGTACTACTCTCTCTATGTCAAGGGTCCTCCAAACACTTGCACAACACTCAGAGGAATGAGAACCTCTAGAGTCACATACCGTGCAATAGTATGAAAACAAGGCAAACCGTGTGTCACAGTTCTAGTACATGTACACCTCATGTCAAGGAACGTACCTTCACCCTTACGATACTCTTCTATCAGAAACTCCATGCACTTGTCAAAAACAGGGTACTTCAACTGCTTAAAAACATCAACCGTCGTCAAATGAGATCGCGTCTTTAGACGACATGCATTGAAGGAGGCCTTTATGTTATTCACATGGATCTCTAGTGATGTATGGAATAGGCTAAATGTTGTATCTAAACGGTTTTTTGCAATCTCAATCCAATGTTTCAAGGATGAATGATGTGCTTCTACCCTACAATTCAAAATAACTATTAGTTCCCAACTGTTTAAAGGATGAGACCACATACCGTGTTGTCTTTTAGGGTTTAGATGTGCATACATGTTTGTTGTATTACACTCAAATGTCAATACTGTGTCCAAGCAAAAACAAATCTTATCCTGTATGGATCAAGTCATTATTTTCTAACATATTGCAGAAGACGTGGCCACATACACCATTTTCTTTCTAGCCTTGTCAACTCCCTTTCATAGCCATCTATTGTCGTTTTCTTAAACAATACCCAGAAATCATTCGAAAAGTATTTCACACTTGTTGCATTCTTCATTAGACTCTTTGCTCTAGCTTCAATATTCTTCTCAATGTGTCACCTACAAAGAAGGCGCTTCGATCTCGGAAACATCTTATTCAATGGCTTCATCAAAGCCAGCTCGCGATTTGTCACCAAACAGGTAGGCTCAATCTGCGCGAATGCACAAAGCTTTTGAAGTTGTTCCATGGAAAGCAAAGTTTTCCTACCTCTCAAAGGCCAAGATAGTTGTGGCTATAGTGTAATTTAGCCATGTTGAGGTAAATCCAACAATTTCTAAGAAAGGCATACCGCACCTGTAGATTTAGCAATGTATTAGATGGGGGGGATTTTTTTTGATAAGGAAAGGAATTAGGGAGGTCACTAATAGACTAGTGACCGCCCTAGGGCATCCTGACGGATGAGGGTACAAAAACCCGAATCAGCTGCAAGTGGAATGGAAGAGACACGTCGGAAGGAACCAGCGATGTAGTCAGCCACAAAATTACACTCACGGTAGATATGAGCAATACTCCAATCCTGGATCCGAGCCAACAAACAATGGATGTCTGCACGTAACAATTCGATCTCCCACGGGCAGCGCCAGTTACCAAGAACGGCCTAGACCAGCTGCAAATTATCGCCTTCAATCTGGATCCGGGGAATGCCACGTCGAATGGCCATGAGAAGTCGTAACGGCTAGAGGCGCGCCGGCCGTTACAGCCAGATGTGTGCCGGACGTAACGGCCACATGCACTCTGGCCGTTACGGTCATGTTCAACAGAATCTAAATTCGATGCATACTAAATGCATAAAACTTAAAAATGAAGTGTATGACTTACTTGTTTGTAGCGTAGGTACAGTCGAGTACTAAGACGTAGGGAAATGCCTTAAGAAGTGATATCGAATCAGGACCGGCGAAGAAGACATCACTAATCATATTGCTTTTATCATCTAGTTTGTGCTCCATGAAATAGTTATTCTCCTTAGCTCGAAGGAAGAATTCTTGAACAACAATTCGCCCCTCCAACTCAGCCTTCTTAAAACCATATCTTGTTGTGTATATCTTTTTCTTACTCGTGAAGTTCATTGGGAAATCTTTCAATGCCACTGCAATCTGGGTCAGGGTACAATTGCTTGATGTCATAGACTCCACCAACTTAAGCCTTTGGCCGGTGAGTCTTCCAGCAAGTGCATGCCCATGCAAACTAGAATTTATCCCGTGGTTGTGAATTCCATGAACAACCTCAATCCTCCACGATCCTCTTGAACCCTCAATACAAGTCACTGCAAACTTGCAGCCACATTTTTTGACTTAATAGTCTCCTGGACCTCCTTTACTTCCCTTTTCTTCGAGGTGTGAACACCTTCTCTCTCGCATACCAACCAAGTCTTGCCAAGCTGACCAAATAGTGTTGAATTTTTTGTCTGCCAAGTGTGAATGCACATGTTATTTTGAATACATGTTGTCTTAACCCATTCTATGGCCTCCTCTCTGCTATCAAATATCCTATCTATGGTAAATAATTCTATATAGTCATCATACTCTTGCATCACCTCCTTCACGGGTTCCATAAACTGTGGCATGCCGCTCAAAGATGGAAGCCCACGCCTAGCCACTGACTCCATCTGTGTATAATCAGTACTGTACTGATCGGTGTGCATCTGAGCATATCCACTATCGTACTGATCTGGACGCATCTGAGAGTATCCACCCCAATCATCTGTAGCTAGCATCTGACTTGGATGCATCGACGGATATCAAATACTATACCAATCTCCAACAAACGGAATTGGTTCTGACTGCACCTGGGGACATCCATATACAAAATTTTTGTATGTGGGGTCACTTTGTCCATCTTCGATCCTCAAGGAAAGCAGCATCTTCGTGTACGTGCGTGGTGTTAAGGAGAGAAGATCGGAATGGACCATGTTACCCGGGGCACCCTAAGAAACGTAATCATATCTTGAAGCCAATCTGGCGAGGGAGTACCACCAGGATGTTGCCGCTTTTTCTTGAACGACAACGATATAACAAATCGTATATAACCAAAGAAATGGTCGCGCAGCTTCGCCTATTCAAAGGTGCTGAGATTCGAGCAATTGATAATATTTCGCCTGAGGTAATGTTGTTTGTTGTTTTTTCATCTTGAGGCTTTACAAGCAAGTGTTGTTTGTCATTTTGTGATTCAGTAAGTTATATTTCGATATTTTTTCATTTAGAAGCAAGTGTTGTTTGTAAGTTGGTTGTTTGGAAGCAATGAAGTTGTTTGTTGTTTTTACACTTGAGTTTGGTCACCTAATAGCGCACGAAAAATGGTAAAGTTTAACATGATATATTCGTTAGGAATTTAACAAACCACCCAAAGATCCAAAATTGAATCATATAGATACATACAACAATATATAAAGTATATAATATATACACACATACATTAATTTAAAACTTAAAAACAAAACCCCAGCCGTTACGGCCAGAGGGTTACCAGCCGGTACTGCCAAAGGGCCCCCAGCCGTAACGACTGAAGCGGATCCTGTCGTTACGGTCGGGGGCTCTCTGGCCATACCGGTTGGGCACTCTCTTGCCGTATCGGCTAGAGGGTGCACTATTATGAAAAAAGTCGGGTGTGCTATTCGAAAATCCCGTAAAAAATGGCATTTTGAAATTTAAGGGTGTGCTATTTAAAAACAGGTGAAAAAATAATCGGGAAGCGTGTTGTAGTGTTGTTAGTTGAATTGGGACATTTTTGCCCTTTTGCAATGTTAAAATGACTGCTTTTCACATAAAGTTATCCTTTTTGCAGGACACTTGGATTTTTTATTTCACGAGAATTTTAGGGAAATTTTGTTATTAATGAGCTCTCTGGGCAAGTGTAACAAAGTGAAAGAAGATTAACTTTTTTGTTTTTCCATTTGAAAGTTTGGTTTTTCAACCAATTAAACGCACAAATGGGAATCAGATGACTGCAAGTATTTTCTCCTTCAAAGAAAGATATTACTTTGGAAGAAGCATTAAACTAATCAGTAAAAAAAACTTCAAATATACTAGTATTCTTCTATACATGAATGAATTTTAGGGACCCATAACTATTGTACAACACAAAAGCCACAGCAAGCTATGGACAATAAGATCTGAAAATAATTACGGTATGTAATAACGCCAAGGATTTGAAGGCAGACCTCTGTATAAAATTGCAAAGGGCTTGATTATACGAATCTCTGTCTCTTCCCAAATTGGGGTCTCATTCGTTTACTGGACACGCCTTGCACAGACCTTGGTGAACCAGGGCGTTTTCTACTAGTACAACCAAGCATTGATTTTAGATTTGCAAGGGCTTTCTCTGCTGCCTAGATGACAAATTCAAACATATAATAAACTCTCAAGTAAGATTCCTCATCTGTTTACTTAAGGTGCATCAATGGGGATTGAAAATGGTCAGATACCTGAGCTTTAGCCTCATCCCATGTTAACCCAGTTCCTCTAGAGAAGACCTGTCCATCTATTTCTACCTACAATAAACACATTATCAATGCACACACTATGAGCAATTGATGAACTACCCATAACTAAAGGAAGCAGTGTAAATAGAGCATTGTTTTAGGGGCTCTTCTTGTTTAACAATAAAATCCCACGAGGTTGCAGATAATGTATGCATTTGATTGACAATTTTAGGTGCTCCCAAAACACAGGAAGTTCGCTTACCTACAATGAACTTACCTCATTATAATTCCTTAAAAATATACCTCAAACAAATACGTTTTCACAATTCTCATGAAGTACAAAAGTAACTTGATTTCACGATATAATAGTAAAAACATGCTAACCTGAGCATATACTTCATCTTTCTGAAATGAGTCAGCTGAAAGTGGAGGCCCGCCTTTATAATCAAGAGCAAAACCCTCTGCCATGCACTAGACAAAGAAGACACAATTAACATCGAAATTAGAAAAAAAGGCACATCTAGGCCAATGAAAGAAAGAGAGACAGTTTTTGACATTGTACCAGCTCTCTAAGTGCTGAAACTGAAGAACCAGATCCCATAGTGCAATCCAAGGAAGGTTCATCGCTTTTTAGTGACTGATTCCCGTATGAATTTGAATCACGAAATACACCATCAATTGCACCTGACGGTCTGCATATGTCTCCTCTCTTAGGACTAGATTCTGATCTTATGTGTGACAGATACTTGTCTGCCGCAAAGGAAGAAAAAACAACCGGAAGTCAGTACTCAGAAGAAAGCTTGTTTAAAAGGAGTACAATGAGCCTTCTGAAGCAAGTTCACTCAGCTGCCCACAGCAACATTTCAACACTAAAAAAACATGTGACCAAATAAGTATTGCAGGTTTTCTAGCAACTTGCTAATTCAACAATCTTACCAGCCAGGTTCATCAGAGAAAGCTCTGCTGCATAATGCTGCGCCTCCCTTCTTGTTTTTCCTTTCCCTTCACCAACTTTCTCACCAGCAAAATACACCTAGAAGTGAAATAAAGATTGAAATCATTAAGGAGCAGGAATGGAGATAATGAAAATTGAAACTATATCAATACAACAACAACACCAACCCAGTGTTAACCCGCCTCGGGCGGGATCTGGGGGGCCAAGATGTACACACCCTTGCCCCGACATAAAATCGAGAGGGAGTATGTGAAAGGCCCAAGCATTATCATCACCACACGAAAAACCCAAGTAAAACTAAAATTAAACTATGCGACAATAATAACTGAATTTAGTTAAAATGCACCAATATTGATATAAGGGCTACATCCCTCTCAAAGACACTATAAAAGCCAATGAGGCAATGAGCCTGAGGATGTGCCCCAAATATAAGTATTAAGAAGCCAAGAAAATAGAAGTGAAAGTATATCAATAGTGAATCAATAAATAAGTATCATCCCTTAAGTGCAGCCTGCCAAGAAAGCACACTCAAAAGAAACGAGGAAAACTAAGAAAAATATTACGAAGCCACGCACCAGACAACTGGAAATACTCAATGTTGTACATATAACATAAGCATTTGAGTACACTTGATATGTGTATCAACTATCAAGGTTAAGAAATTAATAATTTAATATAGTGCCTCCTGCAATATATAATATAAAAGCTGAAATATATGTGTCCATGCAAACCTACATGCACAGGGGTATAGCTTCAAACGTAATGAAAAAACTTAATAAAGACGTCTGCATAATAAAGACGCCTACATCAGAGTACCATGACAATGCTATTATAGTTATAATTATTTGAGACCTATGACCATAACCACTTCCAATCTTCCTCAGTTCCTCTGTCATCAACATATGTTGCAACTTGCAACCAATTCTATAAATGGAACAGCTGATCATAAGTTGTCCTTAATTATGGAATTCAGACAAAAATGTCTCTCTTCCATGAGAAATATGCAAAAAGTGTTTTTTCTAAAATACTCAATAGTTTGCTTCACTTGTGAATTCTTATTTTCTATATATCCATATGCTTATAAGTTTTGTTTTTTGTTTTTTTTGGTAGAAATGCTTATACCTTTTGTTAGGTATACATATTTTAGTAGAGCCATGAGAATAATAGCTGATAACTATTGCCACTTTTAGCTAATACACAGTGCTTCGGAAGAATATTGAGGTAAATATTTACAAACATATAGGCATGAGTGAAAGCCAATCCAAAAGCAGACCTGCCTAGCCAGCAGCCATGCAAATTACGTTGCTGATGCGTTTAGCTAGGAATGCTTTTGATGTTTCTTTAGGTCTTTATGTTTTAGATGAACCTCTGGATAATATTAGTTATTTGCTTATGAATGATGTAAGAGGTATCTTTTTAGAAACTAGCATATTTTATATACTTCAATAAACCTGTGGAGAGTACTGCACCTCCTTTTGACCCAAAAAAAAAGCAGACATGACTAGCCAGTACCCATGTAAATTACTGCCGGTCAAGAGTCAAAGGTCAACAAGAACATAAAAAATATGTTTACACATGCAGGTCATTTAATATGCAATATAGGCATTCATATAGACAAATTTTCAACATATCAGACAAGAAATGAATAAATTGATAAAAAGTGTAAACCAAAATGTAGTGAAAAATTTTTGGACTACCTCCATCAAAAACCTCAGCTCTGCAGAAGCAGCAAGAGATGATTTGTAACCAACCTAAAATAAGAACAAAAGAGTAAGGATCCAGCAAAAAGAGAAAGAGGTGAAAATGTGTCAAGAATTACTACTCTGCTTCGATTAGCATTTAAGCATCTACCTTGGCCCCACACTTTCTACCAATATCACGCAAAGCTCCAGCAGGCGTTTGGTCTGATATTATTTCTTCAGGTTCGTTTTCATTATCTCTATGGTTGGAGGAAGAACATATTGAATCAGAATCCCAATCCTTGTTGCTGGAGAATGACCGACCAGATTCATTTTCAAAATCCTTGTTCCTAGATAAGGTTCGGCCTATATGGATGTCCTCACCTGAAAAGTGTAAAGAAACTGTAGTAAGGGAGGAAAGGGCCCAAAAGATATACAAGAATAATAAGAAAAATTAATAACACACACACTAGTAGAAACCATGCATAAGCAGTAGACAACCAGTCAACAAAAAGTCATGAAACTGCGGAAAAAGAAAAATGGTGATCAAAATTCTATAGGAAATTCTCATCACTGTCAATTAAAATAATCCATCATGATCATAATTGTTGAAATGCAGTTCCATATCAATTAGTGAAGTTTAATATGGATACTGATACTAAAATTCAGCTCAAATAGATTTTAAAACCCATGGATAGATGCCACTGAGCAGAATAATTAAATGTATGTAGAATGGAGCAAGTGATTCAACCAGTCACCATATCAGCTATTGATGCAAGTGGAAGATAACATGCAAATATGATCAGAATTTATCACATCAGCAACTTCAACAAGGCAATGAGACTGACATTACTATACTACTTACATCCCCCAAGAAACTCCCTACATGGGAAGGAAAGGGGAAAAAAGACTTATTTTACAGTTCACAGCTCTCCCAGTCTCCCCATGATCAATAGGATAAGGGAGCATCATGATTAATACATTTTATGTAATAATAAACATGAAGCTTCCACCACAATATGAAAGATTACCTTGAAATGATTGACATGATCGTAAACGGTCATCCCTGTGAAAACCCTGCACAAAAAAGGTCCAAGATAATAAGTATCACAATGCATACCTATAAGTGAAGCATTCAAAGTTGAGTTGCAAACATATTTAATTGGGAAGCTAAAATGAAAAAAGGGTAACCTCTCTTGGAAACCTTTGCTTTTGTGCATAAGGTCTTTCAGGTCGAACAAAATCGTCCATCTTTCTGGAAAATGGAGGTGGAAGAGGATAATGCTTCTCGGCATGCATTCCATCAGAAGAAATTTCTTTTGGAACTGCTCGACCAAATTGTCCTGGGTTCATCTGGTCTTCAAACCAGCTTCGACGTGACTGCAACTGTGGGCCAGGAAGAGGTAAAGGCGGCGATGGAGATGGGCCAGGAACTGGAACTGAAACAGGACCTGGACCAGGAATCGGTGTTTGGACAGGAGGTCTAACAGAAAAACGAGGTTCACTTGGAGAATTATAACTCGTATCTTGTCCATGCTGCAGTATAAGAAGCCTCCTCCGTGTATCTGGATCTAGCTCAGATTCTGGTACTTCACCCTCTTCTCTCGCAGGAGATCCTTGCAAGTTTGGGTCTGCATTTCCAAAATGACTCAAAGGCCTGGCAGGAGAAGCTTGCAAATTTGGATCTGAATTTCCCATATGACCCAATGAACTCACTATAGGAGCTGCTTGTGGGAGATGACTAGGTGAAAAAGTCACATTTGACCCTTGGCGTGCAGGCTGCAGAGCTGGAATTGGAGTTCCAGCAGCCGCAAAGTGCAAAGAAGAAGCAGTCCTTGGATTAGAATTAGCAGATAGTGATGCAATTGTTAATGGAATTGCTGCAGATTGGATTGCTTCCTGCAAGAGAAAATTAAGGAGCATGAAAAAACGTGCATTCTCTTATTCTGTGAAAGCACATAAATTTCTAACCCTACATGACACTAGACAAAATCATTGAAGACACCCAATCATGCTTACCCACCTCCAAGCCAAAATATTTAAGGAAAGTGAAGGAGAAAGAGGTTACCTTCAGCCTCCTTTCAACCTCAGCATCTGCCATTCCATCAAAACAAGATGCCTCTCTGTTGTCATTTGCCTCAGATGTGGCATCCTGCAAGTAACAATATAGAATGTGCATGTGTGAACATGGCAACAGCAGCCAAACAGAAAATTTGTTATGATTTTTCAAGTTAGAGTCGGAAAGGACCTGACTGCAACTCTTAAGAGTTAGGCCAGACAAAAATAGACGAGGCAAAGGAATCAAATCAAAATTAGAGAAATAAATTACCTCTGGAGAAAGATAATTGCTCACATCAAGATGGAAAGGAATGTTTTTTAGATCATCTTCATATAAAACTTCAGACATCTGCTCCACAAGACCATCATCGAATTCTCTGTAACAAACCGTATGAAGTCATGTTATGTACAAGCAGAAATATATGCTTGCCCCCAGGAAACCAAAAGTCTTAAAAGTTATTCTTACTTGAAGAAACCACCTCTAACATTGCAAGCAACATTTCTGGCCATACATAGGACTGGAATGACATTGTTTGCCTACAACATAGCAAGAGGTGAAGTTGAAGACACTGAAAGAACATGGAGGATAGATCTTTAATAAAAATATATAAGCATATGCCAAATATACCTCAGCTTGAGGAGCATAATATGGAGAAAATGCAGGGACAACGTGCACTCGTGGCTGGTCCATCTCATCCCACACTTTCAAGCGATCATCAACGACCAATGCCATTTTAGGATGGCAGCTTCTGTTGTGAAAAACATTAAACAAAGACTTCTTGCATCCTGTTAAGCCCAGAAAAATTATATAGTTAAGTTCCAGATGAAACACAATACAAATACAAGGGATGTTTAAGCAGGAGAGAAATAAAAGGAATTTTTTATCATCAAAACCAGAAATGTAATTGGCTGATTGAATTTCCACTATGATCACTGAGAATAAACACAATGGCTTTTGTAACTTACCAGACTTGACACAGACAATTCGATCCAAAAGTTCATTTGTATTTATTAAGTTTGAGTCTGGATCAAGAAGCCTCCACATTTCCAAAGCATAATCTCTTTCAGCCATCGTGCACACATAAACCTCAAACCTCTTGCGACCTCTAGCAGTTAAATAGCTACGAAGTTCCTCCCATGCAGGTCTTATCCTCACAAGAACACTCGTATCACGAATCTAGATGCAAAGAAGCATTTAAAATCAATAAAGAGGCCAGCTTATTTGAGACGAGACGAAAAATTACCACTGAAGTAGTACTAAGGTGACCATCTTCAGTATCTGCCTGCTCTATATCTCATTATATATGAACAGAAATAGGTTTTTGGAATGCCACTCAAATATCTAAATCTCTCACTCTGGATTAGCTATGAAGGCCCACCTTGGAGAGACAAATACGAGTAAGTGAAAAAATAACCACGACTTACCTGCTGAGAGTACACTTACTCATTTCCTTGTTCTCTTTAGACAGTCATGATCAACATGATATTACATTATTATGCTACCCTTTTATGTAACCAAATAAATGCAAATTATAAAATCTGAGACAGCATGCACCTGCTTAACAAACTGTAAGAACAAGGAGGTCCTTACCATCGGATTTATACGAGTCAGGACTATGTTTTTGTCTTGCAATCGTATCAAGGGGCGCATAATAGGCTGATGATTGTCAGAGAGAGCTGGCACTAATTCAGTTTGAACTTGGATCACTTCTCCATTGTCAATAACCTGATTACTGTCTATATATTGCTTGAGTATAGCTCTGTCATCTTGATACCGCTTCATCTCAGCCACCATCCCAGCTATGCGTTGTTGATCTGTTTCTACACTTATTTTCCTTTGTAGTGAATCCATCCTATCCTCAAAAGAGCGCATGGTATTAGCAACTATAAGTGTCTCATCAAGATCAAATACAATGGCAAGACATCTGAGGTTCAGCATGACAAGACAAGAATCATATAGTCCTGTCATAGTAGTGAAACCCCAGAAACTTGGATTTCTCCCATCACTCTGTCTAGAAGGCATGGCTACCAAATGGAGCTCCTCCTCTCCGAGCACCACAACTGCAGTCTGTTTACACGTCAAATACAGAAGAGAAATCAAAACTTGCAATGATCACATGAACTTCAAATATTTCCTAATCAAAAAGTGTGACCCTTAAAAACTGTAAAATAAAGAATTAAAAAAAATTAAGGGATCAGCCTGAACATGAATGTCACCTAGCTGAAATAAAATTCACATGTTTCCTCAAACATGAAGAAATGAATTAGTACCGTGGTTCAACTTCAATATGACAGAATTTAATAAATGTTGGAGATGATTAGCAAGATTATCCCTTGAAAGTAGGACATACTAAGATTATCATGCAACAAATACCAGAGAAATAGGAAAATAACATCTCTCTGTAATTATTCAGTCAGTCATTAGCGTAGTTTATCCCAGAATTTTATCTAAATTATTGAAACCATTAATCTCAAGCCAGTAGAGAACGTTCACCGGTTTCAATACAGATTTTTATCCTTTAAGATCCCAGTCAAATCGAATTTGATTCCATCAACAAGAGTAAGGCTCAGGAAGAAACTGGCAAGCCTCGGAAGTTGGAAGTCCTTTATAATTATCACCCTCTTCATTCTGACATGTAGTCAAATTATTATCAATCAATTTTAAACTTCCTGGGATAAATTACAGAGTTTAAATGGAAAGACCCATCGTGTTTTCACACAAATTATTGGCTTTTCCCCAAAACGTTCAAGTTAAGTTTGTCATCAACGGTCCAAAATAAAGTAAATTTCATCCATTTGAGAAGCAAAAGAAGGATTCAGATTTCAGACGCTTCAAAATCCCATCCAGAAGCAGAATATCCACCCCCAATAGTAGGGTTTGGATCTATAGGGTTCCAAGTTCAGTACACTGGTCTTGCAGAGTCTTAAAAAGTCCTCAAAATCTTGAAATAGGCTATGAGTTTTTCAATTTGAGAATTTAGATCAAGTTCCATTTTTCTTTTGTTCACTTTAATTTGTCAAACTATATATTCATAAAAAGTTTGGATCTTTTATATTTTGCGTTGCTCGGTGATGTTGGTGTTACCTTGTTCTCTCTCAGACAGGTTGAGTGCAAAACAGAAAGCGGCGACGTTGAATCCAGAGACCTGGAATTGGTGCGGTGGTCGTAGTCGTTGGACTCCATTTTCAAGCAAATTCCTCCGGAAGCAATGGTATAGAGCACGGCGAGTGGCGGGCATCGTTCGCTGGGTTGCGAGAAATGGCTTATCCGGATCCGTTTTTCTCGCATCAAATGATCCAAAACAATAACTACTTTGCTGCTATTCAGGTCCGGATTCGAGTTCAAGTTGTTGTTCTGTTGAGGTTGAGGATAAATCTCTACATCTCCCAGTAGATTATCCCCCTGATAAACTGCCGTTCTGATCATTGTTGAAATTGGTTTTGTGTTTGTTTTGGTTCTGTTTTGTTGATTTCAGGAAAAGAAAAAAAAAACAGTTAACGAGTTCTTGTTCTAGTCAAAATTCCTCCTCCTCAGGTCAAGAAATCTCATCTTCCCCGATCTGAATCCGTCGAATCCTAGCTCGTCTCTCACTATCTCTTTCCCGATCGATCTGGTGATACAAATATTGAAATCGCTTGGTTGCCCTAGAAATTCTTCAGACGTTTCAGGAAGAGATTACAAATTGTTTGAAGAAGATCTATTTCAAATACGGACGATCATTACAAATAAACGGTCGCTAGACAAGGGAGTAATTGAGGAGATGATTCTGATTTATGAGTTGTGACCTAAGCCGCGGTGTCTGCACGATCCTTGCTTTATATATAGAAGGGAGAAGATGTCTACGTGACGACTATAGCATTTTTCGTCTTGAAATCGGACCCGGATCCCTACCCGCTCTCTCTACACCCGGTTCGATTTCGGGTCCACCCGAAAGAGTATATTGGTAGTATATAAATAGGGTGTTACTTTACGCACACGAAAAAGTTTGTAATGGCACATGTTTTTTCACGAAGGTAGGATTCGCGCGAAGGGTTTCGCGAAAGGGTAAAAATGGGATTTTGAGATAAAAATGACGCAAAACTCGCGAAGGTAGGATTCGTGAGTTTTCACGAATCCTGAAATTGTAAAAACTGTCACAATTCCTATAATTGTGAAAAATGGTCGCGAATTCAGCCTTCGTGACTGTTCAACAACAAAAATTTGAAAAACTAGCCGTTGGTAATAGTAAAACCCAACGGTAAAAAAGCCTCTATAAGTACCAATTTGTATTCTCATTTTTTTTTTGCAAACATTCATTCTACATCATTACATAAAAATGTCGTCCCAAGATGAAGAGACGTCATCAAGCGACTATCATCTCGAGGAGGAGGAAGATTCATCATCAAGCGATAGTTATATAGACGAGGATGAGGAAGATGTACAGGGAGAAGACTACGAAACCGAGTCTAATGCATCAAGCGAGCCAGGAAAGGTATTTTTCATAAAGATTTTTCTAAGTATACTTAAAAATATGAATGTAGTAAATTGAAATTATAGTATTAGGATAATTTATAATATTTGGTTTTTTACATTTTGAAATCATAAGTTACCGGAAAAGATTTTTCTATTGCTTTCCATTACGATGGCTTGTAGAATGACCGAAGAGAAATGCTTGATTGGGCTAGGCAAACTGCAGTTTCACAGAATTTTGTCCTAGTCATAAAAAACTCAAATACAAATAGGGTCGTACTCACTTGTGACCTAGCCGGTAAATATAGATGTGGCAAGAGGGTATTGCCCGGACCGGAAAATAGGAGCATTTATAAGCCACTTACCGATACTCCGACTAGAAAGTGTGGATGTCCGTTTGAATTGATGGGGTGCAAATAAAGGAAAAAATGGACGGGTCTTAAGTGTAAAATGCAGACAACACAATCATCGTCTCCTCACTAGTTCATTATAACAATTTTTTATAAGAATGAATGATTCTAAACAATTATAACGATTTCTTATTAAAAATGAACGATTCTAATTCATTATAATGAATTCTTATAAGAATGAACGATTATAAACCATTGTAATAATTTCTTATAAGAATGAATGATTCTAAACTATTATAATGATTTCTTACAAGAATAAACGATTCTAAACTTATATAACAATTTCTTATAAGAATGAACGATTCTAATTCATTATAACAAAATCTTATAAGAGTAAACAATTCTAAACAATTATAACGATTTCCTATTAAAAATGAACTATTCTAATTCATTATAATTAAATCTTATAAAAATGAATCAACGATTCTGAACCATTATAATGATTCCTTACAAGAATGAATGATTCTAAACCATTATAACGATTTCTTACAAGAATGAACGTTTATAAACCACTATAACACTGTCTTATGAGAATAAACGGTTTTAAACCACTATAATGATTTTCTTATAAAAAATTGTTATAATGGCTTAGAATACTCGCCTTGATTCTCCTCTTCACCTTTCGCTCCAAGCCCCTCTTTAACCTAGAACCTAGTTATAACTAGTTGTTTATATCCAAATACAATTAAGTAATTTATTCCAACTCCTATGTTAGCTAGTTATTCAACTACAATTCTAATTTTAACTATAACTAGTTAAACAACTTGTATATCCAAATATACTCTTATTTTTCCTATGAGAAAACGTTATATTCCTTTATAATCGTTCATTCTTATAAGAAATTGTCATATTTATTTAAAATTGTTCATTCTTATAAGAAATCGTAATATTCCTTTAGAATCGTTCATTCTTATAAGAAAGTATTATATTACTTTAGAATCATTCATTCTTATAAGAAAATGTTATGTTCCTGTAGAATTGTTCATTCTTATAAAAAATTGTTATATTCCTTTAAAACCGTTCATTCTTATAAGAAAACGTTATATTGCTTTATAATCATTCATTCTTATCAAAAATCGTTATATTTCTTTAGAAATCTTTATAGGAAATCGTTATATTTCTTTAAAACTGGAGAGCTAACCCCGTTTGTTTGACGGGGCAAAGTTATATTTTATGTTTCATTATGAAATATTATAACTAATCATACAACTAAAACAAAATAAATCATTGTAAATTATACATAAATTACCCATTTAATTATTTATTTGGTGTACATTACAATATTACATAATAATTTATGATATAATAAATTTCTTTTCCATCTAAGTTTGGTTGGAAGTTCAGGCATTATTTTAATTTTATTTGCTCAATCTACCACCGATTTTGCGGGTTTATTTTTTATACATATTTTCTTTTCAAATTCAAATTAATACGGTTCTCGTACATATGAAATTGTGAATAACCAATAATAATATTTTGTCTTTTTTAAGGAAAATGATATTATGTCTTCATATGTTTTTATGTCATACATAGTCTTATTATTTTTTTTTTCTAAAAGAAGAATCTCAAGTTTTTTAAAAGGAGATAAATAATCAATTTATAAATATGTATATAATGTCTTTCAAATAAATCTTTAAATAGTTATTGTATTTTCATATTGAGGAATATCAATACATAAATGTGAATCAAGTTAAATCTCATTTATTTAACTTGAGAGGGACAATTTTTATAGTTGTAAAGATTGTTCATTTTTATAAGAAATCATTATATTCCTTTAGAATCGTTCATTCTTATAAGAAATCATTATATTACAATTTTATTGCTTTAAAATGAAGCATTCTTATAAGAAAACATTATATTCATGTAGAATCGTTCATTCTTATAAGAAATTGTTATATTCCTTTAAAACCAATCATTCTTATAAGAAAACGCTATATTGCTTTAGAATCGTTCATTCTTATAAGAAATCGTTATATTTCTTTAGAAATCGTTGTATAGCACTAGAATGTTTCTTTTTGTATGGATTTCGGATTTGACGTACTATTGTGCATCTACGACACCTTTTTATGGCAATGGATTTGTTTATATTATTGCATTTCAGCACCTTTTTGCTTATGGTAACGATCAAAACATATATGTATTGATCCCATAAATTATAAATCACATAAAACCATGAAAGTGTTACTAAAACCCCTAAAACCCTAAAATAATAAAAAATGTTTCTAAAAATCCTAAAATCCTTCCCACGAAGGCTGGAATTGCGGGCCAGTTTTCACAATTCCAGGAATTGTGGGCCAGTTTTCACAATTCCAGGAATTGCGGTCCAGTTTTCACAATTTTAGGGGTCGCACGAAGGCAACCTTCGTGGGTATTAGCTCAGACCTCGTAATTTTTCTTAATTCCCGTTTTACCCCTTCGCGAATCCAGCCTTCGTGGTTTCTTTCTCGCAATTCTAGCCTTCGCGGAATTTCTGTGCAATTACAAAAAAACTGAGTGCGTATGTACGCCGCGTATAAATATGGGTGAGAAACAAGAAAGTCCACACACAAATGTAATTAGGGATTATATGGATTGCTCCTCCAAAGCCTAATTTTAGACCTGGTTCTGGTTCCCCGGAACCGGCAAACGGTCGGTTCCGGAACAAGCGGCAAACCGGCCGAAACCAGCGGGAAACTGGCTGGAACCTACTACAGTTCCGGTTTCGGTTCCTCCACCCCCGGAACTGGTGAACCAGCGGTTCCGGAATCGGAAACCCGAGGTTTCAAAACCGGCGGTTCTGAACCGGATGGAACTGTCGGTTTCACCCACAAAAAAAATAAAAATAACCACCTGCGGCCGCGATTTTCGTTCGGAGGTCAAAAATCAAGTTTTTTATTATTATTTTCGGTACCGGAATTGGGAGGAACCGGCCTCGGAACCGGAACCTGGAACCGGACCCAGGTCTACCTAATTTTATAAAATATAATTTTGATGGGGTTAAGAATGAAGTTGGTGTCTTATTTTGTTTTTTGGCTTCGTTCTTAGAAGTCATTTGTCGTGGCTTTGCTGGTTTCTAGTCTCTTCTCATAGTTGAGGCTCTTGTCCTTCGTGGTAGTATCCAAGAAGTCATTTATCGTGGTTGCTCTCATGTTGGGAAGTCCTCAATTTATCATGAGATAGCGCTTCTACGGCCTCGAGCCTTACAAAAATGGAAAAGGGCAAAGAGGGGGTCGACCCCTTCATCCTTTTGGAGAACCACCGTAAGTAACGAGGGAGTGAAAATTTTGGTGGCTAGTATCACTTTAATCATGTTGGGTAAATCTATATAATTGACATTGTTGAGTTGAAGATGACTAACTTTTAATATAATTTTTTTTTGGGAAATTTCGTTTGGTACCCCTGAGTTTTTTGCTTTTCCGAGTGGTGTCCTGAAAAAAAAAGTTATTATAGATGGTACCCCTGAGATTTTGGAAAAGTTCGCCCCGTACCCCCGAACTTTGATAAAAGTTCGCCCTATACCCCTTCTTGAGTTTTTCGGGTAAAAAATCGTTAGTTTTGATTTTTTATTTATTGTATTTTTATTTACTTAAATGGAAAAAAAAGAAACCATAGTCTGAAAAGGATTTGCATCAAATGGGAGCTTCTCACATCATAGCCTGAGAAATTCGCACTCAAACCAACCAAAGGCTTGAGATTTACACTCTCAAGATTGACCAATTCATCAGAGGGCTTCTTCTCAATCTTCAGGTAGGTTTCTACATGGACAGAAGCAGTAGTTCCAGTGGCATCTTTCATCGCCTAGAAGAAAAGGAAAGAAAGGAGGAAGAGGGAGAAAGACAAGGTGAGAGAAAAACCCATACATTTTGTGGATTTGAAAGAGAAGCTCCTCTGCTTCTCCATGTTCTTCTCTTGCTGTTCCGAGCAAAAGCAATAAGGACGAAGAATACTTAAAATCTGAAATATTTTTTTGTACAAAATACTAGAAGCAGTAGTTTTTTTTTTACCACAAAGCACCGAAATGTTTGTAATTGCAGGCATTGTGGGAGATTCGTGATGGCGATGTGCGGATTTAGGTGATTTTTTCTTACAATTCTAAAGATTTATTGTAGTAATTAACTGGTTTTTTGATAGAGAAAACAATTTTTAATTTTTGATGTCAACATTTTTTTTTTTACAAAAAACCCAAGGGGTATAGGGCGAACTTTTATCAAAGTTCGAGAGTACGGGGCGAACTTTTTCAAAACCTCAGGGGTACCATCGGAATAACTTTTTTTTCAGGGCACCACTCGGAAAAGCAAAAACCTCAGGGGTACCAGACGGAATTTTCCTTTTTTTTGAGTAGGTAAGACCTTAAGAATTCGGTTTACCAGACAAACCCGGTATAACCGAGAGATTGAGTAAACGACAGTCAGGAAACCGACAACAACAATCTGAAACAAACAAAACACGTTAAGTAAGTACAATTGGCGAAAAAGGCACTAGAACAAAAGAAGTAGTGGAAGAAGTGAGGGGATAAAGATCAACGTCTTTAACATTCGGCTCAAAAGTGGACAAATATGATGAACTGGACTACTGTCATTGCCTCCACCGGGATGAAAGATCTTTAGCAACTGTGACAACGTCCAAGCAACCGTGCCAATCACAAACAAGCCACACCCAATCTCAGAGCCAAATCTCGAAATCGTACAAACGGTGCTTGGATCAAGACCTAAAAATACCAAAGAGCCAAAAAGACTTGAGAACACAAGAGGTACTGATGGGTCAAGCTCAAACGCCCACATCAAATTGAAGAACACAAGAGGCCACGTATGGTCATAAATGACCAGCAAAAAACCAATGAAAAAAAAGCAACCACGTCAACAAAGCAACAAAGGCAAGAAATCGCCTTAAATGTAGCTTGACTCAGGCTTGGAAATCCAAATCGACGACTTGCATCGATCGAAATCTCAATTACTAGCGGTGAGGGGTAAACAGTCAGTCGGACAAAATTTTATTAAGTCGGATATACAAAGAAGCCAATCCGGACAATTTCTGAAATGAGAATGGCGCACCCGCCTCCAAGGCTCGACCGAGAAGCCAACCATCAAACAAATTTCGAAAAGCTTGGAAAACTATGATCAAGAACACAAAATTGGATCCAGAATTCTCCCAAAATGGTATAGCAAATGATATATAGTCAGAAAAAATTGGTTTTCAACAAAAAAGAGACAAACAACTTTCTCAATTAGAGCGCATTGGCTTTTTTAGCCTGGAACGACGACTTTCTCAACCTAAAACGATGGCTTCTCAACCGAACAACAATGGCTTTCTCAGCCAAAAAACCAAAAAAAAAAATTATGTGAAACTCTCTACTACGCATCACGGGTAAAATTTCAGATCAATGTTGATCAACAACTTTTAATATAATATAATTAAAGGGTAAATTGGCGTCATTTTGTCCTTTGTTTTTAAAAAATAAAAAAAAAACTAAATTTTGTAAAATCAAACTTGATCAGCTTTTCTTCAACAACTCGGAGTCCTTTTAGTTTGGTTGAAGCCACCGCCCACTAGTCTACGTGCATGATTTTTTTTTTTGATTGCTTGTCAAAAATTTATGACTCCCATTAAGTGTGATAATAAGTAGTTATGTATATAGACCAACATATTTTTTCATTGTTTTAGGGAGGCTAATTCGACCGCTGATTTCTTAGTTAGAAGACATGTCTGAATTTCTCGTCTTCGTCTTGTCATTTCTTCTGTTTAGGGTAAATTTTCATGAAATTTTCTTTTTCGTGATTTGGCTAAAATAACATAGTTTAATTATGGGTATGAATTGGACCCATATAGTTTGAATTATGACATTTATATATTGGCAAGTCTTCTACCAATCTACACCCAATATATTTAAATGCCAAAGATTAATTATTAGGTGGTTGATAATATTTTCAACCGGTCCATTAATATTTCCAAGCCAAATTTTATAATAAAGGGAGGTTTATTATCATTGCCTTAATTACCCTTAAATTATAATTGACTTGGTATATAAAACTTGGGCTTCAAGGCTCTCTATATTTTGATCAAACCTATAATTTATGGGCTAAAGATCTATTTCTATTGGAGAATGTCAATCAACCAAAAAATGGAATTTGACTATAAATCTTGGTAAAATTAAATAGAGAAGGGAGATTAGGGGGGATTAATACCAAAGTTACGTAATAATTTTAGAATTATTATGTACAAAATCCAATTGTATGCCCTTCATGTCCAGTGCTATGCCAAATCTCTTACATGTAATCTCTTATATGTACATGCATACATGTTCAACCGAAAAAACGGCAAAATACATCAACAGACACTCGAACTTGTAATTGTTTTTCAAACAGCCTCCCTTACTATAAAATGTTCAAAGAAACACCTAAACCCAACTGAATTTGTTCTATTAAACACTAAACGTTGATTTGGCATAAAACGTGAGATTCACTTGCTCTATATGCGAGTGAGGGACTTCTAAAATGCTGATTTGGAAGTTTTTCTTAGAATAATTTTTTTTATTGCATTAAAATATTACAAATTAATTTTGTCTTTCTAAATAAATTTAATTTCCATATTAATGTGTTTTCTTTCCCAATTGATTCTAGACCTTGTGTTTAGATTTGGGGCTATCGTTCTATCTTGAAGAATTCGAACTATTTCTCTGAGTCCGTCGGCGTTCCGACTTGACTCTCTCTGGTTTTGGATTTGGTTCCTTTGCCCATGGTGAAGAATTCGAACTCTTCTCTGAGTCCGTCATTTTGTCTTCACTATCTAGTTATGGATCTGATTCTTGCCGGCGGTGAAGAATTCGAACTCTTTCTCCGAGTTTGTTCGTTGTCGTCCTCACTCTCTGGTTTTGAACTCTTCTCCGAACCCGTCATTCGTTCCTCACTATCTGGTTTCGAACTATTTCTCCGAGTTCGTCGGCGTTTCGAGTTTGTTCGTCGTTCCGTCCTCACTCTCTGGTTTTGAATTGGTTTCGAATTTTTTTTGCTCCGAGTTCGTTCGGCGATGAAGAATTGATTAGGGAGAATAATCGATTTGGGTTTTAATCTGGATGGAGGAGTTGAGAAGAAGCCCTTGAACAGGATGGAGGAGGCAGAGAAGACTTCGACGAAAAGAATTGGTTAGGGAGAAGAATCGATTTGTCTTTGACGAGGCAGTTGAATGAATTTTTTCTGGTTCGTTCGTACGCCGGCGGTTCTGGTTCCGTTCTCATTCTTCTTCTGTCTGGCTCTGGTTATGATTTTCCAAAAAAAAAAAGACAATAAGGCATTTGAGGGTTTATGTGGCAAAAATTTAATAAAATTGTATGATGTGGTGCTTAGATGGAAAATTTTAATGCCACATAAGCGCGCGTCAATCTCACGAATATGAATTGTGTCTGGTTGAACAAAAATAGTTGAGTTTAGGTGTTTCTTTGAACATTTCATAGTACAGGGGGCTGGTTGAAAAAAAATTATAAGTTCGAGTGTCTGTTGATGTATTCACAAAATTATGAAAAGTAAAAAAATTAAATAGGAGCATGAGTTGCACGACTCCCACATATTTTCGCTTTTCTTCAAGATTTAGGCAACCGCCTAGTCAATCCGAATCGCTAACCGTCTCTCTGAATCAATGCCCTCTCCGTCGGAAGAACCCGAATTGTAGAATCCGATCTCCGGCGAGGAGCCCAAGTTGGAACAATGCCGAGAAGAATCGTCCGCGGCTGTCGACGATACGGACCAGTCAAACGGCGTCGTTGAAGTGAAATTCGAACCGGCTTCATTCCCCGGCGAATGAAGCCATTCATTACATCCATTCCCCGACGAGATATGGTCCTTGCTCGATCCGACTCCGCTGCTAAAGAATTCTCCGCCGCTACAGATGAACTCTTGTTTTTGCCTTCCCATTATTCCGACGTCTCTGAACCACAGTCGAAGGACCCTATCTCGGCTCACCATCCGCTAACCCATGTTTCTGTCTTTGAGTATCAACAACAACAGTAGGTAAAGCAGGGACATTCACTTGAGCATTCGAACTCGCAGAAGGCGGACATTAATGTAGTTTCTCACTTTCTCCAATTACGTGCTCGGTATGTTTCTTGGTACATGATTGTGAAACCTTCAATTTGCACTCAATGCAACTCCCAGCAGCATCAGATACTTCAACTGATTGATAATTGTTTTTTATTTTTAGGATTATTTAATTCAGTTGTTAATAATATAATATTCAAATTCAAATTAAACAATTACATTTTTTCTAAAAATGGGAAATTTTGTGATTTTGGCATTAAATTGGGCATATCCTTATTTAATTTGGGCATTGATGTAATTACGAAAGAAAAGGGACATTTTTACAATTAACAACTTTTTTTAGGGTATACACTAGGATTTTATCTAGAAAATATTACAAAATGTTTAGTAGATTTTATATTTGTCCTTGTAAAAATATTAACTTTCGTTCTTGTAGCTTGTGATTTTCACCCAATACACATTCAATAATGACATTGGTTTCTCCCCTCTTCTGCTGCATTAAATCAAAAGCATATACAGATTAATAATTATAGAACTTCAGGTTTAGCTAGATGTTAGTGAGAAGAAAAATGAAAATAGTGGAAATAATTGTGTTACTCTTTATGTTACTGAATGAGTACATTCATTCATAATGTGCAATCTTTGTTGTTTAAAAGAGCAAAACTCATAGCTAATATAAATATATGTTTGGCTCTTTGCATAAAAAGTTCATCTTAAGAAGTAGAATGTTGATATTGATTGTAACTTGTGGTTCTGATTTAGGTAATACGAATTTGGATGTATGTGAGAGTGATGATTACTCTACTTTCAAAGCATTAACTTTCAACCACTTCTTATTACTACCATTTTATAAAAGATGAAGATTTGTGGTCCCAGCTATGAGGTGGAATGATAAACATTTGATAAGATTTGGATTTTTGAATCCTAGGATCAGATCAACCTATATGTGTTTACATTTAAAGAAGCTCATTTATAGGGAATATTATTGATTTAATTTTAAAGATTTTATGTTGATTGGTGACGGTGTGTTTTCTTGTTGGAAATCTCTATATCCTTCTTTGCAGGCCATAAAGTTATTCGAAATTTATGTTGCCTCTTCTATGACTATTTACTACAAATATGGATTCATAAATAATAAATCGATGCTCTTCTATCTTTGCGTTTACTAATTGCTAAATAGTTGCAATGTTGAAGAATGTGTTGTATGTTGCATACTACAAAATTTACTCAATTAATATTGCCTCGTAACTTATGGGTTGTTGGTACATCATCACATGTCATTGGCTTGGAATTAGTGATTTGAAATAGGTTTATTATCTTACTCACCATTTGATTCTATGTAACAAATGGGCAGGATTCAATAGAAGGGGCATTGTCTTGCTGAACCGAGTTTGTTTTGCATTTATTTGAGGTTGCCTTAGTAGTTCTGCATCTTTGTAAAGATATACTTTCCAGCAATGATGAATGATTTTAAGCTTGACATTGCAAATGAGAATAAATACATGTTTCCTAAGGTTGCATGTTAGAATCTCAAATAAGCCATCTGCTTTGGTTTCTCTGAATTGGTCGATTCTATTTAGTGAATGTAGTATGTGTTTATTCGATTCAAGTAGTGGTTCCTTGAGTAAAAAAAAGGAATTTTGTAGGTCATTTATTCTGCTGGTTTATAAGAACAATTACATTTGCCAACACAACCAAAATGTAGGATTGAATCAGTTTTCTTACAATGGTAATGGTTGGATACTTTCAATTGCCAGTTAACAGAAATTAGGTGATCTGGCTTCATACTCATTCTATATGTTTTTCTCAGGAATGCTATTCTTCTCATATTTGGTTGAAGACAAGACACCTACGAGCCTCTTGTGGTGTATATGAAAATTGCTTTGATCATCCCTTGAATTTCTCATTGTTTTTATAAGCTTTAGATACAATGAATCAGTGTTTCATTGTTCCCTCTAGATTGCACTTTGCAGTTATTGATTTCCTAAATAATGCATCAGATATTCGTCACCAAGGAGCCATGTGAAATCAGCAAATTCAACATAAACACACTTGCGTTCATATGCTTATGGCCATGTTTCACTACAGACATCTGCAGATCCTTATTCTTCCTGTTTGTCATCCTGCATTTGGTCTTTAGATAGCCTTTTTATTGATGTTGTTCCATCATTTTATGTTCACTTACCTTGTCCTGATTAAGTACTACTACAACATAATTTTGTCCTCTGTTGTTAGATTTCCCAATTTCATATGTACTTTTTTTTGTATAAACACTTTTACACTTCTAATACAAACAATTTAGAATTAAAAGAAACCAATAAACACCCGCGCGCGACACCTCCCTAGTCAAATAAAAAGCATAAAAGCATGTGCATTTAATAGTGCAATTGTTGGATGGTAATCAAATCCATATCCAAAAGAAGACGTTAGCATTCTCATGTGAGACGTTACAAAATGTAATGTAGGAAGGTAAATTGCTGGCTAAAATTATTGCTCGTAATAATGCTCTTCCTTGGATCAAAAGCTACATGTAAGATAAAAGGGATTTACAGGAGGTCCGGTGGAGGGGCTTCGTTCACAAGACCAAAATAGGTATATGGAGGAGGGGAAAAGTCTCTAACAAAAAACCCAATGAGCAGATGATAGAGGGGCAAAAATGCTACAAAAGCTTACTTTGCTCTTTCCTCCAATATGCAAAAGAAGGGGACTTCTTCTTCCATATATCCTGGTGGTTCCGCTGGTTGAACCAAGTCATTGACGATAGAGCCATATGATCGATACAAGGACTTGTGGTTAGCTTGAAACTTTTAGTTTCGCCTCCACAACAAGCCGTGGTTGGCTCAAAACTTTCAGTTTTGCCTCCACAATAAGCCGTGGTTGGCTCGAAACTTTCAGTTTTGCCTCCACAACAAGCCGTGGTAGGCTCGAAACTTTCAGTTTCGCCTCCACAGTCGAGTATACTATGCCGAAAAAATCCATCTTTTTGTCCTTGATCGAATGATCGAACCATGTGTGTGGATTTTGGTTCAGCTTTTGAAAAATTCAAGTTTAAGAGGCTAACCATGGCTGCATATTTCATTAAAAACTTTAATTAAGGTTATATGCGGAGTTGCAGACATATACCTGACAACAATGACTCATAAAAGGCTCGAAGTGAGTCATTTTGACCCCGAGACAGATGTGATGAGCCATTCTATGTGGAGTTAGTCCGATGATTGTTGAGAGGGTTTCTTAACAACAAATAAATTTATAATCAAGACCCCGCTGTGTATAGCGAAGTCAGGTTCGTCCACGGGAAGCACGGTTGTTTATCTATCAAAACTACTAAGAAAAACAAACAAAGAAAAACAACACAACTCAACTACGACCAACCTCGTTAACGACTTTGTCAGGGTCGTTAACGAACCTGGATAAACTTACTAACACACACTAACGACCTAAGAACAGGTTCGGTACCGAGGCAATAAACTCAGTAACGAATATAATTGAAGAAATTCAAATATGAAGCAAAAATCTAGGACAAGGGTCACCACAACATAGCCATGCATATAAAGCTCATCAACTTTATGATCATCAACTTTCATTGATTAGCAAGCAAATCAATCTACTCTCATAAATCAATCTATGAAATCGCTTGTTTTGGATCCAAAGCTCGAAATTTTCGCAATCGAACAATATCAACCTTCAAGTCTATAACTTTCTCTTTCAATCAAGTTAAAAACTCAAATTACCTCGATTTTCATCTTAGCATAAACACAACAAGCAATCTTAAAAATAGATAAAAGGCATTCAACACATCATCTTACTCATCAAACCATGCATAACTATGTCGGGTTTAACCCCGACCCTAGATAGGAAAACTACTCACTACTCATAACTATAAAGCAAATAACTTCAAATAGAGAAAACATTAAAAACAAAACAATTACTTCAAATTAATAAGAAAATTATCGTCTTACAGAATTCAGAAGAAACCCGAAAACAACAAGAATACCGAATCGAAAACACGATTAACGACCTTAGCTTCACTCTCGTTAGCCTCGGTTCAACTACTCTCTCTCTCTCTCTCGGCTTCTCCTTCTCGGCTCCTCCTTGAACACGTCCGAACCTCCCCCCCTCTAGGCTAGAAAAGAATGGTATTTGTACTAATATAGCTATCTAATAAAAAAGGCTAGAAGATAAAAACTTTCCTAAAAGATAGAAACTAACTCTAAAAAGATAGAAATAAAAACTAGAAAGATAACAAGACCTAAAATATAAAATATAATAACCCTAAAACTCATTAAAAACCCTACCGACACGGAATAAATTTCCGCACAGGGTCGGTAAACATCACAACGAACTCTCGAAAAACTCTATCTTTAAGCCTCGTTAACGACCCTTCACAGCCTCGTTAACGAGCATGGATTTGGCTTTCTTCAACACTTTGACTCTAAAAATCTTGACTTCAACTCCTTTATCCTCGTATTCTTCTGTCTTCCACCATAGCACTCCACTCAGCTCCAAAAAGCACCATTTCCTTGCTTAAAACCTACAAAAAGACACAAAACGGAGTAACTTCCATACTTTTCATAAAATATGCAAACTTATCCAAAAACACACAAAACTAACCCTAAAACTACTAAAACTAAACCTAACAAAGTAAGAAAACACCCTAAAAACTATACCAAAAACACGAATATCAATGATCTTATAAACTCTTTCAAGGACTCAAGCAAAAATGGCCTGTATAGTACACCGAAGACATAAATCAAATTCAAGTCAAAGTGGCAGGATCAAGTCAAAATTATCTATTGTTACTTAGTACAAAGAATGAGTGAAGTAGATCTTCTACCCATGTGAAATGCTTCCAACAAAGCAAGATGTTCATCTACATACCTTTGACTCTACAAAAGCATAAGGTTCATATATTATATATGACTAGCGGTGGAGGCAACAAGCGGTAGTGGATTCAATCACGGACCTTGATTTGATTATGAACTCATTTTATGTATAATTGATGCCAGGACAGCCCATCAAACAACTTGCCATGAGTTTTCCTTGGATCAAGAACAGAAAACAAACGAGCCTTGATCGGGTGTTAACGATCGAACTTCTCTTGTCAAATTCAAATCAGTGGCATAGTGATACGGCTTGGACACACATTATTGTGTATTGATATATAAGAGTTTACAAGAGGAGTCAAATCACATCAGCATGATCATAAACTCAAATCTATCATTTATGAAAAATATATTTTGGGTTTACAAAGCAAAACACATGCCGAATGTTGGTGATTTTAGTGTCATCGAGTGATTGATCCCTATATGGGAACAATGCCTTTTAGTGTAATTGGGATTCATACGACACTATGAGATCTTACTTTGCTATGTCACGGGTTTGGGTGTGCGGAGTGTGCGCTCGTGTAAGCATAGTTGAGGTCTAGAGGGAAACATTAAGGAGAAGTTGCATTACCTCAAAAGGAACAATGTGTGATCCTTATTGGAGGAAACAATGTTTGTTCCCTTGGAAGGAACAGTAGTGGGAACAGTAGTTCTCTGACGCATGCCTAAAATTTCGACACGTTGATAATTGTTGATAACGGTCATGTAATTGTTGTATAACTGCATTGTAACTTCCTTAATGGGTTAATAACTGATGGGTGACGTGGGTTATTGGTGATAACCTTTCGTGGCACTTGGTAACCGCCGTTAACTTCTAGTAACCGCTAGTAACTGTAGGTAACCGTTCCCTGAAATAGTTTTCATTTGCCTATATAAAAGGCTATTGGGAGTTTAGTGTCGGGTTGCATGGTTCACGTTGGTTTTTACATGGGTTCACGTGGTTCACATAATCAGAGGAGAGCGTCTCTCTCCATGATTGAACTTCAAATAGAGTCTAATATCCATTTTAAATGAACTCTACGGTTTGATCTCTTTCAGGAGCCTTGTTAGAGATCGGTTGGTTTGTCTTATCTCACTTCAAATTTCGCGGATTCCCCAAGCTATGTAGGGGGCGAAATATTGATTTCGGAAAGCGTTTCTACGTGATTCAAACCTATATATCAAGTATTACATATGATTGATCTACTGAAGAGTCGTCTTCAACTACATCCACGAAGAGGAACTCCACGGCTTCAGCATCGCATTGTTCCGTGAGTACCAGCAGATACGGGATCTTCGGTGGGAACTACGAAGCAAGAGTCCAAGACACCTATACCGAATATGTGATTAACAAAGCCTTGGGTTACCAAGACTTAAACCCGTTTTTGGTTCTCTAGAGTTTAAATATTTAAAACCTCCTTCAAATAGAAAATGGTGTGTGCTTAAAATATCCATGCTAAAATGAAATTTTGGAGTCACATGCATCAAGCTTTAATTGTGTGTAGATCAATTCAAGGAAAATCTCAAGTAAAGCATTAAGCATAGATTATATATGGCGCACGTACCCATGCAAAATTGAAGAAACCAAGTCAATTAGACTACTTTGAGCATAAAAGCTCGTTTGAGGATATGGAAGTCACTTGAGAATTCAAATCCAAAAATCCGAACTACGTTGATTTGATCTCACTAAGGGTACATAGCAAGTTTGACATATATCGCAAATGCTGGTCGGGTTCAATCACAACTCCATATTAAAATTCGTTTTTTTAGAACTACGTAAGGACTTGACGCCTAAAAAGGGCTACGTAGGTAACTCGATGCAAATTTTTATTGGGTACAGTCGCTCCTCTAAATCAAACTAAAATTCATCCAAAAATGCACTAAAAATTCTGTGCAAGCCAAATGTGAAGGATTACATCACCCTTCCTAGAAGGTGGGTTTAATCTCATTCGCGTCATGCAAATGATAGTTGGAGTGAGTCTAGGTAACCCTTCCTAGAAGGTGGGTCTAGATTCATTCCTCTGATGCATGAAAATTACACACACCAAACCAAACACAAAAACAAAAACACTCTGAACTACGTAAGGCTTGATTTTTCTTTAAAGAGATATGTAGGCAACCCGTTTTAACTCGGGTGCAACCCAAATCATAAAACAAACCCAAAAGTCTCCAATGTGTCTTTATTATTATTAGAGTTGTGAAGATATACAGATAAAGGTTGAACTTAAAAATCGAATTAGATGTGTTTGTGCATAGTTGTTTTCTTTTAACAATTTTTGCCTAACGACTTCCTCGTGCCAAGATTTGTGCTTTGAAGAGGTTTTGTTAGAAAGGTTAAGACTTTTGTTTCGTCTTCAACCTTTAACTTTTCATTTTTTCAAGATCATCTGCAGTGATGGTTTGGGTTGACCTTGTAATTTAGGGACAACCTAATGTTTGTCTTGTAATGAGCTAGTAGTTCATTTAAAAAAAAAACATATTTCGAATACCAACGTTATCCCTCATTCTTCTTCGTGGTGTATCAAAATTCTAATATTATGTTATTATCATCTGACAACCTCTTCCTTTGAGTCAATATTTGGACATATTTATCTATCTTTCTTGTTTTCCTTCTATTTTTTGGGACCAACATATTTAAAATACCAAACTTAGGTTTTGGTTCAAGTGAGGACCACTCTTGTAGTAAGCCCTTTTGCTTAAAATAAGGAATAATCTCAACCATTAGATTTACCTCATCACTATATTTTGGATGATCAAGATTTTAAAAAAAAAAATAATTATTTTTATTTTCACTTTTTTAAATTATTTTTTTATTTTATTCTTTGTTTAAAAAACTTTTAAAATGTTAAATATGGAAGTTCAATTTTTATATTACGAGTTCATTTTTGTACACTAGAAGTTCAATTTTTCATGTTAGGAGTTCAATTTTCTATATTGTATGAGTTCAATTTTTATATTCTACGAGTACATTTTCCAATGCTTTTTTATGTGTTTTGAGTTCATTTTTATTTATAAAATTCGATTTTCACAAAAAATTAGAAAATTAGAAAATTAAAAAATTAGAAAATTAGAAAAACAAAAAAATAAAACAATAAAAAAATCAAAAATCAAAAAATCAAAAAAATCAAAAAAATCAAAAAAATCAAAAAAATCAAAAAAATCAAAAAAATCAAAAAAATCAAAAAAATCAAAAAAATCAAAAAAATCAAAAAAATCAAAAAAATCAAAAAAATCAAAAAAATCAAAAAATCAAAAGATCAAAAGATCAAAAAATGACTAGCCCTAGAAGATATAAAAAGTTGACCCCCTGATCTTCTTCTTCCATTATAAATACATGTCCTAGACGTGTAGGGAGAGCCACATGTGCATATCTGCATATTCTGAAAACTTGAACAGGCTAATATTTGCTTAGCTCGACTGTTCAGGGATTCGCCGTTCTCTCGTTGTACCTCGACGCTCGAAACACCACCTGTGTCGATTGTTTTGCAGGTTTTAGGTCAGAAGATACGGTGTGGAGCGGAAGAGGAATGAGTTCACAATTAGTGCATTGAAGACCAATTTTTTGTGCACTAACATTATCTATATTTTTTTCTTTTTTGAGTTAAATGGAAGATTTAGGAGTACTTATCTTAATCTTCTCATATTTTATTAATTTTTTAATTATTTGTAAAGATTTTTATTTTACTTGTTTAGAATTTTACTAGTCTTAGTTCCCGTACCTTGTACGGGCTTTATAAATTATTATATTATTTATTTATATTTGGTAATTTTAACTAAATTGATATATGAGAATATATTTCTAGAAAATTATTCGTATCTTATCTACAAAAAACAATCACTTTCAACAATAATTATTAAAAATTAAAATAGGTAAGGATATTTTAAGAAAATTATACATATCTATCTAAAAAAGTCCTATCCAAAAATACTAACTAAAAATATTTCAATTAAATTTCAATCAACTTAATTAATTTTAAAGATGTGTTTCAATATGAGACCATTTTATACATTACTTTAATCTCTTCTTTAGTATATTTATAGAGAGTTTGGTTCCCATAAAACACTCCCTTAACATGAAACAAAAGGAGCATTCTGGGAGATTCAACGGCTGATGTTCTTTCTCCTTTTATTAAAGGCGGGACAATTATGTCTTTTCCCTCACTATTTAATTAATCCTTTTTCTCCTTTTTTTGTTTTTGGGGGGTAAATCAAGTGAACAGACGAATTGATTCGGTGATTGCGATTATGTAAGAGTGTGCGACCGGACGAATTGAGGATGGCTAGGGCGAATCGTTTGAGGGATTTCAATACGAATTGAAGACTGCTCTCGTTCCTTCGCGAGTCTCGATGGCGATTGCGAGTCTCATTCCTTTGCGAGTCTCAATGGTGATTCAGTGATTGCGATTCTCATTCCAACCATGCCAGAAAAGTGTTATTTTATTCCTCTTTTTGTGATTTGGTTACGTTAATTGAAATTCTAGGGTTTATAAACTATACGAAATTTAATACAAGCAAATTAGTAGAAGAGTGTGTGATTTGATTGATCTACGCTTCTACTAGGTAACTAGAATTGGCCTGCGTAGTACTATGTGCCAATACTAGCAATTGAGAATACTAGCAAATGAATTCCTCTTCTTGTTGCACTTTTCGGACTTAATACTGCACTTTTCGGACTTAATAATGCACTTTTCGGGCTTACTAGTGCACTTTTCATACTTAATAACGCATTTTTCATTTGTGTTTAGAGAGCTTATATGCCACCGTATATCTTATTTCATCTGTTATAGAAAACATAGTTCATACTTTATAATCACCCTTATAATACAAAAATATGACTATGATTTTGGTAATAAGGGTTATGACATTGGACTTGAAGGTGGATATGGACCAAATGATCGTGTCTCTGAATTAAAATCTTTTTACTGCACTTTTCATAGTTAATAATGTACTTTTTATATTTGATAGTGCACTTTTTCTACTTAATACCACTTTTTATATCTTTTTGTAATGCACTTTTCACTGATTTAGTTAGTAGTTTGGGTAATGCACTTTTCCTGATATGTAATGCACTTTATTATACTTGCAATGCACTTTTACTAATTTTCAACTAACACCTTTATATTACCCTTTTATGTTGTAGTGGGGACATCAAACTCTTTTTCAACTACTATTCTGAATGAAGAATCACTTAAAAATAGTGATGAATATTCCATTGAGCTATCTCAAGGGGAATGACACTATTTGCCTATCTAGACATTTTTTACCTTACATTTTACTAGAAGAGAAATTCTCTTCTCGTTTGAAATTAGATATACGGAAGTCATCAATACTCGTAGGTACAATGAATTCCTCTTCTCATTGATACTGTGAACTAATCATAAAGGAGTAAATACTAGCAAATGAGAATGCACTTTTTGGACTTAATAATGCACTTTTTATACTTACTAGTGCACTTTTCATAAAGGAGTAATACTAACAAATGAGAATGCATTTTTCATACTTACTAGTGCACTTTTCATAAAGGAGTAATACTAACAAATGAGAATGCACTTTTCATACTTACTAGTGCACTTTTCATACTTAACAATGCACTTTTCATTTGTGTTTAGAGAATATATATTCAACCGTATATCTCATTTCATTTGTTATAGAGAACATATTTTATACATTATAATCAGCCTCATAATACAAAAATATGATAGTTAATTACATTGTGATTTTGGTAGTAAGGGTTATGACATTGGACTTCAATGTGGATATGGACCAAATGATTGTGTCTTTGTGCGTAAGCACATTGCTCTTCCATTTGATCTAACAAGCTTTTCTTAAATTAAGAATGTCTTCTTATGAATTTGAATGTCTTCTTATGCCATTATCAATGCACTTTCTTATGTTACAATGCACCTTTGGAACTTTTCAATGTACTTTTATACTGAATGTAATTAAACAGTTTTGGAATGCGTCTTTCTATTTTTTAGGAATGCAATTTTTATACTCTTGAGTGCACTTTTTTCACTTCATAATGCACTTTAATTGGAATGCACATTTGTATCTATTGAGAATGCATTATATGCATTTAGGAATGCACTTTTGTTAGTGTACAATGCACTACTGTTATTTTGGATGCACTTGAAAAATTTAGAATGCACTTTATTTTTAATATTGCACTTTAACTAGTATGGAAAATCACTTCTACTATATATTTAGTAATGCACTTTTTCCACTTTCCTAATGCACTTTATATATCTTACAAAGCACTTTTGAAACTTTTCAATGCAATTTTTCGATCAGATGATGCACTTTTCTTATGCCATTTATCAATGCACTTTTCTTATGTCACAAACTTTTCAATGCACTTTTGAAACTTTTCAATGTAGTTTTTTCATTAGATGATGCACTTTTCTTATGACATTTAGCAATGCACTTTTCTTATGTCATAATGCACTTTTGAAACTTTTCAATGCACTTTTATTTCAAATACTATCACTAAGACAATCAGGACTAGTTCCTTATACTATCATTTGTTTCAAATGATGTAAATGAGCGAATGATAGTTGTAGAAGAAGATTATTGAATGAAGCAGGGGCGGTTAATGGTAGTGAGAGGCCCCGTTTTAAAATTATAAAGGGCCCTAATAAAAGATAAAATATTTAATTTAAGATGTAAGTGTGCCGTCAAAAAATTACATACAGGATGTAAAGAAAATCACTAAATTACACCTATTTAAATAACAAAAAGTTATTTTTGGGCCCTATTATTTTCGGGGGGGCCGTGCACCCGCACGGGTTGCACCCCCCAATGGCCGCCACTGGAATGAAGTAGTCCCACAGAAATGCAAATTTCTCTACATGAGTTTTGGAATTTGAGATTGCAACTTCTATACCAAAGTTGAATACTCAGTTTTTTTCATAGAATTGCACAATATTAGACGTTAACCAGAGATAATAGATTGAGCAAACACAACAATGCAAGCCTACAGAGTTCAAATTCAAACATAAAAACATCAACAACTTCCTTATACTATCATTGATACTTTTCAATGCACTTTTCTTATGTCACAAATGCACTTTTGAAACTTTTCAATGCACTTTTGTTTCAAATACTATCATTGAGACAATCAGGACTAGTTCCTTATACTATCATTTGTTTCAAACTGTAAATGAGCGAATGATAGTTGCAGAAGAAGATTATTGACCAAATTCATTATTGAACGAAGGACTAGTTCCTCAAAATTATTGAACGAAGTAATGATAGTTGTAGAAGCCAATTGGCTCGTCCACACTCTAATGGCCTGCGCGGAGGCAGTACATGGCGAAAACCTAACCCTAGCCGTCACACTGGTGAAGCAAATCGGCCATTTGGCCGTCTCCCAAGCCGGCGCCATGCGCAAGGTCGCCACTTACTTCGTCGAAGGCTTCGGTCGCTGGATCTACCACATCCAGCCCCACCATTCCACCACTGACACCTCCTACTCCAACCTCCTCCAAACTCACTTCTACATAAACCTAGATTACTTCGTTCTGCATGATTACAACACTCATGGAATCGAAAATTAGGGTTTATGAATTACCTTTTGGATTTGTTTTTGGAGGCATCTCGTGGGAGAGATCGAAGGTGAGGGCGATCAATGTGAGGGTGATCGAATGAAGGTGAACGATCGAAGTTGGAAGCGTTTGGGAGTGTTTGGAATCGTCCGTCAAGAGCCTTTGGGCGTCTCGCGTGGGAGTGTGTTTACAATTGGGGACTTTTTTTTATATTTGAAGTTAAGGGTATAGAAGTTGGGCTTATTTACAAAATTAGCATTGTGTTGATTTGTTTTAGTTTTTTTTTCAAAAACACAGGAGTAATCTGAGCCATTGGATCATGTGATCCGACGACTGACAACTCTCCTTCCGTTCATGTTAAGGGTTGGTTTCATTTGAACCAAACTCTATTTATAGATAGATATATGACCAAAAATAAAAGATTGTTTACATTACACTATCTTTATATTAAACTTAATTATCTAACCCTAGCATATGTATTCGATCTAAAAATAAAATAAAATATCCTAATATTTTTGTAATATATAGCATAAAAAAATCTTAATAATCTTCCTATTTATCATATCTAAAAATAAAAAATTATTTTTTAAAATCCTTTACCAAAAATTAGTTTTTAAAAAAGGGGTAGTGTGGTCCAATCTAAAAGCGATATGTGTCATTTAATAATTTTTTTAACCTACGCTTTAGGTTATAACTAGTCTTACTTCCCGTTAGGGGTGTTCAAAAATATCCGATCCGGTCAATCCGATCCGGTGATCCGACGATCCGATCCGCGAAAATCCGAATCCGTTGGAAAATTATCCGAATTCGATCCGATCCGCGAAAATTAGCCGGATCACCGGATCGGATACGGATCGGGTCGTCAAACCCCCGGATATCCGAGGGTATAATACTATACATATATATTATGTGCAATAACAAAAAATTTAATAGTCCAAGTAGTTTTAGGTGCTTCGACTTCCTAGTACTACCCCTTTTTTGTTTGTTTTTTTAATTATTTTTAATATATTTCACCCCACAAATAAAATTAACGTTAAATAAAACCTAAATCTATATTTAACACCCCATTTTTATTTTATTTTAAATTATTGTTTTCTTTCTTTTATGCGGATGATTATTTGGATCATGATTTTTGAGTGAAATTTACCGACTGAATAAATTATTTGGAACTTAAATACAAAAAAATCTGAATATTCGGATATCCGCCACAAATATCCGATCCGATCCGAGCTATACGGATCGGATATCCGGGTATATTCGGATCGGATACGGATATAGTTTTAGAGAAAATTTTATTGCGGATATCCGATCCGATTAGCCGGATCGGATCGGATATCCGATTATGAACACCCCTACTTCCCGTGCCCTGCATGGGATTTTATAATATTATTGTATAATTTATTTGTATTTTTTAAATTTTGATTTAATTTATATAAGGAAGGATATTTTTAAAAATTATATGTTTCTTATCTACAAAAAAACTTTCATTTTTTAAAATAATTACTGAAAATTAATATAGGGAAGAATTTTTTAAAAAACAATACATATCTTATCTAAAAAATTATTTTATCCAAAAATAAAACTAATATATTAATTTTTTTGTTTAATATGTGAATATAACTAATTGAAGATAGTTCAATTAATTTCAAACAATTAGATTGATTTAAAAGAGATGGAGAATTTTATTTAATGTGGGACCATTTTAAATATTTTTTAATCTCTGTTTTAGTATATAAGTAATGATGATTAATTTTTTACACCTACTATAGGAAAATGAAAAAAATAATTCTACATACATTACATTATCTTTATATTAAAGTTAATTATCTAAACCTAGCGTATGCGTTCTATCTAAAAGTAAAATAAATATCCTAATATTTTTATAATATGTAGCATTAAAATATCTTAATAATCTTCTTATTTATCATATTCTAAAATAAGGATAATATTTAAAAAAAATAATGGTTATTTTGTCAAAAATTGACAAATCCAAATCTTATAGAATATTTCACATGGACATAAATAATAATTTTATTGTATGTGGGACCTACAATAATTTTTAACCAATATAAATACCCAATTAAATCTCAACCAAGGGTTTTACTAAAAAAAGGATGGTGTGATCCAATCTAAAAGTGACATGTGTGATTTAATAATTTTTTTAACCTTTGCTTTAGTATATAGTCTATAACTATATATTAAAGCTGTCCCTTTTCGTGCCACCAGAACGATTCTGGCCCCATCTCATATTTATAAAATTAATTTTTATTCCTAATATTTTAACTTTTTCCTTTTAAAATTTTCTTTAACTATTTAAATCTATCTTTAACATCAAACAAATATCTATTTAGTATAATGATATTTTTTGAAAACTTCCTTATACAATTATTTAAATTAAAGATAATAAATTTAAAATGTCTTTAAATAAGTATAAATATCTTTTATCTTTTAGTATGATGTCTTTTCACGAATTTATTTATAGATATATTTTTCTTTTGTAATAAAAAATAATGATAAATAATTATAATGTTCAAAAATAATTAAAATAGGTAATATCTATAACTATATATTAAAGACGTACTATTTCGAGCCACCTGAATGAATTTACCCCCACCTCATATTTAAAAAATTAATTTTTATTTTTAATATTATAACTTCTTTCTATTAATTTTTTTTTAACTATTTAAATTTATCTCAAACATCAAACAAGTATCTATTTAGTATACTAATATTCTTTGAAAGCTTCCTTATACAAGTATTTAAAATTAAAGATAAAATATTTAATATACCTTAAAATAATTATAAATACTTTAGCATATATCTTTGATGAATTTATATAATAGTGATTTTATTTTATAAAAAACTAATGATAAATATTTATAATTTTTAAAATTACTAAAAATAGATAATAAAGTATTTAATAGATATATTGAAATATTTGATAAACACTAAATTTACGTACATGAAAAGTAATAAAATATGAATAATATAATATTTGATTAAAAAATTATACACATTCTATGAACAATAAATTACTTATATTTAAGTTTATATTACATTTTTATTTGTTTATTAATATCTTATTTATAATGTCTATAAAATATCGAATCGTAATCATACATGGTACGACGGGTAAAACTAATTATCATAAATTATGAATTATGATGGGTTTGTGCTCGGTTGATCCTCTTCATATATTATGATTGGGTGATACATTAAATTATTGGGAAAATTGGGTATATGCCCTTTGAAACTTATCTAATGGGAAATATATCCATCAAAATATTAAAATTGGATATATATCCATGTAATCCCAACAATCTTGTATAATAATCCAAAATTATATCTTTTTGATATTATCGAAATTTCATTGCTTAAAAAGACATATTAATTGATTTTCTTAATTAATTTTTTTCTGTCTTGCCATGTACCCAATTCTTCTAACTATTCCAAGGTGAGTTTTAAATCTTTCCTAGAGTAAATTATTGTTGAAAAAATATCAAATTTGAAATATTGTAATATTGTTTCGTGTTCAAGCAATATACCATGGAGAAAGATTATTTAGGTTGAATAAACAATATTATTTGGATCAAGAATCAATGCTCATAGTCATACACTAAAAATATTAAAATTGATTTTTCTTCATTTTTTACCAAGAGATCCAATGATTTCACCACCAATTTTAAGAATTATTAAAATAATAAATAAATTAAATGTAGAAGATCATTCTTATACTTATGTTTTTGGTGAGAATTTTCTTTTAAAAGAGATTGTGTTTTTCTTTATATTTTTTAAATTTAATTCTTAATCATTTTTAATTCAACAATATTATATATAATAAATAAGGATAACTAGACAAGATTATTAAGATTTGGTGAGTATATATCCAATTTTAAAGTTTTAATAGACATATTTTCAATTAAACAGATTTCAATGAGTATATACCCAATTCTCCCTAAATTATTCTTTTTATATATAAAAAAAGAAAAAAAAAATGGAAGAAAAAATTTCACTCGCTCAAAAATTTTGACCGCTCAAATTTAACTCAAAAACAGAAAGAAAAAACAGAGAAATTGAAAAATCAAACGAAAAATGTAACATTACATAATCCGATCTACCCACCGCCCTTATTACTCAACTTCACCTTCCCCTTTCGGATGCATCATACTCCATACCACCCAGCACCAGAAACTTGAGAGGCAGAGAAGCAGAGATGTCTTCGTTCGACGCATTCAGCAACGACGGCGGCGAAGGGGTGAGGGCCTCCGATCACCCCTTCGACGATGGCTACGATCCTTCTACCTACGCTGATTCATACTCTGCCGACCACGTCGAAGTCTCCTCCGGCGCCGGAGCTCACGAATTTCCACCTCCCAGTTACGGAAGCGGAGGATTTCCCGCGGACGACGAGGTCGCTGTCGAGGACGCCTCCGACTCCCCGCTTCCTTACGAGTTCAACTCGTCGGCGGGCGGCGGTCAAGGAAACCCTAGCTTCTCGCAGTCTCCGTTTGAGGACGATGTGCCTATCTCGAATGGGAATGGGCAGCCATATGACTTGGGAGCTGACGAGGACGGCATTTTCGCTTCCGACGGGCCCGTGCTTCCGCCGCCGGATCTGATGCGCGAAGAAGGCTCCGCTCTTCGAGAATGGCGCCGGTGAGTGCTTGGTTTCTGATTGTTCAGCTTATAGTGATTGGTTCCCTGATCTGATCGCACATTTAGATCTATAATGCTCTTTTGATCTGCCAGTGACTAGACTTGATCAGGCATTCATCATCATTTGCATTTGGTATGAATTATGTTTTCTAAAACCGGGCTAGATCGAGGCGTCTTAGGCGATAGAGTAGTTCATAATAACAATGGTTGATTAGATCTATATCTGAAGTTTTAGCTTAATGGTGTTTGATTAGTAGTGCCTAGATATTTCTACTAGGTGGTTTATTACAAACCTCTTCTTTGAGCTTTGGAGATCAATAAAAATAACATAAATTGGGATGTAGTAGGTTTATTATATCAGTTTGCTTCTGCGCTGAAAATGTTCAAGCAGGACATATATTTGATTATTCTGATCATGTTTCGCATTCTTCGACCTTAGTTTACTGTTCTGCCCAAGTTTTTAGGTCTAATTTAGCATCATTTCTTTTCAACTAGTCAATTGGCTGCACTTAGTGTTTGCGAAGGATTTTAATGTGAGTGTAGTTTTTGTTTTAGTTGCTTCTATAATGATATTTTGCTGGGGCATACTGATCTCAAACTTCATGGATGGGATAATGGTGAAACAGAAAAACATATACTATAAAAATGTGATTGTAATATATGATGGTGGAACTTGGAAGGGCTGATGACTCTACAACTCTTAACTTGGCTGAAGCCTAGTGAATAATGTTCGTGCTCATTTGAAAGGGTTGGGGCTTGATAGTTGGACTCACATGTACAACTTTGAAGAGGTTTACTCCCAGTTCATGTACCACACCCTGCATTAGCTATTCCTTCTTTTTGGGTTCATTTGGATTTGTATTTTGTCTTTATTTTGGTAATTTGTTTTGAACTTGGTAAGTTATTAATTGTGCATTTGCTCCTGTATGGGGATTGGGGATGCAGTCAGAATGCCATTATACTCGAGGAAAAGGAGAAGCTTGAGAAGGAAATGAGGAATCAGATTATTGAGGAAGCCGAGGAGTTTAAGCGTGCGTTTTATGAAAAGAGAAAGCTAAATGTTGAGACAAACAAAACCCAGAATAGAGAAAAGGAGAAGGTAGATTGCTCTTACTCACATGATAACGTTTCTGTGTACACTTTTTTTCCATTAATGTTCCATGATTATTCTCTCTGTGAAAATAGGGCTTCTTGTCAAACCAAGAAAAGTTCCACAAAGAAGCAGACAAACAATACTGGAAAGCAATTGCAGAACTCATTCCTCATGAGGTCCCCAATTTTGAGAAGAGGAGAGGAAAGAAGGAACAAGAGAAGAAGCCATCAATCACAGTGGTTCAAGGCCCTAAGCCTGGGAAACCCACTGATCTTTCAAGGATGAGACACATATTAGTGAAGCTAAAGCACTCACCTCCACCTCACATGATACCGCCTCCTCCGGCCCCACCAGCCAAGGATGGTAAAGAAGCTGAGGAAGGGAAAGATGCCAAAAGCGGAAAAGACGGTGCTCAGGGTGGTGTAACATCAGCAAAAGCCAAAACTGCTACCTCCAATGGGTCTCCACCTAAACCTGAGGAAGATGTTGCACCTGAGCAGCCTATTGTGGAAACAGAGACAACGGTAACAGAAGCTTGATACATGTTAATTGGTTTCTGCTGAGATGATGCACTCTAAATTCTAATTCTATGTTCTCTTTGGTGGCCTTTCCCAATTCTTTTGGTGTGAGAATAAACCAAGTAAGTTTCAGCTTTTGTATAACTTTTATTCTTTGAATTACTTCTAGATCAACAGAAAAACATTCCTTCTTGCTAGTTGAGGGAACCTTGTTGTATTGTGTTTTTGTTGGATCAGAACATTCACTGAAAAGCTTTCAATGAGAGAGGTTTTTGTTTTATAATGACTAATGAGGCCCTAGATTGAGGAATTGATGAGAAAATAGACTGACGGAATCCAGCACATAAGAGGTGGAAACACTGTGTATCGACTTCCTTCGAGCCAAAGAGTTCTAATATAATACAACTACCCAATAAATCCTGCACGGGCGGGGACTTGGAGGTCAAGATATATGCACCAATACTTTGAGCTAGTTAAGACTTAAGAGTGTGTTTGCAATAGACCCAAGAGACAAAGCTAGTAAAATCTTGCACATGCAAAGACGAATGACAAATGACAAACAAGTAATGATAAAAGGATACATAATGGCAAGACCCAAAGCGAAAACTACACAGAGAGCAAACTGTAAAAAAAAAAGCAATTGATAAGCATACAAGAAATACACCAAGCCCTAGGCCCCCAAATCCAAATCCCTACCCTTAAAACCGGCCAATGTATACTTTTCACTTGAAGTTTGATTTTCTTTGGCTTTATCGGTTTCTTAGAAAATGCCCACTTCCTTGCCTTTTTCTTTCTTCTTCTTCTTTTTTTTTATCTTGTTTGTATACTTATGTCATTTTTTCCTTGTTTGTCCAATTTGGAACACTCTCAACATGAACTTTCATACCTTGTATCCTAGTATTCTATAATTCCCCAATATCTCAACCAATATTTCATAGGAGCTTCTAACGAAAAGCAATTAAATTGCAAAAGTGAAGGCGAAACGTTTAATTTGTAACTGCCAAAAGGAAGCCCCCAAGTCACAATACAAAACTGATATATTATCAAATATGGAGAGCTTTTCTAATAGAATACTTAACTAACTACATTGTTGTAAAGATTGTGTTCTGTCCTCTCTCATTCATTCTGCACACGACCACGGCAAGAATTTTCATATGTACCATAAAAAAAATACCCGATAAATCACTAAAGCCACAAGGAATACCGAATCACAGCAAATTTTCAGTCTTCATCTAGGAGCTATATCTGTAACTGTTACAGGAACTGAGCTGAACTGGTGGCTGCTGGTCCCAGCCGTTTGATTTGAAAACCGACCCGAGTCAGGAAAGAAGCCGGGGGCTGTAAGTTGCTTCTCATTGAGACGCATGTTCCTTGTTAGCATGTCTACAACTTGGCTCATCAACGGCCTTCGATTGGCCGATGCTTGGGTGCAGAAAAATGCTACTTTCAGGTATCTGATAACTTGTGTTTCTGGGTAATCTTCAAGTTCTGTGTCAATTAAATCCTGGAGCCTGCCTACCTCATAAAGCTGCCATGCCTGTTTAAGTAGTGAGAAATGAGGCCATTATGAATGATGCACTTTAGAAAACATATATCACTAAGATTCTAAGAATAAGCACAATGTTTTGCAAAAGAAAAACAAGCTTGCTAGACCCCATGTTATCTGAATGAAGTGTTCTTAGAGAAACATGATCATGGGTTTAATGATCTTTAAAAGATCTTGCTTTTTTTAAGGGAAAAATATGTTTTTTGAAGATTGTTTAGATAATGCTGTGAAAATTTCATTCAGACGTAGCCATTGAAAGTCACTATGACGGGATACAACAACAATAACATTCACCTAGTGTATCCCGCACATGTAGGGTCTGGGGGGTCGAGTTGTACACATTCTTACCCAAGCAAGTCGAGAGGATGTTTCCAATAGACCAGAGAAAGCATAGTCAAAAAGCAAAAGAGGGACAAATAAGAAAACCAACAACAAAGAGGATCCACATCACACAACTCAAAAATAGAGCAAGAAACAACAGAACACACACAAAACACACCGAGCCTAAACCCTAAATCTTACACCCTAAACCTAAACACTAACCCCAAACCCTAAAATCCAACCTCCTATCTAGACATCCTCTACCCAAATTTTTTCCCTCCACAGGACCCTCCCTTGAGTCATATCTTCTGTAACGGACAATCAAACGGGATGTGTTTGGAAATTATCAACATTACAAATAAGAATAGCAAGTTCATTTTCAATCAAAAGTGCATGATAAGAATTCGATGCCATGATGTAAGATGTACAACGCACCCATTCGAGGAGAAGCTTCCCTGAACCTCCCCAATCTGCCCTTGCACTGCTTTTTCCACTGATAATTTCAAGTACAAGCACACCAAAGCTGTAAACATCTGCCATCTTTGTTAGATGACCTCCCATTGCATATTCTGGAGCCAAATAACCACTGCACTATCCAGTCCACAGAAAATCAAGTCAAACACACACTCAAATCAAGTCAAATGCACGAAGATCTTGTTACTACTCTAATTAGAGATTTGATGTAGCCTAGCACAAGTCTCTAAATTCTGAAAAGTATGATAGGGGATAAACAAAAGTATACATACGTTGTACCAGCAATTCTAGTACTGATGTGTGTGATGTCATCTGGAAACAGCTTTGCCAAACCAAAGTCTCCAATTTTGGGTGAAAAATCCTTGTCCAGGAGTATGTTACTTGCTTTGATGTCTCTATGCACAATGTGTGGAACAAGATCTTCGTGAAGGAAAGCAAGGCCTTTAGCAGTACCCAAACATATAGAAGAGCGTTTTCCCCAGTCCAGTTTTTTACGGTCACTCGTGTAACCTACAACAACAGCAACAACAAATCGGCAACTTATGCTTAACAGCTGAAAACTCCTTTAAAAGACAGTTTTTTGTACTAGTTTTGGTGATCTTCTTACCTAGCAACGCACGATCAAGGCTGTTATTATCCAGATATTCATAGACCAAGATGCGGTTGGGTCCTTGTACACAGCACCCAATTAGCTCTACTAGGTTTGGGTGCTTGACATTGGATATAATATTAATCTCAGTTAAAAATTCGCGCATCCCTTGCTTTGATTCAGCGGCAAGAGTCTTGACTGCAACTGGTAATTCATCTCTTAGGATTCCCTGAAAGAATAATACACACTTTCAGTATAATATATGTAACAGATAGATGGCATATATTATAATAAACTAGTAAAACTATATACCTTGTATACTGAACCAAAACCACCTCGCCCTAACTTATTGTCATGACTAAAATTGTCAGTGGCAATTCTCAACTCATTGTATGAGAAGTGTCTGATTTTCTCCAGCAATTCTCCTTCACAAAACAGTGCAATACTATTATCAGCAAATGAAAATGGACAAAATAGCAGGAAACCCATTTACATTTATCAGAAAGTATAAAAGAGCTAGAAAATTGTGCACAAAGAAGGTGTTTGCTTACTCTCTATTTCTCCAATTTCATGACCAGCATCTTTCTTCTTACTCTTCAATTTGGACCTCCCAAAGCAGCCACACGGCATATCTGGTAGCTCCACTTTCTTGGATTGCAGCCTTTTGGGTGGCTAACCTAGTTTATAACTACAAAACCCAAATGGAAACTGGAAACCAGTTTTGAATAAGAATAGTTTAATTTGGTAACTCCACAATTGATGAGATGAACATTGAGGATTAAGTTGATGGCCCCAACGATAGAGGTTATTGATTGACAAAACAAAAGCCTAGCCAGAAATCAAAAACTTCGACACCCAATTACTGAAATTTTGAAAAGACAGCCTATCATATATTCATATCATACAAAATCAAGCACTTGTGATTAGGTTGCAGCATGGTCAGCAGAATCAAGCCAAGCCAAGACACAAATCAACTTCATAAACATTAATTACCCGGATGATTAGAGATCACCAGGAACAAATATTGGAAAGATGGCTACAGAAGGTGGGTAGGTTTGTTGGCCAACCAAAAAAATACATATAATGAAATGGGTCAAGAAAGAAGAGGTCGACGATGAGGACAACCAAGTGGACAGCTAAGCTTAATAAATGAGTTGAAGTCCTAGGTTCAGATATTTCCACAACATAAGGGCGTCGGTTGGATCAAAGAGGAAGAATGGAGTTGATTTTTCTCTCTAGGAAATTTGGTAATCTCTCAACTTATACAAGATTTGCTTGATTTCCAAAATTTAAAGTCTACGACCTTTTTCACACGGAATTCCAGGTATTTGCACCACGCTATACTATAGCGTAATAATTTCATGCTATTATATAGCGTCCGTTTAGATGGTGGGTAGAGGGAGCGGAAGTAGTGAAAAACGCTAGCGGAATTGAAGACCCTTGGGTGTAGGAGCTTCTTCAAAAAGCTCGAAATTCCGCTACCGCTAGCGGAAGACGCTCGAAATTCCGCTACATCCGAACGGACCCATAGTCTTGGACGGAAATGCAAGCAGACCCGGTCCGACATGCTAAAGTGGGCTGAAATAGCCTGGCCCGTCCAGCCCGCGGGCCAGCCGGGTTAAACTCATCTGGGTCATGAATCGGTTTCGGGTCGGGGAAAAACCCGGTCCGACCGGACAAGTCAACGGGCCAGAAGCTCGGACCAGCCCGACCTGGTGGCCAACGACTAGTCCATTGTAATCGTTGGCAACGACTAGTTCATTGTAGCCGTTGGCAACGGCCAGTTCATTGTAGCCGTTGCTGCATCCGACTTATGAAACCGTTGGTCGTATGACCTTAAAACGTAGATGCGTGCAACAATATGAAAAGGCTAAATCTAAATTGGTACAATTTTTTGAGCAATATGATGGTCGTGTGTTTATTGCAAGTGATATTTGGAGTTCTAGAGTAGTTGATTCATATATTTCTGTCATTGGAATGATGATAATTGGATTTTGCAAAAACATATGATTGGTTTTGAACCTATTTTTCAAAGTCACACCGGAGCTAATATATATGATCATATTGTTAGAATTCTTAAAGAATTTAATTTGTTTGAAAAAGTGTTTTCAATTTCCTTCGACAATGCCTGTGCTAATACTTGATATATTGATTTGCTTACAAGACATATGCCTCTTTTGTTAAATGAAGATCTTTGTCATATTAGATGTGTTGTGCATATTGTTAACTTATCTGTTCAAGAAGCATGCAAAGATCTTTTTGATTTGATTGGACAAATTAGAGAATGCGTTAAATGGCTTAGGTTCACCAGTAATGTAAACGTGGTTATAGGAAATTGCGTAAGGAACAAGGATTATTTCCTAGGAAATGGAGTATGTATACACCAACTCGTTGAAACTCCACTTTTGATATGTTACAACTTTATAAAAATGTTATAACCCCTTTGTATGCTGAGCATTACAGATATCCGAATGGTACTCCTGGATTCATTTCCGAGGAGCAATGGAAGATTGCGACACAAATATATGATCTTTTAAAAACTTTTAAAGATGCGGTTTTGATTTTTTCACTAGTTTATACGCCTAACGTCCATCAAGTTATTTTTCAATGTTGTAATATCGTATATGCTATGCATGTATGCAACAAACGCTAAAAAACCAACCTGCATTAAGTCATATATTTCACAATATGCGAACGAAATGGTTATCTTGTTTTAATAAGTTTCCTTTTATATATTGTATTATTGTGTTGTTAGATCCCTATGGTGAAGAAGAAAGGTTTGAAAAACTTGTTAGAATTTTATTATGGATGTTTGGGCATTGAGTATGATTGGAATGTTGATATTGAAAGTGTCATTGCAACATTAATTAAGTTATATGATAAATATGCAGAAAATTTAAATATTCCACTTACATCATCTACTATCCGACCCCCTTCATATTCTACTTCTTCTACTATGATGTATTAGTTATACATGTGTTTAACATTGTGTCCCAGTCTATTTTTAGTGCATGTCGAAGAGTAATTTCGGAGAATAGATGCCGACTAGATCCACAAACAGTCAAGATATTGATATGTAAGAAGGATTGAGATCGTACGGAGGAAAGGACGCAAGCAGAGTATGAGATGCGTGCAACAAAGTTCGAGAACGAGGACGATATCGAAGGGATAACCACGGACTATTCTTCCAATGCCGGAAGTTGTGAGACCGATACAATTCACGAAGAATCCCCCGAAGACTTTGAATGAACAACAAAAAGGTAAGTCAAGGTAAGTAAAGAACTACGTGTGCTTTGATTCTTTCGAGATACTTAGGCATCTTAATTAATCAAACTTTGATAAGTTTTATCAAAGTTGGAATAATTTCAATCAGGCCCTCCCCTCCCCCGTTTTTTAAGCCTAATCGTCGGCCCAACCCACAGCCAACTCAACCGGTGAAAAATCGGAATGAGCCTTGTCGCCCCAACCCGGTCCGGCCCGGGGACCGGCCCGCTTCAGCTCGGTATAATATCGGGCCAGTCTTGGGTCCGAATTCTCTATCCCGGCCTGGTTGTGGCCCTAATGTTTTTAATCGTAGTCATTCTAAGAAAATTAAAAAAAAAAATTATTATTTATTATTTTTTTGTCAAAATCATCATTTTTCCATTATTTTTTTAATCTTAGACATCAATTTCTCAAATCCTAAGGTCATTATTTGTCTCCAGTTTTCATGATAAGACTCATTTACATGTGAATCAACCTCCTCGAAACAATATTTATAAATAAGTCATAGTTATCCTTAAAATTTATATCACATAAATGTTAAGATTTTATTTTAGGGAAAATTGCACTTAACCACCCATTATTTCGTTATTATTACATTTAACCACCTCTTATTTTTTTTCCTACACTTAACCAACCATAATTGTAATAAAGTTAATTTTGACCGCATAAATTGACATATCCGTTTCCCCCCTCTATTTGCCCCCTTTAAATTACAAATTTACCCTTGTTAAAAAAAATTCTTTAAAAACAACTTTTTAGTGAAGTTGATTAATTAGAATCTAATACCAATTGGGGGCTCATCTTCTACGTGCGTATGATGAGGATTCACTTCTGCCAACAACTCAAGAAGGACAATAAACCCACAAGAGGAGTTCACTTGTTCTAGGTAATTTGGGATGAAAAATTAGGGTTTTTATTATACAAATTGAATCATGCTTTTTATTGTGCAAACTAATTTCAATTAGGGTTTGTATGCCCAATTTTAGTTCTCTGAGCAAATCCAGAAATTCATCTTCAATTTGATTGTATTTGAGATTTGGAGTGTCGTTGAATTGGTACCTTCCATTTGAAACTTGCTCTTGAATATTTCGTACAAAATGGAGCTCTAATGGATAATAATAAACTTAAAAGTTAAAACGGAGGAAGTATGTGGTTTTAGGAGCGAAGAGTAATCATCGACGCTAGCGACAATGAACGAACGCCACTTTGAAGATCGGCGACTTTCGACAAAGCTAGAGGGGGGCAAAATCATCGGCCGGAATTTTTCATTGTTATTAAATAAAAATTGTGTTCAGGGGTATAAGTCGTTTGTATTCTACTATTTGCACAGGAATTGCCACCACTCGGAATACGTTTTTTATTCTAACATTCGTAATATAAGGCGTTTTTTGATTTTGTACACGAATTAAGACAAGCTTAAAATAGAAAAATTGATAATTTAATGCTTTTTTTTTATCAATGCACTAGTAACTCTTCAACCACTAGAATTGCTTGAGTTAATGAACTTTGTTAGAAGTGAAATAAATTAAATAGAGTAATGACCTATTTTAGAAAGTTTTACATTAAATAAGGGAAAGAATGACTTACATTATGAAATACCTTTTAGATCTAGAAACGACTTACATTGTGAAACAAAGAGAGTATATAATATATATATATATATATATATTTGAAGAAGATTTTATGTTATATAATTCAAATAAGTGTAACCAAAAATATTTTAATATTTATATTAAAATAAATATATTGCAAGAATCAAGATTAACATTTTTCACGTATATATTATATAGTAATTTTGACAATTTTTGAAACGCAGATAGAAATTAAAATTTTAATATAACTCGAGATCGAGTATCATAATTAAAGTTCTATCAGTTTTTTTAAAAATTCAAAATTATTACATAAAACCTACATGATAAATTTTAATTATGTAATATATTTATTTAATGTAAATATTATAATACTTTTTAAACTTAAAAATTTTAAATTATATTACAATCTACTTGACAAATATATAAAGAATATTTTTCATTTAATATTTTATATGATTTATTTTATTTGTTATTAAACTAAAATTTTGTTTAAATTTAATTAAATACAAAACTATATTTTTTCATTAGAAAACATACTAATTTAGTTATTAACTAACGAAAATTTGCAAGTAAGTGCACCAGTCAAACTTTTGCAAAAGTTCAGGTTTACCACTCGGAATAATTTTTTTTTCTTCAGGGCACCACTTGGAAAAGCAAAAAATTCGAGGGTACCAACTTGAATTTCCCTTAACTCTATCACAATTAAGCATGATTAAGTGTAGAAAAAAAAAAAGAGGTGGTTAAATGCAACAATAACGAAATAACGGGTGGTTAAGTGTAATTTTCCCTTTATTTTAATTCCAAAAAATAAATCATTTTCATATATAATAGGACACATAAACTAGAATTCATCAACTTTAATTTGCATATAAGTATGTAGCTAGAATTGAGGTAGATGTCGATATGCGGAAAATAGGTGGAACTAATCAATGTAAAGGATCCTTGAGTTTCTCCCCACCAAGCGATAAATGGTTTCCAGGGTCACATTCAGTATAAATATCAATGTAATCATCCCCTAATCTCACACAAGTTTAATTTCAGCTTAATATATACGTGCTTAATTCCTTTCGTTATTTTCCAAGAACAAGTCAGATACAAAAAAAAAAAATGAACCATAGCGAGAATGCAAGCTACCAGGCCGGCCAGGCCAAGGCACAAACTCAGGTTTGTGTTGAAATCGCTCTATGTACTACACATATGCTACGCATGCATTATATTATATACCACACACATTTTCATATATATATGCACATTAACGAATTCAAGTAGCACATAATATAAATATAGATCAAATTAAATATTATTTGTTGTATATCAAACCTTTTGCATGTAGATCAAATCAAATCTTTCATTTGGATACAAAATTGAATGTAGGTAATCCAAACCTAGCAAATTTATGTACAACATTGATTAATTTATTTCTAACCCTGAATTCGATTTTTATTTTTATTTTTGCAGGAGAAGGCAAGCAACTTGACAGACAAGGCCTCAAATGCAGCTCATTCTGCCAAGGATTCAGCCCAAGATGTATGTAATCTTTCTACTTCAATTATATCGTGGGATGTCTTCGGACATTTAGTCAAACGGTTAAGCCTTAAGGGTAGTACCTAGAGGTCTCCAGTTCGACTCTCATGGACAGTGGCCTTCACCAAAAAAAAAATTACATTGTGTGGGAATAATTACATTTACAAGCCACATGTTTAGTTAGAGCAGTGGGTTTCTTGGCGTGAGGGGTAGGCTGCCCTGTTTGGGTAAACATTTTTCCATGATGTTTTCGAAAATACGTAGTAATGGTGGACATTGGACAAAAATGGTATCACTCTAGCTCAATGAACACTTTGACATGCATATTCACCTAATAAAATTAAGTAGGATAATCAAGTTTTTGACAGATTTATTGAGGGAATTGACAACAAGTTTAATTTAATTTAGTTAAGAGAACATAACATAATAGATTATGTAATTAATTAATAAGGTTTGACAATTTGGTGCGTTGTGCAGGCTGGGGGTCAGTTGCAGGCTAGGGCAGGGGGCGCCATGGACTCTGTAAAGGACGCACTTCACACCAGCAAGTGAACGATCGATTAACACAAAGTGATCCTCCTCCTCAGTATTAGTTAATTAGCTACATCAATGAATCTTCCCAATATATACTAATTAGGGATATTTCAGTTATTTGATGGCTTATCATTACTTTGAATGGAATAATGAGGCTTTGTTGGATGAGTAATAACACTCGGCTGCTGTTTTTCCTATCTCAATTTTCGTTTCTCCTTCTCTATAATAACGGATCGTAGCATGAAATATCATACCGTAGTACCGTACCGATTTGTATGTGGTATGTGTTTTGGGCAGATTTACTAAACGTGTTACCTACTATAATGAAGGAAACCTTAATTAAAACACAGTCGTAACACATTACACTCTTTAAACAAGATGAAACTCAAAGTAAAATATAAGAAAGCAAGTAAGATCGAGATCACCGTCTGATTATCGATTGATAGTAATAGCCTTATTGCAACCCTCCTCCAGATTACAAGAGAGCCGATGGATTAACGGACTGTATTTTCTAGCACAATGAGAGTAGAAGTCTTAGGAGCTCGTGAGTGTGATTGTATATTAGCCGGTGAATGGATGATCCCCTCTTCCTCCCTTCATGTGCTTTTATATTCCTCTCCTTCTTTTGACCGTTGCAGGTGTTATGAGGTGTGATCGGATTGCGTGGATGTCGCTAGTGTCATTTAATGGCGTGGACGTTACTCGGAGATCTCATCGATGCCATGATCTTTGCCATTACCTCACAGATGACCATGATCTTCGCTATTACCCTTGTGCCCGTTAATGCTTATTGACGTGGGCCTTGTATTCCTAGTACAACGGATTTGGGCTTGGTTTTGAGGAGTTCAACAGTATGCTATAACGACATTAAAGAAGTTTTGAAAATATAAATTTTTAATTTCTAAATTAAAAAAGAAAACCACATGATATAAAAATGTTAAAGGTCATTCTTCAGTTCCTCCTCACGTACTTCATAGTAGAATCGAGTCGGTTCGATCGGGTTTAGTTTGAGTACTGGGTTCGGGTTAACTAACGGATCAATAGCGTCATGTTTTAAATATTATTTTCACTATTAAATTATTAAAGAATAATATCAATATGTAAAAATAAATAAAATTATTTTAAAATTAAATTTTATTAATATTATAATGAAATTTTATATTTACATGCAGGCCAATCGAGTCGGATCCTACGTCGTTCATGTTCAGGTAATATATTCTCGAGTCAAAATTAGATTTTAGGTTGGTCAGATCGTGTTTAAGAGCGAATCAACTAGGTTGATTATTAAGTGTTGTGTGTTAAAGGTTATTTTTAGGTCGGTCAGATCGGAATGACTAACTTGGATGTTGGATAAGATCAATTCTTTGAGGTCCTAGCATTTTCTTCGAGTCATAACCCCGTTCAATATCCATTCTCGGTGCAAACATCCATGAGTTGTGAAGATTACCCATTGGATCATGCGGACATCTTTTTGATCATGGGTTGTGATGATTATGCCCCACACATGGCCCCCTGGCTGTCAATTCTAGGCATGGCTTTCATCTTCTTCTTTGGATGCTCAAAGCTGCCCAGCCCTGCTTCAGTGTGGAACATACACCCTCCTGGAAATGCTGCAAATGAGTTGCCACAGCTGGCCTTGATGACTCCCACATCGTCACACATGATTGTCGATCCATCCGCTGCAATTCCCCAGTACAGTTTCACACCTTCTTCCCCATCCTGAACATCCAACACGTATCCCTTGGTTACTTTTCTTATTGTCAATTGATTTAGGATGGAACCCCACTGGACTAATAATAGGTGAGTAACTATTAAATGCTTACAAGGGCTGTGAAGACAGTGTGGGCATTGTTGTCATAGATGACGAATCCGAAGCGGTCACGGAGGGTCTTGTAGGCTTGGATCACCAGCATGGCTTCGTTGGCCTGCTTTGAGAGCCCGTACTGCTTGATGAGGCTGCTCAGGTTGTCCAGGCTGCCTGTGAACATGCAGTACACGTTGTCTATGGAACAGAACATCCTCCTGCAATTTGTATTATTCATTTACTTAAATGAAAACGAAACAAACCCAGTTGCCCAATCCGTAAATGAAGTTATTAGACCGTACCTTTGGGAAAGCACGGGGGTTTGAGATGGGAAATAAGAAAGGAAGGCAGAGTTGCCGAATCCGATAAGGCAAGACTTATCCATATACCCAAACAACACACACGACAATGACAACCATCCGACTCAGCGTCTGTTCTATAGATCCGTGCAAATTAAACAAAAAAAAGTGCATTGCTTGTTCCGGTCCAGACCAAAACAAATATTAAAAGGAGTTTCAAATGCCAGCTGCTAACAGATTACATCAAATAGGTTCAACATTTGTAATATATCTTATAAAAAATTACCATTTGTAATATCCAGTTCAACTGCCATCCTCAACTGCAAAACTATTTGTCCATATAACTAAAAAATGTTGAAACAATACTCAACGAAGTGTAAAGCCAACCGTAAGGCAAGAAGAATTGAACAGATGGGAGCATCCCAACTTAAACTCTTTTATATTACAAATTTGATAGATTGTTGAGATTGGGAAACGCAAGTGTTGATGTTGGCTTCGACCCAAAACTACTTTCATGCACGTTCAAACTACGTACAACAAAGCCTAAATGAAACCCAAGATCCCTATACATCTCCCAAGTATAAGGGCAACATCACATTCATGTTGCTTACTTGATCAGCTGAAGTCTGAACCATAGAATTTGGCTTCTGGGTAATAAGAAGCACTCACTGTGTTGCCTCCAAATTTCCTTCCTCCCAAGTTATTCTTCGCGTTTGTGGAGCTACCCGTGTCTGCATACTCCAAGAATACCTGCACAAATCAATAAACAATTAATAGGGTTTAAATTTCCAATCTTCCTTTTACATTCTAATTTTAATCAAAGTCCCGTGTTACCTTTCCAACGCCTGCGATATGATCTCCATTCATATCTGGACGAGGAATAACGACATTCACCAAAACTCCTGCAGTGAACATTAAAGGCAACTGTCAAAGCAATAACAGGGTTTCCACGGAATGAAAATCCGGTTCCAATGGATTCAGAAGAATGATAAACACACACACACACTGATTGCTTCAGGAGAATTGAGAACGTTCACTGAGAAGATGAGGAATTTTGAGAAAAAAAAAAGATGTAGAGCCCTATTTTGTAGCATCGCTGAGTTTATCTTAAATTCCGTTGAAACTTTACCCGAAACCAAACAAAACGCAGAAGCTCAGTATATAGGAAATTAATTTAAATCACGCAAGTTGAGCCCAACCAGCCCCAAGTCTTCAAAGTTTTCATTGCACAAGATGAGATAAGCAAGGTATAAAATACTGACCAAACTTTCCACATTCTTCCTTCATATCTTCCAAGATCTCCTCATACTCATTGTCATCCCTCAAAGTATCTGCAGTAACCACCTATAAAGTATTTAAACAACCAAATAATAAATGAAAATGAGAAAGACAACTTGCAGCAGTATAGCCCGCAAATTACTGTAGCAGGCAAAATTAACAAATTTTATTTCGTGCAAATTAAAAAATGTTGATCTGGAGGTAAATATTGCTCTCAAAACAAGCCAAGTAGAATTTTACTGTTAGAATAAAAGATCTAGATTCACCCTTCCATTGCATGCTGCATGCGAACTTGCAACCATAGATAAATAACAAATACGGGAGAAGTACCTCGGTTAGACAGAGAACTTTAGTTGGAAGTTCTGGAGTCCCTACTGACACTTCAAGGAACTGTGTGCCGACAGATTGCAAAGCCATTCTCTATGAACCACAGTTTTATCAACAAGTTGGAAAAGAACATAGTAGCTCTAAATGCTAAAGGAAGATTTCTTACTTGCATGGCTAGATGCTGCTGTGCTTGTGCTAAAATATTTTGCTGTTCTGATTTAGCTTGCACATTGCTGCAATTTTTTCGAGTATGAAAAGGTTAATTCAATATATTTCTACTGACAGCACAGGTTTATAAACCAACTTCTGTGTAAGATTAAAAAAAAAAGTTGTAGGAATATCAATCTGTTCTTTCAAAATAGAAAAAGAGTTCCAAATCAACTGAACATCAGGTTGATTTTAACAGTGCAAAATAATCTCAAAAGAACAAGTCACACAATAATCTCAAAAGAACACAGCCAATTTTGTGACTACAGCATAAAAGCTATCAAAATATTCCATGTCTTGAAGAAGAGTAACATTTAGAAATCTTCCAAAAAGTGTCATTATTGAACCTTTGTAAAATTTTGCAAAGACTAGAAAAATAATAGAAGATTAATGAAGAGAATATCACTCTAGCAACTTAAGATTTCATTGATGTAACCTACCTGACAGTTGCCCTCCGTACAGTGAGTGTTTTATCGCCCATTTTCAGTCCATTAAGTGCTTGACAAGCAACGTCTGTCACACCTGGATCCTGAAACCCAAAGTCAACATCAGAAACAGCCTCCTTTTGTCCTTTTTTGACTGGTTAGTTTGATGATAATTGCACGCATATATAGGTATTATTACCAGTACAAAAAGAGTTGATTAAAAATCAGGTGGGAATTCCCAAACTACAGATTAAAAAGAACTTGCAAACTGGGGAACAGAATATTTTCAGCGATATACTTTAAAAAGTGGAATCAACTCAAGCTCAGGAGAGAACCTGATAAAAATCACCAACTAATACAGACAATATTATTATAGTAAACATGAACAAGAGAAAAAGGAAAAAGAGCAAATCCTAAAATAAATCACCTACCATATGTGGGAAAAGTTTATGTACCTGATAATTGCAGAAACCATAACCCTTTGAATTTCCTGTATCTCTGTCTTTGACAAGGTCAAATCCTTTCAGGGGTCTGATATACAAAATTAGGCCATAGAGAGCCACACATAAAAGAAAATATCAGTTAATTGCAGGTCGAAATGAAGAGAAGAAATACCCTAGTGCAATACTAAAAAATGTCAAAGCAACATTAGAAATAGAAAGGAACACATAGAGTGGTAAGATAGAAGCATCTTTCGTAAGAATATCCATGAATGCAGGCATACCCAAATGACTCAAGCAATTGCCTTATCTGAACTTCAGTAAAACTGTAGGGTATCCCACCTACAAAAATACGGTCAGGTACATCTGCTTCAACAGCTGTTGCCCTGATAGACAGAATTAAAATCAGCATCACATAGGGTAAACAATTACTAATGTATGATTACTAATGTATTAGATTGATAATAACAAAAGAAAGCAAATAAATTGTCTACAGTGCTGAGCTAGTTATTAGTTTTTACTTATCAGAGTACTCAATCTAAGCCTTCCTGGTCTAATAGCAAATCTCAAGAATAATTCACGCTATATTTCTTCTAAAGCACGCAAATTTAGACCATTGAAAGCAAAACAGAGGTCCATCAATATTTCTATAAATCCTTGTGAGCAATAAAAATCTGTTTCAGTACTTAATGTACTACAAATGGGAAAACTGCTTACACATTACTTTTATCCTGAAGGTTTACTGGCAGTTAGAGCATGCAATATAAGAATCTAATCCGTCTATATTTCTAGTAAAATAGTTTGTAACATACGTATGTATGAATATGCTTATGTGCATAACATCTTTTCTCTCTGAAGTATGAAGTAAAAAGCATGTTTGAAATAAGAGCACACTTCAAGTGGGAAGTATATGAGACTCTCACAGATAAGTTAAGGATGTCTATATTCTCAGAACAGTTGTTATTTAAGTGTCTTCATTTATATCATATTGAAACAGCTAGCTTACCCTGGCATGGTATATGAGACTCTCACAGGTAAGTTAAGGATGTCTATATTCTCAGAACAGTTGTTATTTAAGTGTCTACATTTATATCATATTGAAACAGCTAGCTTACCCTGGCATGAGACCTATCGCTGCCAAGTTGAGGTGAAGACTGGGTTGGCTTGGGCCAAGTGTTGCAGCTAATGCAGGATTATAGTCTGCAGGTCTCCTAACCCTCACAGAAACACCCTGAGTATGCAGCATTTGGATTTGTCACATAGCAACCATTTTTGTGGCATATGGTTCATTTTTCTCATGAATAAATATATAACAGTGATTTAAATGCATCTAAAGTGTAGTTGAGATTTGCATGTATCAAAAAAAAACTCTCCTCCCTAAACTAGTGCATTTATCTCCTTCCCGTATAAGATACAAGTTTTGGCATGCTTAATTCAGGTTTAGTTCATGTAAGACCAGGACTATCCCGTCACCTTGTTCAAATACTACGCTCTATATATGTTCCAATTGCTTGCATAGATAATCGAGTTGATGTGAAAGAAAGAAAAAAGAATGCCAAATAATATGGGCAAAGTTTCCATAAGATACCAAAACTATCCCGACACCTTGCTCACCTGCAATTGGATAAAAGGATCATAGAATGTTGACCAGAAGTTATACGCACATATGTCCAAGCCTCATGTATTGCAAGCACAATGAATTTTATTTGATGTTACTTAGAGGACTAGACAATGTACATGTGCTCGTTAAAAAGAGCAGCATAGCAAAATTGATTTAATCCCTGATTTTATATTCCACTTCAAACTCTTCATGTCCCAAAAAGAGAAAGCAAGATAAATAAACATGCCTCAAATGTAATTCCGTCTAATGCCATTGCATTGCTTGCTTCTTCTACAGATCTCATCTCCAAAAATGCAAATTTCTTTTCATGATTGATGTAAACATTAATGACTGCATCACCTGCAAATACACTTTGCTCCATAAATTGACTAATGTAGAAATAAAGAAAAACTTTAAAGAAAATACTAATTCTCAGTAGGCTATTAATTACACCAAAAACAAATTAAAAAAAAAAAAAAAAAAACATCCAAGCAAAAAACGTACCAGGACCAGCAGTATTTCCGCCGATTACAGTCATAACTTGACTGAAAAAGGTTGCAATTGTCTGCCAAAAATGGAATGAAAAAACTCATTAAAAATGCTAAAAACATAGTCCAAAGAGCCTAGGGTTTACAAATAAGTTGCACCAAATTAAACTTGCATGTCATAGTACTCGTTAAAAAAGAAAAGGTGATGAATAAATAAACGCATAAATAAAAGCATCTCACACATCCTACGAGGATCAAAGGAAAGACTTGTGTGGTATGACTACCTTTTGTTGATGGAAAATGAAGTACTAAGTTGATGATAGGAAGATTGCAAGTAGAAGTGCCCTTAAACCTCTCAGAATATAAACTAGTTTTACAGCAGTCACCCACAAAAAAAAGTTGCAAGGCAATCAAGAGAGGAGGGTGCAAAGTTTTGATTTAAAATACTAGAACTATTAATTCCAACTAGTTTTGATTCGAGGGTGGTCGTAGATCAGGTTTACGAGTAGATCAAAAAGCAATCGGAATAACAGGCAAAGAAAGATCAAGGACATGGGCATAACCTATTTATGGCTCAACTGATAAAAAAGTATTGATAAGGCGCATATCAACAATAAGATTTAAGAGTTTAGGACAATTTCAAGGGGAAAAACCTGCTCATTAGCTGAAGGAGGGAGGCCCCCGACATATACACGCCGTGCATGCCTTGTAGCCTATAGAAATGAAATATCATAAGCCTGAAGGAATAATATCTTGATATACTCTATTAGCATGCTTAAAAACAGAAACCAACAAGGTTCATATTCACTTGCTGGTTCATAGCCAGAGCTGGTATCAGTATAAGCGATGCCAGCTAATAGGATGCAACAATACTAACAAAGTAGAATGAAGAATAATAAATATTAAAGATCATTTGAGAAATGAAAGGATGTGCACCTGTCCTATCACCACAGGAAATATGTTTTGCAGTCCTCCAGACATCACCTGAGTAGCACCTACTGATTGATTTGCACAGCTTGATCAACAGAAAGAAATATACATTTTGACCAAATGTATATTGAGTCTACGATTCATTCAAATGTCCATTTGTACTTTAAATGCAGTGCATTAGCAACAATGAAGCATGCATCTCTTGACATAAATTGCCAAAGAAAAAAGCCTATGTCATACATATAACAACAATACCATCCGATAGTAGATAAAAAAACAAAAACCGCCATGAGATACATGGCTGTATGTGAAACATCGGTAAATGACACATTTGGTAGTCGAGGGCGAGTAAGATCCAGCTAAGCCTTGAATTGTGTCCCGTTGAAAACAATGGCTACATCGTCATGCCCATGGGAAGCAGAGTTGGGAAAATGACCCAATTTCGCCTTCTTACACGATGAAAACCACAAAGCAAACACAAAGAGCCACACAACAGCCAACAACACAACAATTATCCTCAGTACACAGTAGCATAAAATGGATGAAAGGTTAAGTTTTCATTTACATAGGTACATTAGCAAGTTAAATAAACAAACACATAGCTAACAAGCTAATATAAGTAATTAAGTTGAGAGAAAAGAATATATGTCCTTACATGGAGCAGGACCAGAAGAAAACATAGAAGCTACAGGTGGTGCCATGTCAAAACCACTTTCTCGTTTGCTGCAAGCAAACACAACATTCAAAAACACATAATCAGTGCTAGATTAGGTTGATACAGAAGCTTACTAATCAATTGCTTAAGCAATAGTATAAACTTGTCTGAAGGGGTAACAAGACAAGGCAGGTATAGAGCTGTAGCAAAAAGAACAAGCAAGCAGTTGTACTCTATTAATGCTTTTAAGTCGGAACTATAAAATTTTTAACTATAAATGTATCAAAATCAAACCAACTTAGAGAATTCCCAAAATCACAATGCACCAGGACAAAGTTATATGAATAACACAACTCCTCACCTTTTAGAGTGGGAGGGTGATCTAGACCTTTTTCTGTATCTTTCTCTTGTGGGAGAACGAGCTCTACCTGTATGCCTCTTATCCCTATCACGGTTCCTGTAAAAGATGCAAGTTTGTAATTACATGATTAGAAACTGTGATAAATCAACTCAGCTATGTAAGTAGTCGATATCAAACAGCATCAACTTTTCTAATTAACATAGGCAAACTACAAACATGATATTGAACTACAATAACTCCTCACCGAAAATTTAAGGTAAAAGAGAGCTTGGTGAAAACTAGTTCATTCACTACGCTAAAGACCTATGGTCTATGGAAACTGAACTTTCGCTCATCAGTGTACTGAGATTTGATTCTGCTTATTCGAGGATGATAATTTAGAATAAGGAGGTTTTCTTTTGAAGTAAGCCAAAAACCTATGACGAGGTGAAGGGCTTTATATTTGTGATTGGATGCAGCAAACTCAGCAAGTCAACATCATATGTCAAAAACAATGGCTCAAACTCAGTCAACCATATTTTCAAGATAGTAAACTCAAATTGTTGATATCCAAAGCACCTTATTAAATTTACTAGAATTGGTGAGAGCTATACATGATAAGAACCAATTATTCCATTTTACAAGCTTCTAATCAGTAATCCCCTTGTAACAAGGGCACGCACAAGTGTTCAAGTGCTTTTGAAAAGGTGCCGTAGTGAGAAAAATGCATCATGCAAGAGAATGAAGCCAATTAAAGAAAAATAATGAGAGAAAACAAATAATGTGTTAACTAAAAGTACCTACCTCTCATGGTCATGAGTGTGATATTCATCCTCATGTCTACCTCTTCTTCTATCATCTCTCGCAACCCTAGCATTATCTTCCCTATGATCATGGTTTCTTTTCCGCTCCTTGTCTCTTGATCTGTATTGCTCTTCCTCTCTTGACTTGGGCATCCCATGCTCAGAATCAAGAGATTTATGCTGATTGATAGTATCATAGTAACTAGTATTAGCGATTAAGCCCTCTATTTAGAACCGATAGCTACAACCGAAATGAAATAAGATTGTCGACTAAAGTTGAAGCTGAGAATAAAATGGACCAACACAGGTGCGGATAGTTTGCAACAATTCGACAAATGGAGTTCAGTAAAGGCAGTTTTAAGCATACTGCTTTATAGAGTACCCAGGTCACAAATTCATAAAGTTGAGTTGTACTGCCCAGGATGTGTAGAAAGAATGCACGACATGATATTTTCTCTTCTGGAATTGTAAATTTATAATATTTCTACATGCATTCGGTGAATGAAATGCAGATATGTTTCTCAGTTTGGAGCTTAACAAGAATGGATGGAATGATAAACAATCACGAGGTTGCATGAAATAAATTTGATTTTCACCTAAACTCTGATCCCTAAAACCTTTCGCCTAGCAAGGAAAACAACAATTTTATTTAGAGCTTTATATTTTCCTTTAATCGTGCACAGAAGACATCGCAAGATTCCCTCTATGATCTTTCGATTCCAACCTAGCCCTAATTCTTAGCTTCCAGTAAGTAGCAGATTTTCGGTGCGGAGAAAAAAGAGGGAGCTAGGGTGGAAAAGGAACCTTCTGACGTGAGATTCGATGTTCGTAGCCACTCCGGGATGATTTGACATCATGGACACCGTATTCATCATCCGAGTCGGCCATTAATCTGCTGAAACTTCCTAACCCTAATCTCCAGGATCACACAAGTTTTCTACCCTAGACTGTTGAAATTGATTTCTTGGTTTATTTCGTTCTCTTTTCTTTTTCTTCTCTCTATCCTTTAATGCTTCCAAGTTCCATCATCATTCTGTGGAGTTTTTCTGATGACGTAACACTGCAGGGCAAACTCTGGAGATTCGGCCCAACTTTGGCAAGGTTGGGCTGGTCTTGGAATGAAACACCGGCCTATGGAAACAACCAGATCGAGCAAAACTAGTTTTACTTATCCGTTACATCTGGCCTTGTTTCACTTTACATACAAAAGTTCTTTTTATCCAAAAATTATTTTTAATATTTTTGAAATCCGTGCAACTCTCTTTACTTTTTACGTTTTTTAAAACACTAAAAATGGTGAATTCCTTCTATGATCCCTAACCTATCACATAAAGTTCTTATTAGTCTCTAACCTTTGTAAATATTTTTTTAGGTTCCTAACCTTTGAAAAGTGTTACTATTTGGTCCTTTTTCATTTTAGACTTTAAGTTTAATTACAACCAAACACCCAAACTTTATATTTATTTTGTCATAATATCAATATTTATTTATTTTCAAAAAAAATACCTCAATCTATACATTTTAGGAAAAATAATAAATTATCACTCCATATTTACTCTCTTTTTTTTTCAAAAAATAGTACTTTTTATTAAAAAAATATAATTTTAAAAATAAAAGGTGAGTTATAAATATTTATTGCCCTCTTATTGAATTTAATAGTCATTAAAACATTTTATAAAATTAAAAAAAAAACTAATTTCACAAAAAAAAATCTAACTTCCCCTATTTACCCATTATTTATAACTTTTTATAAAGTGATTTTTTTAATCCATCACTTTTTATAAATTATTTTATAAACCTCATAAAAATTTGATAAAAGAATTTTTTATATAAAAAAATCACCTCTTATTTACCCTAGCCTTTGTTAAAAAAAACTAGTAATATTTACCCATTGTTAAAAAAACTAGTAAAGTGATTTTTAATCCATCAATTTTTTGCAATTATTTTAAAAACCTCATAAAAACTTGATAAAATAAATTTTTATATAAAAAAATAAACCCTTATTTACCCTTTGTTAAAAAAATATTTCTAGGTTTTTTTAACAAAGGGTACAAAAGGGGTGATGTTATTAAATTCAATAAGAGGGCAATAGAAGAAATTTTTTAATTTAATAAAATATTATAATAACTATTAGATTCAATAAGAGGGAAATAAATATTTATAATTCACATTTTATTTTTAAAATTATGTTTTTTAATGAAAAGTACTATTTTTTATAAAAGGAGTAAATATGGAGTGATAATTTATTATTGTTTTCTAAAATATGTAGATTGAGGTATTTGTTTAAAAATAAATAAATATTGGTATTATGACAATAATAAATATAAAGTTTGGGTGTTTAGTTGTAATTAAACTTAAAGTTTAAAATGAAAAAGGACCAAATAGGTAACACTTTTTAAAGGTTAGGGACCTAAAAAAGCATATGCAAAGGTTAAGGACTAATAAGAACTTTATGTGATAGGTTGGGGACCATAGAAGGAATTCACCCCACTAAAAATCACTTTTCACCCAAAAAACTCTTTCTACCTAAAAGTAAAACACACCCAGATTTGATTCAAATGGAAATAGAACTTATTGTGAAAATTAGAAATAAATATGGATCATCGGACTAAAACACTAAAAATGGATCTAAGTCATCTGATTAAAAATAAATAAATTATTATTTTTAAATTATTTCTTTTTTATCTTTTTACTTTATTTTTTAAGTCTTTAAATATGTAGAAAGATATAAATCGAGTATGAACATAAGGTCATAAAACGTGCACATACAACACTAATATGTGATTTTCCTAATTATCATATCCAAAAATAAAATACTATTTAATAATGAGATTTTCTATCCTATATTCTTAAAACATGGATAAGAATTTATTATATTCAAAAATAAAAGATTATTTAAAAAAAAAGTGGTGTGGTCCAATATAAAAGTGACATGTGTTGTTTAATAATATTTTTAACCTCCGATTTAGGTTATAGTTATGATGATATGTGAAAAAAATGTAAAAGGTATTGTGACATGTTTTTGGCAAAAACAAACAAAAATCAAATATGTGAACACACTTGTAATATATGTGACGTATTATAAAATATTTAAACTATTAAGATGATAATATGTGAACATGTCTTATAATAGTGTGAACATATGCATAAAATATGTGAAGGTAACGTAAAAATTAAATATCGTGATTTTGGAAAAACAAGTGAAAATAAGAAGAAAAAAATTGTCAAAATTACCATTTTGCCCTTATCTCTTTTAATCTTAGTTATTCATTTCTCAAATCAAATTGTTCTCATTTGTTTCTAGTTTTCATGATAAGCCCCATTTTTATGTGAAACAACCTCTATGTATAAAACATATTTTATTATTATAGACTATGTACAAGGTACGAGTACATCAACTAAATATTGTCTCTAAAATTAAAAATACTCAAATTATAATTTATATTTTTCTATATCATGAAGCAAATATATGTATGCAAACCTTCTCCACTTTTTGGTTTTTATGTATACTAGGCGTGGACCGCCTGTTTCACATGCAGATAAAATGACATATGTAAATAGAATAGAATTTTTTTAGAAAAGGGTGAACCGCACTATTAACTATTATTAACTTGCTTTGAGAGAGCCATTATAAAAAGTTTATCTGGGAGACATTTATCCAAATAGCGAATCTCTCTAACAAACAAATCTAGTCTATCTAGTTCATGAGCTATACAATTTCATGTCTTGTGCACATGGAGCCACTCAATTGACTCAAAACTAGGAACAAAAGCCAAATATTATTGATGGCTCAATATATATACAACCCTTTGTACTTGTGCAAATTGGTCATTTGGACATCTCGCCTTTGGTTTGGAACGATTGAACACTTTTACTTAACATTCTGGACCTATTAAACACCCCTTAACGGATGTCCATGTTGCGTATAATACATTCGCGCTGACATAATTAAAAATTTTCCATGTCAATAAAAATTTATGCCACATAATTAGAACAAATGCCACATAAGCTCATCCAAGATACATAAACATTTCCCCCTTTCTCTCTCGATACACTTCACTTCCGATCCATACATTCCATCAAACCCTAAAACCAAAAATCCGAGAGATTAGATACGATGGAAGCTTGGAATGTCGTATTATAAGAGGCGAAGAAAGAAGAAGAAGACAAAGACGAAGACGATTGAACAGGTTAGTGACCATTTCGTGCTAGGGTTTTTTTCCGAATTTGTTCAAAAGTTGGGGATTTGGGGGGTTTTGGATGAAGGATAGTTCAAATGTTAGGGAGTTACAATTTAGGGCAAATTTTAGGAGTTTTAGGATTTAGGGTTGTAAATTTTAGGGTTTTTGGGGTTCAATTTGTTATGAGTTCACTATTCAGCTTCAACACTATCATGATTGGTGTTTTGCATGATAACTCAGCCTGACTGTACCTAATTTGCATTTTTCATTATATTTATTATAAGATATCTAATGTCAAAGGTCAACATAGTGTGACATATTGGGAAAAAATTGTGGACAACGGCCTACATTGATGAAGTTGCACAAGCATACAATAGAGAAATTGATACAGATGTGTTCAGTTTCTTCGAATTAAGCTAGTATGTTAGAAAGTTTGGCTATCTTGTGTTTAGTGGTTTTTTTTTACAAGGGTGTGAATGAGGACATATTTGGGGAAATGAATGATGGGTCACTAGTTGAACTTGCCATCACACTTAAGGATGGGGATGGGGTCCATTTTTACATTAAGCATATTGTTAAACATGAGGTTCTTGATGTTCTTGGGGATGACCTTGCCCTCACTATTTATAATCAAGCTTATCCTAAATATGTTCTTGATGTTCTTGTTGATAAACATGAGGTTCTTGTGGATAAACATGAGGTTGAGGGAGAACATGAGGCCGATTCAAGTGACAAGGGCACTAAGGAGGACATTGAGAGTTGTAGCATTGAGGAGGGCACTGAGGAGGACACTTAAAGCTATGAATTTGACTTAAGTGATGCTAGTGATGTTGATGATGAGTAAAGGGAGTTGTGAGAGGCAAATAGGGAAAACAAGGCAAAAAAGAAAGAGCACAAGGAAAACTTGGTGAATGTGGAGGTTAATCTAGGTTAGGTGGGACTTGATGATTATTATGAAAATTGGAATGAAGATGTTCATGACTATATTGGGAAGGTGGGTGGTGAAGAACCATATTTTGCCAGTGATTCTGATTACAGTATGGAAAGTGACACATCTGAAGGAGAAATGATGAGAAGTAGTAGGAGTAGGCATGTGATATAACAATAATTTTGAGTATCTAGTTTGGGAGTTAGTATGGTGTTTGAGAGTGTTGCATAGTTTAGAGAGGCAGTTGCCAAATATGTTGTTCATAAGGGTGTGAAATTGAAGTTGTGGCCTAATGAGGCACGTAGGGTGACAACTAAATGCCAGCATGAAGGGTGTTCTTAGAGATTACATGCTAGCTATGATGGTAGTCAGAATTTCCAAGTCAAGACATATATGCCCAAGCATACTTGTAGGAGGTACAACACCAATAAGTTATGCAACTCCCAATTCCAAGCAAGACACTTTGAGAGTAAAATAGTGTCCTAACCATCTATTAAAGTATGGGAATCCAGTCCCTTTGTAGGAAGGAGTTGAAGCTCTATGTGGGGAAAATAATTTTTAAGAGAGCAAAAAAATCTGATTCTAAGGAAGCATATGGGTGAATACAAGGAAGAGTATTCAAGGTTACATGATTACAGTATGTGGATGTGGTGAACAAGTCTAACCCAAGGTCTACATGTTTTGTGGTTGTGGACAACCAATCTCAGCCAGGGAAAGAGTTGTTCAAGAGGTTATATGTGTGTTTTCATGCCATGAAGGAAGGATGGAAGCAAGGTTGTAGGAGAATTATTGGGGTGGATGCATGTTTTCTAAAAGGGGATGTGGAGGGACAATTGTTTATTGTAGTGGGAAAGGATGGAAATGGATAAATGTTCCCAATAGCTTGGGAGGTGATATCTGTTGAGTCAACTACTACTTGGACAAGATTTCTGAAGACCTTGCAATCAGACTTGGATCTTGGGAGAGGAGAAGATCTTACTATAATGTCTGACATGCATTTGGTAAGTATTTATGCAATTTTTTTCCTTATTATGGTATTAAGTTCTAACCTCATTTTCATTATTATATTGGGTATAAGGGCTGCAGTGAGAAGTGAGTTTACAAAAGCTTAGCATAGATTTTGTGCAAGGCATATCTATGCAAACTGGGCAAAGAAGTGGAGAGATGTTGAAAGAAGAAAGAAGTTTTGGGCATGTTGCTGGTCCACATTCCCAATTCAGTTGAAAGAAAACCTTGACATCCTAGGCAAGCTAGGTCCTGAGCTGGTAAGTGAGTTCTTAGAGTATTGTAAGGAAAACTTCTACAAGCCTTACTTTAGAAGTGTGATTAGTTGTGATGTGTGTGACAATAATATGCGTAAAACATTCAATAGCTGGATAGTGTCAACTAGGCATAAGGCAATAATATCCATGCTTGAAGACATAAGGAAGCAAGTTTTTGATAAGATTAGGAAAATGAATGAATTTGCAAGAACATGGATCTTTGACATTGTCCCAATGCCACTGTTGAGATTGGAGAAGAACAAAGAACTTGCTCTAGTAAAATAGCCTCTTAGAGTAAATCATGTGGTTAAATGTGAACTGTCAGATTTGAATTAATATATGGTTAGGATTTAAAACAAAAAGGGTGCAAAATAATGATATGGGTGTGATACACCGGATTAGAGCAAATCTCGCTAGAAATAATTTCCCATTTTCTGATTTCAATCAAATCCCTATAATATAGGACACTATTAGTTTGCACTCTCCATCTATAATTTCGTTCTCTCTCATACAATTTATTTCTCTCTTTTTTCTATGTGAAGTTTTGAAAGCAAATGAAGAACATCGGCGAAATAATCTACAAACATCGGCTATTTTTCACAGATAAGTGAAGATTCAATTTTGATTTGCTATTTCACTAAAATCGTTGTTATTGCTATTCTCGACCTTGTTTTTAGTTCATATTGCATAAATACAAAGTTAGGTTTTTAGTTCGATAGTTGACTTGAATTCGGTCACATTTGATGAATGTAGAATGATATTACATAAGTTAATTTTTGATTTTGTTGATTTTGGACTAAAAAACTGAGGAGAATCGAACTTGTTTGCGTTATTAGGTTAAGAATGAAGAAATTTGAAGTTAGGTTTTAGAAGGCAATATTTGGTATGAATTCGTTATATTATGAAAATTTTGAATCAAAATTATAGATATTGATACTTGAATTTACGTTTTTTGATTAAACAATGAGGGTGTTGGAAAAATCTGGCTTGTAAGTACAAAATAGCATTATTGTTCAAAAGAATGCATTCAAGAGAAATAAAATTGTTTTTCAAATCACGTAGCATTAGAATTATTCAATTCATTGTAATGTGTAATTATATTATTTTTACACAAACTGATGCATAACAATATAGAAGAATTCATTGTACTTGAGCTGATGCTGTCATGATACAACTGGTTTGCTGAATTTGCTGGATAATGTGATATTTGTTGAATTTGTCACTGTTGTCTTGATTTTTTCTGGCTGAATTGCTACTGATGTTATGCTACTTCCAGGATTTGCAAAGCACATGAACTGACATTGGTCTGGTTGTTTTTTCTGATTCCTTTTGCGAGATGTAAATCATGGATTTGTCCATGATGATGCGAGTATCAAGCTTAGTTCAACTAAGTGCTTTTATAAATGACCCGTTCAATAGAATAAAGAATTACGAAGTCCTCACTTGCCACTCAAAACATTTCGTTCATAAAGGAAAATTAGATCACAAATCAAAATAGACTTTTCATCAAATGACAAATAAAGAGATGGCTTTACATGACTTCTCCTACTCAGTGAGCCTAACACATTCAAGACATTTTCAACAAAGACATAAGGACAATCAATGTCATGAGGAAGAAGACCTCTTCTTTCTAGACCAGACTTATCTATATGGGGAATTCTATAATTATTTGACCCTCCAATTTTTATAGTTTCCTTCATGCATTCTTGCAATGACAAGAAGACGTGATTAATCTATTTTGATGGATATGCATCAAACGCTCTCTGAACCTCCCCAATGAGGTCATCAACTGTCCTTACACATTCCTTTTCTTTCAACGCTTGGATTGCATTAAATCTAAGATCCAACACATTCATGTTTGGAGAATTAGCTGGTTGACAAAGTATTCTAATATCGAATCCGCTTTGTGAAGATGCAATCATAAAACCTTCATCGTCCGGACGAACATATGTCCTTGCATTATCTTGTTGAATAAAAATTGTTTTTCCTAACTCCTCGGTTGGCCACTTATCTTGAATAGCTGGAATGATCTTTTCAATTAGGAAGGCTCGTATTGTTTCTTTCGTAACATACGTCATTAGTTTTGTTACCAATGTCCCAACTTCTCGGTTTCGACTTCGTCTCACGGCTGGTACCTTAGTCACAAATGGAAACACGCCTATTTTTCTAGAAAATACCTCATTGCCTTTCTCATCAAATCTCGATTGTGCAATAGCAACGATGAACATTACTTTTACAATAAAGTTCTTGCTCTGGCATGAACGCACAGATTATCCTCATCCGGAAGCAAGTAATATGTTGTTGACTTCTTCGTCAAATAGAACCACTTTTCATCGATATGCACCATGTTATACATTATTGAAAATATTGGTGAGTGTGACAGACTACTTGGCTCCAACATGCATAAGCAAAATTTGAGTCTTGCTAACTTGTTTTCCTCCTTTTAAAAATGGTTTCATGGCATTCGAGTGGCGTCGAATAACTCCTTCCTTCCTACGCCTAATGTAGAAGGGCTAACTTTTGTAGCCTCAAGAAGTGAACGTAGTGTTGTTCTTTGTGGTAAAGGTATTTTCGCAATCTGATCGAGGTTAACCGTAACTCTCTTTCGGTCACTATTCTTAACTCTTCGATCGGACACATCAACGAACGAGCCACTTGGGTTATGTTTTGCACGGTACCAGATTCGTTGCACAGTTTTAAGTGGCACCGAGAAGAAAGCCAAAACCTCATTCGATGTACCACGTTTCAGTTTCCCGTTCTCACTCCTTTCAAGCAGGGCATTATAAATTGCCATCTCTCTTGATTTGACAACCTTCTATATTGTCTTTGTTGAACTTCAGCTTGAGAAGTGGTATCTACAGTTAAGTTAAAAGACAAAAAAAGATTCTAAAGTACACCATTTAACTAATCAATTAGCAAATTTTGTAATATGAAGCAAAACGTAAAGATCAAGCCCTCATAAACAATCGCATCAAGCGTACAAGAAGTGAAAATTTAATTGAAATAAGCTACTCCCAGTCATCAACTCAAATTCCTGTTTTTTTCTTTTCTAACAAAATTCACTTGTGGTACATGCTACGGAGTATTGAATTGCATAAAATGAGATGATTAATGTAATACATATACCTATACCAATTACTTCATTCTCTTCCTGGAGTTGGACAGAGACTTCTTCGATTTCACCTTCACCTTGATTAAACACCTCGACAATTCCGAAGGACGATCGAACCGAAAATAGGTTGTTTGCTTCACTGTTGTGATCGACTTGTGAGACTAATGTAGCAAATCGTTGGGCACTTCATTCAAATCAAATAATGTCCCATCATTTGGAAGACAATTTAAATCAAACTCACTGAATGAAGCCATGATGAACAAAGGTTGAATGCTTGTTGATAGCATGCATTTAGGTGTTAGTTTTAGGGCATATTTATGTTTAAATCTTAGGTAGTTGCATGCATTTTGCTTAGTTTTTGTAGTTTTTGCATTTCGGTGTCTACTCTTGCACTTTTGTGTTTTTAGGTCGTTTTGAGGAGCAAGGATTGGTTAAGTTGAAGGATTCAAGATTGGAGATATTCAAGTGTCTTTTCCAAGGATATTCAAGCCATTTCTGATGATCATTAAGACCCAAGAGGTTGTGGAAAAGAACGCTTAAAATCGGGCAATGCATTAGAGTTGTTGTTTCGACACCACTTTCTTGTAACGGTTATTTCGGGAGCTACAGTGGTCGGATGAAGCTGAATTTGGTATCATTGGAAATTAACTCGAAGAGATACAATTCATGTTTTTACTGCAAGTTCAAAATCCAACTATAAGAGGGTCAAAACAGCATCCTAAAGTACCATCAGAATGCTGTCAGAGACAGGCCGCGATCGCGGCTAGGTTTGGTGGCGATCGCGGCCTAGTTGGATCGGACGCGTTCATATTTATCCGCTTAGTTTAATATTTTATATTTTATATCTTTTTAATTTCGACTGGTTCGAGACCATATTAGGTTATTTTTCAGACTTTGTTTTGGTATTCTCTCTAAGACCTAATTTCAGACTTTTAGTTTTTCTCTCTTATGGAGAACTAAACTCCCTATATTCTATTCAAGTTGAAGCTTTTCAGACTCAAGTTGTTGTGGGATTCGTCTATTCAGGTTTTTTTCTACAGGTTATTTCAATTCTCTTGTGCTTAATTATTATTGATTGTGTTGATTTCTGCTCGATTGATCACCTTGTTGGAATTAATATTATCTATTGCTAGATCTAGGTTTTCTCGTAGCAAAGCCTGATCTTTGTAGAAAATCAATTGGTTTAGGACTCGTTGGACTAGAACAATTGAGAAGAGATTTGAATGAATGTTGATTGTTTGACTCGTTGGAATTCAATTGCATGTATCCTGTTTATCCTTGTTCTTAATGCTAATATCCTTATTATTTAGGGTAAATTTCATAAAACCACCCGTAAATTATATAGTTGTTCACAAAACCATCCTTAAAAACACTAATGGCACAAAACCACCAGTAAAATAGAAAAGTTATCCAAAAACCACCCATACCCAACTTCTGTTTCTGTCCCGTTAAATCAAGAAGTGATTTACCAAGTTGCCCTTTATTTCACAACCCTGATATAGTCGAAAAAAGTGCTTTGATTTTTTTGTGTTCTTCAATGACACCAAAACCATGGCGATGGTGGTCTTTAGATCTGGAATCATGGGGATGGGAGTGGTTTGATGTTGGTCGGCGATAATAAAAGCACTCTTGGCAACGATGGTTTCCCTAGATATGGAATCAACCACAAAGCTTCTCATTGGAGATGGTGGTCTTCCCAGATCTGGAATCAACAGCAAAGCTTCCCCTTGGCGAGAAATTGAGGCGTGAGAATGAAGATATTTGCTATTGAAAGGTGGTGTAGTGGTGGTCGTCTCCGACTCCTCAGGTCACCGACAAAGAAGTGCTTTTGGTGTTTGGATCTTCTTCCTAGGCATTAGGCAACAATGGTGAGGTACGGGAGAGAGAAGCTTAGGGTTTTTTCCATTGTGATTTATTAGTTATACATTTTCAGGTTTATGATGTAAGCTACTCCTATTAAGTAATAACCAAGTGATTTACTATTTATAATATTTGATTTTTGAGTTCAATCTTCAATTAGATCGGTGAGTTTAGTTTTAGGTCTTGTAATTCATGGGTTTATTGTGTTTTTAATTAAAGGGGAACTTTGATATTCTACCCAAAAAAAAGAGGGAACTTGATAATTTAGTGTGCGTAATAATCACCATCTTCATATCCATCCTTCTTCAAATCATCATCTTCATTCTCCTGCAAATGTTAAGAATTTAGAGTCTAATTGGGGGATTTCGAATGTTGGGTAAAATTGAGGGGTTTTGACTTTGATTGAGTTTGGGTAAAATTGGGGGCATGAGTTTTGGAGAATTTTGATTTGATTGAGTTTGGGTAAAATCGAGGGTATGAGTGCTGGAGAATTTTGATTTGATTGAGTTTAAGATTATTGGATAAATTTTGGAAATAGGTAAATTTAACAAGGGCGTTTTTGTAATTGACTTGTTATTTAACAAGAAATCTAACGTTTGAAAATTTTGGGTGGTGATATGCTAACAGAATTTTTTTTATGGGTGGTTTAATGAAATTTTAGTTTTTAAGGGTGGTTCTGTGTATAAACCTATAATTTGTGGGTGGTTTTGTGAAATTCACCCTATTATTTATGATCGTTTCATGAATTGTTTGGATGTTAAGTTGCATGTCTTGTTGCCATGTTATAATTCTGATCACGATAGGAATAACTGAAAGAAATAACTTGTTTGAATCTAGGATCAATAACTTGAGGAAGAAAAGTGGATACTTGAATAGGATTGCTTTCCTTAACTTGGTAAAAATCCAATCTTTGCCTTGATTGATTACTTGCTTTGTTTGTTTCAATTCTTAGTTTCTAGTTTAGTTCCAAAATCCCCCCTTTTGTTACCTTTCTGAGTTGATAATAATACTGCTTAGAATACAAGTGTCTCTTGGGTTCGACCCCGACTTACTGACTATACTAGTTTAGTAATTAGGGAATTATTTTTGATTTGGCATCAACGACTTTAAGCCATTCACTTGTACTCCATCAATCAATTCAAGTTCAAAGATTATATAGTGACTAGTTAGCGTGAAATATTTTTGTTAAAATTTCAAATTTGGCTCCTACTAAGATGGCTAAATTTTGTTAGTGAAATTCGAAATAATGTTTGGCTCCATTTTTTTTTGAAGACTTCTCAATTGGAAGTTAAGTTAGTCTAAATTTATGTAGTTGTAATAATTCAATGAGAGGAATATGAAGAGCCTGTCAATCCTACGACAAAAACAGAATATGAAGAGACTATCAATCCTTTTGGCAAAAACAAGTAACCAGAGAAATTAGCCACGTTAATAAAGTAAAGTCATTTAATGGGGGCATCTTTTGCGAAACGGAGGGAGTATTACCTTTTGGTTATCACTCTCTACCTCTATTTTCCTAACTTCGTGAACTACTGCTACTTGTAGTCCTCTAAGGATTGCAATTGATTCTGTTATTTCAATAGGATACTCCAATCTACTTTGTTCAACTCTGCCGATTATCACTCTCCCTCTTGCATCCCTTATCACAACTCCAAAACCTAGTAACATATCAACTTTTATACTAGAAATGGAATATGTATTCAGTTTATAGGTATTTGGGGGTGGAGGAATTCATAAGACACTCCTTCTCTTGCTTTGTTTGTTGGTTGGTTCTTTTGTACTCCAACATTCTTCCAGCAAGGTAGAGACTTCAACAATTACAATATCTTCATCTTTATGCAACCCCTCAAAGATCATGTTATTTTTTCTATTCCAAATTTCCCAAATCATTGCGTCATTATTGCAAATTCCTTGTTTGCTAACTTTTATATACCATTCTTAGCCTTTGCAGATGACATTATCATCTTTGCTAAAGCTAATTGCCATTCATGCAAAAACATGAAAGAAATCATTGATGACTACTGCCAGATATCCGGCCAGAAAGTCAATTTTCATAAATCTGCATTCCAAGTCACAAAAAATACTAACAACAACACGAAAGAACAAATAAAACAACTACTCCAGATAACAAACACAGTATCGCTAGACAAATATTTAGGATGTCCGATAATCAATGGGAAAGTAACGCAAAACACATTTAAACCCCTGATAATGAAAACCAAAGCTCAATTATCAAAATGGAAAGTGAACACTCTATCACAGGAGGGAAGAAAAACCCTAATCAAAGCGAACCTTTCTGCACAACCAAACTATATAATGCAATCCTTCATGTTACCTCAGACAACTCTAAAAGAACTGGACCAAATCAATAAAAATTTCTTTTGGAACAATGAAAACAATTACAAGCCTCTAATTAGCTGGAATTCCATCTGTCGGCCCCCTGCGCATGGGGGGGTTGGAATTGCTAAGGCGGAGGACATGAACCAAGCACTCCAGATGAAATTACTATGGAAAATCCTAGCAGAACCAACTAACCTCTGGGTCAAAATAGTCACAGAGAAATACCTCAAAACGGATAACATCCTAAATTATAAGAAAAAACGTAATACATCATGGCAATGGTCCAAGCTTATGGGTCTTAGAGATCTTTTTATGACTGGACTCATCTGACAAGTAGGGGACGGAAAAACCATTCGTTTCTGGAAATATAATTGGATCGGGTATGGCCCTATCCAACCAAAAACGGAAATTGAGACTCACATTAATTGGGAGGAACGAGTCGAATCGTACTTACGAGAGGACAACTCATGGAACATAGAAAAATTAAGCAAGGCTGTTAATCCTGATGACCTGGATAATATAGCCAAAATAATTAACCCAATTAACAAAATCCAAGATAGGCTTTACTGGAAACCAAGCAAAAATGGCTGGTATTCCACCCACTCCACTATGCAATGGATAAACCTCGCTAAAAATAAACCGAAAATCAACCTAGAATGGATTAACAAACTCAATGTCCCACCTAAAATGCACAATTTCCTTTGGAAGGTGGCAAGAAATGGCTTGCCAACCAAATCGAGACTTGTTGAAAACCACATCCCGGTACCACAAGGTTGTACTGCATGTAATAACCCGTGCGAAGACACAAACCATATTCTGATTTCATGCCCCTTGACAAAGGAAACCCTTAACACCATAAGACCCAAATTACGGAGGATGATCGACCTTATCTCCTTCGATGGAAAAAAACCACATGAGGTCTTGGAGGAAATCAGGACAAGAATAAATAAAGAGGAAATGGAAATCCTTACCAACACCTGGTGGTGTATTTGGTACTCCAGGAATAAGAGAGTGTTTGATAACAACACCGGAACAAACTTAGACGATGCAAGCAAACTTAGTGAATTTACCCAAAAACAGATCAAAGAATGGAAACTAGCTGGGGCACCAGACTCCTCTGACCCACAACCTAACAAGGGTCATTTAAGAACTGAAAGGAAGAATACTAAGTGGGTAAAACCCAAGAACGACTATATTAAACTTAACTTTGATGGTGTTGTGTGTGCAGATGGCGTGGCTACTTTTGGGTTCATACTTAGGGACTCCAATGGCTCTCCCATCTCGTTCGACGGAGGACTGATCGGTCGACAGTCTATTCTGATCTCCGAGACCATCGCCTTACGCCAGGGACTTCTCGAGGCCATTCGTCACAGCATTCCCCGGATCCAGATTGAAGGCGATAACTTGCAGCTAGTCAAGGCCGTTCTTGGCGACTGGCGCTGCCCGTGGGAGATTGAAGTGTTACGTGCGGACATCCACTGTTTGTTGGCTCAGTTTCAGTATTGGAGTATTACTCATGTCTACCGTGAGTGCAATTTTGTAGCTGACTTCATCGCTGGCTCCTTCCGACTTGTATCTTCCGTTCCACTTGCAGATGACTTGGGTTTTTGTACCCTCATCCGCCAGGATGCCCTAGGGAGGTCACTAATTTGTTAGTGACCTCTCTAATTCCTTTCCTAATCAAAAAAAAACTTTTATACCATGTAGTGTAGCCAATCAACTCCTTCTTTATTTATAATATTGATCTCTATTTGCATCCTACTCCACACTCTCCCATTGAACTTGCAATCTCTAAATACATGAATTTCTATTGTAGGTTCTTTTCTATAGTTTGGATAGTCTGGGGAGTGTCCTTCTATTCTTTGGCAAAGCCTAACAATTGGCGAAAGAGATTGGTTGCATAAAATCCATGCGTGCATCTTGATTCTAGGAGTCACTTCTATTGTCCATATTTTTACCCATATCTTCAAATCAGCAAGCTTGGGCTAGGATAGTTTTCTCAACTGTACCATCATTGATTAATCTATGAGCACTCTTGATAGAATATGATCCATATTTTTTCAAAAATCAAAAGATCTTGTCTTGTGGGTCATTTTAACTTAAGTATATCGTTTTTATTCTCTCTCTCAAAAGACAAGAAAATATCATCTATCATATTTGTCTTCCAACAATAGAGATTGTGGTCGATCAAGTCAGCAACCCGCAACTCAAGTAATTCTTCAGGTGTGTTTAAGGGTAAAATTTCAATAATTTATTATTAATGACTTCATGACATGACATGAATTACATATGCAATTCATTAGAGCATAATTATGTCAAACGTGCTTATACAAACTTTTATTAGGCCATAAGCCCAAAATTAAAAATGGAAAATGGATTGAATTTATCCCATTATTATAAGTAAAAAAAAAGAAAGACGAAAAAAGGTTTGTCGAATTCCTATGTTATTTGTTAATCACAATTATAGGAAAATTAGAAAATTAAATTTAAGAAGAAAAAATAAGTTTTTTCTTGAGGGAAAATAGCAATATTTATTTATTTATTTATAAATCAAGTTCTACCAAGACGGTTACACCCAATGAAGGACTAGGACATGCCACATACAGTGCCATTGTATTGCCCGCCCGATTAGACGGGCCACATTATATGTCATTGTATTACCCGCCCGACTAACATAAAAGATCTTAGAAAAGGCTAAACCTAGCAATAACATATAAATGTTGTAATAAACCGAGGCTAAATAAGATATATTAGGTGAAGGATTATTAATGCCTAAAACCATTGCTAAGGCATCCGTTTCGATCTCTAAATTGTTAATATGGAGTGAACAAGAAAGTCGCAATCCAAAAATAATAGAATGTGCTTTCGCCATTTCCACACTCTAAGGCCATTCGCAATGGTAGTACATAATGGTACATAAGTGGGTACATGATATTTTTTGATAAAGAAAAAGGGGAAATTTATATGTACCCATTCCATGGGTAGTTATATTGCTACCTTCTTGTACCCATAAAGTGGTTCTCTTTGTCATATCTCAAAAAATCATTGGCCCATTTTTAGTTTAGTATGTACCCTTATGTACTCATAAATGGTACACTAATAGAAAGGAGAAAACATTAAAGTACTTAGTAGTTTAAAAGTATGAAAAAATATTATTTTATTATTTATGTACTCTTATGTACCTAAAATGAGTACACCATTGCTCATGGCCTAAGAGAGAAATTTACGACCAATTGCAGCAGTTTTGACAAACTCATATGTGTCACGAAGAACAATAACAAGACTGATTTCTGTTGGGGAAATAGTTACAACATCATAATTAGCTTTAAGTGGCCTTGTTCAATTGTTCAAGAGGAGTCCACTGAGGATGTCAATGACGTCGTGTTGAAAACCTATATCTATCTTCTATATCTATCTTCTATATAACCTTATAAAATACAAACATCTTGACACGTTTATGACTCCATTCATTTATGACCCATCTAATTAAACACACACTTAATATGAACAATGTCATTTTTAATATGAGAAAATAAAAAAAATAAATCTAATTTATTTATCTTTAGAACATCTATATATCAAAAAACTTATAAATGCACCTTAGATTTCTTAGGAATAGTAATTCAACATGCATCCATAGGCAATTCTTTGCAATAGAGAAGCTGCTCGCCTCCTCAATTTTTTACTCTTTATTAAGTTGCCCTTTTTAACTCTTTTTTTTACTTCCCTTACCCTTATAGACTAACCCCTCTCTCCTTCTTTCTCCTATTTTTCCTCTCGTCTTCTTGCTTTTCCCTGCTCTTTCTTCTCTTTGCTCGCTCTTCCTTTCTCCTTAATTTGAATCTTCAATCTTTCTTGGTTTTCCTTCTTAGTCGAATTTGTCTTTTTTTTCCTCCTTAAGTTACAGGTTTGAATACTGCTCAAATTTAAAGCTTCTGTTGGTAGCGATAGATAGGTGTGCAAAACTCGACCTCGTGGTACATCATCGAGCCACAAATTTCTGGTCATATGTGCCTCAATTATGGTAGGTTCCTCTTCCTATTTCATCCAACAAGTTACTTTACTTCTGCAATCATGTTGACTTTGTTTTGTTCTTAAATTTTAGGTTAGGGTTCAATTGGTCGTTGATTTGAAAATTCTGGCTCATGGAACGATTTCGATTTTGTAGGATTGGTGATAGCTCATATCGCCATCAACTTGTGAAACTTCCAATCCATCTCCTCCAATTTTAGGTATGTGAAATTGACGATTCTAATGGGTTTTTTTAATTTTGTTATAAATTGGATTTTTCTTTTTTGTGAATTATCCATCTAAGCCTCATATGACTATCAATTTATGCCACCTCTCTCTATTTTAATCTTCGCTTTCCCTCTACTCCAAGCACTCAATTGAGTTCTCTAACATCATTCATAAATGAAGGCTAGCAACCATTTGATTTTAATAGTAACCAAAAGATGTTAGTAATGTACTTATGTGGATATGTATTTGGTTCGTCTTATTACAACTGAAAAAAGGTATTTTGGTCTGCTCAAGTGCTAATTGTTGAATCTTGGAGCATTTGGGATAAATCTAACGAGCAAATAAATCAAATTAGACTTGTAAAGTAATCTTGTATTATTTTTATCAGTTTAAATGAGTGCTACATAATGTTAGTTTTTTTAAAATCGTGTTGGAAAACAGATCTTTATAGCTAAAGAAAAATGACTCCATTCTTTAGTATATTTAGAGGGGAGCTATCAGTTATTGTACTTTAATTGCTTAATCAATCCTCTAATAAGGAGACCTTTTCCACTATCTTTTGGTAAAAAAGAATTATACATATGAATTTCCTTTCTATTTGGGTTGAAAAGGACCTTTATCATTTTATACCTTTGTGTATTACTGTTGATTGTTCTTATTCCATTTTCATATAGTAATTATTTTTAGCTTGAACATGGCTTTTGTTATCTTACATAAAAATTGATTGCCACTTTTTTTTTCAAAATCAATGACAACATGATGCTACTTTTCGTATGCTCGCAAGGCTGAAGGAGAGGGATGAAGCTAGATCATTGTTGGCTCAAGCAGAAAGACAAATACCTTTTCATTCAACATCGAGGAACGCAGTGCAGGCAAATGGAAAAAGAGGTATTTTTTCTTTTTCAGGTTTTTTCCTGTTACTAGAGTGGAGTTTTCTGATGGAACAGGAAGCTCATTGCATTCAATTCTGTTGAAGTGTCCTTTTTGTTGATTATTGAATACATCTTTTGAGGGTGAGCAATTGGGCCCTAATGGGAAGAAACTTGAGCCTGGAATTTCCTCTTAGATTATTGCTGAGCTATGAGTAGTTGGTTTTCAAGTCTAATTAGTTTTAATGAACTTTTATTTTCGTTTGATTTTGAGATTCCTACCTCCTTGGCACCTGTTTATGATGTGGAGTGCTACACCCAGCTAAGTCCACTCTAAAATCTTTTCTGGTGTGAGTTTATTCATCACAATCTTGAGGCTTTATCTGAATACTCTTTTATTGTTCTTTTGCATTTTATTGTTGAGTGAGATTCACTTTTTTGTGTTGAGAGTTGAAACAAGAAAGATAACAAAATTGTGGGTAAGTAGCAAGTGATTAAAATGTTGGGGTAGGATGGGCTGCTCAATGTGACCAAGCCTATCTTTTATCGGTTGATTTGGACAACAAATTTTGAGTTCATATTTCTATCATAGGTGTCGTGAACAAATAATCCATCTTCATATTTGAACTTTGAAAGAATGGGAAGAGGTAGATTCATAGCATATTCCATAAGGTATATTATATTCATGTATTTCAAATATAATGTCTATTGTTATTCTTGAATAACATTCTTCCTAGGATTTAAATGATATTGTAGACATTATTATAACAAAATAATCTTTTCATGACCTAACTATCAAATTGATTTATGTATTTTATTAATTCAAATGAAAATGCTAATTATTTTGTGTTTTGGATTTCAGGAAGCATGAGAGGAGGGAGATAGATTTATATGAGATTTTTTAGAAGGAAGAATGTAGACATTGGAACTCGTGAGACCCAAATTTGTGAGAGGAGGGAGATAGATTCATATTGTGAATTTGTGACACCCAAATTTATATAGATTACAATAACTTATTGAGATTTTTAAAGATTGAATTGTTACCGCGTGCATGTCGCACGCGGTCCTTACCTAGTAAAAAAAAGTTAATGTCACCAAATTAAAAAGTATAATTAAGCCACAGACTAATAGTTTTTGACATGTTTTGCGCACATTACAATATATAATTTTGTCTTTGGATTGATAATCATATTTTTTGTGTCCAATTATATATGATAATTGAACAAGAATATGCATAAGAATCAAATTCTAAACCAATTATTTATGAATTAAAATTAGGAGTCACGCTCTAGTGCACTGTTTTCATATAGTGAAATATGTCAGAAAATCAGGATCGTTAGATTATATTCACGGACGGACAAGATTAGAAGCATTTGGTTCATTAAAAAATAAAAAACGCGTCTGATTCATTTAACATGGCAAAAATTGTAAATATTGATAAATTTGTGTTTTTAGACACTAATATCCTCGAGCTCATACGTTGTCCTGTTCGTTCTCAACTTCTTTCAAAACTATCTCTTCTCTCTATCAGATCAGATCTCTGAGTAGCCATTTCTCTCCTTTTCGATGAGCAAATCGATGTCGGCGCTCTGATCTATCACGCTTTCATTTTCGAGGACCCCCATCGTTAAGGTATGATTCAATTTGATTATCTTGCCTTGAGCTCTTCCTTTCTCTTTTCAATTTTGAGATCTTCATATCTAGCCTTTAGGGGTTTTTTCATAATTCCCTTTTCCTTTTCATTACTTGTTCTAATTTCACTCCATACCCTACTTTTTTGTTAGTACTTTGAGTTTACATATCAAAATATCGCTCAATTATGAATCATAAGTTTATAGAGTTTATTCCTTTTATGGTCCTAAACTTATTACATATAGTTTCTATCAGTCCCTAACCTTTATAAATATTTTTTAGGTCCCTAAACTTTGAAAAATATTACTATTTGGTCCTTTTTCACTTTAGTTTTTAAATTTAATTACAACATAGCACCCAAATTTTATATTTACATTTATCATAATACCAATATTATCGTTTTTATAAAAAATACCACAATATACACATTTTAAAGGGGAGATTATTTTTGTAAAAAAATTTTTGTCAAATTTTTATAAAGTTTATAAAAGAATTGCAAAAAAGTGATGGATGAAAAATTCGCTTTATATAAAAAAATAGCAGGTAAATAGGGGAAGTTAGATTTTTTGAAAAGTTTTTTTTTCAAAATTTTATAAAATATTTTAATAACTATCAAATTTGATAAGAGGGCAATAAATATTTATAACTGACCTTTTATTTTTAAAAATATGTTTTTTATAAAAATTACTTTTTTTTAGAAAAAAGGGTAAATAGGGAGTGCTAATTTATTATTTTCCCTAAAATGTGTATATTGAGGTATTTTTTAAGAAGATAAACATTGGTGTTATAATTAAAGTTATTATAAAATTTGGGTGCTTGGTTTTAATTAAACCTAAAGTCTAAAATGAAAAAGGACCAAATAGTAACACTTTTCAAAGCTTAGGGATCTAAAAAAGCATTTACAAAGATTAGAGACTAATAGAAACACTATGTGATAGGTTATGGACCATAGAAGGAATTCACCCTACGTTTATAAGTTTCAGCAAATAAATAAATTTGATGAGGAAGGCTAAGGAGTTGCAGAAGGGTTCTACTAAAATCAAAGAGTCCATACTAGTATGTGGTTTGAAATGTGCATCTATTGAATTAGAGCTTAAGGAGGAAATCTGATGTGTTGGTCTTTGTATGACTGTTCCGATTGTTATCCTGAGAATGTATTATTATTACGTTGGTTCACATCTTTGTATGTGGTGGTGCGCGAAATAACCGCTAAATGGTTAAAAGTGGATTAGTAACATAAGAAGGGGAACAATGAAAATGTCGCGTGGTATACACGCAATGAACTTCATATCCATCCCTAATAACCAAGGATATACGAACTTGTGCCCACTATATATTGATTGTAAAGGGAACAATCATAGTGATATACACAATTATGTTGTGTATTTAGGAGGAGTTTTAGCGTACTTTTATGATGGTTTTAGGTGGTTTAGAAGACTATTTTCAGCTAGGAGAAGAAGACGTGAAGATGCATTAATTTGGAGTTTTAAAGCTGGATTCAAGATGAAGTGAAGATCGGCGTCCGGGTGCTGGCGGCGCCCGCCATCTCTAACAACGCGGGACTCCGAGTAACACCACGTGTTTTGATCTGATTGGTCCTATCTTTATCAGCTTTATTCCGAATTTATGTATTTTTAGATAGACTTTTTAGACCTAGTTCTATTATATTAGGGTTTGGAGAGTTGCATCTCTCATAGACTATTATCATATTTTTCTTTTAGAGTTTTTTTAGCCTTTCATGGAGAACTAAGCCCTTTTGCTTAATCAGACAGTTTGAAGCATCGTTTGACTTTCAATTTGTGAGATTTCTACTCTTTATCTATTGCATGGAATTATCTTACTCTCTTGATTGATTTGTTTATGTGATTGATTTCAACAATTTCTAGGGTTGTTGTTATTGAATCTCAATTGCTAGATCTAGAGAAATCACTGGTTGAGTTTCTCTATTTCATAGTAGCAAACTGCATTGCACTAGTAACTGGTTGTGCTAGTCTATTGTAGAAGAGAGTTTAATTGCATTCTAGTATAAAAGCTGGTTGTTTTATGCAAGAATTGTATCCCGATTATATTCCTATTCTTAATGCTGTTTTGAATTGAATCTTGATGGTTTTAGGGTTATTCAATTAGTTAGGATTGATAGTATCTGGTTGTGCTATTAATTATCTTTGAAAAGAAATTGGAATTCCATATGCATGCGATATTGAGTGAATCTATGATCAACTTGGCATACGAATGTGGATCTCTGGTTGACTAAGTGTTTTCCCTAATTTGATAAAAACTCTTAACTTTAATTGCTTTATTATTTTTGCATGCTTGTTATTTAATTTACTTTATAAACCCCCTTTTACTTTAATTGACATAAAATTCACATAGAAAGATAAATCTCCTCCCTGCGGGTTCGACCCTTACTTCCCTAAGACTACAATCTTTAGGTTTGTTAGAACTCTTTTGTATAGCCGTGATTTGGACGACCATTTCACGCCTATCACATAGAATACAATACATAGTATATATGTGTGTGCTATGTATCTCAAGATGGGACAATTGCCCAAAGTTCGGCCCAATGGTTTATTTGTGTGCCTTTTGGCCCAAAAGACAAATCAACATATATTTGACGTTATGAGTCAACAAAATCGGCTTGTGGTGCAACTTGCCATCACTTGATTTGGTCCACTCAAAACCTCCGTGCACTTATGAAAGCTTCAAGAGTTTACTTAGCATGGAGGACTTCCATTTACCATCCCACATCGGAGGCTTACACCTAAGCTAGTACCTCCTTGATACTATATATTCAAAGGGAATGTGTAACGGTAACGAGGTCGAAAAACCCCTCTAACTCGAGAACTATCTCGCTTGCCAAAGTTCGACGTGTTTAAACTTTGATTACGATCGCTCTATTTACGGTATAAAGTCCAAAAGCTTTATTTATAAAGAGTACAAAAATAGCACGCTGAAGGGTGGGGAGAAGAAAAAATCTACGTACGAAAACCGTTTGGTTGTACGAAATCCCAAAAGTTAGTATTTAATAAAATCTCGTTTATAGCGCGTATTATTTCAGGTTTCATCATTGGCGCCGTCTGTGGAAACTAGCTCTCCCTATTCGACCCACTCTCGGGAAACAATCAAGTGGATCACGTCCTCTCCCTAAGTTTTATGTTGGGCCACACCAGCGAGGTTGGATACTGGCAAACAAACGATATTGGCCACGCAAGCGAGGTTGGGCTAGCGAGGTTGGATATTGGCAATGGGAGCGGTCTTTAAGGCCGAGACAAACACACGTGGTTATCCATGGCTAACTAGCGGGGTCATCTTGCATGGAGCTTCGGCTGAACATCAAAAAGTTGACGTGCGGGGTCCTCGTGAAGGCCAGTTTGCAACGTCTTGGCTGGCGGGTTCTCCGTTCAAAAATCAATGAGCGGTTTAGTATTCCAAGGCAAGTATACGGGATCCCTTGAGGGCAACCCGCACTTCTCCACCTCGCTTTGGCACCGGCGGTCGAATCAACCTAGTGCGTGGCCTCTTGTCCACCCGAGGTGCAAGATCCTCTTGCTCGGCCAAGGTAATCGAGCTTCACGGTGATCTTCTTCGAGGCTGCATTGTGGTCTTGTTATGTTTCCTTCGAGGTACATGGTTTATTCCAACATTGTCCTTATATTTAGAGGGGCCACATTATTTGGTCTTCGGGCGTTTGGATCATTGGTGGGACGTGATCAACGTCGTGACTTTCAAGGCGTCACGGACTCCATGTAATAAGTGTGCGTGGTTTCCGCAAAGCTCGGTAGTCAGGTCGGGGTTTGCTTGTAGGTCCAACTTCCTTTTTTAGGCCCACTTAGCTTCAGCTTACTAAGTTTACACTACTGCGTTGTTCGGGTTTGACCCAGAATGTTTGGAAAGTAATTAGCAGGCTTTAAACTTCATATGGGGCCCATAGGCTGTTTGAGCGTGTCCAAAAATCAAGGCTAGCTGGAGCGTGGTCCTCGTTGCAAGGGCGAACAAGCGAGTTCTTCATAAGATAGCGAGTTCCATCTTTGGGGCTGATGGCAGGATCTCTCTGATTCTCTCCCTAGCTCCGTTCTTGCGTGGCGTTCCAGCCATGGCAAGCAAACATGCTCCATTTTTGGGGCAAGCGTGCGAGGTGTTGCATGGCCAACGAGCGAGACCCCCTTCCATGGCAAATAAGCGGGGTAATGTGATCTTCATGCTTGAAGATTGCGGTCTTCGTGCATAGCCAAATCTCCGCGGTCATCTTCGATTGGGATAGTCACCGTGTTCTTTTGCCAAGTTTCGAGGTCGGGGTTGGCGATGACATAGTATATACGTGTGTGCTATGTATCTCAAGATGGGCCAATTGCCCAATGTTTGGCCCAATGGTTTATTTTTGTGCCTTTTGGCCAAAAAGACAAATCAACATATATTTGACGTTATGAGTCAACAAAATCATCTTGTGGTGCAACTTGCCATCACTTGATTTGGTCGAGTCAAAACCTCTATGCACTTATGAAAGCTTCAAGAGTTTACTTAGCATGGAGGACTTCCATTTACCATCCCACATCGGAGGCTTACACCTAAGCTAGCACCTCCCTGATACTATATATTCAAAGGGAATGTGTAACAGTAAAGAGGTCGAAAAACCCTTCTGACTCAAGAACTATCTCGCTTGTCAAAGTTCGACGTGTTTAAACTTCGAGCGAGATCACGCTATTTATGGTATAAAGTCCAAAAGCTTTATTTGTAAAGCGTACAAAAATAACACGTTGAAGGGTGGGGAGGAGGAAAAATCTACGTACAAAAACCGTTTGGTTGTACGAAATCCCGAGAGTTAGTATTTAATAAAATCTCGTTTATAGCGCGTATTATTTCGGGTTTCATCAGTATGATGAGGTTCATCATAGGAACTATTATGGTTCATTGGTTCATACCTTCTTTGTATGATTTTCTAGGGTTTGATTTTCAATAATGGAAGTGTTTATGGTTTTTTTTGGTGATTTTTTGATGGTTTTGGTGTGGTGAATTATTATTGCTCACTTTGTGTTTATTTTTCTAGAAAAATGGTTGCTTATTGATGTATTGTCATGCTTTGAGCTTGTGGTTCGTAAGTTATCAGAAAAATGGTTAATTTAAAAGTATATATTGATTCTTTGATGACATGATTTTGGTGTAGAAGTCGTGATTGATGATATGTTGCCATTGTTTAAGTTGTCTGCTATGTCTTCCTAGGAGAAATCTCAATTTAAGTTGGTATAGATCTTGTTATATCAGCGATAAACGAGAAATGTGCATTTGACACATGAGAAGTTATATGTTTGGTAGCATATTAGCTCAAATGATTGAACAATGTGTATGTGCACATAGATGTGGGTTCAAGTCACACATATGGTAATTTTTGATACGGGTAATTTTTGATACGGTCATGTCGTTTTGTTCATATCGGTTGTTCTTTTGGTTTCTGACTTTTTAAGGTAAGGTTCATAATATTTCTTCTTATGGTTCATAAGTTTTGTTCCATGCTTTTTTATGTATAATAATTGTTCTTTTGGTTCATGTTTGAATAACCTTAGGTTCATCAAAGTTCATCTTATGGTTCATGTCTTTTAGTTAATGCTAGTTATTATTTTCTTTCGTGATTTTTGGTTCATAGTACTTGTTCTTTCGCTTCATGTTTTTGTAAGCTAGGTTCTTCATAATTCTTATGGTTCATGACTTTTAATTCTTAATAATTTATCTTATAGTTCATGTATTTTAAGTCATACTAGTTATTTTGGTTCATGACTTTTGCTCTTTTAATTCATGTTTTTATAAGCATAAGTTTATAATACTTCATCTTACGATTTTTAGTTAATAAAAGTTGTACTAATGATTCGTTGCTTTATATGGTCAGGTTCATACAATTGTCAATAAGGTTAATGAAATTTAATTCACAATAACATGTGTTAAGATTTATAAATGGTATTATGTTGGTTCATGTTATACTGTTAAGTTCATAAACATTAACAATAAGGTTCATGAAAATTATCCTTAAAACCATAATATTGTATCACGTGAAGTTGGACCTAAAGTTGAGACTAAATTTCAAGCACATAAAAAAAGAAGGCTGAAATAAAAATGAACCAAGATCTCAAACCCATCCACTATTTACACAATTTCAAGCATACATACTCAAAAGCTTTACTCAATGATTTTGGCATGCTAGGTTCATAAGTTCATAACAGTTGTCAATAAAGTTCATGAAATTTAATTCATAATACTTATTATTTTTGTCACATAATATAGTACATACATCATATTTTGTGGGTTCATGTCTTTATACGATTAGGTTCATAACAATTATCAACAAGGTTCATGGAATTTAATTCACAATACTTCGTACGTGTGTCATGTATTCTTGTTCATAAATGTATGAGTTTAAAATTTGGTATGCTAGGTTCATAATTTATGACACAATTGGTAAGAAAATTCTCTAAGCTCTAAGTTTATCATTTAGGCATTTTGTCGAACACATGGTGGGCGGTTAGAAGAGCATTAACCATTAGCCTTTGTTTTCAATTAAAAACTTGAAATTGTAACGCAAAACATACATAATCTTCATAGGTTTGATCAAAAGCAACACAAATCAGTTGAAAACACACAAAAACATGTAAATCGAAGTAGTAAGCTCTCAAATTTGAAAAACCCCAAATGTAAACTAGAAACCATACAAAACAGATTTAAACCAGAATCTATGAAGAGAGAACATGAATTTGGGTCGAGATCAATAAAAAAAGCAAACCAAATTGAAAGAAGCAATGGGCAATAGATTTGGAGAAGAGTTGATCAAAAAGCGTTGCTTTACTCCAGTCTCCGCGTTGAATAGGAAGAGGATGAACCTCTAAAAGTTGTGTCCTAATTTAAGGGATAAAAAATCGTGAGCGTAGATGTATCTTGATCGAACGGTTCACACGTGCCCGCATAAAACACTATAGCATTGAAATGTATCTGATCCCAATTCTTAAAATTAGATCATTTTTATCCCCAATTGTTTACAAATTATTAGTGATATTGTTAGCCATATATCCTTGTACAAAATATTATGCATTTTTTTCTCTCCTTGTATATTCTTTATATCTTTTTGTAATCTTCTTATGTAATCTTCTCTATATAATACGATAAACTCAGTCTGATAACATCAATTGAGTTCTCATCTTTTATGGTATCAGAGCAAACATCCAAAAAAATTTCAAAACCCTAATTCTAACCGCCCACTGCTGCCCCTTTATTCATCCATGGCCCCACCATATGATGACGAAGTTGTGGTCACCCCAACCGTGACTGCCTTAGGCACCACCGACGACACCGCCTCCTCCTCCAAGGTTGGCGCCTCTCTTCTCATCGTCGTTCTTGGCGGATCTACATCAAGGACTCTTCACTTTCCGACGTTCTCTTTCAAGTTGGATCGGACCAACTACTCTATTTGGTGTTCCAATGTTTTGGATGCCCTTGATGCATAAAAGTTGAAGCCGTTTGTCACTATTGATCTCGCACCACCGGCTATTATCTCAACGCCAGCGGCTGTTGCGACTCAGCCCCCTGTTGTCACTCCAAATCCCGACTATCTTACATGAAGTGTCGCTATAAATTTATTCTTCTATGGCTTCGTACAACCATCACTCAACCACTTCTCGAATATCTTACAAAGGCCGAGACATCTCACCATGCATGGGTCACTATTGAGTGCATGTTCCAAGATCAGTCGAGGGCCCGATCCATGCATCTGAAGCATCAACTCAATACTCTACCGAAAGGTAATCTTCCTATGATCGAGTACTTTGAGAAAAAGCGCAGTTTTGTTGATGCACTTGTTGATTTCACTCACCCTGTCTCCAACGAGGATTTTATCTCTACGATGTTACATGGATTGGATTCTTCTTACAGGCCGCTCAAAGCCGCCCTCAATATCAAGCTTGACAATGTAGTTCCAGATGACCTTCTCGACTATCTATTGCTCGAGGAAGAACGACTTGTTGAGGAAGCATTTTCCAAGCCGGCCGCGAACTTCGGACATCAACGCGGCTCCTCGAACCAGCGTCGCGGCTCTGGCGAACGCTCTTAGCGCAGGAGGTCCAACTCTCGGTCCCAACAATATCGCGGCTCCTTTGATCGCCAGTTGCGTCCTTCTGAGTGCTCCTACAACCACAACGATGCCTCTACAAATCGCTCTCAGCCTCGCTATCTTTGCCAGCTTTGTGACCGTCCTGGGCATCTTACTCGTGATAGTTACAGCCGACTCAATCTTCAGGCTATTCCATCTCGACATCCTCCAGAGTGCCTAAATTAGGTGCTTATATGGCTTCTTAGTCATCCATCCAAGACCACGCTTGGTACTTTGACACGAGCTCCATAAATCATGTTACCGGTGACTTTAATAAGATGTCTATTGATTCTGAATAACATGGTAGTGACTAGAGGTGTCCATAAAAAACCGAAAAACCAATTAATTTTTCGGTTAACCAAACCGACTTTTTTAAAATTTTCGGTTTGGTTAACCAAACCGAAAATAATTTCGGTTTATCGGTTTGGTTTTGGTTCACGACTTTACATATAACGGTTAACCGAAAAATTCGAGAATATATTAAATATTTTTTCAAATATTGTTATTTTTGCTTTATTTAGTAGTTAAACTCTATGATCTTGAAGGTGTTGATGTAATTTGTGTCTTTCCTTCTTCAATTTTAATAATTTAAATATAATGCGATAAAAAATAATACACACAATGTTTGATTCACACAATATAGTATATACTCTAGATATTTGTTTAGAACAACCAAAATAATATGGTATAAGTACATATTTATAATAAATGTCTTGCTTGATCACTTTTTTATTCAAAATTTATTATTTTAGTTTTAAATATTTAAGATAAAATTACAAAATCGGTTAACCGAGAAAACCGAACCGAAAAATTGGTTAACCGAACTACGGTTAACCGGGATTAACGGTTCGCTTACGGTTCATGGTTTTAACTAACCGAAATCATGGTTAACCGATATTCGGTTAACCGAAATTTCGGTTAACCGGGTTCGGACACCCCTAGTAGTGACCAACTAGACCTTGGAAATGGTAAAAACTCTTCCTATTTCACATTTTGGCCATTCATCTTTACCTTCATATACCAATCCCATTGATTTAACAAAAATATTGCTTGTTCCTGACATGACCAAAAGCTTAATTAGCATTTCTAAGGTTACAGAAAACAACAATATCTTTGTTGAATTTTATCCTGACTATTGTTTGTTGAAGGATTTGCAAGGTCCGGTTCTTCTCAAAGGAATCTTTAGTGATGGCCTATACATGTTGCGCCCGTCATCTACTATGGCTTCTAAATCGGCTCTCCTTGGCGAGCATACTTCTCTAAGTCATTGGCACAATCATCTTGGTCATCCGAGTTAGTCTATCCTTAATTATACTTTGCGTCATTTTAACTTGCTTGTCTCTTCAAATAAAGCTCTTCAACCATGTTCATCTTGTTCTTAGGAAAGAGTCATAGATTACCAATTATTTCGTCTCATATTCTAAAAACTCGACCATTTGAACTTGTTTATTCTGATGTATGGGGTCCTTCCCCGATTTTATCTATTAATGGCAGTCGTTATTTTGTCTTATTTGTGGATGATTGTACATGCCTTACTTGGGTTTATTTCATGACACAAAAATCCCAAGTATTTAAGCTTTTCAAATTGTTCCAATCCATGGTTCACACACAATTCAATTCCAAAATAAAAGACCTCGAAACTGATTGGGGTGAATTTAGAAGTCTGTCTTCTTTACTTCGATCCCAGGGCATCATTCATTGAATCTCATGTCCCCATAATTTTTTACAAAATGGCATGGTTGAGCGTAGGAATCGTACTATACAAGAAAAAGGGCTAACTCTCGTTGCTCAATCTCGCCTTCCTTATGAGTTTGGGGAACATGCTTTCCACACAGTGGTTTACCTCCACAATCGACTGCCAACCCCCATTCTAAAAAACAAGTCTCCTTTCCAATGTCTCTACAATCGAGTTTCAGAATTTTCGTCTCTTCGCCTTTGGGTGTCTCTGTTTTCCTTTTTTAGGCCCTTATAGATCTAACAAATAAGAGATCAATACTCTTTCATGTATCTTCCTTGGCTATAGTTCCTCTCACAAAGGTTACCTATGATATCACTCTGAGTCCTAACGTCTCTATGTTAGTCTTCATGTTGTCATTCACGAGTTTGAATTTTCGTCTATCATCGGGCCATCCCTACCGATGTTGTCCGAGCCCCATCCACCATCTCTATCTATTGACCTCTTGTCTTCTGCCGTGCCGTACTCACTGTCTAGTCCGCTGGTTGACTCAGAAGTGTCGCAAGCTGACCGGTCCCCTGCCATTGCACCGGCCAGATCTGATCATTCCAATGAGACGGTGCCCGAGTCCCCAACACATCCCTCACTCTAAAACTCGACCTTCTTGTTGTCCCACCACCCTCGGTCCAAAACTCGGCTACAACCCAAACCGAGCCTCTCGTTGTCCCTACTACCAACATCGACCTAAACTCTCCCACTATTGACCACTCTTCTCAGCCTATGCTTTCACATCTTCGCCCTACTTACAATAAGTCTCATCCCATGACCACCCGAGCCAAAACAGATAACCTCAAACCGAAATCCTTTCACTCCACAAAACACCCTATTGTTATGGACCCTAATCCGGACAATGTACCAAAAACCTTTAACCAAGCCAACAAATCTCCTTAGTGGGTTACTGCCATGGCATCGGAATTTAATGCATTTGTCTAAAAATGGTACAAGGTCTTTGGTTCCCCGTCCTCAATTTACTAATATTGTTGGTTGTAAGTGGGTGTACAGGGTCAAATAGAGAGCAAATGGTACTATTGATTGCTACAAAGCTCGTCTTGTAGCCAAAGGGTATCATCGGGAAGAAGGATTTGGTTGTTTTGACACATTCAGTCCTTTTGTTCGGCCTACTACTATTCGGCTTGTGTTGACCATTGCCCTTACCTTTCGTTGGCCTATCAGACATCTTGATATTAATAATGCCTTCTGTTGAGGGGTAAAATTTCACAACTTTAAAAAAATTCGTGACTAATCCTAAATATTATAAAAATTAATTACGAAATATAAATGCGATTAATTTTCATTAAACAAGACCAAAAATTAAGAAATGGGAAATTGGGTCTTATAAATTCTCAATTATTTTAAGCCCAATATATAAAGTAAAGCCCAATTCTTGATCCAAAGCCAAATGATCCAATATGTGATCGGATGTGTGTGGAGTTTAAACAAAATGGAGGTAGGAAAAAAAAGGGAAAAGAAATTAAATTGGGTTTCACGTGGGAAAATTGTGAAGTTAACTTCCCGTGTTTCCCCACTTTAATTCCCAAACAAAAAATGGTAAAAAAGAATTAAGAGATTGTGTGGGTGGGATATGCATAACCGCAAGTCTCCACTACCAATCTTACCTGAAGAAATTGTAGACCAAATTCTAACAACCCCGATCCCGAATAACGCGATACAAGATCGACTTTATTGGACTCCGAGTAAAAATGGGTGGTTTTCTACCGCCTCAGCGATTAAACTAATAACTAACTCAGGGGAACAAACTCCAAGCCTGAACAATTGGATATGGAAAATGGATATATACCCAAAAGTTAAAAACTTCTTATAGAAAATAGACAATAATGGTCTTCCCACTAAAGAGAGATTACGTCAAAAGAATGTGGTAACTCCCGGAGGATGTATACTTTGCGACTGTACTACTGAAGATACTACTCACATACTTACCCAGTGCCCGTACATGACATATATTGCTAATAAGGTAAACCCCAATATTGCTCAAGTGATTAGAGGAATTGATCCATATAACAAAACTCCTAGAGTCCTCATCAATGAGTTTAAACAAATTCTAGGGAGAAAAGAGTTCACAGAGCTAGCAGTAATCTGGTGGTGTGTATGGCACCAACGAAACAAATTAACGTTCCAACAAGATCAATGCGACGAAATCCCTGATTTAACAAGATATATTCGAACCCAATTAACAAACTGGGAAAAAGCTAAATTGCGGTCGGAAGATGAGGAAAATATAAGAGTAAACAAAACTAGGAAAACAAATAAACGAAATATAGCAAATAGGATATGGAAAAAGCCGACACAAGGTTATGTAAAAATCAACTGTGATGCATCAAGACTAACAAATAACCAAGCAACGGGAGGATTGGTAATCGGAAACCATCTTGGCCAAGTAATTGATATAAGAACGTATAGCTTTGGTAAAATATCGGTAATAAAAGCTGAAGCGTTGGTCCTTCGAGAAGCAATCCGGGAAATAAAGAACAGGAACCTAGGAAAGGTTGAAATTGAAGGGGACAACCTGCAAGTCATAAATGCGATCAAAGGTTTGTCTAAGTGTCCATGGGAGATTGAAATTACAATCTCCGACATCCTTGTCTCCATTTATGGAGCCCAAGATATTTCTATTAACCATATTCCTAGGGAGTGTAATGCTGTGGCCGATAAAATTGCTAAATTGGGCCATAGTCTCCCCACTGAGTTTATTAAGATTCATCTAGAACTTCTGGTTCTCATCCATAAGGATGCTCTAGGACGCCACCCGTAGGGTGTGCCTCCTATTTTTTACCTAATAAAAAAAAAAAATTATTTTAATAAAGTTTTATCTTTTTTAAAATCAATTAATGGTGACAACTACCAGCAAACTTCTCTTATAAATTGAAGATTGGAAAATTGGAACGGTGGTTTTTCAACCGGCAAAAGCTTTTTCCTGTTCGAACATCTCCTCCATCTCAAATACATTTCTGTAAACCAAAGAAAAAGGCCGTACAAATCCAAGAGTAGAAAAGAGAAAAAAAGAGGTAGTATGTTTATCCTCATCCTTTCCCCCTATAAATTCTTCTTTCTCCCTTCAAAAAATTAATCTTCCATTCACAAATCAAACGGAAAAGGAGAAGGAGAAGGGTAGTTACCTTTTCATTTCTTTCCTTTTTCATCCCCACAAATCTTCCAAAAGAAATTCCAAGTCATTTGGATCAAGAGTCCTTCAACAAATCATCCTTGTGCGTAGTCACATACTTGTGTACGATTTGCCAAACCCACACGTGCGTAGTTACGTACTTGTGTGCAACTCCTTGTGAAAAGGGTGTGTTTGGACATTGGAACTACTTAGTTCCTAAATTCGGATCTTGAGTAGTCACTCAGGATCTCAAAAAATTCCCACTTGTGCGTAGTTACGTGCTTGTGTACAACACCTTGTGAAAGGGGTGTGTTTGGAACTAGTTAGTTCGTAAATCTGGAAATTAATTAATATCCCTCTTGACTAGTCACTCAGATTTCAACAAACAAAAAAAAAGAATTTCTACATGTGCGTAGTTACGTGCTGTAGGATTCAACAAATTGTAGTCTTAATTAAGACTCAAGAATTAATCTCACAAGCATAAAGTCTTCAAAAATAAGGGGAGCCTCTTCTCAAATTTACCCGATCGAAGTTGTAAAAAGCCTTTAGTTTGGAGTACAACGCCTTGTAAAAGGGGTGTGTTTGAAACTAGTTAGTTCGTAAATCTGAAAATTAATTAATATCCCTCTTAACTAGTCACTCAGATTTCAACAAAAAAAAAAGAGCCTTTGGTTTGGAGTAGTTAAATAAAATGGTTTCAATCGGACATGAAAATTTTAATTAATCTACTGGTGCAATGGTGTTAATCTACTGGTGTAGTGGTGCACGGTGGTTTTAGTTGACGTCTTTTGCGGATCGAACTATACCCAAAATAAATAAGAGCCATTAATTAGAACTATATAATCCAAAAGGCTATTTCAATTTTCTTTTTACATAAAAAAAAAAGAAAAAAATATGGGAGGAGGAGGTCCGATTAATCAAATTGTGTTTGATGTCAATCAAGTTAATTAGTTGGTGGGAAGTTGTGTGTTAAATGGGCCGGCCCACACATAAGAAGCTTTAAAAATCAAATACATGCGTTGGCTATATTTAGCTTTGTTAAAGCTCATTAATTTGGAAAATTACCATAATTAGCTAGCTAAATAAATGCACTAAACACAAAATATTGCATGCTAGCTAAATAGATACGTATGTATGCATGCTACTGCGTGGTATAACTACCAGCTCAACCCACCAAACAAAGTATTCACAAAAATGACCCACTAAAAATGTTTTCTAAATTAAATTATGACTAATATAAAATCAGACTATTTAACGCACAAAGCCTAGTCTAAAAACATTATTGGTCATATTTAAATTTGGGTCAACAAATCAAATTTACTACAAATGTTTTCTACCAGAACTACGTAAAGACTTGACGCCTATAAAAGGCTACGTAGGTAACTCGATATCAAATTTAACATATATCGAGCCCAGTCACCAAATTTCAAATTAAATCGTTAAAGCGATCAAGACTACCCAAATGGTCAAGATCAAAGCAAATTATGCATGACCCATGTCCTCAAAATTAATTTGTGACTAATATAAAGTTATGGTCATTTAAAGCACAAAGCTTGGTCTAAAAAAGATCTCAGTAGTCATAATTAATTTGGGTTATAAAATTAAAACTCCATTTTTAAGAACTACGTACGATTTGATCCTTTTTAAAAGGGTACGTAGGAAACTCGATATAAGACAATTTGTCCATCGAGTTCAATCACAATCCCAAATCAAACTAAATTTTCCAAACCCAAAAATGCACTAAACAAATTGTGCACGCCAAATGCGAAGGACTAGATCACCCTTCCTAGAAGGTGGGTTTAGTATCATTCGCGTCATGCAAATGATAGTTGGAGCGGTTTGGGCAACCCTTCCTAGAAGGTGGGTCTATTCTCGTTCCTCTGATGCATGAAAAATCACAAACACAAAAAACAAAAACACTCTGAACTACGTAAGGCTTGATTCTCTTTAAAGAGATACGTAGGCAACCCGTCAAAACTCGGGTGCAGCCCAAATCATAAAACAAACCAAATTATTTGTATTTGTATGACTTTTAATCAAAAGGGTAAAAAGAAAGGGTCGAACTCAATTTCAAAAATCAAATAAAATATGTTTTGCGAATATTTTCACATTTTTCCTCAACACCTTCCTGAATGGTGACCTCAATGAGCCAGCTTTTCTGGAGCAACTAGCAGGGTTTGTTGGTCAATACAGGCCCTCACATGTGTGCCTCCTTCAAAAGGCACTGTATGGCTTGAAATAGGCTCCTCGGGCTTGGTTCAATAAGCTCAAGTCTTTTTTACTTGCTTTTGGATTTTGTGCCAGTCAATCAGATTGTTCTCTATTTGTCTTTCTCAAGTCGACATGTGTGATCTATGTTCTTGTCTATGTTGATGACCTGTAACAACGCCTGCTCTCATATCACTTTATTTATTTCTAAGCTTAATCAGGCTTTCTCTTTGAAAGATCTTGGCAATTTCATTACTTTCTGGGCATTGAAGTGACTCGTTCCTCTGACAAGTTGCTTTTATGTCAACAGAAGTACATTCGAGATCTTCTTGACAGGTCTAAGATGATAGATGCTAGACTTATTTCTAGCCCAACTGAGCCACATTCTCGACTATCAAAGGACGATGACCATTTTCCAAATCAAACACTTTACAAGAGTGTGGTCGGTGCTCTACAATATGTTATTATTACACGTCTGGAGATCTCTTATGATGTTATTCGTGTCTGTCATTTTATGCATGGTCCAATGCAGTCCCACTGGGGCGCTGTAAAGCGCATTCTGCGGTACCTAAAGGGTACTCTGACTCATTAGTTCTATATTTAGCTAGCACCTCGGTTATCATGCACTTCTGGGCCCTGAGACTCTTGAGGAATCTTTTCCATTTTTCGGTTATGTATGGAAAGATAGAAATAAAATGACCACAATTTTGGGCATTCACTTAATCTTGTTAGGTCTAGGCGCTTTTCTTCTAGTATTCAAGGCTCTTTTTTTGGGGGGCATATATGATACCTGGGCTCCGGGGGGGGGGGGGGGGAGATGTAAGAAAAATTACCAACTTGACCCTTAGCCCAAGTATTATATTTGGTTATTTACTAAAATCGCCTTTTGGGGGAGAAGGGTGGATTGTTAGCGTGGACGATTTGGAAGATATAATCGGAGGACATGTATGGTTAGGTTCCATTTGTATACTTGGCGGAATCTGGCATATATTAACCAAACCTTTTGCGTGGGCTCGCCGTGCACTTGTATGGTCTGGAGAGGCTTATTTGTCTTATAGTTTAGGTGCTTTATCTGTCTTCGGTTTCATTGCTTGTTGCTTTGTCTGGTTCAATAATACCGCCTATCCTAGTGAGTTTTACGGTCCCACTGGACCAGAAGTTTCTCAAGCTCAAGCATTTACTTTTCTAGTTCGAGACCAACGTCTTGGGGCTAACGTGGGATCCGCTCAAGGGCCTACTGGTTTAGGTAAGTATCTAATGCGTTCCCCGACTGGAGAAGTAATTTTTGGAGGAGAAACTATGCGTTTTTGGGATTTGCGTGCTCCTTGGTTAGAACCTCTAAGGGGTCCAAACGGTTTGGACTTGAGTCGGCTGAAAAAAGACATCCAGCCGTGGCAAGAACGTCGTTCCGCGGAATATATGACTCACGCTCCTTTAGGGTCCTTAAATTCTGTGGGTGGCGTAGCTACCGAGATCAACGCAGCCAATTATGTCTCTCCTCGAAGTTGGTTAGCGACTTCTCATTTTGTTCTAGGCTTCTTCCTATTCGTAGGTCATTTGTGGCACGCGGGGAGGGCTCGTGCGGCTGCAGTAGGATTTGAAAAGGGAATTGATCGTGATTTTGAACCTGTTCCTTCGATGACCCCTCTTAATTGAGACAAGAGATCCACTGCTTAAAGTGAAAGTAGAAACTTTTTTTGATTCCAGCATACATATTGGGATGGATTGGGTCATACTTAAAGATTAGTCCCCTTTTTGTTTATTGAATCGCATTTTTTTTAACTCCTATTCATATATCATCATCATAATAATATATATCATATAAAATATATCATATAAAAATTTACTAGATAACATAACTCAAAAAAATTGTCGTTCTTTTCTGGCTCGGCTGCGGTGAGCTAGCTGAGCCATTCCCTTGATTTTCATCTTGGACAGGCAAAACAAAAAAGTAAAAAATCTCTTCGACGAGTAAAAGGAGAGAGAGGGATTCGACCCTCAATAGTTTTTAGAACTATACCGGTTTTCAAGACCGGGGCTATAAACCACTCAGCCATCTCTCCAACAGACAATTTCTATTTTATTTGGATTCCCCCGAATAGAACATGGTCATACGGGTTGATACCATTACGATCTATAGAGAAATATCAGGTGTGAAATCGATAGGCCCGTCTTTTTATCTGTAAATATCTTCATATATAGAGGTATGATCTAGCTTGCCCATTTAGTGACATAACAAAATTCCTTGCAATTCGAATAAAGTGGTAAAAGGTGATAATAAGTCATAGTATATAGAAAAATTTCATAGTAAAAAAAATCCCTATATGATGCATTTTTTTACTGATAGAGGGATCAAATGGTATAGTTCATTTGTTGGTAGTTTGGAGGATTATAAGTATGACTATAGCTTGACAACTTTTTCAAATGCGGGTTGGGCCTCTAACCTTGATGATTGTCATTCTCAATTTGGTTTTTCCATTTATTTTGGCAACACTCTTATTAGTTGGACCTCACATAAGTAGAAGGTTGTTGCTCGCTCCAGTACAAAAGTAGAATATCGGGCTATAGCTGCTACTGCTGTCGAGATTAGTTGGATTCAATCACACCTTTTTTTATCTTCGGCAACGGCTTCTCTCTCGGCATGTGTTACTTTGTGATAGTATTAGTGCCACTTTCATGATCCGTAATCCTGTTCTTAATAATCGGTCCAAGCATATTCTTGTTGATTTTCACTTTGTTCATGATATGGTTGAGTCTAATGAGCTATCTGGTCATCATATTAGTGCCACTAATCAGGTTGCATATATTTTTACAAAGGCCATTGGCTATCGTCATTATGCAAGTCTATGACCCAAGCTTCATGTCGGACCTCCTCCATGAGCTTGCAGGGGGTATTAGCGATTATGTTAGCCATATATCCTTGTATAGAATATTCTACATATATTTTCTCTCCTTGTATATTATGTTCATATTATGTATGCCTTTTTGTAATCTTCTTATGTAATCTTCTCTATATAATATGATAACCTCAATCTGATAAGATCATCTGAGTTCTCATCTTTTACAAATTGATTGATAATTATTATTTTTTGTCTCCAATACAGCAATCAATATTCTAAAGAAAGTGTTTTCAATTGTCTTATTCTGTGACATTTATATATAATTCAAGGTTAATTAGGTTTAACAATATACAAATGTATTTATCATGGTATTCAATTTGATTCTTTGGCCTTAATTAAGTTCAATATGAACTTAATCGCCTCATGTACTTAAATTCCCTATTCATGCATGACTCTTAAGTACTAGCCAACATCCAATTTCTGTAACACACCCTTCCTACCTTAAAGGTATTACCATCGGTAACACTGATTAAAACTAAACTGAAGTTACCCACGGTTTTAAACTGACTGAACAAACTAAAAATCTAAAAGCTGGATTCATTTAAAACAGAGGTATGAAAGTGGAAGACCACAAAATTTTGTAAGAGAACTTAATCTTTATTACTTAATAACTCAAACTTTACAAAGTTTAAGAAAACATTACAGTGGAATAAATATAAATGGTCTTATAACAACATTAGCTCTGTAGTGGCTTAATTAAAAACTTCACTCAAACACAACTTCTAGAAACTTTTCTTCAACTTCTTGATCCACTTGTCAAATCAACTTCCAAGAAATACTTGATGTGTCGTATACAAACGGTGGACACCAGCCGGCCATGCAATTGAATAAAGTGGTCGGGTTAGAATGAAAGACTAAGCAAGTGGAGAAATTGACTTGTTCCTATGGTAGTGACTAAACATATTGGCATCGTAATCCGAATAACAACCGATCGATGATTGATAGCTTGCATATAGGAGTAGTTTAGATGCATGTTTTATAAATGTTTTAGCTAGTTTTAGGTTGGTTTTTGTTTAGTTTCCAGGATTTTGTGTTGTCGAGTAGATTGCGCTTGTTTGCTCGGTTGTGCAGGGTTTTAGGTTTATGAGCAAAAGAGGGACGAGTCTTAGTTGATTATGGCGGTGGTAGACGAGTTGAAGGAAGCTAGGAGGTGGTACAAAGGAGCTTGAAGAAGTAGAAGTGAAGATTAAGAAGTAGAGGAATTACACCGGTTGCAATTCTGATGCAACCCGAGCAATGTCAACTGAAGCTAATTGCGCGGGTTGGGTGAGCAAAGCGCGGCTGCGCAATTCGTGTACAACCTGCGCAATGTGGATTTTCACGCGACATGGGCCGACGCATTTTGGGCTTGACTTTTGGGCTTGGATTATATTTTGTCCGACTTTTATGCTTAATTATGGTTTGGAGGATTGTTTTTAGAAAACATATTTAAGCTTTTGTTAGTTTATCTTTTTCATAACATTGATCATGCTTTTGGAGGCTAGGTTTTTCTCTCAAGAGAGCAACTTTGAAACTCTTGCGCTGGATGCAACCCGAGATTGCAAACCGAGCAATCTCAACTGAGTGGTGATTGCGCGGGTTGGAGTTGCATTGCGTGACCGCACTTTTGTCAACCCGCGTAATCACCATTCAGTTGAGATTTCTCGGTTTGTAAGCTCGGGTTGTATCTAGCGCAAATGCTCCTTCTTGGCTCTTCTCTTCTACTTCTTCAATCTTCATTGTACCACCTCCTAGCTTTCTTTAGCTCATCTATCACTGCCATGGTCAACCAAAACTTGCCCCGCTGTTGTTCATAAACCTAAAAACCTGCATAACCGAGCAAACAAGCGCAAACTACCCGACAATACAAAAACCTAAAAACTAAATAAAAACCAACCTAAAACTGGCTAAAACATAAATAAAACAAGCATCTAAACTACTCCTATATGCAAGCTATCAAATTCCCCCATGCTTAACCCTTCCTTGTCCTCAAACAAGACATAAATCCAAATCACACCATAGAAATGCAATCATACATCCATCTCATGTCAAACAAGCATTTCACATATAATCAAAAACCCGACCAAGACTTCCTAACATGTATTATGATAAGCAAAAAGTAAAGACCATTCATTCATTCTAGACCTCACCAAGGTAATTGTGTTTGCACTCAAACTCTCAAGTGTTTAAGGGTATGTGTTTCACTCAAAATCAACCATGAAAACTAGACTACCATATACTTGCATCAGAGTTCTAAATCTCCACCGCTGGGGATCAAACACATAACAAAAATCAAGAGGTCTTTTTAAGGGTTGTAATGCGGCCAAGGTAAAGAGAAATTTGGAAGGGATAATATTTGGCTTGTGGTGCTAAATCCGGGATAAAGAACTAATCCTAAACCCAAAATTCAACACTTTCTTCTCTTACTTCTCCCAAACTTTTCTTTCTCAACTCCATACATTTTCATTCAAGAACTTGTTTCTTCTTCTCTTTTATTCTTTTTTTCTTTGCCTCTTCTTCAACTCTTCCTTTCATACTAATGAAGACTACTAACAATTAAGCTCAATTTTTTTCTCTTTTGCTTTGCACAAACTTTTCATCTTCATTTTTTTTCACTTTGCAACCAAGAGTTGTATTTCCTCTTTTTCCACCTTCTATTCTAACTCCCCCATACTTATATCAAACTCACACAAAACACAAACACAACCTAAAGTCCTGAATCCCGGATGGGTCAATCTTATTAGGCTAGGGATTATTTTGTGGAGTTATAAAAAATAGGCTTAAAGCTCAAAAGAAATGAAGTGTCAAGAACATGGATCTTGTAAGGTAGGAAGGGAAATAATAGGCTTATAAGAAACATTGCTTCAATCATTTTAATGTCATGCATTCAATCACATAAAACAGCCTTGACAAAGAGTCATAACGCAAGTTCTAAAGCTAGATAATCATGGTGATACACTAAAAAATGTAGAGAACAATATATCAATCAAAGGCCAAAAATATCTCACACGACTAATTTTTTGTCTAGAACTTCAAAATGAATCAAATACTCAAGCTAAATACATGCTCCATCCTATAATCAAGGTAATTAATCAATGATCATGCTTATATCATATCAACTTCAACATATCATACAAATCATGGGTTATGACTCATACTTAGCTTAGAGAAACAAGAGGCATCAAACAATCGGGAAACAAGAACCTAAATGCAATATTTTTGTATTTTTTTCAAAATTTTCTAATTTTCCCATTTTCTTAAGATTTTAATCAATGCATGCAAAAATGTTAAATATGACCTAAATTAATGCAACTATATGAATGCAAACAAGTAATTCCCTTCCCCATGCTTAAAACATACTTTGTCTCCAAAGTATAGTAAAAAGTAAAGAGAGAGAAAAACTCACCAAACTCTAGTTGTCTGGGTAGTATGGCGGGTGATCCTGTGGCGGCGGCAGTTACTCAGAAAGAGGTGGCATGTACGGTGGAAACTGAGGATATGGCGGGTCTGGAAAAGCATATTGAGGGTAAGACTGATGTGGTGGATAGCCCACCGAACTCCATCCGTCTAGTCTAGCATTGAGCAGTCTAAACTGCTCATCCTGGCGGGCCTGATACGCATATAGCTACTGATCCTGATGAGTCTGATAAGCGGTGAACCTCTCATCCACATACCCCCTCATGCTCTGAAATCTCTGATCGATGTTAGACGTCATATCATTGTAACGTTGTGTGTTGTCCAACTGCATCTGTCTCATCATCTCCATCATCTGTCTGCATTGAGCATCAGAATATTAAGGACCACTCCCAGCAGGCAAAGATGGCTCAAACTGTCGCTGCTGGTCTTCTTCCTCAAACTCATCCTCCTCCTCCTCCTCCTCAGATTCTTCACCTTCATCAGATTCTTCTTCTCCTTCAACTATAACAAAGTCCTCATCAATGTTCTCTTCTTCATCAGAATCCTCTTGAATTGCAACTGGAGTCTTCTTCTTACCCCTAGAAGGGCCCTTGACATCACTCAACTCTAGATCACCAACCCAGACTTTAATAAACCAGTTGGCCGAGCTGTTCCCAATCTTCACTCTTGCTCCACCAAGGAGCTTCATCACTCTCTTTGAATCCCTAATCACCCAGAATTAAGAGTTCCTGTACTTGTACAGAGCACACATCCTTGTAAGCATGGTGAAGTCCATAGCTAAAGGCGGGATATAACCAACTAGCCTGTTAAGATCAACTCCAAAATGCTTGGCTAGATGGGTCACAATCCCTCCAATACAGATGGCTCCACCCCCCTTGTTTTTGACATGAGCCAGATGGTGCATCAGCATAGCACCCAAATTAAGCTTCTTCCTCTTTAGACAAGCGCACAACACGACAACATCCTTCTTAGGGCAGTTGTTTCCACCATCATCCCTCCCGTTCAGAGTACAGGCTATGAATCTCTAAAAGACTCGAATGGCGGGGTGAGTAATGGGAGAAGCCTTTTCCCTAGTAGGCTCATAGGTGGGTCTCCTTGTGATGGACCTCCAAAAATGTTTATCAGCCCATGTAGCACCATTTTCATTTAGCACAACATCATTGCCCGGAAAATTGAAGAACCCAAACACATTGTATACCTGCCTCAATGTCATCTTCCTCTTTGTACTTACCAGAAGAAATTTGCACTCCCCTTCACCTCTAAAATCTGTCTCCAAAGTGCTCAAAAACTCAAGTGTTAACCCCTTGAAAGTGGGTTCACACAACTATAAGAACTGCCCCATATGAACATATGCAACCATCTCCCTTATAAGATGCGATAGACAAAGAGCATTCATCAATCCCCAGTCTATAAAAATTGTCGCTTTCTACTCTCTGTCTTTCATCATATCAAATCTGGCTATGTGGTTAAGCTTGGTCAAACTGAACCCAAAGGTCTCTAGAGTGCTCTCTCCTTCCATAGTAGGCGGAACCAGATGAACACCCTGACTAGTAGCGTGGAATGAAGATGCGCCATTTGTTCTATCCTTTTTTCGACCCATAATTTCAAAAATTCAAAAATCCCTGCACAAGCACCATCAAAAACCAAGCAAACACAATTCTGTTGTCTCGGCAAGGACAACCACAACAATATGTATAGAATTTAAGCAAATAATCACTCAAACACTCTCTTCCCCCACTACATAGAATCAATTAAATCAAAATTAATCCCTAATTCTAGGTTAATCTCGGATTTTTGATAAAAGATCCAATAAAACACAAATCTAGGCTAGAATCATGAAGTAAGCGAACTTTTGTGAAGGAGCTAAGCCTAAATCTGAGCCTAATTGGAGAAATTTCAGATTTTTAAACTAAAACCTAGATGTAGATTTAGTAATAAAAACTGAAATATTGAAGAGATTTGAGAGAACTTATTTGAATCCCGCTTGATTTGAGGTTCCTTGCTTGATTTGGGTTGAAAATCCGGGTTGAATGGATTGGGCTTGGTTTTTGCGCTAGGTTATATCCGAGTATATGATTAAAGATAGATTTTTGAGGATTATTTGGAAGACATATATAAGCTTATGTTAGTTTATTTTTCTCATAACTTTTGATAAAACTTTGGAGGCTAGGTTTTTCTCTCAAGAGAGCAACTTTGAAACTCTTGTAAGTTTGTTTTCAATTTAATTATGCATTGCTAAATTCATTGTGTTTGACTAGTTATTGAAATCATGGATTGCATAATATTATGAGGTTTGATTGATTCTCATTAATTTGAATAGGTTTTATTCCCTGTGCTTAATTGAATCAGAATTATTTTAGGGTTTTGTTAGATTGGCCACCTAATAGAATTTCTAGGTTAATTTACAACTAATCTGATTAAGTCCCGTTCGGGATTGATTAGATAAAGTAGCAACTATAATTGTTTAGACCCGTTCAGGCTATTCAGTTGTAGAAGGGAATAAACCACAAATAACTTGATTAGCTGTTTGCGTTGAGTATTTGTTTCTATCGATACTTTGAACTTAAAGCTACCGCTTAATTGAATCTAGACGTTGTTCTAGGTTGTTAGATGATTAGGGTTGTACAGACTGTTAGCTCTTTCAACTAAATATAAAGTCTTGGATAATAATCCTCGATAGATTATTCAAGTGAATTGAGAGTCAAGAGAATCAATGATCAATAAGCATATCTATGATGGATTTAACTAGTTGAACACGTTTTTCTCATATTTGTTAAACTCAATAATACTTGCATTTATAATTCGCTTTTAATTTGCATATTAGAATTAGATTTTCAATCAATAAACCCCCTTTTGGTTACTTGGCACTCAATTAAAAGCACAAATACACAAGTCTTTGTGGGATCGATCCTTACTTACCGATCTACTGAGTTGGTAAAGCTAAGGCTTATTTGATAGGTATTAACGAGCACTGAAAATACCTCATCAAGAAGCTGTGTCCATCTTTCTACGAAGATACATTTCTAGTTCGACCAAAACGTTTTCATATTTTAGGGCCTTGTTTTAGTTTATCATTATCACCACCTTGTTATAGTTAATGATTATAGTTGATTTTGAGTAAAAATATATTTTAATTTATCTTTAAATATGTGAACTATAAGTATATTTTTCATTGAAATAAAGAATTTAACCAAAGGTACTTTTAAATTTAAACGAAAATAAATTTTAAAAAATAAAAGTTGTAGATATACAATTATATGTTGAATTATAATTTGAGTTATTTAGTATATCAAAATTTCTACATATACAATGAAAAAAAAAATAACATTTTTCATGTTTAACATCTCACACCATCACATTGCATGGTGCAAGCAGCCGAAACGTGTCTTGCAAAATTCATAGGTGTTATTTTTTTTTATCATTGTATCTTTGATAACATGAAGTCATGAGCTCATATACAAATGAGCTCTACCCTCTCATTTCTTTAGCTCAAATAGGTCTAGCAAGAAAGGCAACCTAATTATTCCATCACAAAACAAACTTGCTAAGAACCGTTATAATAGTAGAAAATACAAGCTAATTAAATTAAATTAAGGAGAAAGGCCGGCAAGCACGCCAACAAAGGGTGCAACAGTGGCAGTTGCGGGCTGAGCTTGCTTGTAGTTATTCCTATCATCCCCATACTCATCGTTAGTATCTGGACCTCCAACTATTGTGCCTTCAACGACGTTCAAGTTTGGACTAGGCTGAGTTCATCCACGTGAACCCTTCTTGGCATCCTACTTTCGCCGGATGTTGCATGATCGACGGTAACGATACACTTCTATGATGGACCTTCTCCGGATACTTGGGTTCGTATCCTACCATGTGGCTCATTTCTTTTGGATTCTTACCTAGTAGGTAGTCCACCTATATATATTTACAAATTAATTGATTAGATTGCAATCATAATTTCTATTAAGGCATAAGATAAGAACCCAAAATCGTAAATTAACAAATGTATGCGATGCTTTTTAGTTTTTACTCATTACCTTATGACCATAGGATAAGAAAAACAATAAGAATATAAGGTACTACTTGAGATCTAGCAAAGTTGATAATTATAACAAATATAGAAGAATCTTTTAAGTTATGGTTACCATACTATGAGGCTATGACCCTATGATAGAAAAATCTATAAGAATGTATGATACTATTTGAGATCTAGCAAACTCGATGAATTCATTGTGATTGATAATCTCATGAGGGTAGTGATGGTGTTTCTTAAATTGAGATAATATTATCATATGCCTTAGATAGAAAGACATATACAAATGTAAGATACGTAACTGAGATTCAACGAAGACGAGAATTTCATTAGGCTGCATAATTCCATTAGGGCACTTGAGGGAATTTTTTGCTTGGGTGAGACAATTGGAATAAACGATCATGGCAAGCAAAGAAGAAGTGGTGTATTGTAGAGTGGCCCACTCGTTGAACCAAACCAAGCCACCAGGAGTCTTGACCACGTTGATGTTACCCTTTTGAACGCAATTGCATATAAATCCTTCCAATCGGTCTACGTAGCCTGCCCAATTTCCTTGCCTCCCCACATCACTTGACAAAACATACTGTCATATAAAATAATATAAAAGTATATACAAATATAAATCCAGTAGATAATTAAGTTAGTGTAAGAAAGAAACTATATACACTGTTCTAAAAACACCCGAATAGGTCGCGTCTAACCCTCTCCTTGGGCACGCTGGGCGCTAGGCGGTCCCTCTCCACCCATAGACTGTTTATCTTTTTTTGGAACATTACATATTATCATATATATATATATGTGTGTGTGTGTGTACCTTGGAAGCTAAGACTTGAGCACCGACATATTTGTCATCCCAAGAGAACATAGTTCTAGTGCCACCTGTATTAGTCGATTTTGCAAGGAGGTCCTTGTATTTTGTGTTGTTAGTTGCTCTATGTAGCCATGTCGCTGCCCACAATTGCTCATCCTATAATTAATTAGGCCGGTTACATATATTTGTATAGATAGATATAATTAATTAATTACATAATTATTACGCGTTTAAAGTTGTCTAATTAACAAGTACAAATAGTGTTGGATTAAAACATGGCAATTAATGGTTTGAATCTAATAGAGTTTTTCTATATGGGTGAACTCTAAGAAAAAAATCTAATTTGTTAGCTCTATTCAATTAATCGGCTTTGTCGATTAATTAAAATAAACCACACTGTATAGTCAATTACTTAAGATCGTGTATAAGTATTTGTGGTGCATTTAGATGACATATTAGGATGCAAAAACTATAGTATGATACAAGATCTAATTTAGAAATTTACATTATATTGCATCATTTATAATTAAATACACTCTGATTACCTCAAAACCACTGTTGCTGTAGAACTTGGCCACCGATGGGACACTATCAGAATACTTGCCTTTGTGAACATTCGCAAACTCAAACAACTATCAATGTTTTAAAAAGATAAAATTTAGAAGGGCTAACAATATAGAATTAGTTAAATTATTGAAGATATAATATGCTCTGACATGAATTTCCAAAATAAGCGAATCTTAAAATACATTGAAATAACCCTCGTATACATACATACTCGAGTATTAAAACTCTCATATATATATGTATATATATAAATCCGAATATAAATATTTTAAAACCCTCGTAAACATACATAACCGAGTATTAATTATTAATTAGGATATTTTTATCCTATGCCGAAAGCCTCAACGTAGAAACCTAAACCTTAGAAAAACAACCAAGAATAAAAGCCTAAGATCATATTTATTATTTTTATTACGTGTGTAGCATGTTGAAGTAAAGTGGAGAAGTAACGGGGATCAGACTTCTTAAACACAATCTACACTGCTGCAAAAGCGGCGGCAGTCTCGGCGGCAAGGTCAGAGCCGGGGTGGTTCTTGTCGATCTTGTAGGGGGTCCGAGGGGTGTCCATATCTTCAGGCCGCTCCCAACAAGCGTGGTCGGCATCGGCGTCTCCAACGCCGACGTAGAGTATGTTCGATCTCCTTCACGTGAGACTTGAGGAGGTAGTCGGTCCCCCACTTGATGGCGTCGAGGGTGTTATGGAGCTCTTTGGTGGCTTCGAACTTGGCCTCGAACTCCACAACGCCCCATGCTAGCATCGTTAACGAGTAAGCCATCGAAAAGTTGAATTCACATTGTCTCCGACATCGTAGTACCCGCTTACTAAGTCTACCTGCTATTGCATTGTTCGATCGAACAAGTTATTTCTCATAATCATGAGTAAGTGCTACCATAAGTCCAACAACCAAACCGACATATAAGTTGGATTTTGAACAAAATTTGTTCAAATACTCAAATAGGGTATACCCAAAGTTAATTAGGCATTATGCAAAATCAACTTTATTTATAAAATTGCATGTAACCAACCCTTTACTAGCCTAGCTAGTTGGGAGGTGATGCCATCCATGATTGGTAGTGTATGTGAGTTTGAATCTCTTTTCCTTGTTGTAATGGCATAAGAATATGTCCAATGTACGTCTTAAGATATTTTAGAAGTTCAGTAAATTTAAAACCTCCGTAAAATAATTGTTTTAGGCTTCATTAGGTTTCTATTAGGAATGTCGTTTCAAAAAAGTAAAGTGGAAATGTTGTAATATACTAGGCGTGTGAGAAACTTTTGTAAATACTAAAAACAAATCCTCAATATGTCATTATGTTGTTTCATTCTTGAATGACAAACAACGTAACTTCTCCCTAGCTCTCTATTTCCTTTAAAAGTAAAACTTTTCTCACGTAATCTCTTACAAGCTTATGTGAAAGCTTGATCCGTCGAAATCATTACAATATTTTTAGAAAGTTTGAAACTAAAAAATAGTAACCTTGTAAAGTAAAAATTACAGGAGATTTGTAATATTTGGCTCACTCTGTTAATTGATTTAAATTAGTTTTTTTATACATTTAATTATCCGAACTTAAGTGACTCCTACAAACAAAAAAATAAGAAAGGTGTTTATTTTTCCACGTACACTTTCGCCTTGGCCGTGTGTCAAAGCAGAATCGCCACGCCACTTCATGCGCTTGTTAGCGGGAAGTTTTCTCTATCTTTGGGCTTCAAAATAAAGCAAAGACTTGGTCAACGCTTCACCATAATTCAACGATTTTTGCCCACAAACAACTTCGTTAGTACACAATAGCAATGCAATTAAGCTCAAACTCACGACTTTTTTAGAATACATGGTCTTAGAACTCTAATCTCTCAACTTTATTATAACTTTTTCTTGTTACCTTTTTCTTACATTTCAATGCCATCAAAGACAAGAAGAATTTATACACACCAAAAGCGTAGAATCACCCTTCACTAATTAGTATGGATTTTGCCATGTGTCGCCCTCGGGGCAACAAATAAGACCCTTAAAATAGAATCCCAAATCTAAAATTCAAATATTAAAAATAGATTATTTCAAATTTTAAAGGATTGGATATTTGACATATCTTTTAACTCAAATCAAACTATTTTTTAAGGGGAGATTCACAAACATTGTTTATTTATGGTAAAATAAAGTTAGTATCTCCACTTCACACTTTTAATTAATTTTATTATTTATAAAAAATAATTTCATTGATTTAGCATTTCTTCCTCATTGTCCATCATCAATTAACTTAAACTTCAATGATATTCTCATTTCTTTCATCGTCTATTGCTACTAAGGGGCATATGATTTTAATTAATGGATTTTGGCTTTTGCATTTCGTCACTAATTATGTACAAGCAATATGACAAATCTGTCCAACCACTCCAATTATGACCATACTAATCACTAAGCTCTTGGTGATGGTAAACTTATTTCTATTAGTCACACTTGTTCTATAACCCTTGGTTCTTCAAAATTGCAACTTAAAAATGCTCTTGTTGTTCGTTCTATTGCTAAGAATTTGTAAAGTGTTTCTACTCTTTCTAAATACAACATTGTGCTAATTGAGCTTCATCCCGGTTGTTTTTTTTGTGAAGGACAACACGGTCGTATCCTCTTGACGAGAAAAGTTGAGTACGAACTATATCGGCTGCCTCTTCTTTCCACACTCACCCCGCCTCTCATACATCTACCGATATCTTGCCACTTTGGAAGATTGGTACCAATGCATCGGCCATCCTCATCCTACTATACTTAGACATTTTGTTTCTAGTTTTGGTCTTCCTTTTTTCCAATAAAACATTGTCTCTTGTTTGTGAACCTTATCAATTAGGTAAATATCATTGTGTTCATATTACTTCAGTTCATAAACCAAGTTTTTTCTAGTTTTAATATTATATATGCTGATGTTTGTGGGTCTTGTATCAACTTTTTGAACACTCTAATTTTGCTTGGTGTATTTTCACTTTCATAACTCACAAGTTCTTCCCGCATTCATTAAAAAATGATCGAAACTATTTAACAAATCCATCAAACAAATATAAACATTATCTTCAAGACCCTGGTATTCTACTTTGCATTTCTTGTCCCCATACCCATTCTCAACATGGTGTCAATACCACATTATTCAAGAAAAAGGCCTTGTCCTTCTTTCCCAATCATCTCTTCCTTTTCAATATTGAACAATCCCTTTCATACCGTCGTTTACTTGTCCAACCATACCATAACACCGATTATAATCGCCTACGGGTTTTCAGTTGTCTATGTTATCCCTACCTTCATCCCTATTACAACACAAACTTATCCTACGAATCCCGTCTATGCATCTTATTTGGATATGTGTTCATGTACGAGGGTTATTTATGTCTTCACCTACCAACCGGGCAAACTTATATTTTAAATCACGTAATGTTCGATGAATACCAATTCAACTATACCACGATATCGGCTTCTTGTCATAAACCATGTCATCTGCCTCTCCAATTCACATATTGATCGTGCTTGTCAGCGCAATAAATACTAAACCCTAAACATTAAACCCTAAATCCGAGGATTTAGAATTAGGGTTTAGTATTTAGTATTTAGGGTTTAGGGTTTAGTATCTTAGGTTTTACTATTTAGGGTTTAGGGCTTAGGGTTTAGTAGCACGGGTTTTAAGGTTTAGTTTAGGGTTTAGGGTTTATTATTTAGGGTTTAGAGTTCAGTATTTTGGGTTTTAGGGTTTAGCGTTTAGAATATTATCCATCCATTAGAATACTTGTTCATGATAAATACATTACTTGTTCATTTGCAATCTCTTAATTGATCAATATGTATTAGATGAGAGAGAAAGTTTAGCATCAACGTTTATATAGACGCGAGAGATGAATTGTTCATTGTTAGGTATTAGTTGTTCATTGTTATAGTTGTTCAATTGTTAATGAGTAGTTGTTCAGTTGTAAATTATTATCCATCCATAATATAATAATACTTGTTCATGTTAAATATCTTATTTGTTCATTTGCAATCTCTTAATTGTTCAATATGTATTAGATGAGGGGGTGATTTTCGATCATTCAGCCTTTTATATAATATGTATATTTAGTTCATAAACCTTTTCTATTATTCAGTTAAAATTGAGCAATAAAAAGCCAAGTCATAAATATTGTAGATAAGTTAAGGTTCAAAAAAATTCTAATTCTAATTGTATCCAATTTCTATATCATAAATGTTAATTGTAAATTTATACAAACAATATTGTTTTTAAATTTTTTTTCATAAACTTCGTCTACTATTTAGATAAAATTAAGCAAGCAAAAGTCAAGGTATAAATATTGTAAATAAGTTATAAAAGTTCAAAAAATTCAAATTCTAATTATGTCAAATTTCTATATTATAAATGTTATTTGAAAATTTATATAAATAAAAATCTCTTTAAATATTTGGTCACAAAATTCTACCACTACCTAGTTAAACTTGAAGCAATTAAAAAGTCAAGTTATAAATAAGTTATAAAAGTTAAAAAAATCTTTTTTTTGGTAATAAGGGGGGATAATGCCCTATATATACATATATATATATATATATATGAGTTTGGTTTAAATGAAACAAACTCTTATCCTAAAACGTGAAACGAATGCACTTTTCCTAGTTAGTAGTGCACTTTTCATACAAAAGTGCATTGAAAAATACAAAAAGTGCACTACGAAAAAGTGCACTACAAAAAGTATGAAAATTGCACTAAAAACTACGAAAAGTGCAAATGCGAAAAAGTGCACTCTGAACTAGGAAAAGTGCACTACTAACTACAAAAAGTGCATCCGTTTCAGGATAAGAGTTCGTTTCAGGATAACAGTTTGTTTCATTTGAACCAAACTTATATATATATATATATATATATTAGGAAATCAAGAAATCAAAGGTGTCTCCCTAATGGGAGATAGGAGTTCAGCAGAATACATAGGAGAATCACTTAAAGGCACAATATGCCATTCAGTAAAGTAGGTATCTAATTCCAAAGCCCTTGAAGCGAGATCATCATCCACTTTGTTCATTTCCCGCACCACATGCTGAATTCTTATGCCTTCATGGAGCAGATTTCGTGTAGCATGGATGAGATGGAAGTCTGTGTGAGGACCCAAATGGGTATTGTGATCTAGGAGCTGGTAGGCCGTAGGCCACAAGAGAGTCACTTTCAATAGTGAACAATTGTAAACTTCAGCTTATGCGCTTGCTTGATTCCATGGTAGATCGCCAAGAGTTCAGCACGGAGAGCTGTACACAATCCACAAGTGAACATGAAAGCCGAGATTATGGAGCCAATGTGGTCACAGAAAATGCCAGCTCCATCTGCCTTAGGCAGAGATTCACGTGCAGCTCCATCAGTTTTAAGTTCTAAAAACCATGTTGAGGGAGATCTATTTAACAACGGTGCGGGGAAGAGGTTGTGGGCCATCCGTGATGTGCAAAGGGGTATTGGACTGCATGAACCACTCGGCCATGGTTGAAGACAAATGTGAGGCTTCAAAGATTGCTTGAGTTTGGCCATTATAAATGAGTTTATTGCGAGCTTTCCAACAATATCAAATGTGAAAACAGATTTTGCTACTACACTAATCACTAGACGAATGTTGATGCGGATCTAGTCTCAGAAGTCAGGCAAGAAGAAAGATGGTGACACTGAGTTACCTACAAGTTGTCACCAAGTTTTTGAAATTAAGGTGTAATCTCGCAATAGGTGAAGACATGTTTCAGGTGCGTTACATCTTGGACAAGCAGAGTTGTTAGTGCGGTGTCGCCGATGCCGCTCAATGTTGGAATAAATTTCATTTGAGAAAAGCAAAGTGGGGGAAAGATGGCAGTATCCCACATCGGGTTTTTGTGGGCTTTTGATGCCACTTAAAGAGCTTAAACATTAGAGCTCCTAAAGGCTTGAGAGGAGAAGGAGTTCCACACGCGCTCGCCGCCGCCACCAGGCCGGCTCGGCTCGATTTCGTGACACGTGCGCGGTGGGGTGGGGTCATCCCAACTTTTTGCGGATAAAAGGGACAACTGAGTTGCGGATTATTCGATTCAATGATTCTTCCGCAAATTCAGGTTTTGACTATTTCTTAAACAAATGGCGAGATTTTTCCGAAATCCCAGATTTGATTTTCAAAATAAAACACATTTTTCGTAGAACCACTTATCTGATCTATGGAGTAGTGGAGAGATTTGAGGGAGCGAAGCAAAACTGACTCCAGTTCTTCACTATTAAAGGATCTCTTCCCTGCTCTTATGAGATCATCAAAAACCGCCATCTTCTTTCTTTTTTTCTAAATCTGCAAACCCGCTCTCTCTCTTCTGTTTTGAGTTCCGAGGATCCCATCTCCTCTTTTCTGAAGTGCACATAATTGAGGAGAGTTGTGCTAACCTTGGGAGAAAAGTGCCCCTTTGTGATCTGCACCATGTCAGGGTAATTTTGTTTCTAAGGTAGCGGTTCTTTGCCGCGATACAACAGTTCATTACGCCCACATAAATTTCTCCTTTTGGCCCAGATTCAAATTGTCTTAATCTTTATTTCTGCCTTGCAATGATTCTCTCTCACAAATTAGAAACAAAATTATATCACTATTATCCTCTCTCTTTGCTATGGAAAACCAGATTATCAAGCTGCTCGATCTCAGCAAACTCGAGCCCCTTGATGGCACCAACTTCAAACGTTGGTCGTAGATACTACTCATAGTGTTTGAACAACTGAAAGTTGATTATGACCTTCTCAAGGACGCGCCTTCAACAACTACTCCTATCAATGCTGATGTTCTGCCCCTTGCTGTTACTATTGCTGATGATCCTATGCAGACGACTCCCGACGATGCTACTAAGAAAGATGAGGTCTTTGCACAAGTGCTATACAATCAAAACAACAAGACTGTAAGGGGTATACTTCTGAATCATATGTCAAATTCTTTGTTCGATTTGTTTCTTACTAACAAATCTACTAAGTCCATTTGGGAGACTCTTGAGAAGAAATATGGTTCTGATGATGTTGGGAGGAGGAAGTATGTGACAGGACAATTCATGAGGTTCCAGATCATTATTGACAAGCCCATCATGGGTCAAGTCCATGCGTACGAGAACCTTGTTGTTGATATCCTTGCTAAGGGAATGAAAATGTGCGAGTATTTACAGGCGAACTTCCTCATCGAAAAGCTACCAGATTCACGGGCAAACTACCGCAACAATCTGAAACACAAAAAGAAGGATATGACTTTAGAAGAGCTCGTGGGTCACATGAAAATTGAGGAAGCCAATCGCCTCAAAGATATGCCTCCTAAACAATCTGATTCTTCGGTTAAATATAACATCGTTGAAGGTTCTGGTCCCAGGAATGACAAGTTCAAAAAGGGCGTCAGCAATCAATCTGGGAAGAACCAGAAATCCCTTCAAAACAAGAAAACACAAAACTTCAAAAAGGGAGGAAAGAATGACAAGGCTAAAGGAGGATGCTTCGTTTGGGGGAAGCCAAGGCATTGTGCTGCGCAACGCTATCACAAGAACGAGGCTCCAAGGAATGATCACTCTTGGTTTCAGAAGAATGGGCCGCCCAAAACCAACCACGTGAAAATCGAGATGTTGAATTTTTTGAGCATGTGTTTCCTTTGAAACCTCATGATATGTCCAATTCTATTGCATCTAGTTCTAAAGTGACGTCTTCTTTACCACAAAATGTTGATGTTCCTGTTGAACCTAGGAAGAGTAAAAGACGTAGAAGTGAAACTAGTTTTGGTCTTGATTTTGTGACTTAATAGAACTAAAAGACATAGACAAGATAAATGAATCTCTTGTTTGCATTCATATGATTGAGGATGACCCTAAACATATGAAGAAGCAATGAGTTCTATTGATGCTAGTTTTTGGAAAGATGCTATTAATAGTGAATTGGAATCCATCATGTCTAACAACACTTGGGAAATTGTAGACCTACCTAGAGGTAGTAAGACTATCAGTTCCAAATGGATATTTAAAATGAAATTAAAAACTGATGGAACCATAGACAAGTTTAAGGCTAGACTTGTTATAAAAGGGTTCACATAGAAATATGGAATTGATTATTTTGACACTTACTCACCTGTGACTAAAATCTCCACTATTCGTGCTTTACTTGCTTTAGCATCTGCTCATGATCTGCTTGTACATTAGATGGATGTAAAGACAAAAAATTTTAAATGGCGATTTAGATGAAGAAATATACATGCAAAAACCTCCAGGATTTGTGATACCTGGAAAGGAGCACAAGGTGTGTAAGCTCAAAAAGTCTTTATATGGATTGAAACAAGCTCCAAAGCAATGGTATGATAAGTTTCACAAAACTATTGTCAGTTTTGGTTTTATTGTGAATTCTCTGATACATGTGTGTATTCCAAGATGTTTCATGAAACATGTGTGATAATATGTCTTTACGTGGATGGCATGCTTATTATTGGAACACACTTAGATGTAATTACGGAAACCAAAGACTTCTTGTCTTCAAAATTTGAAATGAAGAACTTAGGTAAAGTTGATGTAATCTGGGATGTCAAAGTTACTAAAACAAAAAATGGCTTTACCTTGTCTCAATCACACTATGTAGAGAAAATTTTGAGAAAATTTAACTCATATGATGTGACGCCTGTTAGAACACCATATGACTCTAGCATACATTTAAAGAAGAACAAGGGAAATAGTGTTTCTCAGTATGCTAAGATTATTGGTAGTTTAATGTTCTTAATGAATTATACTCAATTTGATATTGCCTATGCTGTGAGTAGACTAAGTAGATATACACATAACCCATGTCAAGATCACTAGAATGCCCTTAAAAGGTTATTAAAATATTTAAGAGGCACGATGGATTGGGGCTTACATTACGTAAGCTTTCCGAATGTGTTAGAGGGCTATTGTGATGTTAATTGGGTCTCTGATAATGATGAAGTGAACTCTACTAGTGGTTATGTGTTTACTTTATGTGGTGCAGCTATATCATGGAAATCTGCAAAGCAGACCGTGATAGCTAGATGTACCATCGAGTCAGAGTTTATAGCTCTTGACTTGGCAGGGCAAGAGGTTGAATGGTTGAGAAACCTAATGGTTGATGTTCCATTATAGGGGAGGCCGACATCTCCTGTTTCTCTACATTGTGATTCACATGCAGTTATGGTGGTTGCCAAAAGTAGTGCCTATAATGGAAAGAAAAGGCACATTCGCATCATTGAATGGTGTGCTCACCATGGAGTACATTAGGTCAGAAAGGAACCTTGCAGATCCTTTGACCAAAGGACTAAACAGGAAAATGGTCCTCGAATCCTAGAGGGGAATGGTTCTAAAACCCATATGAAAGCTTGAGCTTTCTTAATCCTATGGCAAGAAGAATGAGAGGTTGAACAAATTGTTCTTAATGACTTCATAGCCCTAATAAGGGTGGTTTGTATGAGACAGACTTGATGAGGTCACCTACTTGAGTAGTACTAGGCTTTGACCTTAAAATGAGAACTTGAGAAGTTCTTTGGCGAGTACTCGTGAGCATCCGAAGATTGATATGCGGGATCACTTGGACTTAAGATAAGGTGTGTGTTCGTGGGTTACGTTCTCGAAAGGTCAAGGAGTTCAAGATTCAATTCACTCCTCTGACATGAGAATATTCTCATGTTCACTAAGGTGTTGGTTCAAATCTAAAGATACCAATGCTTAAGCACTGAGACTACAAACTCAGAACAGATTAGCACTTTGCTTTTGTGGGGGGATGTTGGAATAAATTTCATTTGGGAAAAGCAAAGTGGGGGAAAAGTAGCAGTATCCCACATTGGGGTTTTTTGGGCTTTTGATGCCACTTATAAAGAGCTTAAACATTAGAGCTCCTAAATGCTTGAGAGGAGAAGAAGTTCCCCATGCGCGCGCTTCGCCGCCGTCCGGCCGGTTCGGCTCGGCTTGGCTCGTGTTCGTGACAGCGGTGGGGTCATCCTTTTACGGGCTTCCTAAACTTTTTGCGGATAAAAGGGCCAACTGAGTTGCGGATTATTCGTTATCAATGATTCTTTCACAAATTCAGGTTTTGACTATTTCTTAAATTAATAGCGATATTTTTCCGAAACGTGGGGCTTAATCCCAGAATTGATTTTCAAAATAAAACACGTTTTATGTTTTAACCACTTATCTGATTCGTTGAGTAGTGGAGAGATTTGAGAGAGCGGAGCAAAACTTACTCTAGTTCTTCTCTTTTAAAGGATCTCTTCCCTGCTCTTCTGAGATCATAAAAAACCGCCATTTTTTTCTTTTTCCTAAATCTGCAAACCTGCTCTCTCTTCTGTTGTGAGTTTTGAGGATCCCATCTCCTCTTTTCTGAAGTGCACAAAATTGAGGAGAGTTGTGCTAACCTTGGGGGAAAACGTCGCTTGCTAATCTGCACTGTGTTAGGGCGATTTTGTTTCTAAGGCAACAGTTCTTTGCCGCGACACATCAATTCATTACGCTCACATAAATTTCTCCTTTCGGCCCACATTCAAATTCTCTTAATCTTTATTGATGTCGTGCAGTGATTCTCTCTCTCACACTCAACATTATAGAGAATTCTCTCATGGGCCACAAGGTAAAGGAATTGGCGTGCTCTTTGAGATGTGGGTGCTCGCCAAATCATTTTCCAAATGCTGTCATTATTCAAGCTATTATTCCCCCTTGAAAGATCAAAAACTGATTTGGTTGTAACCAACCCTATAGAGGACGGACCCCAATAAAGTTTATCATCTGCCTCCTCATTGGTTACACGGAAAATAGATGCAGTTTTTTGTAAAATCACAGGTGGGAGAAAGGGTGAGATAATAGCCCAGTTCCATTCTTCAGTAGTCCAGCATTAAGCAATAGTGGCATCTTCAAGATCATTCGGGATGGGTTGTATAACAACATGGATAAGTGGAAGATCCGTGATCCATGAATGAAGCTAGAATAGAGTCCGGCACCCATTTCCAATAGAGGAGCGCATGCCTTTTGTTAAGAGGGAAAGCACCGTGGCATACACATTTCCACATGTAAGAAGATCTAGGTTTGTACACAATCATATCAACATCAAGACGGTTGCTACAATATTTTCCCCGAAGTACTTGGGCCCATAAGGAGGAAGGGTCCTGGAGCAATCACCAACCAAGTTTTGCAAGTGTGGAGGCATTAGCATCTCGCATAGGGTGAATTCTCAAGCCTTCTGCTACCATTGGCTTAGATATCGTATCCTAGGAAAAGAGATGTGGCTTTCGACTTTCTGAAGTTGAGCCTCAAATAAATCCTTTGATCTTTTGGTCGATAGCATTGCAAATTTCCTAGGGCAGCAGTGTTGATTGCATGACATATAAAGGCAGACATTGGAGAACAGATTTTTTCCAAGGTTACACGGCCAGCCATAGAAAGAGTGCGGGATTGCCACCCTCTAAGTCGACTAGAGACATTTTCCAACAAATAACGCTATCAGTCGTTTATGAGTCGGCCAAAGGAAGTCGGTACCTCGAGATATTTGCCAAAATCACCCGTCATGGCTATCCTTAATGCAACACTTGCTCCATGTTGTATGGAAGGAGAAACGCCCTTTGCAAAAAATAATGTACTCTTCGGATAGCTCATCCGTTCACCAGAAATCTTACAAAAATGTTGAAGACAACTCTCGATAATTTCAGCTTGTTCAACAGTTGCCTCGGAGAAAAGAATCAACTCATCAACAAAGAATAAGTGTGAGAGCGAAATGTCTCCAATCTTGATGGGTTTCCAAAGGTTAGCATCAACCTTAGATTGAATGATTTTTGAGATAGACGTTACATACAAAGAACAAATAAGCATGGAAAGAGTGGATCGCCTTGTCAACGAGAAGGATGAAAACGTCCATCAGAAGATCCATTGCACAAAGTCTCAATGCTTCCTGAAATCTGGCAATTTATAATCACATTGACAAGCCAAGTCGGGAGATGGGCGTGAGCAATCAATCCTTAAGAGTACAGTCCTCCCCCTCTCTCAAAAATCAAGTTAAAGGAGGTAGTATGCTTCATCCTCTTTTTTCATCCCCCTCTCTCAAAAATCCCATTCTATTCTTAATTTCTTATAGAGGGGTTCATGTAAACTGTACTCTTAAGGATTATTAGGCTTAAAGTTTCCATTAACTGACCACCTTCGCTCTCATCGGGTCGGACGCCATCGTCGGTGACCTTCCGACGCCATCAATGTTGTCGCACAGCTTACTTTTAACCAAGTCTGACTTGCTTCAATTTAGGCTGAAATTCCTTCGACTCTTTCTCTAAAAACAGTGAACGTTTGCACATCACACCATAATTTCGCAATTGGACCACGCCCTCGTTGCTCGCCGGTCGACTGACGCCCCTAATCCCCTGTTGTAGCTCTATTCCCTTTGCAATTGAAATCAGGTGATTTTAGGGTTTTAATATGAGGTAGCTAATTCAATTTACTTTTGATTTTATTTTATTTGGTCATTCATTTGATTTTGTTGATTTTTTGGATTGCTTTCCTTGATATAAAAGATCGGTGAATTTCTGAATTGATTTTCTGAGGGTTACACCTGGAATGTGTGGTTGCCCATTCAACTTGATTATGCTTAATTAGTTAATTTTAATTTGTTCATACATTAGTTCATCTGATTTTACATATTAAATCGTAATCTTGTACCTCCATTGTGTCCAGGTTCAAATTACCCAATGTTATGTAATAAGCAGCGGCAGAATACATAAACGATCCCCTGACCTTTGACCAATTGGTCACTCGCGCCATGTCATTGTTCCACGTCATATATTTTAATAATAAAAGTTAAAAAAAATTTAAAAACTTGTGCCACATCATTAATAAACTAATTAAAAAATGACGTTATTAAAATCAAAAGGTAAATTAAACTAAAAAGCTAAATTAATAAAATCAAAAGCTAATTTAATAAAAAAGAAAAAGAAAAAGGATATGGATCTGAATCTGGTTTAGAGAGAAATAGATAGGGAGGAAATGAGAAGTAGATCTGGATTTATAGAGAACGATGGAGTCGGACCGCTACTCTTCACCGTCGGCAGGCAGAACGACGGAATCGGGAGAAGTGTTCGAATTCTTCACGGCCGGCGGCAGGCGGAACAACGGACTCGGGACAGAACGACGGGCTCAGCAGAAAGACTTCGAATGTCTCCGACGGAGACTCGTCTGATTTGTTGCAGAGAAGAAGGTGAAGGGGAAGACGGTCTGCCGGAGTAGCTTACACCCGATTCGTCGAATGTCGTGATTAGATCCCCAGGCGGCAGTTAGGGTTCCTTATCGTGAAATTGACGATGAGGTTGTACGAGAGCCGGTTGCCGGAGTAGTCGAATGTCGTGATTAAGGCGTCGGTGACGTGGAATTTCGGCTCGTGAGGGTGGACGATGAGCCAGAAGATGAGGATCAGAATTGCTATCTTTCTCAACCACATCCGACCACTTCCTGTTCAGCATAAGTCATTGATTCGGAGCAAGTTAATATTTGAGTTAGATTTTGAGTAGAAAAGGGTTCAATAGTTGTGCCTTTGATGACCTTACCGTGGATTATGTTCTAGGAAAGTGTTGTATTAGGATACCATGGGTCCTCGATCCATTCAATCAGGCTTTCTTGGCCTGCAGATTATAATGAAATCAATGTCAATTCACAAGGCCTTAGCTAGGAAAACTGCTTAGAGTACTTTTAATGGTTTCCCAAAATCTTAGTCATCAAAGAGAGAGATAATAAAAAATTAATAAATGGAAGAGAGAAGTGATGACCAAATGAAAATTGGGCATAGTGATGATCAAAACTAGTTTTAGGCAATGCCTTGACATGATGACAAGTGGTTTTTGGACCACAATTTATTTTAAATGTGAATTTGGATATTAAAAAAAATCAAAAAAAAAATATTTTAATTAATGATCAAATAAGTTTGGACAGCCATTGAATATACACTTATATGGTAGAGATATTGGTTGTAAATAGCAGTCGCCTTGCTTTTAATCTAAAGTAATCAAACAATTCTTCATGCCAATTGTGTTCGATTGTAACTATATAGCGAGGAAGCAAGGCAAGTTACGCCAAAAAAAAATTGATGTGAATCCAGCTAAAAGTAAAATTGGAAAGTTAGAAAAAAAACCCTTAAAAGTACAATATTTTTGTATGAAGACTTTGTAGCTGACTTTTTTAGGGGTCTTTATAATAGTTTTAATACGTTTCTTAATTTAAGTAATACAGTAAAACCTTTATAAATTAATAGGGTTGGGACTATGATATTTTATTATTTATAGAGATATTAATTAACTGATAAATTAATATTTATAAATTTAAAAAGATTTTTGTAATAAGAGCATTCAAAAGGCACTATCATACAGGATTTTATTGTAAGATTTTAGAAGGTTATACATTGGGACAATCTGATCCATGTAAGATTAATATTTTGGCTGCTATCAATCTTGTAGTCTCGGCTTGGATAGTTAATGTTGAGCAAGAGGCAATAGCAAATTGTTTTAGACATTGTAAAATTCGTTCATGAGATGAAGTCTCAAGGAATGAGTATAGTTGACATTGTAAAATTTGTTTTCAAAACAACTTTAGAAATGTTGGATCCAATAAGAAAAGTTAGAGATGAGCTCCAAAAAAAACTAAGAAAAAACAACAACAACACTACAATCATATTTCATTAGATTTTCTAATTATGACTATGTAACTTTTTATATAGTTATTAATTTATGATATTAATGGGATCTTATATTTATATTGTGATTTTTTGAAAATATATTATCTTATCGAAATTTGTTAAATTTTGCATTGGCCAAAGTCGGTGCCGAAGAAAAATATTAATTTAGAGAGTTTATTAATTTATCGAGTATTAATTTAGAGAGGTTATAGTGTAATTCCATTTGTTTAGTAAGAAATTATCCTCTTACTAATCCTCTTGTTAATCCATGGAAGTTATTTGTTAAAATGCCCAAATAGTAATCGGTGGAACAATAATGACATCATTGGGTATCTCTTGTGATGAAAATTGGAACAATTAGTTGGAATTTATTGCTTATATAATTTCTCATTAATTGAATGCAAACGTACAAACAAATTTCTCTACTATTTAGTTTTGAGTTCCTTAAAGTCTACTTGAATTTTTTCCTTAGTTCTCTCAAAAGAAGTGTCTCTTTATAGAATTACTCTTTAGAGAAAGTCGATTTTTTGTGCTAAATAGGAAGTGGATGCAAAGGATCGATGCCATGTAGCCGAGAAAAAATTATTCAGTAACTATTTATGAAGGGCGATTTTGTGTTGCAATACAAGTGAAATATTGCAAAATTGCGATCATAGCTTACTTATTCTCTATCTAGAATTTTTTTCAACTACTTATTCTTCCTATCCTTTTATTGTAGCCTACCAACACCTTCCCTGGAATTGATTTGTTTTTGTTTTAATTTAAAGTGGCCAGTTTTAGTATGTTTAGGGAATTAATGTGATAGGGCGTGCTTATTGCAGATCCTTTCAAGTACGTATAGGACGGGATCAATTTCTTACGTCCTAGCTTTACATCATCAATAGAAGTAGGCATGAGGTTTTGATGATCGATACTTCTTTCAATATTGTTATCATCATGTATACAATTGTGGATTAGTGGAGCTTGAACATAGATGATCAATGACATTTCAAGATCCAATTTTTTTTCAGAAAAAAGTGCAAGTTATGCACTAATATTAGAGCAAATTAAGATTGTAGTTTTCATAATTCATGGTCCACGGGTTTTATAGCTGCATATTTTGCCTCAAATGTTAATGGAATGTGTTGCTGTATTGAGAATAGAAGGAGAGGGTCTTATAAATTCATCTTTGGTTTTAACGATCCATTTTTTTCTACTCAGTTTGTTAGGCCTAGGCTGACATGCTACATAATGGTATGGATTTATTCTTTTGGTCAAATATATACTGGCAAAATATATGGGTACACAATATAGTAAAAAGAGTTGGTTTTTAACATGTTTCCATAATTGATGACATACTAACCTCATTTGCACTCTTTTAGAGGTCAACTTCAATTGCATACGGTGTGTGAAGATTCACATTTGGGTATTTGATTGAGGATCAAGCCAAATGATTTCATATTCTTGAGGCCTGGGGCATTGATGATTGTGTGTGAAGATCCACATTTGGGTATTTGATTGAGGAACCAACCAAGTAATTTCATATTCTTGAGGCGTGAGGCATTGATGATTTTGCATTGCTTTAGGGTGTTTGGAGTAGATTTCTCTCTTCGTTCCTATCGTATGCGGCTCTTCCCTAGTTAAAAATAAAATAAAATTGTATGCATGAGTGCAACTGAGACAAGTCTCAAGTATCAAAGAAATTCGTACAACAGAGGGAACGCAAATCACGGGACTAGAAAACATTAAAACAGAAATCAAAAGGGACTTCCAAAACCGCTTTCGAGCCTTGGCAATAAACCATAGAAAACTGCAAAGTATGACCCAAACTATCCAAAAAGAAGTAACTGAAGCAGACAGCACAGAACTCACAAAACCGGTACAAACACCGAAATTAAGAATGCGCTATTTGACATCGGGGATAGTAAATCGCCCGGCCCGGATGGAATGCTGACAAGCTTCTATAAACATTACTGGCATATTGTTGGCCCGGATGTTCCAAAGCTGTTAAAAGTTTCTTTCACACAGGCAAGATTTTGAAACAAATAAACCATACATTTATAACTCTGTTACCTAAATGTGATAATCCCAACTCAACCAATCACTACAGGCCAATCAGTCTATGCAATACAATCTATAAAATAATTTCGAAAATCCTAACAAACGGCTTAAAAGTGTGCTCAATAGACTCATTCACCCAATGCAAGGGGCCTTCGTCCAGAATAGCAGTATCCACGATAACACACTCATCGCACATGAAATTTTCCACTCCTTCCGAAACAAACGTGGGAAGGAGGGGTGGATTGCGATCAAACTCGACATGGAAAAAGCCTATGATCGGATCAGTTGGGAATTTCTAGTTGAAATACTCCGTAAGTTCGGATTTAATGATAAATTCGTGGGATGGATCTAAGAGTGTGTTGAAATAGTCTCTTTCTCAGTCCTTGTCAACAACGGACCGACTGAACAATTCTACCCTCAACGGGGCCTTAGACAAGGGGATCCCCTATCACCATACTTATTCATCCTCGTTGCCGAGGTTCTGGCTTGAAAACTCAACTTATGGAGCGCTAATCCAAAAAGTGGCATCGGGATCCAAATCTCGAGGAATGGAACAAAAATCCCTTTCCTGGCTTTTGTCGATGATATCATTATCTTTGCTAAAGCTAACGGTCAACCATGTAAAAAGATTAAGGACATTATTGAAGACTATTGTCAAATATCCGGACAGAAAGTCAACTTCCATAAATCCGCTTTCCAAGTGACCAAAAACACTAACAATAACACAAAGGAGCAGATAAAACAAATATTACAAATAACAAACACCGTTTCACTTGACAAATACCTAGGATGCCCGATAATTAACGGGATAGTAACCCAAAATACTTTTAAACCGATAGTTTTACGAACCAAATCCCAACTAGAAAAATGGAAAGCCAACGCCCTTTCGCAAGAAGGGCGGAAAACTCTAATCAAAGCAAACCTATCTGCACAACCAAACTACATTATGCAATCATTCCTACTACCACAAGCAACTTTGAAGGAACTTGACCAAATAAACAAAAATTTCTTTTGGAACAAGGATAACAACTATAAGCCTCTTATTAGCTGGAATTCCATATGTCTCCCTCCCTCCCATGGAGGGATGGGAATTGCTAAAGGAGCCGAAATGAACCAAGAACTTCAAATGAAGCTACTTTGGAAGATCCTAGCGGAGCCAAACAACATTTAGGTCAAAATAGTGACTGAAAAATACCTCAAAACAAAAAGCATCCTAAACTATAAGAAATAACAAAACACATCCTGGCAATGGGCTAAACTTGTTGGCCTAAGAGACCTCTTCGTAAAAGGCCTAATCTGGCAAGTGGGAGATGGTAAAACCATCCGATTTTGGAAAGATAATTAGACCGGCAATGGTTCCCTTAACCCAAAACCCGAAGTTGAAACCCTTATTGACTGGGAGGAACCTGTAGAGGCATACCTCCGGGAAGATAACTCATGGAACATGGAGAAGTTGGTTGAGGTCGTCTCAGCGGATGACCTCAACGGCATATCCAAAATTATCAATCCGATTAACAAATTACCTAACAGATTGTACTGGAAACCAAGTAAAAATGGGTGGTATTCCACCCACTCCGCCATGCAGTGGCTCCATCAATCAAAAGGAGAACCCAAAATTAACTTAGAATGGATAAATCGACTAAATATCCCTCCCAAAATGAAGAATTTCATGTGGAAAGTTAGCCCGTAACGGTCTACCAACTAAAACCAGGCTTGCTGCGAACCACATTCCGGTAACACAAGGCTGTGAGGCATGTAATTGCACGGAGGAGGACACGTTCCATGTGTTAATTTCTTGCCCTCTCACAAAGGCAACACTTAACTCATTAGACCCAATATTACGGGGGGTCACCGATCAAGTTACCCAGGACGGGAGAAAACCACATGAGTTTCTGGAGGAAATTAAGAATAAGACAACCAAAGAGGAATTTGAACTCCTCACTAACATTTGGTGGAGCGTTTGGTTCTCGAGGAACAAGAGAGTCGTTGACGGTAATGCCAACACTAACTTGACCAATGCCGATCAAATCGCTGAGTTCGTCCGAAACCAGATTAAAGACTGGAAACTTATTGATTCCGCTGCCTCCTCCGGTCCCCGTAACCATATTGTACAAGGCCGAGGTGGGAGAAGGCAAACCAAATGGGAAAAACTCAAAAGGGATTTTATTAAATTGAATTTTGATGGTGCAATTAATGCAGATGGCGTGGCTTCATTCGGGTTCATCCTCAGGGAATCTGGTGGCTCCTCCATCCATTTTGATGAAGGACTGATTGGTCGACAGTCCATTCTGATGTCCGAGACCATCAGATGTGGCATTCCCCGAAACCAGATTGAAGGCGATAATTTGCAGCTGGTCAATGCCGTGCTCGGTGATTGGCGCTGCCCGTGGGAGATTGAGATGCTGCGTGCGGATATCCACTGTTTGTTAGCTCGATTCCATGATTGGTGCATCGCTCACATTGGCCGTGAGTGCAATTCTGTGGCGGACTTCATCGCTGGATCGTTTAGGAGCGTCTCCTCCGTCCCACTTGCAGCTGATTTGGGCCTTCGTACCCTCATCCGCCTGGATGCTCTAGGCAGACCACTAGCTTGTTAGTGGTCACCCTAATTTCTTTCCTAATAAAAAAAAGTCTCAAGTATGTGTAAGATAAGTGCTAGAATTGATCTCCTAAACCAATCCATCAAAATAAAACAAATGCAAAGGTGACCAATCAATGGAAAATTAGTACATAAATTTGATCAAATAATATTTTAAGGTAAATAATCACATTTTTATATATGCACATAAAATGTGAGCAAATAAAAAAGGTACACACCACTGGGGACGGAACCAACCCCAAAAAATTAGATGAGCTCGATTATAGGTAAAGTTTGAAATTAGAAAAAATGGCATAAAATTATAATGAACAAAAAAAAGGTGCAAAAATTAAAATAAAAACCAAAAAGAGTAGTATGTGAGGGGGGGAAGGGACGGGTTAGGGGAATCCAGATTCGAATACGGAGCAACATAAAACAATTCATTCTCCTTACCAATTGAGATGTTAAAATATTATAGTTTAATATTTCTTCTACTACTACTACTACTAATATTTAATTTTAGTGTGGGCTAGAGCAAACCTTAGCCCACCCTTGGTTTTGTGCCTTCCCACCACCGCATCTAGAGGTAGGTTCGATTCTCGTGGAATAGGGGAACCGAACCGGAAAAAGTCGGCAGAACCAAGAGTATTTCGGTCCCAGTTCCTCATTCCTTAGAACCTGAGAACCGAGGGTTCCATCGGTTCTCAACCGTCGGTTTCAAAACTGCTGGTTCCATTCCTTAAAAAAAAAATAACCTTCAGAAATGTAAAACCGTGACCGCAGTTTTGCATTTTTGACTTTTTTTATTTTTAAGGGTCAAAACCGGAACCAGCCCCAAAACTAGCGGAAATGGTGAATGCAGCTTGTGGTGGAAACCTTATGAACAAAACATCAACAGATGTCATTGAGCTCTTTTTTGAGCTATTTGAGAACGCTAGGCAATTCAATAAGAGTGTTGGCACTAAATGAGTCAATGTTATGGACTCTTCATCTTCTGCTTTATGATCAGAGGTAGTAGAGTTGAAGGATATAATGAAAAGCTTCATGCTGCAAAGAACCCCACAACAATTGAAACCGTGTGAAATTTTGCTGACACACTCCACCCCACTGATGCTTGGCCACAACTCCAAGAACCTCAAGATGAGGTCAATGATGTAGGAGTTTATGGACCTCCTATATCTCGTCATGATCCCTATTCCAACACATACAACCCAAGTTGGAAGGAACATCCCAACTTCAGGTATGGGAATAAAAATCTACCTCAATACAATAAACAAGGAGGAAATGAGCATTATAGGCAACCTTATGCTCTTAGACCTCCAGTACATAATCAAAACTCCTCTTTCAATGTTGAGGAGATGTTTGCAAAGCTTTCCATTACGATTGACCAATTGGGACTAAGCACGTTGCAAACTCAAGCTAATCTCCAGAACATTCGGGCTAGTCTCAAGAACATGGAGACTCAAATCAGTCAGCTGGTCACAACAATGTGTAGACTAAAGGCAAGAGACTCGGGAAAACTTCCTTCCCAAGCTATAAATCCAAGGGAGAATGTGAGTGCTATCACATTAAGGAGAGGAAAAGAGTTGACGAAAATCGAGGAGAATCACTTTAACCCCCCCTCTATTTTGTTTTTGAGGTGGAATTCAAAAAGGAAGTTGTGAGGCCTCTAAGCCAAACTCACACGTTACCACTAGTGCTATGCTGCCTCGCAGATCAACTACGTGCACTTTGAAGAATTCGTAGAAAAGCGCAATTGCGGCCCACAAAACCGCGATCGCGGCTCCTTAACTAAGAGTTCGCCAAATTCTGTGGAGGAAAATCGTGATCGCGGTCTCGAAAACTGCGATCACAGTGATGGTGATCGAGAAATTCTCAAAATTATGAAGAACCGCGATTGCGGCCCAACAATGGTGATCGCGGTATTTCCCCTGAATTCGAAGATGAATACATACGTCCCAATTTTGCTCCTATGGTTTCTCAAAAGCCAGTTCTTCCCTTTCCTAAAGCACTCAAGGACACAAGGAAGCCCGAAAACGACAAGGAGATATTTAGCACATTCTCCAAGTGTGAGGTAAACATCCCTTTACTTAATCTTGTTAAAAGTGTTCCTAGATTTGCTAAATTTCTTAAAGAACTGTGCACAATTAAGAGGAACCAAAAATTAAAAGGGAAACCGAAGGTTAAGGTTATTGAACATATCTTCATTGTATTTCAAAGGCGTATGCCTAAGAAGTGCAGTAATCCAGGCATGTTTAGCATTCACTACATAATAGGAGACACTAAGATTGATAAGGCTATATTTCGGTGCTTCTATTAATGTTATGCCTTACTCTGTGCGCACTTCACTAGGCTTAGGATCTTAGCATGAAACTGGCATGTTGTGCAATTGGCTAATAGGTCCATTGTCTACCGAAAAGGTATTGTTGAGGATGTGTTTATCATGGTTGATAACTTCATTTTTCCTGCTGAGTTTTTTATGCATGATATGGATCATGATATGCATGTTGCACTCATTCTGTTAGGTAGACCTTTCATGAAAACTGCTCAAACAAAGATTGATGTGAATAAAGGTGTTCTAATCATGGAATTTGATAGGAAGAAATTTGAGTATATCATGGAAAATGATATGAAATACCCCCAAGATGACCATTTTTTATGTTGAATTGATGTAATTGATCTCATTATGCAAGATGTGTTTGATATTACTTGTGATGATGAGTTACAGTCTGTTCTAAAGAATGACATCAACTTTTCATGCTTAGACTATGAATTACTTGATAGATATCATGAGATCCTGAGTGATTTGAGTACTTGTTGCCAACCTGTTGCTCATGCTTTGGCCGTTGGGCTCATACCACTAACTCTCCCAAGGGAGAAGCTTCTTATTTGTAGTGAAGGCACCAGTAATTGAGCTGAAGCAGCTCCTTGAGCATCTTTAATATGTTTTCCTTGGAGAGGGTGATATATTACCTATTATTATCTCTAACAAGCTTTCCAAGGAGAAAGAAGTGAGATTGGTGCAAGTACTTAGGGAGCACAAGACCGTCCTAGGATGAACCATTGCTGATATTAAGGGGATTAGTCCATCTTCATGTATGCATATGATCCTCCAAGAAGATGATGCCAAACCGTCTGTGATGGAGGTAGTAAAGAAGGAGGTGTTGAAGCTCCTACAAGCAGATATGATCTATCCCATCTTTGATAGTCAGTGGATTAGTCCGACCCAAGTTGTGCCTAAGAAGGGTGGTATCACTGTCATATGGAACCGATAGGGTGAGTTGATTCCTACTAGAGTCCAAACGGGTTTGAGAGTTTGCATTGACTACCGTAAGCTGAACACTTTAACTAGAAAAGATCACTTTTCCTTGCCATTCATTGATCAAATGCTTGAGCGACTTGTAGGTACATTATTTTCTAGGTCATGCAGGTTTCTATTACAAGTTTATTAAAGACTTTTCCAAGATCTCAGCCCCTTTATGTGAACTTTTAAAGAAAGAGGTGCCCTATGAGTTTGATGAAGAGTGCAAGAAGGCGTTTGATAAGATGAATATCCGCATCACAAGTGCACCAATAATCCATGCCCTTGATTGGTCTCGCCCTTTTGAGATCATTTGCGATGCAACTGACTACGCGGTTGGGGCCAGTCTCGGTTAAAAGGAAGCCAGAGCATCTTATGTCATTCATTATGCTTCCATGACTTTGAATGGTCCCCAAAGGAACTACTCCATCACTGAAAAGGAAATGCTTGTTGTAGTGTTTGCTTTGGAGAAGTTCAAGCGATATTTATTTGGAACCAAGGTGATAGTATACACAGACCACACAACCCTTCGTTATTTAATGACGAAGAAGGAAGCTAAGCCAAGATTGATAAGATGGATTCTATTGCTAAGTGAGTTTAATATTGAGATAAGAGATAATAAGGGAGCAGAGAACCTTGTGTCTGACCACCTGAGTAGGCTTGTGCATGAAGATGATAAGTTGGGAAGCCAAGAGCATATTCAAGGAAGATTTTTGGATGACACGCTTTTTGGAGTGGAATCTTCACAAAAATCGCGACCGCGGCCCACTAATCACGATCATAATTCCTTAGCTGAGAGCCCCGAAGAACCTATTAGAGAACTACAATCGCTAACAACGCTGAGAGAGATTACGGTTGGTGAACCGCGATCACAACCAAGACTTTGACTGCGACAATGAATCGCAACTCGAGGAATTTGCACTTGGGGTTCATTCTTTCAAGCCATGGTATGCTAATATCGTCAACTTCCTCATCTCGAGGGAGATTCCACCTAATTTCACCAAGGCTCGGAAGGACAAGGTCGTCAAGAATCACAATTTTATGTTTGGGGTGATCCTTTCTTATGGAAGCATTGTAGGGATCAAGTAACCAACGATGTGTCCCGGATAACGAGGTACAATCTATCCTTAATTTCTATCATTCCTATACATGTGGGGGTCATTTTGGGACTAATAAAACTGCCAGGAAATTGTTAGAATCAGGATTTTATTGGCCTCATATTTTTAGAGATGTTTATGCTTTCTGTAAATCATGTGATCGTTGTCAAAGGGTGGGAAATATTTCCAAGAGACATGAGATGCCTCAATCGCATATGATATTTTGTGAAATTTTTGATGTTTGGGGCATTGATTTCATGGGATCTTCCCCCTCTTCTTATGGGAATTTGTATATTTTGCTTATGGTGGACTACGTTTCCAAGTGGGTGGAATCGAAGGACACCAGGAATGATGATTCACAAGAAGTTATAGGTTTCCTTAAGGACAACATATTTTCTAGGTTTGGGATCCCAACAACATTGATAAGTGACAAAGGTACTCATTTTTGCAACAAAAAAAGTGAACGCTCTATTGAAGAAGTACCATGTTACTAAGAAGATTTCTACCTCCTACCATCCCCAGACCAATAGACAGGCTGAGGTGTCCAACATGGAGATAAAAATAACTTTAGAGAAGATGGTGGCCCCCAATAGGAAAGAGTCAACTGGATCCTAAGGCTCGATGATGCTTTATGGGCCTATCATACAGCTTATATGACGCCCATTGGGATGTCTCCCTTTAGATTGGTCTATGGTAAAGGGTATCACTTGCCAATGGAGCTTGAGCATAAGGCCTATTGGGATGTCCCATAAATGCAACTTCCAAATTGAAGAGGATGGAGCATTCAGAAAATTGCAATTGCAATAGTTGAAAGAGTTGAGATTAGATGCTTATGACAATGATGTGAAATACAATAACAAAACAAAAGCATGACATGACAAGAACATTCTAAGGAATGAATTCGAAGTCGGAGACAAGAACTTTCTCTTTCAGTCTCGTCTCACACTCTTCCCAGGAAAACTTCGTCCTAGATGGGCTAAACCATACATTGTGGCTCGAGTTTTTCCACATAGGGTTGTGGAATTATATGATGAGGGATTCCATAAGGTGTTCAAAGTGAATGGGCATAGATTAAAGAAATATCACTGATCTGACTGAAAGAGAGGAGGGAGTCAACCATGAAGTGCTAGAGGAGGTGGATCTCACTGATCTGACCCTAGATGCCACTTAAGAGGGATTTTATGTCGAGCCAACTACATTAAACAAAGTCGCTGCTCGGGAGGCAACCCGAAGTAAGTTTTCTTTTCCTTTTTCTTGCTTTTGTTTTAGTTTTGTTCAGTTTCTTTTCAATCTATTCGGACTAACACACAGGTACTAGGTTCAAAAGAACATACTAATGAACAACCGCGATTGCGTATTAAAAACCGTGATTGGGACCGCTTCCTAGACCAAAGGCGTACATGTACTAGAAAATCGCGATCGCGGTCCTCCGAAACCGCGATCGCGGCCCGGGAGGTATAAAAAAAAATTAAATGAGAAAATAAAATAAAATTTCCGGATCAAGCCTTATTCTATCTGTCAACCCTACACTCCTTCGTATACCTTCCATTTTCTTCTATCTTCTTCTACCTCCCTCTCAAACAGTCTCAAACCTCCATTAACAAACCTTCAATCTCCACACAAAATCATACAAAAACCTTTAAAACCCCCAAAATCCCACTCTATTCCTTCCCACAAACACAAATCCATCCACAAAAATCCATTCGTCTCTCTATATTTCTCCCAAAAACAAATCTATGAAAAATCCCAAAGTCCTTTCTATCTCCTCAAAACACCACAAAGCATCCTAATATCTCTTCCAAGCACTCAAAGGAAGTTGTTGAAGTTAACCGCTACTCAGATATGAGGAGTTGCGACCGTGCAACTGACGACGATGACAATTCCGGCAAAACCCAAAAAACCATGATCGCCTCTCTCAAAAACTGCGACCTCGAGCGAGCTACAAAAGTGTGATCACTTCCCCTGAAAATCGCGATCACGACTTGCCTATAGATTGCTCAATTTTTGTTGTAAGTTGATCCTTTCGCCACTTTTGAGTTTGGATTGATTTATTACATTAAGTATGGGTAATCCTATTAAGAAGCTGGATGTGAACCAAATTAAAATAAGACTTGGGATAAGTTGGCACGGAGGGTATTAGTTTCTACTAAATTTTTTGATGTGCCTATGTTGAGGAGCTTGGGATTTTGTATGATTGTACTTTGAGATTGCTAGTTGAAGGTGGTCTAGGGGGCTTTATTGAGTTGAACGCCCCTAATTATAAGAATGTGGTATTTGAGTTTCTATCCACCTTTACTAAGGAGAATGATGTGATTTGATTTTGTATTCTAGATAGACCGTATCACATTGACACGGGTTTAGTTGTAGTTTTTGGTTTAACCAGCCCTGCTATTGAGGGGTGGGAGGCAGTTAGTCGAGATGATAGTTTCTTTGACTTATGGAAGGCCATTACAAGGCAGGGGTTCCTGTCCAAGGAGGTTGAGTATAACTACTGTATTACACACCCTTGGCTCTACCATAAGGTGCTTGCCATGACTTTCCTTGGCCAAGAGGAGCTCAACAAAGCACCTATGTATGATATGAGTATGTTGGTGTCTCACACTAGAGAAGCTGGTAGTTCTTGATTAGGTGGAGTTGTTCTTGGGGAGTGTGAGGAAGATTTTGAAGAAATATTCTGGGAAGATAGCTATAGGGGGCATGATTACTTTTATTGCCTAGGAGTTTGTTAGTTTAAAGGCGCTTGGGACCTCTTTTGGGGATGGTTTTGTGTATGACGAGTGCATGCTTAGAAGGACTCATTTTTTTCTAGGTCTGCAAAGCACGGATGGATTTGGTCTATGGGTAGTCCAACTATTGAGGTAGATGCCCATTGGTCCTACTATTCAACACTTCTATATAGATTCTGATTTTGATGGAGGTGTTGTTGTTGAGCAAAATGATGATGTAGGATCATGAGTATGGGGAAGGAGCTTAGGGAGGAGGCTTTGAGGCAGGTGGATCTGGTTATGAAGCTATAGTGGTGTTAGTACCTCTACTACTAGATGGGGTACAAGTTCTGCTGGATATGTTGTTGGTGCTTCAAGATGGGCATCAGGTGGATATGGTGGTTATGGTGATGGAGGTGCTGCTACTTTTACCTTTGGAGGAGGTTATGGCGGTTATGGTGATACATGAGCTTGGGATACCACTTTAGGCGGGACGAGCTATGGAGGGTATGGTAGTGCTCAATGGCGGAGGGAGAGGGGTGCGAGTGGGGGCTATAGCCCCCACTCAATTTAAAAAAAATTGAAAAATATGTATAAAAATACTAGATTATTAATAAAAAAGTATTTTACTTGGCCAAAAGAACTAGGATAATTTTATATTTTTGTGAAAAATACAAAATAAGAATTTTTTCAAATGCAACATTTTTAAACTCTACTGTCGAGTAAACACAAACAATGCACTGTCTTTACAACTGATATTAGATGTTCTAAATTCTAAGGTCCAAAACAACACAAGATTGTCTCTTGAAAGTCTAAAAGCCAAGTTTCAAGTTCTAAAGTCCAATAAAACACTACTAAAATTCTAAAAATTAAGTTCCAAATGCAAGTGTAGGGGCTATTACACATTTTGTGTCTCCAAATATTGCATCCATTCCTCTCGCAACTCATCAATGAGATGTATGCCATAGCAAGTCGGTGAATCTTTAAAATACTGCAAAATCAAACATATATACTTATTGCATGGACATTAATTGTATACAGGATGATAATATATATATATATATATATATATATAACAAAATGACAATATGTACATTCAGGCATTAGTAATCGAATAGTAATTTGGAGCAAATCAAAAGCCCTGAGCACTGAGCAGTGAGCACTAGTACTAATAACATGTGATAAACTTCTCATAAAAGCTAAAATTTACGCAAAGTAAGGATACAAGAATCCACTATCAAAAAAATTGAATGGAATGTGCTTCGGAACAAAAACCCTAATGGCTTCATTCATGTACTTCTCAAATAAAAGCTAAAAGTTATGCAAAGTGAGGATACAAGAATTCACTATAAAAAAAATTGAATGGAATGAGCTTCGGAATAAAAATCCTAATGTTTTCATTCATGTATCAGAACTAAAAAAATGTTGACGTGATAAGCTAACTAGAAGTAGAGATCTTACATCTGTGGCTATAGAAGTTGTCTGTTCTCTTTTCAAGCACCTAAGAACAAAGCCCTTCTCATTCTCCCTTCCATTATCAGCAATCCAGGCAAACCATCTTATTTTCTAGCACAATTGAGGTCCCTTTACTTGTCTTTGGGCAGCTCAAGTTATACTTCTCTACCTCAGTTTTCCGTCATCTGCAAAACATCATGAAACAAAGACATTTGTGAAGAAACTTCAATATTTTAAAAAAAAAGAAACTTTACCATTAAGTGATAAATCAATAAGCTAATAATTGATAAGTTGATAAATCAAGGAACATCATCATCATCATCAACCTAGTGAGGCTACGCTACAACGGAATCTGGGGGGGTCAAGATGGAGGTGTCGCTGCCCAAGAGAAAGGGGTACGTCCGATAGACCCAAGAAAAACTGAAATTCAGTTATGTGACAAAAATAACTGAATTTAGTTTGATTGATATAGGGACTAAATCCATCTCAAAGGCAGTGTATAAAAGCCAATGAGCATGAGGATGCGCCCCATAAATCAAGGAACATAAAATTGAAATATTTGAAGCACTTTGCATCATTATCCCAAAGTAGTGTCCCTTCAAATAGTCCAGAATTTATGCAAGTATAAGTAGTAGTACTGATTCAGGAAAATACAGAAGTTCCTTAAGAGCAAAATTGCAGATAATTCATTGGCATAACAAAAACAAAAATCACAAATAGTTGAAATGGAAGACATACCTGGCACAATATAGCCTCTTAGAGTTTCTTATAAAAATATGTATTGAAGAAATGGTGATCATTGGGTGCATTGTTAGCTGCAAATGTCGATCCCTGCAGATATCTAGGAAATAGAAGGAGATTAAAAAATGAATTGATATCTTACCTAGATGTAAAACATTCTGATTAGAATAAACTAGAAAATAGTTAATGTACTAATATCCTATATGACCTATTCCTCAAAAGGCTCAGTGTAAATATTTTCTCATGTGAACAATGGCTACTTTTTCAAGCAAATTACCTGATGTAACAGTTCATGTTTGTAGATGTCAAATATTCTCCAGGAGCAAGGCAATTTAAATCCTTGATCTAAATATCTACACTATCAGGATCTTCCCTATAAGCCTGAAAAAAATTGAAAATTTCATGCCATGCATAAGCCATTTGGAAAGTTTAAAAATTACAGCAGAATTATATTGATGGGTAATATATTGTGGTGTCTCTAAAACAGGAGTAGAAAAATAAAGATATCAATTATCAATTTCACTACAAATATGTATCAGTATTCATAAAGTATCAATTAACCCAAAAGGTGAAACTAGCATACACCTTAGCCTTACTTCTGATGTCCCTGTTGTATCTCCAAGGCCAGGCTCCTCCTCATCTAGCAATACAACAGTCTGATCCAGCAATACAACAGTCTTTACCAGGGAACAAGCTTTGAAATTTTTTACCAGATTTTCCACTTGGTTTTTTTACAACTCCACTACAAAGTAAATCTGGTCAATATATGCCAAAAAGGTTGAACAGAAGAGCAGGACCCATATCACAAATGCCATAAATAGACTCACCAATCTTCTAAGCCAGACAGTACCATTAATTGTTTAGCTCTAATAATGCATGAAAGATTTCAAAATGACCTATTTCTCTTCAAGTTTAGATGGATGAAACTGAGACAAATTGATAAATAAAACACCAAGATAATGTTATGGCATTTTTATAAAAGAAAATGCTTATAATTTGTTGAACAAAAATGTGAAACTATTCGCAAAACATATTTTATTTGATTTTTGAAAGTTTGAGTTCGACCCTTTCTTTTTACCCTTTTGATTAAAAGTCATACACGTACAAAATATTTGGTTTGTTTTATGATTTGGGCTGCACCCGAGTTTTGACGGGTTGCCTACGTATCTCTTTAAAGAGAATCAAGCCTTACGTAGTTCAGAGTGTTTTTGGTTTTTGTGTTTGTGATTTTTCATGCATCAGAGGAACGAGAATAGACCCACCTTCTAGAAAGGGTTGCCCAAACCGCTCCAACTATCATTTGCATGACGCGAATGATACTAAACCCACCTTCTAGGAAGGGTGATCTAGTCCTTCGCATTTGGCGTGCACAATTTGTTTAGTGCATTTTTGGATTTGGAAAATTTAGTTTGATTTGGAGTTATGGTTGAACTCGATGGACATTTGATTTTCCTTTTATCGAGTTTCCTACGTACCCTTTTTTAAAAGGGATCAAATTATACGTAGTTCTTAAAATGAAGTTTTAGTTTCATAACCCAAGTTAATTATGATTAATGAGATTTTATAGACCATGCTTTATGCTTTAAAATGATCAGGATTTTATATTAGTCATAAAATAATTTTGAGAATATGGGTTATGCATGCATAATAATTAATTATGCTTTGAGCTTGAATATTTGAGTCTTCTCGACTACTTTAATGATTTAATTTGGAATTTGCGACTGAGCTCGATATATATTAAATTTGATATCGAGTTACCTACGTAGACTTGTTAATTTGTTTGACCCAAATTTAAATATGACCAAATAATATTTTTGGACCAAGCTTTGTGTATTAAATAGTCTAATTTTATATTAATCATCATTTAGTTTGGACTCTATTTTTTAATGGGCCATCTTTATAAATAACCCATTTAGTGGGTCGTTTTTTGTGATAAGACAAGATTTAGCCTCTTTTTTGTACGTGAACATGTGGACTTTGATTGAACTTGAACCCATTTTCTCTACTTTTCACTTTAACCGCCATCAATATATCAAATTGATACCCTTTTCTTTTTTATTCATAAGAACTCGGCCCAATGTGAGATCTAGACACCAATTTGGTTTGGGCCTCTAGTTCAGTCCAAATGAAAATATGGACTTGATTTCAGCCTTGAATCAATTATATTTGATAAAAGGAACCGACCAGTGACCATTTTTTAGTCATAGATCATGTAGCCTTTCTTTTCTTTTATTTTAATATGTGGAAGGTCCGTACCCATATTTTCAATTGATGGAAACCAAAATTTGCTTTACAGTGCAGAGGCTACATGTATATTTTTATCTTTTTTAACACATTACTTGGACTCATCCACGCCATTTTTATGGAGTTTAATTTTAAACAATTTTTTTCTAATTACTCCAAATCAAAAGGCTTTTACAATTTGAGGCTGGATAAATTTGGACAGAGGTTCTCCATGAAAAATCAATTTCAAAAGTTAGAGATCCACTTGAATCTCGATTTTTTTGACATTCAAAGATCCGCTCGAATCTCGGATATGTCCTTTGGGAAAAATTTCGAACCAAAAAATCAAGGAGGATCCCCTTGAATCCTTTACCCCCGATTTAAAATGGTAAGAAAAACTCGAACAATTTAGCCATAAAAAATCAGGGAGGATCCCCATGAATCCTTTATCCCCGATTTAAAATAACATGAAAAAAAAAATGAACAGAGTGTCCGCTTTCTACCTTCTTCTTTGCTCTGTTTTTTTTTTCTTTGTGCAGATGGAAGACGAAAAGATAGGTTTTTGTGGATGTGAATTATTTTGAAGCTTTTCGGTGGGGAGAAATTGAAGAAGAAAGAAAGAAATTTGGCTTTTTGTACTCTTGTTTCTTTCTTTGGTTTTGCAGGTGTAGGAGAGACAGATAGTACGCAGCTTTTGTGCAGGAAGAAAGAGATCAACTCCTCCTTTTACTTTGTATTTATAAGGAATGTAATTAAGGAGAAGCTACCAAGGAAACTGCCCACTAATTAGCATTCCTTAATTAGTTAATTTTTTATTTTCTTCTCTTCATTGTACTTAGTATTAATTTGTACGTGGATTTGGAAGTTATGGAAATCAGATAAAACTTCCAAATTCAAAAGCACGTTTTTTTTTTAATTTTTTCTTTTATTTTCCTTTCTGGAAACAATTTGTACACAAGTCCAATTTGATGAGTACGGAGGTTTTTGATAACTTCCTCATTCAATTTCTTTTTTCCTTTTTTCTTTAGGGAAATTCATATATGTGTCTTGGACAAGCTTTTGGGCCTTATTTAATATACAAGGTTCAAATTGACAAAATGAATATGGGAAGACACAGCTTCTTTTTTTTTTTTTGCCTTATATTTAAGAAAATTAATCACACTTGTATTTTGTAATTAATTTTCGTAATAATTGGATAATCATGAATTTTTTTTAAAAGTCATGAAATTTTACTCCTCAACATAATTCATTCAAGAAATTGTTTCATTGTAGATGGCGGTGTTTTCATCTTTAAGGTAAAGTGACTCAATCAAATTTATCAACTAACCAGCCACTCAAGCTTGAATTCATTAATTGTTTGTGAAAGGTTTATAATAAAAATGTAAGTCTTATTAATTGTTTGTGAAAACTTTAAAAATATAAAATTTTAGAAGCTATTATTTAAGAAAACTCACGACCTTATTCAAATTTACAAGAGTTGTAAATACCCGTTGATAAAAAAGTCCTAAGAAATATGTTTTTTGTACTAGTCTAATTTTCCTTCCTTTACTTTATCTTATTTGTTTTTATTTCATTGATTGCAATGAAAGATTTAAGTATGGGGGAGAGAATATTCATTGTATGTTATATATGTACAATTGTTTTTCTTTACCAAAAAATGACATTAAATCCTATACTGAGTTGAAAACCCGAAAGGGCGGCTCATGAAAAAATCAGAGGCCCGGACCAACATTAGGATGAGGTAATAAGAGGCTAAAAAGAGTGAAAGTGAGGAGGTGAGCAGGTCTATTGGAAAACGAAATGACTGGTTAGGTGAAAACTCGAAAGAGCGCCTAAGTAGAATGAGTGGAAAAAAAGAGTGTCTACGATCATTCTTGTTGGGGCTTGGGGTTCATTGTTTTATGGGGTTTTCACTTTGTTGATATATGTATGTTTTGAGTGATAGATTGTGTTAGGGCTATTGTATGCACTTTCATTCTTTACTTGGGTTTAGGTTGTGAGCTTATTGGTGAGTGCTTTTTAGTTTTAGATCATATTTCCCTACTATTGTTTGTAGACCTTTGTTGCATTGTCTTGCTTGATTTTATTTTGAGCTTACTCAAGGACGAGTAAGGTCGAAGTGTACATGAGGGAATTTTATATGCTGTATTTCATATAGCATAACTAGGACTTTTTAATGCATATTTGTATGGAGTTTTAGGCCTTTTAGGAACTTTATTGAAGATTAGGACTGAAGACCGAAGACTCATAGTTGCAGATTTTGAGAGATTTGGCGACCTGTTGAAGGTCGCAATCGCCAGTGTCACTGGCCGCAATCGGGATGGACGTAACTAAACAGTGCGATTCTGATGGCCACGATCACGGTTATACCAGCGGCAATCACGGTTGTCACCGCCTCGGAAGGTCAACATGGTCTAGGTCGCGATCGTGGCTGATCTGGGCTTCTCACGCGCATGAATCTTTGGAGCTTATCTTTGCTTGATTTATTATATATCTTTCCTTTTTTGGTTCTTTCTAGTTTTTAAGACCTTTTAGTTGTGTTTTGGTTTTTTAACCTTTTATTATTCTATTATCTCTTTTCCTTTATTTTGAGAGAGGATTTTATGGAGAACTAAATCCTTTGATTCTATTCGAGTTGAAACTTTTGGATTCAAGTTAATTGTGGGATTCTTTTTTCAAGTTTATTCCTTTAAAGTTATTTCAATTCTCTTGAGCTTAATTGATATTAGAAGGGAGCTTGACTGCAAGACCCACCCAGAAGGGAGCTTGACTGCAAGACCCATTGTTTTTTATTTTCTCTTGTTTGACCAACTAGTTGAAGTTGATACACTCTATTGCTAGAATTAAGGTTTTCTCGTAGAAAAACATAATCTTTCTAGCAACTCATTGTCTCATTGTTTTAGGACTCGTTGGAGTAAACGATTCAGAAAGAGAATTGATTACATGTTAATTATTTGACTCGTTGGAATTTTATTGCATATATCCTACATATCTTTGTTCTTACTGCTAGTATCTCTATAATTGATGATTGTTTCATGTTTATTTTGATATTAAGTATTTACATGTCTCGTTGCCATGTTTATTAAGTCTAATTAGGATAGGAATAACTAAAATGAACTACTTGTTTGAATCAATGATCAATGAACTTGATTAATTAAGTGGATACTTGGATGGAATTACTTTTCCCTAATTGATTAACTAAGGCGGCGTAGTGATTGCTAGCTTGCTAGCATTTTTAGTGATCTATGGGTCTCTCCACACCCTAATGCTTCTAACATCCCTAACATGCTAGCAAATAGCTTTCTCTAGCACCCATATTACTTCCAAAATTGATCTCTAGGTATAGCTTGGCCTTTGACCAATTTTTGCTTCCATGAAGCTAACTCTTGAGAAATATTTTGACTTAATGTTCTTGCCACTAAATTGTCAGGGTTTGTCAAGCTTTTCCATCCTTGTTTGTTCAATAAAGCCAAGTTAATGAGTTGTATATCCTTAAAGCCTAGACCTCTCCTTTTATTATACCTCTTCAGCTTTTTTCATTTACACTAGTGTTCCTCCTTTCCTCATTCCCGCTTCCCCACCAGAAACCAGTTGTAAGAGCTTGAAGTTCTTAATTGAAACCTTCTGTTAGCTTGAAAACGAACATCAAGTAAGTTGGTGTAGAGTGCCCAGCATATTTGATCCAAACCTCTCTTCCAACCTTAAAAGAGATAGAAGTCACTCCAACTTTTTAGCCTCTTCAATTTTCCCTTTTACAACACTGCAAATCTATTTCCTTGCTCTACCCAAATGGGTAAGTAGTCTAAGATACTTGAAGCATCCTCCCCTCTTTGTAATTCCCAATCTATTCGACCTGACTCTAGATGTTACTAGCTTTCCCTTTGCTAATGAAAATCTAAAATGATAAAATGATAATTTTATTGAATAAAATCCTTTGGGTACAATTTCTTTTTTTTTAAGCTTAATTTCTATAAATATGGAGGTGAGAAAAGAAATTATTATTTATTTTAACAAAACACTTAATTCCATAATCAGTTAAATAAAAATAGTGGTTATTACATTAGATAGTGTAAAAGTAAAATAATTTTTTATTAAAAATAAGGTGATTGAGATAGAATGCTCTAGCACTCTCCGTAAGAAGGTTCTCCTAATTCTTACCGTATCAAAAAAAAATGTGCTAACTATTTTAGATTTAAAAGATATATATTAACTGTAAAAAAATAAATGAAAACTATGAAAAACGCCAGTATCCCCCTTTTATAATTTTAATCTTGGAAAGTAAGAGGTGATATAAATATTAATAAAGACCAATAATAAACATGTTGAATAGATTAGGCACGATCGAGTAATTTTAACAAAAATCTGCTATCCCTCATTTAAGGCGGGCGGAAATATATTGTTTTTTTTTTTTGGGTCGAAAGCGGAAATAAATTGTTTATTGAAGTGTGAACCCTTTGGGCTGTCTTACACCCAGAGTCCCCAGACCAGACAGCTCATTCTTTACCAGAATTCATTGTCAATGCGATACCCTTACTTTGCGTATCTTCTTATAATACGGAGAAGCAGAATCTTTCAATTTTTAAACTAAATTTCAATTTCACATTGTGGGTTTGTTTGACTTGTGTGAGTGACTGACTACCCAATAGAGTCTTCCTCTACCATCTATCTACATGAAGAATCCCTATCCTCACCGATGAACTGAATCGTCAATTATAAAACTTGTCCATTCAATCGGCGTCTCCTCTCCAAGTTTGTTGCCAATTTCAAAACCTCAGGTGGGACTTCAATTCCCTCTTTGTTTCAGACTTTTGCTATATCCCACATATTCATCATCCCTTCTTTTGAGTTTTGAATCTTGATTGATAGCAAATGGGGAAACACCCATATTCATTGTCTAGAATATTCTTTGTGAATCTCTTGTTTCTTTATTTGCATCCCTTCCATTTTCCCTTGATTTTGTTCATTAATTTGTTCCCGGTAGCTAGCTGTTCAAATTAAACTTGTACAGATTAACCAGTAGGGCGTGTAGGTAGGATTAGGATAGGCCACAATTTGCAAAAATTCTCTTAACAAGCTCTGCTGCAGGGAATAGGCACTTAGCAGCCATGACGATTTCAAATCAAAGTGTAGCACCAGTAGTACAGGTTTGTTTAATTGTTTCAGCTTCCCTTTGGGAATTGCAAGTTTCATCAGATTTACACGGCATCAATAGGAAAACCGTGAAATTTTGAATGTATTATTGCAGTAAGTTTTGCACCAATTTTTGTCATCTTACCAGAATGAGCAGGGAAAGCATCTTGCTACAATATGCTGTTGGTTTCTTGGACTTGGCACTCTTCTGGCATGGAACAGCATGCTCACCATTTCAGATTATTACTACCAAGTTTTTCCAGTATGTACCTGGCTCAGCAACTTAAATCTCATTCATGTGCTGTTTGGATTAAGTGGATCTGAATTGGACAAGTGTGTTACCCTCGCAGGAAATCAGTAAACTGAACTGACTATTTTGATGTTTTCTTTTTTATTTTGTAGAAGTACCATCCTTCAAGAGTCCTTACACTCATGTACCAGCCATTTGCTCTTTGTTGTATGATATATCTAGCCTGGAACGAGTCAAGAATTAACACCCGAAAGCGAAATACATTCTTTTCACTCTAAGTACTTTCCTATTGATAGTGGTCAGTTAGAATTCTCTCCACTTGTAATTTGATGCATTTGAGCCAAAAGTTGAGTTTAATTTGAGTATCTTTCTGGCAGTTGGATTTGGCTTCACATGGCAAAGGGCACATAATAGACTATGTCATTCTCTGCATCGTGTGCGGTTCCTTTGGAGTTGCAGACGCCCTTGTCCAAGGGGGAATGGTCGGAGATTTGTCTTTTATGGACCCTGTGTTTTTGCAGGTAGCAACCACCAACCACATTCATTCATGCTTCTAATTGTCTTTTCTTTCCTGTACCATATAACCTTCAAAGGCTTGTCATTAGACATTTCATTATCAATGTTGACTTTTTTATTGCTCATGCTCCTTTTTTGCAGTCTTACTTTGGTGGGGTTGCTGTGTCTGGCCTTCTAACCTCCGGCTTGAGGCTAATGACAAAATCTGTGTTCGAGAAGGAAGCTCAAGGACTACGCCACGGTGCATGTGAGTAAATCATTTCCTCCCTGGAAAATCCAATTGAAACATGCGTCTTCAGGGTGCGTTTTGATGATGATAAATTTGGGTCTAGTGTTGTTCATGGCAATTTCCACAGGAATGGAGTTTCTGTGCATTCTACTCTATGCAATGGTGTTCCCTAGGATACCAATTATTAAGTACTATAGGGCAAAAGCGGCCACTGAGGGCTCAAAAACCGTCACGGCTGATCTTGCTGCTGTTGGTATACGCCAGGCAAGCTCAATCAATAAACCTTTTTGACATGCATGTTGGAAGGAGCTAAGTTTACTATATACAGTTTAATAATTGGCTTAATATGCAGGATGATAGCAACAAGAGCATAGACCGGTTGAGTATGAAACAACTGATCTTGGAGAACTGGGATTACGCCCTTGACTTGTATCTCATCTATGTCCTGACATTGTCGATATTTCCTGGTTTCCTCTACGAAAACACGGGAGCTCACGGCCTTGGGTCCTGGTAATAAATTGTATGGACAGTTTATGTGCAAAGCATCGCTAAGGCTCTGCAAGCGTAAAAAGCAATAGTACACGTGCTTTCTTTGTTTCAGGTACCCTCTTGTTTTGATCGCCATGTACAACGTGTGGGATCTGATTTCCAGATACACGCCTCTCATAAAGTGCCTGAGGATCACGTCGAGAAAGGGTCTGCTGGCAGCGTGTGCAGCTCGCGTCCTCTTCATCCCGGCCTTCTACTTCACTGCCAAGTACGCGGACCAAGGCTGGATGCTGATGCTCATCTCTTTCCTGGGACTCACCAACGGCCACCTCACCGTGTGCGTTATGATGGCCTATCCAACTGGCTACAAGGTTAGACCACTCTCTTAGCTAACATATATAAGATGGACCATTGGACCCATTCCAATATTATTAATTGTGTCTCTCTACTCTATCTTCCCAAATGAATGAATAAATGATTTTCCTTGTCAGGGACCCGAGCAAAACGCACTGGGGAATGCCCTCGTGGTGTTTCTCTTAGGCGGGATCTTCTCTGGGGTCGCTCTTGATTGGCTGTGGATCATCGGCAATGGGACCTTCTGAGGAGCAAAGCAGTTTGCATTGGATAGTCTCGGGCTGCTTCCCCGCCTATCCTTTCCTGTGTTCGAATCAGATGAAAATTTGATTTTAGATCATTTCATGTGAAATCTTTCTCTTCTTTCTCTTTGTTTCTGTCTTTTTCATTAATAAATTCATTTTACTTATAGTTATTCTCAATTGATTTTGATATAGAAATTTGTTCGAGGAAATATAAGTAAATTCAAAATTTGCATCACCAAATTTATGTCAAAAAATGTACTCAAATATATGTAACCAAATTCATTTTTAGTGGATGGATTCGTGCGTGCTATACAACGAGAGGAAGCCTTGGTTGGCTCAGAGTATTGATAATATACTAGTTTTACCCGTCCTATCATGTACGACTACGATATAATATTTTATAAACATTACAAATAGGATATTAATAAAAAAAATATAAATATAATTTAAATTTTAATATAATTAAGTAATTTATTGCTCGTAGAATGTATATAATTTTTTTATCAAATATTATATTCTTCATATTTTATTACTTTTCATGTTCGTAAATTTAGAGTTTATCAAATATTTCAATATATTAAATATTTACTTATCTATTTTTATTAATTTTAAAAATTATAAATATTTATCATTTTTTATGAAAGAAAATCACTATATATCTATAAATAAATTCGTGAAAATACATCATGCTAAAAGATAAAAGATATTTATACTTATTTTAAAATATTTTAAATTTTTTTCTTTAATTTTAAAATATTGGTATAAGGAAGTTTTCAAAAGATATTTTTATACTAAATAGATATTTGTTTGATGTTAAAGATAGATTTAAATAGTTGAAGAAAAATTTAATAGAAAAAAGTTAAAATATTAGAAATAAAAATTAATTTTATAAAAGATAAATAGTAGATAGATATCCGATTTCGAGAAACGATATTATTGGAACAATATTTTTTGAGTGTACGGGTCATAAAGATTATTGGAATAAGATAGAAATAAAAAAATAAAAAAAAGAAATAATAAGAATGGAAAATAAGGTTTTTTAAATATGGGATGGGGTCAGAATCGTTCGGGTGGCTCAAAAAGGGACAACTTTAATATATAGTTATAGATAAAAATATATCAAGATAAAAATATTTTTATCTTAAATTATATTACATAGATATAAATTTTATACTTGGAGCCCAAGTCTTGTTAAAAGATAAAAAAATATACCAAGAGCCTAAATTTTGTATCCATAGATAGAAGATCACAATAAAAAAAAAATATATAAACATGTTATCTACTTAGTATATATAGCAAGAACACTATAAATTATTACAAAATTTATTAAAATAATGTGACATTAATTTATTCAAAAATGCCACGTGGCGCAAATTTTACAACAGAGCCGAGTTCTGCTTTATAATGTACTAGTTGTCCCCGTCGTGCCATGCACGACTATGACTCGATATTTTTTAGATATACTATAAAAAAGATATTAATAAAAAAATGTAATATAAAATTTAATGTAAGTAATTTATTGATTGTAATATGTATAAAAATTATTTTTTTTAAATCAAATAAAACAAATTAAATTTAGATTATTAAGTTAATGAAAATAATATATACAATGCTCATAAAATATTATGGTAAATTTTCAAATTGTGAGTTGCAATAAAAGGAAGGTATTTTGACCAAACTTCTCATAAGGAAGTATTTTGATTAAAAAAAAACATAGATTTATCAAAATATATAGACTTATAATTATCTATTTATATAAAATATTTTTTTATAAGGAAAGCATATTTTATCATTATATTTAAATATGACATGTAAGTGACGGGGTGAAAATAATACGATGTGGCATATGACGTGTCAAAAATTACATGACATGGCTTAAGGAAAAGGCGACACATGGCAAAATCCAATGTGGCGCATTTTAGAAGCGACACGTGGAAAAAGATGACGTGGCGTAACGTGGAGGCTCCAAACCTTATTGCTTTTATATATATAATAGATTTAGATATTTCATATTTTATATTATTCTTCTACTTTGACTAGGTCATATTGTTAGATTTAGATTTAAAGTGGTTCCTATATTTTATCTAGTTGTTAGGATTAGATATCAGGTTATTTAGATCTCACTAGGGTTTATTTCCTGTATAAATAATCTTCTCAACATCAATAAAGCTTACGCTTAATTGTAGTCATTCAATTCACTTATATGGTATCAGTCGCCTCTGGCAATCCTACAAAACAAAGTCCTCACGACAACACAAAATGACCTCGCAAGCAAATCCAATCCCCGAATCCGATCGAGCCTAAGAAACCCCTTCTCATGGTTTCGCTTCACAATAATGTCAAACTATCCTCTACAAACTACCTCGCGTGGTCAACTCAAACAAAATTGATATGTACGAGTTGTAGTCTGTTTGGGTACATTGACGGCTCCATTTCGTCTCCACCTGAACAAATTACGGCAAACATTGTTCGAGGTTGTCAATAAGGCATTCCAAACCTGGCAACTGCAGGATAATCTTGTTCATGGCGCCTTGATCTGAACCCTTATCGATGAAATCATGAATCTTGTAAATTCAAAGGTCGTTTGAAATTTGCTCAAACAGACCTTTGCAACAGCTTCTCGAGGTCACAAGAAGTAACTCAAAGCTAAATTCTAAGCCACGAAGAAAGGAGATAAATCAAACACGGCCTACATATAACTTATGAAAGCATCGGCGGACCTACTTGCTTCGCTCCAAGCTCCTGTCAATCAGGAAGACTTTATGGAGTATGTTCTAAAAGGTCTCGACTCTTCGTATCAATTTGTGATCGATGGTGTTAACAATAGGGAGACGCCAATCTCCTACCATGAACTCCATGAGCGTCTTATTTTGAAAGAAATGGAACTCAAGAGTGAGAGCGCAAGTGACAGTGCACCGGCTTCCGCTCTCGTTGCTCACAGAAAATAGGGAAGAAGAATTTGGTGCAGAACACTGCATCCTCCTCACAACAGCCAAACCAGCCGCCGACTCCTCCACAACAATGGCTTCCTTCCGTCCCCTGCAATACCCCAAACACCTCACAAAATCCATCTCAGTTCAAACCATTCAAAGGCAAGTGCCAATATTGCTCAACTCCGAACATGTAATGTCTCATTGTGCAAAACTAAAAGTCAAACAACCCAATTTTATTCCGCCCACCAGCAACCACTTCCCCTCCAACCCACCCTAGGCCAACGTTTTGCTTCACAACCCGACCGATTGGCTTCTTGACAGTGTTTCAACCCACCACATTACCAATGATCTCAGCCAACTAGCCGTCCATAATGACTACACGGGCCCTAACAATCTATATGGCGGGAATGGTGCAGGTTTACCGATTTCTAAAACTGGTTTCTTTTCTTTTTCAATTTCCGATCAAATTTTAAAGTTCTCTAATGTCTTACATGTTCCAGAAATTTTGAAAAATATTATATTTGTTTCCAAACTTTGTGCTGAGAATAACGTTAGTGTCTCATTTTTGTTTTCTTGTCAAGGATATAACTTCGGGCAAAACTATTCTTAAAGGACCATGTGTGGATGGTGTACGTATATGTGGCGGTCACCACAAGCAGGAGTTCATGCATTTGTTAGGAACTTCTCAATTTGATCAATCTAGTTGTGTATCTTGTCAGTTGAATAAGAGCCATAAGCTCCCCTTTTCTAAGTCATCAATTGTTTCCACTTATCCTCTTGAATTAATTTTTAGTGATGTATGGACCTCTCCTACCTTTTCTTATGATGGATTCATATATTACGTATTGTTTGTGGATCACTACACGCGTTATATGTGGATATTTCATATGAAACACAAGTCTGAGGTTCAAACGATATTCATAAAGTTCAAAATTTTGGTTGAAAATTATTTCAAGTATAAAATAAAAATTTTATTTTCGGATAATGGTGGAGAATATTTGGATTTAAAGCAATTCTTAAGTGATAATGGCTTTTCACATTTAAAAAGCCCACCACATACTCCAGAACATAACGGAATTTCGAAAAGGCGATATCGTCATGTCGTAGAAACATGTCTTTCTCTTTTAAATGAATCCGGTCTACCAAAAGAATTGTGGACTCATGCATTTTCAACAACTGTCTATTTAATCAATAGACTACAAACTACTGTTTTAGATTTTGACTCCCCTTTTTCAAAATTATTGAAATAAAAACCGGATTATTTAAAATCAAAATCTTTCTGTTTCTTGCGATTCCCTTGGTTGAGACCCTATACCACAAACAAATTGCAACAAAGGTCCATAGAATGTGTCTTAATTGGATATTCTCAACCCAAAGTGCATTTTTATGCATTGATACCAAAACAAGGAAAATATACTCTTCTTGTCATGTCAAATTTCAAGAGTATATTTTTCCATACAAAACCAAATCTCCTCAAACCCTACAAAAATCCAATGTGGACTAGGAAAATATACCCACAATATCTTTCCCATCTTCACTTGTGGACCCTCCCCTACCTTAAATTCCCAAAATTCAAATCCCCCATACCAGAAAATCAATCCCCATCTATACCTAACTACCTCACTCCTATCTACCCATGTGATGTCCCATCAGACCCCACCTCTTCATCAAATCTGAATACCCAAAATGTTATCCAACCTAACCAATTAAATTCAACAACCAATCCCACCCCAAAATCTGAATCATAAGGAGTAACTCGCAGCAGTATAATTGCAATCTTATTTCACTATTTTGAACTCATATCTCTTTCTCTACTAGTTTACTAATTCATTTGCTATTTCTCTTTGTGAATCTCTTATTATTTGCGAATTAACGTATTTAAACTGATTTTTGAATAGAGTTCCCTCATTATAGCAGATAACGCATTTACGTGTTAAATCTACCCAAAACAACTACAAATCTCATGATTTCTCAAGTTATACCATGTCAACAATTCCAAAAAATACCTCTATTCAAAGAAGTAGATGACTCATCATGTCCTCTCATAGGCGAACCTTGACATAAAATAAATTCAATGACATCAAGAGTTGTTGTCAAATGAATGCGATAAGCTTCTTCTCTTATCAAATTGTTTCCATGAACAATATAGCTCACACTCTATTTTATATATATAAAATTCTCAAAATCTATTCTTGCTTTCTTATGTGGACTTCTAACTGAACCAATATGTTCTTTGAACTTTTCAGTTGCTTTTTTCAATTACACAACCCCTTTTTTGTAAATACTTCACCCCCTGGGTTGTAAAGCTTGGACTTGAAAAGAAAACACCAAAAACAAAAGGCGGGATCATTTTGAACACTATAATCCAACCAAATAAAAGTCTTCAAACCAAGCATCTCTAAAAGTTCTATTTGCAGAAATGGAGAGGAAATGCGAGCAAAAAATTTATCAATGTAAAAAAGAATCAGATCGTCATTTGACACGTATCTAGGAAGAACAAACTACGATGGTATGATTACTAAAGATTGTTTGTACACACATGTGAGCAGTATGTGTCTGAGTAACTGAACAAGATAATTGGACGAAATATTCCCTAAAAGGACAGATGTCAAACCATGAACAAAGGAAGTAATCCTAAGCATGATCACATAATTTTGTCTTCAAGGAACTATAGTTAGGAGATCAGAGTAATTATGAAAAAGGTGTCCTTGAGGCGGGAGATGTAGAAAATTCACATTGGAAATTGTGGTGAAGAATACCTCAATTGACATTTGATGTGGTTTGACATGTACATTATTTGAAATTTTGAACACACCCTGCCCCTTCCTTTCATCTATTTGAACATACTTTACAACAAAATTTACAGGCTGATAGCACTAGCCAAAGTATAGTTGTGTTCTTCATAGTTCATATCCTCAATTTTCATCTTGGCCCTAGTTACTAGCTCAGTATTTGTATACATAATAATGCATTAGTGGAAATGTCGTATTTACTACCTCACAACTTCAACAAGCCCAATTTGATCAAGAATTCTAAACACAATGCAAAATTGAACAAGCAATCCAACAACACAAATGAAATCAGATTTATAAAGTCGACTAAGTCCTCAAAACCAAATCCTTATTATTTGAGACTGAATCAATAACAAATTAAGGGGCAATTTCGTAAATAAACCTAAGACCAAAAACTTACGAGGATCGCTATCCAAATTATGACCATCATCGACCTAACCAACGACTTGTTTTGCCGCACCACGCTTGTAATATCCGTTATTTTCTTTTATTTTTTAGGATAGATTTGAAAATTTTCTAGACGGCTTTCTAAGACCCGCTTAGCAAAGTCGTTACCTATTTTTGACCGTAAACTAGGAATCCAGGTCTACAAATTTACAATTGACAGGAAGTATTCATGTAAAATGATTTTCTTAGTTCGCATAAATTATATGAATGCTCAGACAATTTTTAGAAATTTTCGGAACAATTTCCTAAGAATCGTTGTATAAATTCGTTACGTGTTAGGATCACACCTTTTTGAAATCTATTCCTATAAATTTAAGGTGGGGAAATAAAATCATATGAGTTGATTTTTTTAATACTCGACATAATTTTTAGGATTATTTCCATGAAAGAAGTTTCCGATTAAGCGAGACCCGCTTAATTAATTATGTAACCGTTAAGATTTTACTATGAAACTTGCATCTTAAAATTTAAAAGTGACAAAATAAAATCATTCAGGATGACTTTATCAGTCAACATAAATTTTCGAACCGTTCTTATAAAAGGAGTATTATAATCCGAGGTATATAATTTTACTGTCCTAACGCAAGCCCCGATTTAATACGGGTAAAACTTCCTTACCAACATCACAAATGACATCACAAATATCTTACATTATTTAAATCCTACCCAATGCATGCAAGGCCATTATTTCCTTGATTCTTTTTTATCTCCTTCCTTTTAATTTCTTTTTCCTTTATTTTGTTCCACCATTTTTTCCTTCTTTATAGTTGAACGTTGGAATTGTGAGAAGGGTTATACTATTCATAACACACCACAAATAATAATATGACCCTATTTATTAAAAAATTGCACATAAATTCTCCCAAATAATTTCATTCTCTCCCTTTCTATTGAACGATGTTTATGAAACAAAAAACGCAACAACCGCTCTGACCTCTTCCTTGCGATTTTTCGGTGATTTGTAGCCTGTTTTCAAGATCTTCAATGTTAAAGTTAATTTTGGTCTTAATCAAATCTCTCCCAAATATGGGTTTAATTTTAAATTTTAGGGTTTATGGTTTTGTCAATTCTGATGCAAAATTGACAAATTGATTGAAACTATGTATATATATTGGTGAGAATGATGAGATTTGTTGAATTTTTGATTAATATTGAACGGATTGAAACATATTTTTTTGGTTGAATAGGGTGTCTAGGTTGAAATTGGGAAAGGAGGTCAAAGTTGTTGGAGGAGGAGGAGGTCGCGGTGGTTGGCTGGGGAGGTCGGGGTGACTGACAACGGGACAGGAGAATGGTGGTCGACGGCGATGGCTGGTGGCGGAGATCGACTTTGTAATATGGATAATATAGTACCGTAGGAGAGAAGAGAGCAGAATGAGGGATTTGGAAATGAGGGACTAATATGTAAATTATGCTAAATTAGAGTTTTATTATTGATTTTAATAGGTTGTTAATAACAGATATGTTGTGGGAAAGCTATCAGCTCACCTCTCACTCTTTTGCCCATTTATGTATGGACGTGGACGCCACTCCCATCTCTTTCATTTTACCCACCTTCATTTCTCCGGTTCTTCTTCTTGTGAGAAGCAATGCACCATAGTCGGTCATCGTTTTGTCTTGTGAGAAGCAGTGCACCACACGAACCGTCGGTGAAGCATATTCGCTTGGCCACCCCCGTGTCTGCCTCACTGCCGAAGACACCATACCGACTGCCACCTCTGATACTGAATTGATGAGCTCGCGCATTTAATTTTCGTTTATTTTCCAGGTCCCGATCTTGTCAGCTTTAATCATTCTCTTCTTTTGATTGCAAGTCTTGAACTTTGTTTGAGAAGACTCAAACTTTAAGGTTCTTAATCACTCCCTTGGACTACAAAGCAATAGGGTTCGTAAATTGATTGCTTAAAGAACAAGTAACAACTCGATTGGACGTGTTTGAGATTTGATTGTGTTTGGAGATTTATGATGGACGTTTTGATGCCAAGAATTTCGACTTTGGTGTGGTGTTGGGTTGGACGAAAATCAAGAGCACAAAAGATAATAGCTTTGGTTGAAGGTCCTTGGAATAAGAAACAAGTTTTCTTTTCCAAAGATTTAATTCAACATGTCTTGAAAAGAAAGATTACAAGGATTTAAATAGACATAGATAGCCAACTATCCTATGCTATTATTATAAGATATTATTTCCTAAAATAAAAACTACCTTATTTAAAAAATATTATTGCAAGACAACTAATTACTTAGGCTCCAAGTAAGATCCATATTAAAACAACGATCATAATCTAATGAGAATGAAGAAAACGCTCCCAGAGACCCGAGCCCTTTCGCCCCCTTATTCTCAAACCCTAGCCCCTTTTCAGATTAATCTTTCCCAAATTAAAATCCCTAGATTGAGATCTTGGAAACTAATTGGAGTTTTTTTCGCCCTACTTCTGACCCAAATCTACTGTAATTTCGGCATTAGAAGGATTGAAGAGCAAATTGTCTGGTTTCAACCCCAAATTTGTGCGGCATGCTTCCGACGGCCTAACCCCAAATTATCCTTCGGGTGGTGTGACGGAGACGTCGGGACGCTCCGATTTCTGGATCTTATTCCTGCTATTGTGTGCTGGCGGTGCGGAATGAAAAAGGGATCGTACTCATTCGATCCTCGAGCACAATGGAGGCTAGGGTTGGTGAAACTATGGGCCTTTCTGGCTCTGTTCACAGCCGAATTCGGAGGTGGTCTCGGGAGAGCAGTGGAGTGCTTCTTCTCTGAGGTGTGGAGGCGGGTGGATTTCCTAGCATTAGGGCTACCTCTCTATCTAAAGAACGTCAGGATACTCAATCGAGTCTATGAGTCCATAAGAATCTGTTGTTTCGGGATGCAGGCGGGCCTCTTTGAACGCATCTGGAGAACGAAGGATAAGTGGCGACACTCGAAGTCTTTCAGGTTGTCTCTGTTCTCTCACACTTCTGATCAAATCTGGTTCACATTTCTTTTCCTTGAGTGTGGAGTTGTTTTCCATATACCCAACCTCGGGATTTTCTGTTTTCACAATCTTTCTTGTCAACGTTTGAAATGCTATCTTTTCACTCTCTTTGAAATCTATAAAGTTTGTTCCTGGTCCATGGGAAGCTCTTTGAAGAACCAATTTTCTCTAATGAAGAAAAATAAAAGACCCTCTAAGAAATCTCTGAGTTCGAAATCTTTGTGTTCTGATGACCAATTCTTTAAAGAACAAGCTGAGATTGTGTTGCCACATGATCAGCATAGAACCCAACCTACCGTGGTCGAGGAGACCTTCAATGGTAGTGTTTTGAATTGCCCAAATTGGCCTAATGAGGCGGATCCTTTGGGACATAAGAAAGATAAAGACAATGGTAGAGAAAAAAGTGACATGGCAGCTTCGCGGTTTAAGCTGTTTGGGGTCAAAATTCCACCTATCGTATTTATTCAGGACTTGATGTTGGTTATTAACTTAGCAGCAGGTGATCAGTTCATGCCTCCCTATATGGGATTTGTGAATATCGCGAATTATGCCAAGTGTTGTACTAAGAAGTTTTTTAATGTAAGTATGAATCTTTGTCATGAGTCTGACCCTTTTCTTGGGTTAACTGAATGGTGTGACGTGAATGGAATGGTTAAGGCTATTTATCATAGTCGCAGAATAAAATTTGGCTATGATGCTAAGCAATCGCTGAGCCTTGTCAGTTTAATATACTATAGGACAAATAAGTGTCTTAGATGTGTGCTTTATGGAAAGCATTGCAGCAGCTTGGTAGAAATGATGAACAAGCCACCTATTGATGTAAAGATGTTGATTAATAGAAATTCTAAACTCTGCTTTTTGGTCATAATGGACTAGGCAATCTGTCTTGGGTGGGATAACATTCTTTTATCCTATCATGATTGGAACTATAATAGACTAAGCTATACTTTTGAGGGATACAACTCTGAACAGATGAGAATAATGAGGAGGTATAGCAAAGTTTGGCTTAGGCAAAGAAAAAATCACAATCTGACTATATGTTTAAAGCCTATAAATTTGATACCTGATGAATTGAATGGTTTGATTGGTTGCTATTCATATGCAGCTTGCTTTGGCATGTTTAAAAATGTAGATTAGAAGAAGAAATTGGATGGAAAATTGTGGTGTGGTTGGTGGATTGAACAGAAAGAACAAAGTAATTCAAGAGGGATGTTCCATAAACAGAACTCAAAGCTAGTAACCATAGTTGATAATATGAGAAGAGGCTCTCTTTTGGAGCACTATCTTAGTGACTGGTTGTGTGATAACACTATTAAAGACAATAGATTTGTGAATTCTTTGCTTAGAATCTTTCGCGTAAATACCTTTATGGAAAACTGTATATATGTAAAATCTAAGGTTTGCAGGAATGATCAGGAAATAGTTGAAGTTGAAGACTATTTGAGCAGGACTTCACTGCATCAGAATAATAGTAAGAGAAGTTATAGAACAAGCTATATGATCAAGACACTAAAGAACAATGATGAAGATGGGAATCAGGCAAAAGGAGAACAGAACTGCAGTAAAAGAATGAAGAAACATGTTTGGATCTTTACGACCCAACCTCCTAATGTAGAAAAATGTCATAGGCTCATGTGGTATCTAAAGACTGTATATAGGACTGTGAATATAACCCTAAATTGCAATAATGATTGTAGTGATTATAACTTGAATTATGAAATCTTGTTGAATAAAATCTCTTCGAAAAAATCGAGTTATAGGAACATTAAAGGGGGGAGGCTTTGGTATTGCCTGCACGATTATTATAACAAAAGAGTATTAGAGAATGCTTATGACCAGCCAAACCCAAGAAGTGCACAAATAAGATATTTAAGGAAGATGCATGGTACTTATATTGGGTACACAAAGAAGTTGAGGAGTAACCAGAATGGTAATGTCTCACGACCAAAATACAAGCAGAGGAAGTGCACTTCTCGTATGTACAAAGAATTGTGTTCTAAAATAAAGATCAACAAACCTCTTGGTAACAAAATGGCAATTAGATCATGGTCTCAATGGACCGAAAATACACACAAAGTAGATTATAATGAAAGTCAGTATATGGAATTCTAGAGGCATAGGACGGAAGTCGTTCTGGCCGGAAATTGACTCCTTTTGTAAGATAGAGAGAATTCAAATTATGGCAATAGTAGAAACAAAAACCGAGAAAACTCCCTCCGACCAAGTTTGGAGAAGAGCGGGGTTTGATAATATGATATGGTCTCCAACTAATGGTAGAGCAGGAGGCATTTGCGTTTTATGGAAAGAACATCAACTCATTAATGAACGTATAGAAGCTATCATACATGAACCTAGATACATAGTCCTCAAATACACTAATCTTGTCACTAAGTACATTATTGCAATCTGTTTAGTTTATGCTCCCCCCCAAGAAAATGATAAAGAAATTTTCTGGCAACAACTAACCCAAACAATTCAGCAGATCGGACTTCCTACTATTGTGATGGGAGACCTCAATGAAATACAAGATTCAAGTGAGAAGAAAGGAGGGGTCTATCCGGATAATAGTAGATTCGAAAGACTAAGGAAATTTAAGGAGGATTGCGACCTGTTAGATATTGCGGTTGTCGGGAGTAAATTCACGTAGCGGAAAAATAAAACGGAAATAGACAATATTTATGAGAAGCTGGACAGAACCCTGGTAAGCAACCAAATCCTTCAATGGTTTCCTAACATAGCAACAAAAAACTATGCTTTTTCATCCTCGGATCACAATAAGATTGCAATCACCCTAGATAATGGAACAATAACCAAAGCACAACCGTTTAAGTTTGAAAAAATGTGGATGTATAGGAAAGATTTTAGAAATGTAGTTAAACAGGCTTGGAGAGTTTCATTCGAGGGATCTAATATGTTCCAACTTGTTAAAAAAACTCAACTTTTCAAAACTCATGCAAAAAAATGGAATAAAAGAACATTTGGCAACACCTTTGAACAATTACAACAAATAGAAAAAGAATTAGGTGAAGTACAACAAATGATCCTCTTATCCCCTGAAGAAAAGATCATTAAACGACAAAACCGCATCATAAACAAAAAAGAATGCTTACTTAATTTTCATAAGACGTACTGGAAGCAACGTGCAAAAACAAAACACATTAAGTTTGCAGATACCAACTCAAGGTACTTTCACAAAATAGCGAATGGGAGACGAAATAGAAAAATGGTCAAAGAAATTATCTCCACAGAAGGAACACAAATTATCGGAGAAGATAACATTCGAGAGGAAATAAGGAAAGAATTTAAAACTAGATACAAAAAGGAACAAACCAACAACCAACTACTACAACAATATCTTAGATTAATAACTAGTGAAGTTACAGATGAGGATAATAGAACTTTGACTATGCCTGTATCAAATGAGGAAATTCGGAGCGCCTTGATGCAAATTCACTCGGATAAATCCCCTGGTCCTGATGGTATGTCGTCCGGATTCTATAAAAAGTATTGGGACATTGTGGGACCAACAGTAACTAAAGCGGTAAAAAGTTTCTTTCACTCTGGCAGAATGCTTAAACAAATCAATCATACTTTCATCACATTGATTCCAAAAAAAGACAATCCAACTACTACGAACCACTATCGCCCAATAAGCTTATGCTCTACTATCTACAAACTAATAGCGAAAATCATAACAGAACGATTGAAACAAATTATATGCAAGTTGATCCATCCCCTTCAAGGAGCTTTTGTTGCGAAAAGATCGATTCAAGACAATGTATTGATAGCACATGAGATCTTCCACTCCTTCAAAGGGAAGAAAGGAAAAGATGGTTGGGTAGCAGTAAAACTAGATATGGAGAAGGCGTATGATAGAATTGATTGGAACTTCCTGTTTGCAATCCTTGACAAATTTGGGTTTGATAGAAAATTTATAGGATGGATCAAGGAATGCGTTCAAATAGTGTCCTTTTCAATATTAGTAAATAATAGCCCAACAGAACCATTCGTACCAGAACGGGGGCTACGACAAGGCGACCCATTATCACCTTTTTTATTTGTCTTAGGTATGGAAGTGCTAGCAAGAAAACTTCAAGAAGTTAGTAATGACGTTAAAAACACTATCAGGGTTACTTTAGCTAGATCGGGTACCAAAATTCCATTTCTCGCCTTTGCTGATGATATTTTAATATTCTCAAAAGCAAACCAACAAGCTTGTACCCTTGCAAAATCAATTATTGAAGAATATTGCGACATTTCTGGACAAAAAGTCAACTACCATAAATCAGCATTTTAAACTAACCTAGATAAATACTTAGGATGTCCTATCATTAATGGACGAGTGAATAGGGAAACTTTCAAAGAAACAGTCGGTAAAACAAAAGCCCAATTAGCTAAGTGGAAAGCCAATGCCTTATCCCAAGAGGGTAGGTCTATCCTTATTCGATCTAATCTTGCCACGAAGCCTAACTACCTGATGCAGAGCTTCATGCTTCCTAGCCACGTACACAAAGAACTAGACCATATAAATCGTACCTTCTTATGGAACAAAGACAGTCTTTATAAACCTCTCATAGGGTGGGACAAAATCTGTAGACCTAAAAAATATGGAGGACTTGGAATCAGAAAAGCGGAACATGTCAACAAAGCTATGCAGATGAAACATTGTGGAAACTGTTAGTAGAGCCAGAAAATATATGGGTCAAGCTTATGAATGAAAAGTATATGAAAAACACTCCATTACTAAACTATAGAAAACAGACGAACACATCGTGGCAATGGACGAAACTGATGAATCTACGAGAAGAATTCTATACAGGGCTGATATGGCAAGTAGGAGATGGAAGGACAATCAAATTTTGGACATATAGATGGTTGTTCCCCGATAAATTAGAAAAATATGCACTAAATCCCAACTCAATTAATGAATCTACCCCAGTAAAAGAGTTTATCTCCAATGAAAAGGAATGGCGTCATGACGCCCTGAACATGCTCCTCCCTCAAAATATAGTTAATAAAATCACTGCAATTCCATTAACAAAACATCAGATACAAGACCGTCTCTACTGGGCTCCCAACAAAAATGGTTGGTTTTCGACAGCCTCGGCTATAGAGTTAATCACAGGTGTGCAACGACTAAATCCATACCCAACCGACTGGATTTGGAAACTAGATTCGTACCCAAAAGTGAAGAATTTTCTATGGAAAATATCTCATAACGGCCTCCCCACTAAGGCTAGATTATTAGAAAAACATGTTGCAACCCCCCCCCCCCCCCCGGGTTGCCTAATGTGTTTCTGCTCATATGAGGATACAAAACACCTACTCCTTGAATGTCCACATACCCGGAAAACAATTCGGAAAATTAATGCTAATACAGAAATGATGCTACAAAATTATGATTCGGGTGACAAAACTGCGGCGTCAATACTTAACGATCTATAGCATCAATTGGGGAAAAAGAATTCCAAGAACTTGCAATTACTTGGTGGTGTATTTGGCACCAAAGAAACAAACTCGCTTTCCAGCAAACCTCAGGCGATCTTATCCAAAACCTAGATCAACACATCAGAAATCAGATCAGTCAATGGAACCAAACAAAACAATGGAATGAGGAAGTAGAGGTATTAGAGCAAGTAAGACAAAACCCTCCTAAAAGAAAGAGAAATTTCAAAAGATGGACGAAACCATCAACAAATTCCTTTAAACTAAACTTTGACGGATCAAAGTATAATGAAAATAATGCAACAACGGGCTTTGTAATTCGAGACCATAATGGAAAAGTAATAAGTATAGGAACAAAGAAATATGGTGCAGTCTCAGTCCTTCAAGTGGAAACATTAGCTCTTAGAGATGGCATTCGAGAAGCTAGAAGATTAGGAATCTCAAACATAGAAGTGGAAGGAGACAATCTCGTTGTCATTAATGCGGTTAAAGGTATTGGATTATGTCCTTGGGAAATAGAGATACTAGTCTCAGATGTTATGGTTTCGATCCATGAGTCCAGGGTTACCTCAATACACCATGTTGCTAGGGATTGCAACGCTGTGGCCGATAAAATTGCTAAGCTGGGCCACAGCTTCCCTAATGACATTTTATTGGATCATCCAGAGCTTCAAGCTCTCATCCGAAAGGATGCTCTAGGACGTCCTCCTTAGGGGTCTCCTAATTCCTTACCTTATCAAAAAAAAAAGTAAGATCCATATTACTTTCCAAATTTGTCCCACCAATCTTGCATGGTCCAAATTGATAAAATAATATGTTTCTTAACTTGAAAAACCATAAGCCCACATATTATTGCCCATAAAACATGCTCCATATATGTAGAAAATCATATTAAAAATAAAAGCATAATTAGAAAGCACTATAAATAGTAAGTCTGGGATAAGCATGCAAACAACTCTTGCATGTGAGTGTGTCCAAGTCATGCTTGAACATGGTGAATAGAAGTGACCCATCTTGGCTCCTTAGGCTCGTCCACCATTGCCGGAATACGAGCTAGAAGAACCATTGTAGGTTTCTTCAACTTCTTGGCTCGGTCTCTAGTGATTGGTCCATCAAAGGGAAGCGTCCACAATTCATCCAAGTCCTCGATGTCCAAGTCCTCAATTGGTCCATGCAAACAACTTCTTCATCTAGTGATTAGTGATTGAGCCAAGTCCTCGATGTCTTATGGAGTCATGGGTGCTTGTGGTGCATCATTCTCCTGCACTTGGCCACGAAGCGTCCGCAATTCGTCGTCGGAGTCATCATCGGGCTCATACAAAGTTAAATCAGCTACATTGAATGTTGGGTGCATGGTATAATCACCGAGGAGATCCAAACGGTATGCATTGGGACCCATCCGCTTGACAACTCGAAACGGGCCATCTCCACAGGGATCCAACTTAGACTTGCACTTGTTTGGAAACCTCTCTTTCCTGTAATGCACCCACACAAGATTGCCTTCTTTAAATTGAATGTTCTTACATCCCTTATCCGCTTGTTGCTTATACTTGGCGGTCCTGCGCTCTATATGAATCCGGGTCCTCTCATGTAACTTCCTCACAAACTGAGCCCACTTGTTTGCTTCAATCAGCTCCTTAGCCCTCATGGGTTGAGGTGTGAGATCCACCGGGGTCTTGGGATTGCCATATACCACCTCAAACGGTGTCATCTTGGTGGCCGAATGAACTAACCTATTGTAAGAAAACTCAACAAAAGGAAAACAATCTTCCCATCTTTTGAGGTAAGTCTTAAGCATGGTGCGTAATAAAACACCCAATGTACGGTTAGTAACCTCAGTTTGACCATCGGTTTGATGATGACAAGTAGTAGAGAAAAGCAATCTAGTACCAAGTTTAGACCACAAAGACTTCCAAAAACATCTAAAAAACTTAGCATCCCTATCACCAACAATAGAACAAGGAATACCATGCAATCTCACAACATCTTTAAAGAATAAATCAGCAGTATGAGAAGCATCATTAGTTTTATGACAAGGAATGAAATGAGCCATTTTTGAAAACCTATCTACTACCACAAAAATAGAATCAGGCCCTTTTCTATTCCTAGGCAAGCCCAACACAAAATCCATATAAATGTCTTCGAAAGGGCTATGAGGAACAAGCAAGGGTTGATATAAGCCATGTGGTTGAAGTTTAGATTTACCTTTATCACAAGAAACACAACCTTTAATGAATTTCAACACAAAGTTAGACACTTTAGGACAATAAAAGTGTTCCTTAAGTCCATCTAAGGTCTTTTCTAACCCACCATGTCCCCTAGTCTCACGCACATCATACAATATGAAGAAGATGAAATGCACAATTTCCCCGCTTTGTATAAGAATCCATCATCAACAAATAAGTGTCATGCTCACCATGTGCAAAGAAGTACTCATAGATTTTACCAAAGAAGGAATCAGAAGCATATAAATTACGCATCATGGAAAAACCTAAGAGCTTAGCATCCAAATGAAACAAGAGAACGTACCTTCATGATAGAGCATAGGCTACCACATTTTCACTTCCCTTCTTGTGCTTCACAACATAAGGGAAAGTCTCCATGAACTCTACCCACCTAGCATGTCTTCTACTTAGCCATGATTGACCCTTCAAGTACTTCAATGCTTCATTGTCGGTATGGATCACAAATTCCTTGGGCCACAAGTAGTGAGACCAAGTCTTCAATACCCGAATCAAAGCATAAAGCTCCTTATCATAAGTGGGGTAGTTGAGCTCAACACCACTTAACTTCTCACTGAAGTATGCTATGGGCTTTCTATCTTGGATGAGCAAGCCACCAATGCCATAGTTCGAGGCATCACATTCAACCTCAAAAGACTTGAAAAAATCCGGCAATTAGAGAAGCGGGGCGTGGCACAACTTGTCTTTCAAAGTGACAAACGCATTCTCGTGTTGCATTTTCCACTTAAACTCAACATTCTTTTTTGTTAGCTCATGGAAAGGTGCAACAACAATAGAGAAATCACGCACAAATGTCCTATAAAACCCAGCTAAACCAAGAAAAGAACGCACCATAGTAGGAGTAGTCGGTTGAGGCCACTCTTGTATTGCTTTAACTTTGGACTCATCTACACTTAATCCATCTTTAGAAACAACAAAGACAAGAAAGATAGTCGAACTAGAACAAAAATCACATTTGGAAAGATTAGCATACAACTTCTGTAGCATAATACATTCAAAACAACTTTTAGATGCTCTACATGCTCATGTAATGACTTGCGATAAACCAAGATGTCATCAAAGTAAACAACAACAAATTTGCCCAAGTAAGGACGCAAACATGGTTCATTAATCTCATGAAAGTGCTAGGGGCATTAGTTAAGCCAAAAGGCATGACAAGCCACTCATATAAACCATATTTTGTCTTAAAAGCTGATGCGACTCTGCCCTAGCTCGGACCCAGCTCCGACGGACCCGAGACGGCCTAGACCTTGGAGACCTTCTTGGATTAGGACTTAGTCTCATTAATGTTATTATTTATATTTCCGTCATTTATATTTCCGTCATTTCCCTTTTAGGCGTATGTCCATTCTTATAGTATGGGCTAGCCTTGTTATTTCCCTTTATAGCTAGTTTCCATTATTAGTATGTTGTCTTATTGGGCCAAGAGTCGTTGGGCTTTGTTTGTATACAAACCTTGGGCGCCTCTCCCTTGCTAGACTAGGGTTTCGTGGTTCTCCTCTATATAAAGGAGCCACACCCCATTGTAATTCTCATGTCCAAAATGAATTAAGCCAAAGCTTTGAGTCGAGTTTCTCCTCCCCTTTGGCCCGGGCGTCACCCTATTCTTTTCCCGATCCCATATTCTCCTAGCCTACGTCAAACTAGGCCCCCTTCTCAATCCTTTCACTTCACCTCTCGATCCCCAAGTCTAGGCTTCGGCCTCAAATCTATCTGGTTACTATTTGTTGGAGAAGATCCGAATGTTTCGAGCCTAGATCTGCCCCATGTGACCCTAGGGTCGCATCAAAAGCAGTTTTCCATTCATCACCTCTTTCATTCCAATTTGATGATATCCACTCCTAAGATCTATCTTGGTAAATAAAATAGAACCATGCAATTCATCAACCATATCATCTAAACGAGGTATAAGGTGACGATACTTTACCGTGATTTGGTTGATGGCACAACAATCCACACATATACGCCAAGATCCATCTTTCTTAGGAACTAGAATGACCGGGACAGTGAAAGGACTTAAGCTATCTCTCACATAGCCATTGTCCATCAACTCTTGAACTTGGCGTTGTAACTCCTTAGTCTCTTTAGGGATTGCTCTATAAGTTGCTCGGTTTGGGAGAGAAGCGCCCGGAACCAAGTCAATTTGGTGCTCAATTCCTCTCACAGGTGGAAGACCGGGTGGCAACTCTTCGGGGAACAAGTCCATGAAATCCTGTAACAAGGATGAGATAGGAGAAGGAAGGGTAGTCAAATCCACATTAATAAGTAAAACATCCTTCCTAAAAAGAAGAAGACATAAAGAGTCTCCCTTTAATGCTTGGTGAACATCTCTTGGATGGGCAAGGAGAACTCTTCTTTCAACTCCTCCTTCAATTGCCGATTTAGACTCATATTTAGGACGCCATTCACATTTGTTCGGAGGCTTATAAGGCATAACCGACAACTCCAAGGCATGAGAAGAGGTAGGAGAAGGGAGAGGGATCGTGACAGAGGGGTCACGAGTCGTCACGGAACACCAAGAAGCCTCAAAGAAGGTATCACGACTCGTGACCTTGGGGTCACGGGTCGTGATGGGCTGCCTGGGGCCAGAAGTTCGATCGTGACGCTGGTCACGGGGTGTGACGAGGTCATCACGTGTCGTGACCCGATCGTGACGAGCCTCACGGATCGTGACGAGGCTTCTAGGAGCCACAGTTTGCTCATCATGAGTCGTGATAGATTGCTCATGACCGTGACCGGCCTGCTGAGTGCTAGGCTTCTTCGTTGGCCCTTGTTTTGGCAACGGGGATGGCTTGTCCTTCTTTTGTTGGGCTTCCCGAAGTACCTTAGCTTGATGTCGAAGCACTTGGTTCTGTAAAACTTCTTGAGGAGACATGGGTAGAAGAGTAACTCTCCTCCCGTTATGGTTAAAACAATAGCAATTCAAATAACCGTCATGAATAACACGTCTATCAAACATAGAAGGTCTACCTAAGAGGAGATGAGTGCAATACATTTCGGTAACATCACAAATAACACTATCATTATAAGGACCAATAGAAAAGTTAACAAGGCATTGGTGAGTAATCAAGTTTTCAACTTTAGCCTCATTAATCCCGTTTAAACTATAAAAGGTCGATCTTTGAGTAGTTTGCAATTGCAAGTGCTCAACAACTTTCTTATTAATCAAATTGCAACAACTACCACCATCAATAATTGCACATAAGGACTGACCTTTAACGGTGCAATGGGTGTGGAAGATGTTCTCTTTTTGGTCTGTCGGTGGAGACTCGTGGAGATAAAGAGTGCGGATTGTCACCAACACAAGGGGTTGTATTGATGTATCTGGGGCGACATACTCACTATTCTCATCATTGTACTCGATCTCCTCCTCCACTTGAGATAAACCTACATCTTTATATTTTTCATCTCCATCCGACACATAGCCTTGGTTGGTGAAGAGCACTTGCTTAGAATTTGGGTTATCTTTGGAGACATGCCCTCTTCCTTGGCATTTGTAGCAACGAACGTCGCGTTCTCTTTCCTTTGAGATCGGGGCTTATTTAGGAAGAGAAGGGTTCTGGGAAGGAGCCTTGGTGGTGTTGGGAACACCCCGTGGCTGAGAAGAAGAAGAGGAATTAGTAGAAACCGAATTAGAAGGGTAAGAGTTGTACCTTTTAGTTGTGGTGTTCCAAGCTTCCTTCTTCTTCCTTTGGATTTGATTGTAAAGCAATTGAGCTTTTTGAACAAGAGTGTTGGTATCCCTTATGCTTTGGATCTCAAGAGCATCCCGAATTTGAATGTTGAGGCCTACCATAAATTGAGTCCGCAGGGACCGTTGTGATTGGTGAATGTTGGCTTTGTAAGTTAAGTCCTCAAGGTCATTGAAGTGTTGGTATCCCTTATGCTTTAGATCTCAATAGCATCCCGAATTTTAATGTTGAGGGCCGCCATAAATTGAGTCTGAGGGGACCGCTGTGATTGGTGAATGTTGGCTTTGTAAGTTAAGTCCTCAAGGTCATTGAAGTATTCGATTGGGGACCGAGAACCTTGTCTACAAGAAGCCACTCTAAGCCTTATAGTCTCAATATGTTCTTCGGGAACATGCTTCTTCTTCAAAAGGAAATGGTGTTGGTGCCACGTCTCAATAGGATCTAATCCTTGGTGTGCACGGTCAGCTCTCATGCGGTACCACCAACTTCTAGCTTTCCCGGTAAAATGGAGAGTAACCACTTCTAGTTTCTCATATTCTTCATACCCCCAATGGTTAAGGGTGTAATCGGTGTTTTGCTCCCATTCAAGATACTTCTTCGGATCATTCTCGCTTGAAAAGGTCTCAAGTTTGACCTTAATGTCTCTTCGGTTAGCCATTGGGCTGGATTGTTGGACATTCCTTTGAGCACGCCCGGGGTAGGCAGGGGGCAAATCATGATCAACCTCATTGACTTATTGGAACCAATCCATAATGGGAGGTTGATATTTGTCTTCATAGTGTTGTGCTTCATGGAATTCATTAAGATCATCCTCAAGCAGTTCTCCATTCCTAGAATTTGTTTTCTTCATTGGTTGATTGGAAGGATGAAACATATTATGAGGAACTTGTGACACCTTGGACCTAGGATCCAACAAACTACCAATCGGGTCAGAAGAAAGCTGAATTCGAGCATGGATTTGAGACTTACCTTTGTTGCTAGTTGATGCTATGTGAGGATCCACCGGTTGAGTAGTATGTTCAGCCATAGTTAGGCTTTTGGCCGACCCTGGGGATAGTTGATTTCAAGTAGAAAGGGCCGTAATAGCATTGGCCAATTGTTCGAATCGAGCATTCAAGGTTCGGTCACGTGCTTCTTGTTGTCGTTGAGACTCCGTCATGGCCGTTTGGACCATGTTTTGAATGGTTTCAATGAGATTGGCATTATGGCCACCATCTTGGCCATCCACAGAAGAGGCATTATCGCTATGATGAGACATCGTGCCTACATAAAGAGGGAAAACGAGCAGCACTAACAAGCAAAAGTGTAATCAAGGGACGAACACCTTAGTTTAGCAAGGAGCTAATCAATTCACAAGAATAAATCAGTTAGTGAAACCTATTAGGCAAGTGAATGAAAGGTGTAGTCCTAAAAGATCAAGTAGAATTTCAGCCTTAAAGAATATAGAAAGGAAGATGCAAGTTGACAAGCAAACAAGTTTCGTATGAAAGCCAAATACTTTAAACAAGTAGCGAGTAGTACGAATTCAATGTAAAAGCAAGCAATCAAGAGACACAAGGCTAAAATTTCAGATTTTGGCTAGCAAAGTGCACAAATTGATGAAGCAAATTACTAAGACGCAAGTGCACAACAAGAAGAGAACAAGGGTGCATGCAAGTTCCAGTTTTAGGCACAACAATGCAATGCACTAGGGGTTCTTTTATGATGCTTCAACTAAGTAAGGTATTATTCTGAGCAAAGCAAGCACAACTTTATATGCCAATGTAAGCAAGGCAAAGCAAGAAGGATGCAAGCTACTAGAATGCAAGATGATATTTTTTATGATCCCTGTTAAAGAATCAATTTTTGGATTTTTTTTTCAGAATTTATAAACACCAATGACACTACTTAGAAGCAAAAATAAAAAGGAGGGGAATTGGCTAATTTTTGTGGAAAAAAAGGGACTTTAATATGCATGAACATGAAAGCAACCAATTCACCAAATTGTAGTAAACCCACTTATGGAAAGAATAAGTATTTAAGGAAAGCAAATATGATGGAATCAATGCAAAGCAAGTCAAACATGCAATTAAAGATCCAATCTTTTCAATAAGGAAAGAAAAACTAGCAAGGTCTTTATCTAAGGAAAGTATGTTCAAACAAACTTGGTCCACAAGGAAAGCAAGTAACTTGGAACACAAGCAAGGGGGAGGGGTATGCACCAAGCCTAGGGTGTGGTGGCGGAATTCGGTGGTGGAGGGGTGGTGGTCGACAGTGGTTGGTGGTGGCGGCATAAGGGTATCTTAGGTTAGGGTTTTGGTGGCTTTTTGAGAGCTTAAACAAGAAAATTATGAAAAACTAAGGGTAAAAACTGATTATGCAAGTAAAATTGAAAAGCAATTAAAAACATGATTAAAGAAGGAAATCCGATACCACTTGATACGGAATTGATGAGCTCGCGCACTTCGTTTTCGTTTGTTTTCCAGGTCCTGATCTTGTCAGCTTTAATCCTTCTCTTCTTTTGCTTTCAAGTCTTGAACTTTGTTTGAGAAGACTCAAACTTTAAGGTTCTCAATCACTCCCTTGGATTGCAAAGCAATAGGGTTTGTGAATTGATTGCTTACAGAACAAGTAACAACTCGATTGGACGTGTTTGAGATTTGATTGTGTTTGGAGAGTTATGATGGACATTTGGATGCCAAGAATTTCGACTTTGGTGTGGTGTTGGGTTGGACGAAAATCAAGAGCACAAAAGATAATAGCTTTGGTTGAAGGTCCTTGGAAGAAGAAACAAGCTTTCTATTCCAAAGATTTAATTCAACATGTCTTGAAAAGAAAGATTACAAGGGTTTAAATAGAAATAGATAGCCAACTATCCTATGCTATTCTTAAAAGATATTGTTTCCTAAAATAAAAACTACCTTATTTAAAAGATATTATTGCAAGACAACTAATTACTTAGGCTTCAAGTAAGATCCATGTTACTTTCCAAATTTGTCCCACCAATATTGCACGGTCCAAATTGATAAAATAATATATATATTTATTAACTTGAAAAACCATAAGCCCATATAATATTGCCCATAACATATGGTCCATATATGTAGAAAATCCTACTAAAAATAAAAGCATAATTAGAAAGCACTATAAATAGTAAGTCTAGGATAAGCATGCAAACAACTCTTGCATGTGAGTGTGTCCAAGTCAAGCGTGAACATGATGAATACAAGTGACCATCTTGGCTCCTTAGGCTCGTCCACCATAGCCGGAATAATAGCTAGAAGAACCATTGTAGCTTTCTTCAACTTCTTGGCTCGGTCTCTAGTGATTGGTCCATCAAAGGGAATATGAGCCAAGTCCTCAATGTCTTGTGGAGTCGTGGGTGCATGTGGTGCATGAACCTCCTTCGTCACGCGCCGCCAAGAGAGTCGGAACCACCACAGCTCGAATCCACCGTTGTCCCGACGTCATCTAGGCCACCACTTTCGGACAACCACCTTTGTCGGACTCGTTGTCCTTGCCACTTGAAATCGCGCGCGAAGCCGCTTGCTCGCAAGGGCTAATAGCTCGCATATAGGAGTAGTTTAGATACATGTTTTATATATGTTTTGGTTAGGTTTTGGTTAGTTTTTATGTAGTTTTTAGGTTTTTGTGTTGTCGGGTATTATGCGTTGGTTTGCTCGGTTTTACAGGTTTTTAGGTTCAGGAGCAACAGCGGGACGAGTGCATATGGATCATGGTGGTGATGGACGATATGGACGAGGCTAAGGAAGCTAGGATGTGCTAGGATGAAGAGCCAAGGCAAGAAAGATCGAGCCAAAAAGTCAAGCAAGTGCTCGGGATCAAACCCGCGCAATCTGCCCGAGCAATCTCGACTGAGTGACAATTGCGCGGGGAGGAGATTGCGCGGCCGTGCAATGCAGGTCGATGCCGCGCAATCTGGGCTTTTTCACGGACTTTGACATTTGGATTTATGGGCTTATGATTTCCGAGTTGTATGGTTTATTATATCTTATGAGGGTTATTTTTAGAGACATATAAATGCTTTATGTTAGTTTATTTTTAGATAACTTTTGATAACTTTTGAGGCTAGGGTTTCTTTGGAGAGAGTTTTCTCAAAGGAGCAATCTTTGAACCTCTTGTAAATTTGATTTCAATTTCAATTATGCATTGCTAATTTTCCTTTGTGTTTGGCTAATTGGTGAAGTCATGAATTGTGTATGATTGTGAGATTTAATTGATTCTCAATGAACTTGAATAGAAATTATTCCCTGTGCTTAATTGAATCAGAATTATTCTAGGGTTTTATTAGATTAGCTACCTAATAGAATTTCTGGGTTAATTTACAACTGAATCTGATTAATTACCGGTCGGAGTTAATTTGATCAAGAGTAGACTTTAATTAATTTAGTACCGGTTGGACAAGTTGATTAAAGTAGGGAATAAATTCACAAGTCACTTAGATGTCTGGTTTCTCTAAGTGTTTGTTTCTATTGATAACTTGAATTTTCATGTTGTTATTTAAGTGAATCTAGAAGGTCTTCTAGGTTATTAGATAATTAGGGTTGTTAGAACTGGTTGGTCTATCAACTAAATCTGAAGTTTGGGTTTTAGTCCTTAGTAGGATCATTATCCACAATAGATTATTCAAGTGAGGAGAGAATCAAGAGAATCGATGATCAATAAAGCAATATCATGATGGATCTAATTAGTTGAACACGCTTTTCTCATATTTGTTAAACTCAATCATGTTTGCATTCATAGTTAGTTTTCAATTTTGCATATTAGATTAGACTTTCAATCAATAAACCCCCGTTTAGTTCTATTACTTGGCACATAAGTAATAACATTAGTACACGAGTCTCTGTGGGATCGACCCTTACTTGCCGCTCTATTGAGTTGGTTAAGTTAGGTTTCTTTGATAGGTATAACGACCATCGAAAATACCTCATCAAGGGCACCAGACATCATTCATTCCCGGAACCACTCTCGGACCACTGTCCGCCATCGCCCAACGCCTGCAAACACCGTCGCCTGAGTGCACCACCAAGAACCACCCTCGCCTGGCACACCTGCCATCACTGACGATCGCGAGTCACTGTGGTGGTGTGTTGTTGTTTTCGCCTAATTACTATTACCGCTTGTTCTTGTTTCAAGTCTGAGGCAGGGAAGAAGAAAGAATCAGAGGAAGGATCTGGTGGGATGGGCCTCCCTTGTTCTGGGCTGGAGTCTAACAAAGCAAGCCCATCATGTTTTTAAAAGGTGAATGAAGCCCATCACCCTTTTCCTTGGAAGTTTAAAAGATATCCGAGCCCTTTAGTCGTTCAGGATCTCGGTTCTTGCACCCTTTTTCCACTCTTGTCTTGTGTGGTATAATTTCACTACTTGTATTTTTCTTTATATCTTTTCATAAATAATTTTCACATATATATAATATTTATTTATTTAAATTGAATAAATATTGCATGTGGGTTTTAAAAGGATTTATATGATTAAAAAATAATTTTCACATATATATAATATTTATTTATTTAAATTGAATAAATATTGCATGTGGGTTTTAAAAGGAATTTATATGATTAAATTCACTTTGCAAGCCCATTTAGCTTAACATAAAATTTTATAAACAAATTATGTATGACCAGACTTTAAAAATAATAATAAAGGAATATTATTTAAATTTTTCTATTTAAATTATTAAAATAAATAATTTAGAATATTGTACTTCCTCTTAAAGAAAGAAAATAAGAGAAGGGTTGTATAATGAATTATTTTTTTTCTATACACGCGATTGCCTCTCCTCTTTCTAGTTTTTAGAGAGATGGGAGTTCAGCCGAGAAGGCATTCCGATAACGCCGAGAAGGCATCTCGACACCGTCGACTACATATTTTGGACCTAAGGATCTAAACCCCATCTGATGCTTAAAAGCTCCGTTCTGATGATGAACAAGACCTCGTTTTTGACCAAATCTGATTTTATCTAATACATTATAGTTTCGTGAAGTTTTACTTTGTGGTATTTTGGTGTATTGTTTGAGTTGGTTAAAAGCCCTCTTTCAGTTTCATGTTCGTGCCGATGCTTCCCTTCTCTGACCTTTGCTAGCTCTGAACAATGTTTTTGCACACTTTTTTTGTCCGAAAATTACGACCGAGCTCCTGTAAGGGTTAAAAGTCCGACCGAGCTCCTGTAAGGGTTAAAATTCCGACCGAGTTCACTCCCGACCGACCGTAAATTCTGACCAAGTTCCCCTTTTCCGAACTTCTCCGACCTGTTTTCGGCGCCGGTCTTTGTCCACGTCGACTTATCTTTGGTCTTGTTTCTTGAGTTTTTCGTTCTCTGCATAATTTGATTGTTGAAGAAGATGGCCTGGCCCACGTGGCTAAATATCCAACTTAGATCTTGAGTGCAATCATGAGTTTGTTACGTGGCTGGTTTGTAGAAGAAGATGGCCCACGTGGCTATTTTTCCTTCTTATCTTGTGATTGCTTTTTTTGTGCTTGAAGTTTGTTTCTAACAGGTGGTCTTATTGGGCCTTGTTCCTTTTATGGGTTTTTTGGTGTTTTTTTGGGCTTGGCCTGGTTTGTGTTTTTTGTTTTGTTCAGGTGCTCTTGAGCTTGCAGTTTGGCCGGAGTAGTTTGTGGCTCGTTCGTCTTCGAAGGTTTTGACCCAAGCACGGTGTGTACAATTTCGAGATTTTGGCTCTAGGATTGGACGTGGTTCATTTGTGATTGGCGCAGTCGCTTGGACGTTTTCGAGACTGCTGATGATCCTTCATCCCGGTGGAGGCAACGTCAGTAGTCCACTTCATCATATTGTCCGCTTTTGGCCCGAATGCTAAAGATGTTGATCTTTAGCCCCTCACATCTTCCACTGCTCCTTTTATTCTAGTGTCTTTTTTCGCCAGTTGTACTTACTTATCGTGTTTTGTTTGTTTATGTCTGTTCTTGTTGGTTTTTCGACTGCCGTTTACTCGGCCTCTCGGTTTTACCGAGCCTGTCCGGTAAACCGAATTCTTACCTACTCAAAAAAAAATGAAAAATGATTTTAGTATAAATTTGTTTTGTTATTTTATCTCGAATTGCTAGGTCAATGCTTTTGAGTTCACTAAGTCTTTCTAAATTTCCTAGTCTCGTGAAAAGATTGAACGCAATTCTAGGCAAGTGGATATTCTCCTTGAAACTTTTCGATAATTCGATTCTATTAACTCTCTATGTTGGGAACACCTTGTTTGTTAAAATCAATAAATCTAGGAAATATCGATTGTTAGAAATAACGACCCCCTTATTATTATTATTATTATTATTATTATTATTATTATTATTATTATTATTATTATTATTATTATTATTATTATTATTATTATTATTATTATTATTATTATTATTAGACATATTGTTAGGCTTGTTTATGTGGCATTTGTGTGTTTAAATCTCTTTTCGTGATTCGTTATGGATTTTACTAGTATAATAAGGGATGCGGGTTTGACCCGAACATCTCTATATAATATGCCGAGTGGTTTGGCAATACGCCTTCTCTTCCCGCAACTTAAGGATCGTGATCTATGTCCGCTCCTACTCATTGAGGGATGTCGACATCATAGCTATATAGGTGTCGGAAATTCGTTCCCCTTAAGAAGACTCAGCTCTTCATAGCCTCCACATTCTTAAAAGTCATTAATGCTATGCAAAGTGTTGAAACATAATAAAGATAAGTGCTAGTGCACATTAAAATACATCAAAACCGGTTCGGTTTATTACAACGTAGACCGCCGACCCGACTCTCGATCTGATAAGGGCGCGAGAGGTTTTCTAGACACTTGTGTGTGATTAAAACATTCCCAACATTATTGTATTCTAAGAAGGTCTATAATCTCGTATAGTTCATTCTTTCCGGTTTAGAGCTATCTCGCTTCGAGATTTACTCATTTTCGTCCTTAAGCTCCATATAAAGTTTATACATCTCAAACACATATCGCTTACAACTCTCTAATGAATTGTTAAGTTACCAAATTACCCTCGAGAATTTCCATTCTCACTTGCTTAGTCTCCTTAGATTAATTCCGCTATTTTCGCATTTTTGCTTGGTATTTCTGGTTTAGGGCATGTTTTGGTGACATCAACATATTGAAAGAGCTGGTGGGCTCAAAGATAGGGTGTATTGTCCCTTCCAGACTAAGAAATTATTTGTGGAGAGTTCTATGGTGTTGAACGTTGAAAAGGAAGGGAAAGATGGGGTTGGTAGAACAAGGTTAGGTGTAAGTCTAGGGGCCATTTTGAGGGAAGAAAGCGACACCTTTTTTTTGGATCTGGGCGTTTAGTCTATAGCTTTGATACCATTCTATGACATTCAGAGAAAGGGTAAAAGGTGGAGTGAAACGTTTCAATTTCATTCAGCTCATTTATTACCGCATACATCAAGACATTATATAGGATCCATGATAACGAGATCGTCCTACAAGTGTCACCATCTTATACAGTAGTACAATATGAGAACCATCTAGAATAGTGGTGACTCATAATGTGAGATCATTAATTCTTAATGTCACTCTTGATATTCTGTAATGGCCAGTGCTATTAGAAGCTCTCAAATTTATGCCCGTTTCTATCCAATCCCTTAGTCCTAAATATCAATAGTGTCTTGCTCAAAACTTAAACAAACCTCTCTTAACTCCAAATATCAAATCCAAGATCTTCAAACTCGATCCAAATATCTACTCCTTCCAATCCAAGAATTTAAAGATTAAGTGAAGATGGGAATATCATGCATTGATGAACTTTTCATTTCTAGAGTTTGATTGTTTGTATCAAATGAAAATGAAAATTACGAGATAAAAAATCTCTTCTCTTTCTACTACTTCAATCTTAAAATAACCGAGGAGGTTGAGATTGTTGATCACTACTATCAATCCTTTGCTGCAAAAGTCGAATTTAATCAGATTATTCATATGCCTTAATCGATGATATTGGAGAGAAATAGTTTGTCTCATCACTAGACCCTTATTTTACTGTCCGATGCTCCTTATTGAAAATTTTAACAAATGGATAGTCTCTCGGTTTCTCTCTCTCTCTCTCAGGAGAGAAATAGTTTGGATGTATTTCATCGCTTTCTTCTATATATACCAGTTCCTACAGATTTCTCTAAACCCATGTGATTGAAGACTCATTTTGTACAACCTCTTAGATATATTTATTTGAATCTGACCTTTCTAAGTGACTAATCTTTGTGGATTGGAATTTTGTCCCTCGATTTTTTGCCCAAATCTTGTGAATTTTGGTCTGACCCAAGCAATTAGATGAACTTATTAATCTCTCTCTCCTAGCCATCTCCTTAGATTTAGGCTCGGTTTCCCCTAGACCTTTTTTGGTCACTCATTTCATGAAAACATGACTACGTTTTTCCTTTGTTTGGCCATGTCCTTTTGTGAGACTTTTGTTCTTCCTAAACTTATCTTGTGAAGCTGACTTTAAAGTATCTTTAGATCTAGAGTTATAGTGGCCTCTTATTGTGATATTTTGTTTGAACATGGCATTAAGTCCTACTAGAGCCTTCCTTTTCATCTTTTCTCGATTGCAAACATCAGAAGCGTATATGGGTGAATTTTTCCTTATGTGCCCTTTTTAGATTTGACCCATGTGTCCATTTTCAAGGGCCTGGCCCCTATTCGCATCATAAGATGTGAATTTTGGACTTTCTTGTGTGATGTCCATTCACACATTCACTTGAAACTTGACAGGTATATTCAAGCTTGTGTGATGCCCATTTCCTTTTGTTAGAACTTTTTTCAATTATAGATCAAGTGGTAGATCTAGGTTGCTATATGGTCTTTTACAAAAAAAAAGGTTTATTTTAACATCAATCTAATTCAATTTTTTTATTTAAGTTCTTGAACTTTGTGATTTTATTTTCTTATATCAAAATTCTATGTTATTATTATAGATATATAGATAGCAAAAAGTATTCTAATTTTTTTGTCATTATATTAATATTATATAAATTTGTAGATCAATTATACAAAAAAGAAAATATTTTAAAAAAATTTCGAACATTTTTTATTTTCAATAGAATATACTATGATGTCGAAAACTATTTTTTGTTTTACTGTTTTTATATAAACCAAAAAATATTCTATTCATGTATGTCATTTTTAATAGTATATAAATATTTGGATCAACTATTCCCAAAAAAATAATCTAATGTTTTGGGACATTTTTGTTTTCAATATTATATCATTGCTCAAAACATATTTGTTTAAAATTTCGTTTCAGAACTTATTCATTTCTTTCATATTAGGGATGGGACATAATAGGAGCCTCGGATAGGCCGCTCAAGTGTTTTTTTGAACCTATCATTTTTTCCTAGGCCCAACACCTCCCCATTTACTCATTTACTAGTGTCATGTTTGAATTTGCCCTTACTCTTCAGCTGTAGTTGCTCCACTCCGGTCTTCTTTCGAAGAAGCTTTTGGATATCTATGGAGGACCCACAACTTATTCGTAAGCACTATTATTTTCATATTTCGCATTTACTTAATACTCCATCCGATCCTAATAAAGTGATGTTTTATCCTAGTATATTTGATCCTAATAAATTGACGCTTTAATCCAATTTGCACTCCTCATTCATGTATAACTACTAATTAGTGCACTCCCCATAAAATTTTAATTACCAATGTTATCAAACAGTGCATTCATGATGCCTCCTATTAGTCACTTCAAATCCAATGAGCATTTCATTTAATGCTTTGTGTGTAATTAGTTGCGGTTTATGAAAACTTGTACTGCTTTTATAAAAAATCGAATGGATTTTAATGTAAGCTTATTTTTTCTTGATTGATGTGCAAATGCCTAAAACGTCATTTTATTAGGATCGGAGGGACTACTATTTTGATTTTGTTTAATTTCTTTCTTCATGTATTTGTGACAATTAGGGTGGTTTATCCATGCAACATCTTCCTACTTTTCCTGGCACGGTTGCCAGCAACCTAGATTGTAGGTGCATATGAGGTAATGACTTTTGCTTCTTGTCCCCTGAAAGAAAAAACAACAAACAAAGCATCAAAATCGAGAGTACAAATCTAAAATAACAAAGATGAACTCAATTTCATCAGTATCTTCAAACATTCATATGCTCTTCACCTTCAATTAGGTTAGGACTTGTACCTTCACTCTCACTTTCCTTCTTCGCTTTGAGTGCTAGAACGACTAAAGAAGACAAACGCGCAGATTTAGGGGGGCATGATATGGAAACTGCCCCCATTCGCCAGAGTAATGTATACAACATTGACCCATTCGCGATTTTTTTGGGTTTAAATTCTTGGTTTGCTGAAACTCAAAATCATTGAATGTCTATTGATATATGATATATTGGTTTGGAGAACGTTCTTGTTATGGTTACATAAAGAGTTTCATTTGTATTTGTTTTGGCTATTAGATGTCATCATTCATATTCCAACTATGATTACCGCGAAGTTATTCCGGTTTCTTGTAGCTTCTGTGTATTTTTCTTTGTTTTTGCTTCCTGTAAAATTAATTAGTTTGCACTTTCTAGAACTCCGAAATTTTAAGTTTTAATTTCCTTTTGGTATTTTGCTTTCTCTAAACGTTCTAGTTGTTTTGTTAGTTCTTTGTTGATTTTATTATAATTTTTTATAGGCTATTATGAATGGGCACATTGCATATGGATGCAACATCAACAAGGTTGGCTATAAAACTACTAATAAAGGCAACAATGGACATGCAAAATCTATTCGCCAAGATGAGGTGACTACTCAACTTATTGATGTTGTAAGAAATGTGATGGGTCATTTTGAGAATGATAAATTGAAGTTAAGAACAACTTCTGAAACTGTTGAATTTGCTCTTATATGTATCGTAGACTGGCTGAAGTAGTCCTCCATTCAAGATTGCTTGGAAACAAGTTCAAAAGTCTGGGCATGACTATTATTATTGCATTAGTGAGAGGAGAGAATGAGGTAGTATTTTCTCTCTGTTAGCTTTATTTTTTGTTTTATTTTTGTTAATTGTGTTTAAAATTATAGGTTGCACGAGCCAATAGGTGGTTATGGAATATTGATGGATGGTACGTGGACCTTTGGCGTTGTAAGGTCACCCTCGAAAGACGTCTCACAAGAGCTAAGTGGACAAGAAGAACTTGTCGACCATCTTCTTCACTAAATGGTTGATGAAGGATTTGATAAGCTAATAAGTATACTAATAGTGATATGCAAGTGGGAATTATGACTTCAAAATTTAACATAAGTTCCCTAGTCTAGCCTATAACTAGAAATCTACCCTAATATATTATAAAGCAGAAACCATGTCTGTTGGAAAAATTTGCATCACATGACATTACTTGAATAAAATAATTTTAAGTTTTTTAATAACGATCACGGCATAGGATAAGCATACCGATTTTGGAAACTAAAACCCTAAAAGGAAATGCCTAAACCCTTAGCAAAAAAAAGATTTAATTCATTAAATAAACAAATCTTTCCAAAATAAGATGCTTGTCCTATGCCTTTAGGGTATAGGTTAGAAAAACCATTTTAATAAATATTATGAATAATTGTATTATTCTTTCTATATACATTATCTATTTTTTTATAATATAATAACTTGACCTATATTTTGATATTTTTTATGCATATATGTTATCTTGAAACAAGATTTGGACTGCAACTATATAATTTTTTTTTATCTATATCTTGATATTTTCTAATATAATAAATTATTTATCAAATATATAATATATTTTAGTATATATTGATGTAATTTTATATGACACGTTTTATGTTCAACTACTTGAATAAATTAATTTGATAATCTACATAGAAAAATTGAATTAAATTCACCATCTTCGTTGAAATAATAAAGTTTTGTAATGGCAAAGATGAGAGCTTGATTCAAATGAAAAAAAACTCTTATCTTGAAAAATGAAAAGTGCACTACAAAATACGAAAAGTGCATTACAAAATGCAAAAAGTGCAATCCGAAAAGTGTACTACAAAAAATACGAAAAGTGCACTACAAAGTATGAAAAGTGCAAATGCAAAGTTTGGGAATACGCCTTTAAAAGTGCAAAAAGTGCAACCCGATAGTGGATTTGGCTCTTCATAGCCTCCATGTTGAAGGAGGGTTTCTTGACAACAAATAAATTTATAAGTCAAGACCCCGCTGAGTATAGCAGAGTCAGGATCGTTCCACAAGAAGCAAGGTTGTTTGTCTATCGACTACTAAAAATAAAACAAAAGCAAACAAAAACACACAAAAGTAGCCTCGTTAACGAAGTTGTCATCCTCGTTAACGACCCACCGTGAACAAAAAGAACAAAACTAACGACCTAGACAAGTTCGGTACCGAGCCAACACACTCAGAAACGAATATAGTTATGACAGAATTCAAATAAAAATAAAGATCTAGGATAAGGGTTACCACAACATAGTCATGCACACAAGCTCGTAAGAAGATAGAATATCATGCCTTTAAATGGATAGATGCATCAACTTTCATTGACTCAACAAGTAAATTAATCTACTTTCATAAACTAACTCACTCAATTGCTTGCTTTGGATCTAAAGCTTGAAACTTTCGTATTCAAACAATATCAACCTTCAAGTTTATAACTTTCTCTTTCAATCAAGTCAATAACTCAAATTACCTCAACTTTCATATCGGTATAAGCACAACAAACAATCTCAATTAATGGATAAAAGGCATTCAACACATAATCTCACTCACCAAACATGCATAACTATGCCGGGTTTCAACCCCGACCCTAGATAAAAGGACTACTCACTAATCATAACGATGAGACAAATAACTTCAATCAAAGAAAACATTGAAAACAAAACACTACTCAAATTAATAAATAATATCGTCTTACATAGATTCAGAAAAAAAACCCGAAAAAACCTGAAACACCGAATCAAAATCACAACTGACGACCCCGGTAACTCTCGTCTACCGAGCTCTTCAATCACACTTCTGACTCGTCTCTCTCTTCTCTCGGTTCTTCCTCTTCTCTCTCTAACTAACTACGATCCAATCCCCCCCCCCCTTCTATGCTAGAATAGAAGGGTATTTATACTAAAAAGGCTAGAAACTAAAAAGGCTAAAAGATATAAACTTTCTTAAAAAGATAGAATCTATTCTTAAAGATAGAAATAAAATCTAGAAAGATAACAAGACCTAAAATACAAAATATAATAGCCCTATAATCATAAAAAGATACTCTACCGACACGGAAATAAATTCCCGCACAGGATCGGTGAGTCACAAAGTCAACCTCGAGCATCTCTATCATAACCCTATAATCATAAAAAGATACTCTACCGACACGGAAATACTCTACCTGGGTTTAGCTTCTTCAACACTTCTCTTCCAAAACTTGAACTTCAGCTTCTTCACTCCGTATACTTCCATCCTTTATCATAGCTCTTCAATTCCAGCTTCAAACAACATCTTTTCCTCGCTAATACCTACAAAAAGACACAAAACGGAGTAGCTTCCATACTTTCCACAAAATATGTAAAACTATCCAAAAACACACAAAACTAACTCTAAACTTATCAAAACTAATCCTAAAAACCTAAGAAAACCTATCAAAAACTATACTAAAAACACGAACATCAAAATACCCCATACTTAGACTTGCTTGTCCTCAAGCAATCGCAAAACATTAATCAAAACCAAACAACATGCTCATCAAACTATAGCCATCATCTAAAAAGCAACTTCAGAACATATAGAAGAAAAACAGCAAAAGACTATTAACATCATCACACACATATGCACCCAAAATAGACACAAGAAAATACAATCCAACCTCACAAGGGATAATGTGTTTCTCTCAACTCTCAAGTGTTTAAGCTTATAAATATATCTCTCAACTCATCTTATATGCAAAAACTCATAGAACTTGGAACTTATATCACCAAACTCTCCACCTAAGATTTGTCAAAACAAGCAAAAATTATCAAGAGAACTTAGGCTCAATGAAAAACTTCATAGAAGCTTCCATTCGGCCGGGTTGTAATGGGGCTTGGTAAAAACAATAAGGTGTGGAAAATGTTTTGGTCATGTGGTGCTAATAATATCCGGGAATCAAAGACTCCTAAAAACTCACACGATAACAAAAAACTCTCATAAAAGATACCAAACTCACCCTCATTATACACTTTTTCCTTCTTACTAACCCAATATATTCCTAGAAAGTCTCATAAAACAAAACAATCTTCGGCTTTATATCATAAACACTATGCATCTCTTACTTCATCATTTTTTTTTCTCGCTGACTCGTTAACGATCTCATCGTGTGCTCCTTATTCTTTACAACTTCTTTTTATGCATTTTTTTCTTTTACCAAGAGATCTTTCTTTTAAACAATTAACTCAAGAGATTTCCAATCTACCCTTTTCCAATAATATTTCAATTTCAAACCAAACATAACATCTCTCTATTTTTTCAACACTCAACAAAATAATTTCCTTTCCAAATCTAAGTCCTAATCCCCGGATAGGGTCAAGCTTATATGGAATAACAAAATAATTTTGTGGAGCTAAAAATAAGAGGCTTCAGGCTCAAATTGGCTATCAAAAGAAGGATAATGTAAAGGTGGATATGGAATAATAGGGCTCATAAAAATAAGTTCTCCATCATATAATTTTCATAAGTAATGAACTATAAATCTTATATAGGTCTCAAGTAATAGATAACCATCACAATTCTAAGATATAATATGCATATAGAGAGTAAATCACACACAAAAAGAAGAGGGATTCGTTAATGTTCTCCCTATAAGGCCAAAAATAACTCACGAGGTAAATTTTGTTGGATTGCATCACTTATGCTAAAAAAAGGTATATGTGCTCAATTTCATCAAATGCTATTCCTTCCTAAAAATAACTTCAAAATAAGAATCCGGCTATATTCTCAAAGACATGATTGCAAGGAATTATATGATCATGCTAGCAACTACTATCATAAAACATAAGAAAGGGATATTTATCAATTCTAAACTCTTTTTTTTTCGGAATAAAAACTACTTAGACAAACAAAGCACAAAAGACAAACAAGACACACAACTTTCTACTTTCTCCCACCCCATACTTAAAATTACAGTGTCCCCACTATAAGAAATAAGAAGAAGGAAAGAAATAGAAAAGAAAAACACCAGAAAAACAAGAAAAGAGAAAACAAAAAAACTTACAATGTCTTAGAAGTGGAAAACAAGGAAAACATCTTCAAGCTGGATCAACGGTTAGGTGGAGGAAAGTACTGCTCGAAGTTCCCCATGAATTCATACATCGTCCTCCAACGCTCCGCGTACTCTGTCTCTCTCTGACGGTGCCTCTCATCCTCAAATTTCATCCGAGCTGAATAGACAGTCTCCCATCTATCCATCCTCTGATGAATGTGGTCTTGCTGGAGGTTGAGCTGTTGCATCCGTGCAGAAAGATCCTCGGCCCATGGTGGCGGAATGCTCGATCCAGTGTGCTCAGGCTGAGGAGGCGGTGGTGGGTAGTGAGGCTGGAAGTGATCATGGTGAAGCACCGGGTGGTAGGGCACAAGCCCATAAGAGTAAGGATCGGTAGGAACTGGCGAAGGGTCGATAGGAGATCTCGGTGGGTCATTAACGACCCTTGGTACCTCGTTAGCAGCAGATGTAGGAGGCTGGAAATGATTGGTAACGAGCCTGGTGGGCTCGTCAACGAGGATGTTGGTGCCTAGTACTTCTGTGTCGAGGTTGTCATCTTCGAAGTTGAGCTCCTCTGTGCTGCCTTCTGCGTCGGCCTCCTCGGTATCTTCTCCAACTAGCGCGGTATCCTCATCTTCATCTTCATCTTCATCTTCATCCATTGCATCTTCCTCTCTTTCAAACCGGGACACACAAGGCCTAAGTGATAGCTCATCCTCCGGCTTGGGCTCTAATGGGAAAGCATATCCCGTCCACGCCTCGTACCAATTTGGTACGTAAAGTAGCTCCATTTTCAATAGGGTGGGCGGTACATCTCAGCCATGAACTTTTGTAACGAGCCCCTCCTGGATTCGAGTGAAAATTCCGGCACTAAGCCAATAGTTTTGGTTGAGCAACTGAGCATGAGCCGTCGTGTAGCGAGTGAGGTCGACTCCAAGTTTGGTGGCCAAAAGACTGACCAAGTTACCACACAAAACTTCCTTGGACTTGGTTGATTTCTCTATGTAGTAGAGCCATTCATACCCCAAATTCAAAGGGTCGGGCTCCTCGGAAAGGAAAGTACGGAGACAAGCAACTTCCGTCCTCGTCGGCCTGTTCAACTCTCTCTTTGGCCAGAATGTAGCGGCAAGGACTCGGAGAATGATCCTGAAGATGGGGTTGATGATGCTTGCCCCAGATAGTGCCGCTGTGGAGGATTGAACCTCTCCGGTGATGTAACTCCAAGTCCGAGTCACCCTGTAGTCCTTCAGACTGTAGTCTCTAGACGGGTTTGGGAGCTCCAAGATTGCATTGAACTCCGCCATAGTGAAATCACGACTCACATTGCCGAGTCCAAACCGGATGCGCCCCGCCGAAGTCTTCGACGGGAAACTTGTCTCTAGTGTGGCCAAGAACTTGGATGTGAGGGCTGGATAGTGTAGTAGATTCTCCTTCTTCAATAGATGAGATGCACCGAGAATAATGAAGGCCTCCTTGACATCCGTGTAAATCCCCGTGTGTACAGCACTTGACTTCGAGAACCACCGAGTGTTGTGGTCCTTCTCTAAAATAGCACGGTAGCGATTCACTTGGCCTTGCGTGCTCAAAATCACATTATCCATGCGAGGTGGAGATGGGGACCTCTGATTCCTTCTCTTCTTCTGAGCTCGGGTAGCGGGTCTGCTTGAACTTGCCATGAGATCTACAAAACAATCATGATTTTTCCAAGATAAGATCTACTCACGATAAGTTAGGCAAGAGACCCCATACTTGGTCTCGAAATAGTCCTCGGAATTATTCGTTAACTACCCAATTGGATCGTTTACGAATCTGGACTGGGTATTGATCTTTGAAGCTACGTAGGGTCGTTAACGAGCTTGGGTGGGTCGTTAACGAGCTACCGAGAGCCAGTTCGCAGAATTTCGAGTTTTTTCAACTTTAAAAATCAAACCACAAATCTAGTATGCATCCTCTATACTCCTCAACTAGACACACAATCAGATATTATGCACCCCATACTTGCTCAATTACCCATCCCGATCATGCTAGATTTATCCAAAATTGACATGCAAAGATTGAACTTAAGACTAGAACAAGAAAAATTCATGCTTTTCTAATTAGAGTGTTGCAATAGATAATCTAACATGAATAATCTTACCTAAAACAAGAAAAATTAAGCACAACCAAGAATTTTCATGAGTAAAATCCAAACACGCAAATAGATCCTCTCTATGAACAAGATCCAAGACATGAAATTTCTACCCTAAAAACCATGAATCAAGCAATTTCGAGTTAGGGTTTAGAAATCATACCGGAGAATCGATAAATTGAAGAACAAGAGGTCGGAATTGGGTGGTAACGAGCTCGGATCTCGTCGGTGAGAAAAACGGGTTTCCGGGCTTCGGTAACGACGACTTCTCGGTGGTCGGTGGAGTGAAGGATTCCGATCGGTGGTGGGGGATCTCCAAGATCTTTGGTAGGATTTTTGAGGGATTTGGAGTGTAAGGATTTGAGAGTGAAATTTTTTAAGAGAGGTAGAAGGGTTATATAGGAGAGGGTAGGGATAGGAAGAGGTGAAAGGGGGTGGCGGCTTGGGGTAGGTAAAAAGATAGATTAGGTTAAAAAAACTTACTTGCCCGTTTTTTACGAATCGGGTCGTCGAACCGGGTCGTTAATGACCCTGGGTGGGTCGTTAACGAGCCACCGTAGCCTCTTGGAGTAATTTTCGAGCCCTTCTCCTGCATCTTTGTTAGCTCAAAATTTATCCTAATTTCTATCCTAAAAACTATTAAAGAAAAGAAAAGAAAAAATCAAAAGAAAACTAAGAAAAATAATCTAAAAAGAAAAGGTCTAGTCTAAACTAAGAGCGGGTTGCCTCCCATAAGCGCTATTTTTAACGTCGTTAGCTCGACATTCTTCCCTTGCTAGTCCGACATAGTGAGAGCCATAGTGACTCTAATCTCTTCATTTGGGTCGGGTTGCTCATGGAACTTTTTCAGTCGGTGGCCATTAACTTTGAAGATTGTGCCTTGGTTGTCGATCAACTCTACCGCACCGTGGAGATAAATGTGATGAACCACGAATGGCCCACTCCATCTTGTCCTAAGCTTCCCTGGAAATAGACGGAGTCTAGAGTTGAAAAGAAGTACTTTGTCACCAACCTCATAGGTTTTAGGCACCAATTTCCGATCATGCCACCGTTTGGTGCGCTCATTATAGATTTCAGCATTTTCATACGCCTTAAGTCTCAACTCTTCCAGTGCTTTCAAATCCATGAATCGTTTTGCTCCAGCTGCGTCGAGGTTCATGTTGAGCTCTTTCAGAGCCCATAGTGCTTTATGCTCCATCTCGACTGGTAAGTGACATGCTTTGTCATACACTAGATTATAAGGAGTGGTGCGCAGAGGCGTCTTGTATGCTGTCCTGTATGCCCAAAGAGCGTCATCCAATTTAGAAGACCAATCTTTCCTTGAACAAGACACTGTCTTCTCCAATATGCTCTTTATTTGCCTGTTTGAGACTTCAACTTGGCCACTAGTTTGGGGATGATATGGTGTTGCCACCCGATGTGATACCCCATACTTTGCCAAAAGTGCTTCAAAACTCCGCTCAATGAAATGGGATCCGCCATCGCTAATGAGGATTCTTGGAATGCCAAACCTAGGAAAAATGTTAGTTTTAATAAACTTGGCCACGGTTTTAGCGTCGTTAGTCCTTGTAGCAACGGCTTCCACCCACTTAGAGACATAATCGACTGCCACTAGGATGTACTTGTATGGGCCGGATGAGGGAAAAGGTCCCATGAAGTCTATTCCCAATACATTGAACAACTCGACCTCTAGTATCCCGGTTAGTGGATTCTCATGTCTCCAAGTAATATTGTAACACCCCCTTCCTACCCTGGAGGTATTACCGCCAGTAACCCCGATTAAGACTAAACCGAAGCTACCCAAGGCTTTAAACTGACTGAACAAACTAAAAGAAACATTACAGCGGAATAAATACAATTGGTCTTATACGAACCTTAACTTAAAAGAATAAATAAATAGAACAACCTTCTATTCAAACAAAATCTTCATCAAGTCTTCCTTGAGTTCTTATTTCTGAAACTCAACTTCGTTTTGAAGTAGTTCAATCATGATCTTCACTCAAGTATAGCCATTGGAAACCTTTCTTCAACTTTTGGAGCTTCAAACTTCTGAATCCGCCTCTTGAATCAACTTCCAAGAAATACCCGATGTGTCGTAAACCAACGGTGGACACCAGCCGACCATATAAAAGAAAAGAAGATGGACGGATTAGTCTAATGATAGACTAGCAAGTAGAGAATCTAACTTGGATCTTATGGTTGTAACTAAACATATTGGCATCCAAATCCGAATAGACTCGGATTATGATCCAACAGTTAGCAGTCTTATAGAGAATAAGAAGGAGACTCGCATAATCAAGAGAGAGAACACCACCGCTTGTGGTTTCTTTAAGAAGCATAAATGATTAATGGAAACTTATACTAACCACTTAAAATTCACCATCGTTTTCAACGACTAAACAGCTTAACTTAATCAAAGTTTGATTAAGAATCATTCTTAATCAGGAGCAACAATGGTTATCGAATAGACTAACCATTCAGGTACATTAATGTGCCTAACACACTTATCTTGTAACTTTCAAACTGTGCATTCGCACCATTTAATAGTTTTTACATAGTTCGGCCAACAACTGAGATCAGAGTGCCTATTTCATCCATGATCATTTATATATGCTCAACCAACAACCGAGATTCGGCCAACAACAGAGATCAGAGGGCCTATTCCATCCATGATCCTTCAAATGTGCTCGGCCAACAACCGAGATTCAATTGCACATATCTAGAGTGCACCATTGTTCTCCTTCAACGTGAAGCGTGACATGAGCCATGACTCCAATATTGGGGTACGCTAGCAAGCTACGCCCCCCAATACAGATTTTGTTATAAAGAGGTCATTGGACACTCGGCCCCTACCCCTGGACTACCTATTTCGCAATAGTGTTTCAATACAGGACCACTAAAGAGATGCCTTGGAGTCTAAACTCCCATCTCTACCATCTTACTTCGCAACAATGTCTCAGCATGAGACAGCTAAACACACAAAGTCGCACAAACGGTCTTAAGTTCAGTTCTAGCGTAAAAACTGACATAACGACATGGTCATTATTTCTAACAAAATAACAACCTATCAAACTTTATTCATCATACAAGTTGTTCTCAACACAAATATTAAATCGGATCCAATTCCTCATTTAATAACAATAACGCAAGAGAGAATCGTCCACTTGCCTTAGAAGGCGTGCTCGACGTCCTTAGCAATTCCAACAGTAATCTGTATCATCCCTTTGCCAAATATAACAAAAGGATTTCTCAACAACGAGCTCACAGAAACACCTCTTAGTTGTATTCTCAACTTCTAAAACTTTCTAATCGATAAACGATCTAATTTCCGAATATCGATATATAGTAAATCCTTAGTTATCATGCTTCAAGGAGCCATCTTGGCGGAATTATAACTAACTATCCACTTCACTTTTGAAACAATTTTCTAAATAAAAATTGTTCATTAGCATCAGTTCTTAAAGATTACCAAATCTCGGATCAAACGGATTAACAACGAATCCCGAGTAATTATCCGAAGTCCTTTACCTGCCAATCGGTAACCAAAACTTGTCTTCGCTATAACGGAAGATCCGGACGTCCGTTTCCCGAGCGGTTTGAACCTGTGGGACCGTATCAATGTCAAGATTATAAAAACCATAAATTTAATTAGCAAAGCGGCACCGAAAGGCCCTTACGGTGGCTCCGCAATCAAACCGCTAATTAATTTCCATCGTATATACCTTCACTCGAGCCCATGGCTCGTGTGGCTCGATCATGGCTCGATCCTCGAGTCTGAGGGTGGCTAAGCGTTTCCCGACAGTAGACCTTGCGGTGGGTGGTGGTCGGAGGGCCTGGCGATCGCCGACGGCGTCACCTTGGCGAGGTAAATAACTAACCGGCGGTGACGTGTTGAATTCATTCTTCCCGAGTCCGGCGTCGTTCCGTCCTCTCACTGGTTCGGCTTCCTTCTCACAGCAGCAGCCACACACAAGGACATACAGAGGAAGGAGATGAAGGTGGTGGAGGAAAGGTGGCCGGCGGCAGAGAAGGCAAAGGAGATGAGCGTCGGCGATGAAGAATCTTTCTCCCCTATTCAGTTGTTCCGTACTGGTTCTCATATTGGTTCTGGTTTACCTCCTAGAAGCAGCTACATGGAAGGGAGAAGAAGATATGAAGGTGAAGATGGAGGCGGAAGAGCTGGTGGAGGAAGCAAGGGCGAGGCAGAGAATAGCCGGTGGTGAAATCTTGCCCGAGCCCTGCCGTTCGTCCTCATCCTCTGCTTTTCTTTAACCCAAAAGTCGAGCCCCCTTTTGTTATATCAATCTCACAGGTTCCTTCTTTACTAAGAGAAAGAAAGGCGGTTTAAAAAAAATCAAAACCCGTCTCGGAACGGGACTCGCGTTAAAGCGGTAAAAGTATGTACCTCGGGTGGAAAAACTTACTAAATGAAAAACGTCCCGTAAATTATGTAGACTAATAAAATCAATTTTCCATGATTTTATCTTGCTACCTTCAATTTTTAAGGCTTCCATTTCGTATTTCAAATCATTTTCGGTACATAATTAAAAAGACGGCTTATCCAATAAATACTCTTTTTCCGCTGAAAAATCCTAGAATTCACACCGATCCATAAAATCATTTCTTTGTGATTTTAGGATATTACCAACAATTTTCTAGGATTTAATCTCTAACAAAAATATTGGATTAAGCGTTAAAACGGACAAAAAGGTTAAAAAGATATCCGAAAAAATTCAAAAATATCCTCAAAAACCGCAGTTATTACAAATATTGCCTGAGCGTTGGCATCCATCACATGTCGTTACATAAGCTTGAACGTCCTTGAACATGTTAGGCCAATAAAGACCACTTTGAAGAATCTTCGCCGTGGTTTTGAAACCTCTTGCATGGCCTCCGGTAGGTAATGTATGACATTGACAGATCACTTTTTCTATCTCCTCTTCTGGGACACAACGTCTAAAAAGGTGATCGCTCCCTTGTTTAAACAAGTAAGGGTCATCCCAATAGTACTGTTTTACATCATGGAGAAACTTCTTTTTCTTCTGTGGAGTTAGTCCGTTGGGAATTATGCCTCCTACAAGATAGTTAGCAAAATCCGCGAACCAAGGGACTTTCGACCCTCTAACAGCATGGAATGATATTGAAGAAGGAGAAGAAGGAGAAAAAGGAGAAGGAATTGAATCTGATTGAGCTGGTTTTGGTTCAGAAATCTTACCTGGCCGAATCGTCACCGGATGTGAGTGGGTCGTTAACGACCCTGGGGAGGTTGTGTGAACCTCGGAAACGACCTCCCGTGGCATGGTAGCAACCGGCCTAACTGATGTGTCGATGCTCCTTGGAATTTTGCTCTCATGATCTATGCTTTCCAGCCTCGGTGCCTCGTTAACGACCCTGAAGGGGTCGGTAACGAGGGTCTTGTAGAGTTCGACCTCGTTCAGCATGAGGTGTTCGTCTGGTCTGGAATCATTTATTGGCACTTCGTTGTTGGATTCAGTGATATGCTCAACCGGTAGTCTGGATAAGTGGTCTGCCACTAGATTTTCCGCTCCCTTCTTGTCTCTTATCTCATGGTCAAATTCCTGTAATAAGAGCATCCAACGAAGCAAACTAGGCTTGGCGTCCTTTTTGGCCATTATATATCTAACGGCCTCATGGTCAGTATAAACAATCACTTTTGATCCAACAAGGTAGGATCGGAATTTTTCAAAGGCAAATACCACAACTAGAAACTCCTTTTCTGTTGTGGTATACTTACTCTGCGCCTCATCCAGCGTCTTACTGGCGTAGTAAATGGCGTGGAGTCTCTTATCCTTCCGTTGTCCCAAAACTGCGCCAACTGCATAGTCACTTGCATCACACATAATCTCAAAGGGGAGTGTCCAATCTGGAGACTGCATAATGGGGGCGGACACAAGGGCTGCTCGTAACCTGTAAAATGCTTCAAGACATTCTGGAGACAGCTCAAACACTACATCTTTCATTAGTAGGTTAGTCAAAGGTTTAGCCATCTTAGAGAAATCCTGAATAAAACGTTTGTAAAAACCAGCATGCCCTAGGAAACTCCTAATATCTCTTACAGAAGAGGGAGGAGGTAGTTTTTCAATAAGCTCGATTTTTGCTCTATCTACTTCTATCCCTCTTTTAGAGACAAGGTGTCCTAGCACTATCCCCTCTTGAACCATGAAATGACATTTTTCCCAATTCAAAACAAGGTTGGTTTCTTCACATCTTTTAAGCACACGTGCAAGGTTAGCAAGACAAGTATCAAATGAAGAACCATAAACAGAGAAATCATCCATAAAAACCTCTACAATATCCTCTATCATATCCAAAAAAATGGCCATCATACACCTTTGAAAGGTGGCGGGGGCATTGCAAAGCCCAAATGGCATTCTCTTATAAGTTATAAGCAAAGGTTCCATAAGGACATGTGAAGGTAGTCTTCTCCTGATCGTCAGGATGAATGGGAATCTACCAAAAACCGCTATAGCCATCTAGATAACAGAAATAATAATGCTGGGCTAAGCGCTCTAATACCTGATCAATGAAAGGAAGCGGAAAATGATCTTTTCTAGTCGCACTATTGAGCTTCCTATAATCAATACACATCCTCCAACTTGTGGTGGTCCTAGTTGGGATAAGCTCACCCTTCTCGTTTTCTATAACGGTCATCCCCCCTTTTTTCGGAACTACATGGACCGGACTCACCCATTGGATGTCCGATATAGGAAATATGATCCCGACATCAAGCAATTTAATAATTTCCTTTTTAACCACATCCTTCATGTTAGGATTTAATCTACGTTGATGCTCTATGGTGGGTTTATGATTGTCCTCCATGTATATCCTATGCATGCAGAGAGAAGGGGATATTCCAGTTTATCATCGAGGGAGTAGCCTATGGCTTTTCTATGTACTCTAAGTATGCTCAACAGTTTCTCTACTTCCTCATCTTTTAATTTGGCATTAATGATGACCGGTAAAGTAGAATTAGGTCCAAGAAATTCATACCTGAGGGAGTCTGGGAGAGGCTTTAGTGTTGGAGATGGTTCGGCTGGATTGAGAATTGGTTCTTCTGGATCCGTCTTCAATACTTCTTCTAGGTACTCGAATGCTGAAATCTCATAGTCCTCGGACAAGGTCGTTAACGATGTTGATGGGGTCGTTAACGAGCTTTCGTCTTCTGCCAGGAGAATCTGTAGTGGGGTACGGGGGTTCGTTACCGAAACTGCAGGGGCTATCTCAGCCCATCTTTGACTTGAGAACTCTTCATGCGACACCAATCTTCCAACAGGGTCCCCACATTCAATGATTTCATTGTGGGTGTAGAGCATCTTGACTTCAGCTCTATCGGTATCCTGTATTGATTGTTTGAACCGGAATTCCGTCACCTCATCCCCAATTTTGAAAGTTAGGAGTCCCTTCCTAACATCAATTATGGCTCCAGCGGTGGCAAGGAACGGTCTCCCGAGAATAATAGGAACTACCGGGTCTTCGGGCATTGCCATGACTATGAAATCATTTGGGACGAAAAATTTGCCCTCTTGTATTGGAAAGTCTTCTACTATCCTTGTTGGTTTGATGCAAGAACCATTGGTCGTGTATAACCGCATGTTGATTGGCTCTAATGGTCCCATGTTGGCTTTTGACCAGATTGAAAGAGGGAGTAAACTAGTGTTGGCTCCCAAATCACATAAGGCTTTGAACTTGTGGTCGCCTATACCAATTGTGATAGCAAATCTCCCTGGATCTCCAAGCTTTTCTGGTAAAGCAATAGATCGGACTTCATCCTGCAGCTCAGAGATGGATCTTTTCCTGCTAAGAATATCTTTCAAAAATTTTGTGTAAGCCGGCATTTCGCTTAGGGCCTCAGGGAATGGGATGGAAATATTAATGCCCGGAAGGATCTTCACGAAACGCTTGAACTTACTCTCAGTAGAGTCCATAGATTTCTTAGTTGGAAATGGAAGAGATTTCACCATTCTCGGAACCAAGTTAGGCTCGAGAGGTGAAAGTACCGGGTCGACACTAGGGTCGTTAGGTGTCCCGGCGGGTCGTTACCGACCCTGGTGGGGTCGTTAACTACCCTGGGATTGAGAGGAAGGCTCGGTTTAGAAAACTTACCTGGGTTAGGGTTGTTAGGTACCCTCGGAGCCTCGTCATCGTGGCATATTGGTTCGGTACTTGCTCTCGCTAGCTCGTTACCGATCTGCACTGTGACGTCCTCTTCCTTCTTGTCCTTAGCTTGGACTCGCTCCGGCAATGTCTTCCCGCTCCTAAGGTACACCGCTGCTATTTGTCCCTTAGGGTTTTCCTTGGGGCGGCCCGGGAGTTGCCCTTGTGGTCTCGGAATCTGTGCAGCAAGGTTCCCTAGTTGGGAATCAACACTCTTCTTCCATATATCGAATTCTCCCCATCTTTTGTTTTGTTGGTTTAGGTTGGCTTGAACTCCGTTAATGCCTTCCTATAATCCTTGAACCCATGATGGTGGCTCCTGGTGGCCTAGAGGTCGATATGGTGCAGGTCGTCTATCCGGCGGAGGTGCTGCATAGTTTGGATTTGGATTCTGATTGCCCCACGCCTGATAATTGTTTGACCTGTCAAAATAGCTAGGCTGGTTCATGTATGGAACCTCATCAATCTCCATCATCCCCAGAAATCGGCTCTACATGCGCTAGAGCAGAGAAGAAGTTGGACCCTGATTTAGAAATTAGTTTCTACAAGATGAGGTCAACCGTCTGAATAACAGAAGACTTACCTGCTTATTCAGACGGTTGACCTCATCTTGTAGAAACTAATTTCTAACATCAGGGTCAACTTCTTCTCTGTTAGGCATGTAGAGACGTTTCTGGGGTTGTGGAGCTTGCTGGGTTCCATACATGGCATCATAATTGGACAGCTTATCCAGCAATTCCCACGCACCTGTAGGATCCATCTCTATAAAACCGCACGCAGTATGCGTGTTGATGCGGTTCTTGGTCTCTGCGCTTATACCCTGGAAAAAGATCTCTTGCAAAACATATAAAGGTTGCCCATGTGATGCGACCCTGCCCCAGCTCGGACCCAGCTCCGACGGACCCGAGACGGCCTAGACCTTGGAGATCCCCTTGGCGTAGGACTTAGTCTCATATTATGCTATTATTTATATTTCCGTCATTTATTTCCGTCATTTCCATTTTAGGCGTGTGTTCCATTCTTATAGGATGGGCTAGCCTTGTTATTTCCCTTTCTAGCTAGTTTCCATATTTAGTATGTTGTTATTTCCTTTTCTAGCTAGTTTCCCTTTTTAGTAAGTTGTCTTATTGGGCCAGGAGTCGTTGGGCCTTGTTTGCATACAAGCCCTAGGCGCCTCTCCCATTAGGTTTAGGGTTTCGAGTGCCTCCTCCTCTATATAAAGGAGCCTCGCCCCATTGTACTTCTTACGTCAATATGAATTAAGCCAAAGTTATAGTCGAGTGTGAATCCTCCTAGCCTTGGCCCGACGTCACCCCGGTTCCATTGTCGAGTCCAAAGACCGACGTTCTAGTCTTTTCCCTCACCCCACCCTCGTTTCGACGAGCACTAGAGGCCGCGAGTCCACTTTTGTGGTCTCGTATTTATCCCGTTACCCTTGTCGGAGAAGATCCGGACGTTTCGAGCCTAGATCCGCCCCTTGCCGATCGAGGGACACATAAGTGGTATCAGAGCGTCAGGCGGTTCGAACGGATCGCTTTTCCGACCAGCCCAACACAGTCGGCGTTGTCGTCCCTCGAACCGATCGAGGATCCACGACGCCATCCCCCGGCGCAGCAGGATTCCAGCCCCGGCGCACCAGCATCGTGCCAGGATCCGAGTCACGGCACAGCACCAGCGCACCGTCAGCGTGCCAGGATTTGCACCCCGGCGCAGGATCGTTGCAGCAGTCGCGCGCCGACCAGCGTGCCAGATCCGAGTCCCGGCGCAGCAGCAACGTGCCAGACTCGAGTCTTGGCGCAGTCCCGGCGCTGCAGCATCGCACCAGCAGGAGCGAGACGCGCGCCACAACGCGCCGAAGGATCCAGCCCGCGCCTCCGAAACAGCCAGCCTTTTTTCGGAAACCCTAGATCTTTCCGAAGATTTTGTTGGTAGTGATTTGGGCATATCTTTTGTTATTTTATTTTATTTGTTTGATTTATTTCCTTTTGTTAAATGATCTTATCTTATAAAAGATCTTATTATTTTATCTTTTAGGATAGAATTTTATTATTTTCCGTTTTTAAACGGGATCTTTCGGTTTGTGAAAGATCTCGTAATATTGTAAAAAAAAACGAGAGCCAAGCCATGTCTTGGACTTGCTCCATCGTATGGGATGATTCGGACTCTTGGGATCGGCCTCGTCGACGATTCAACACTCGTCCCTATAGGCCGCTTCCGAGGGACGATCCGGATTGGATCCCACCATATAGACTCCCGGAGAATCGGGCCCGCTATTACGGCGAAATTCCAAAACCCCGACGTCGATCATACGTTGAACGGGATTGGAGTCCGCCACCTCGGCGTCCGAAACCCCGATACGAAGAGCGGGATTGGAGTCCGCCACCTCGGCGCACGCGCACCCGATACGACGAGCGGGATTTGAGTCCGCCAACTCGGCGACCACGTCCCCGAGATCGAACCCCGGAGGCCCCAAGGTCTCCCCCGGCCCACGCTCAAGCCCTTCATTTGAGTCGTGGACCGCCGATACCGACCCCGAGCACCACACCTCTGACTCCTCCATGGGTCGCACGGATCGCGGAGCTCGAGCGCCTTCTCGCCGAGGCCAACCGAGAGTCTCAACCGTGGCCGGCACCCCACGTGCCGACGCACGAGTCAAGCCCAACGACGTCGGCACCCATGCCCAGTAGCGTCGGTAGCGAGGTCTTCACCGAGGTCCCTAGAGAGGTCCTTCCCGAGGTCCTCCCCGAGGTCCTCCCCGAGGTACTCCCCGAGGTCCTCCTCGAGATCCTTCCCGAGATCCATCCCGAGGTCCCTAGCGAGGTCCTTCCCGAGGTCCTCCCCGAGGTCCTCCTCGAGATCCTTCACGAGGTCCTTCCCGAAGTCCTTCCCGAGGCCAAGGCTGACATCGAGCCCAAGCTCGCGCCTGCCCTTGTGTCGACACCACATTTATTTGAGACTACATATGTTGATGGCAAGGCTTTGTTGAGACCGTCACCTTCTTCCCTTTTCCGACACACGTCGAAGCGAGGACGCTTCGAAGCTAAGCGGGGGAGAAACTGATGTGTCCCTCGATCGGCAAGAGGCGGATCTAGGCTCGAAACGTCCGGATCTTCTCCGACAAGGGTAACGTGATAAATGACGAAAATATAAATAATAGCATAATATGAGACTAAGTCATACGCCAAGGGGGTCTCCAAGGTCTAGGCCGTCTCGGGTCCGTCGGAGCTGGGTCCGAGCTGGGGCAGGGTCGCATCACCATGAGTGGGGCACTGTCTAAGCATCTCCTTAAATCTTTCCCATGTTTCAACAAAAGTCTCATTAGGCGGCTGGTGATAGGAGGTGATGCGTTTTCTCAACTCCGTTGTCTTGGCAAGCGGCAAGAATTTTGTAAGAAATTGATCATACAAGTTCTTCCAAGTCTTGATAGACTTAGGAGGTAAGCTCTCTAACCAGCTCAGGGCCTTTTCAGTAAGAGACCACCTGAAAGCTTTTAACAGAACATATTCAAGTGAGACACCTTCAACAGCTATGGTGTCACATAAATCAAGAAAATTTCTAATATCCTCCATAGGGCACTCAGTAGGTTTCCCTTCAAACTGAGCCCTATTGATCAAGGATATGAATTGAGATTTAATCTCAAAAGTTTTCTCTATCTCTGGAAGCACAATAGGAGATTTTGGCACCCTCAGTTCCGGATGCATATATTGTTTGGCATTCCTCAGATAGGCATTCATCTCTTCCTGTAGACGAGCATTGTTAGCTCGTTGACGCTCAGCTTCGGCATCAGCACCTTCCTTCTCGGTTTTAAGTGCCTCCATCTGAGTCTGGAGGATCTCCAACTGACGAGCCATCTCTTCAGGTGTGGCCATGGCTCGGTTCTCTCGACGTCTACGGTGCAGGGAACTTTTAGGTTCTGAATAATAACCAGTGTTGTCGAATTCAAGCCTCCGATGTCCTATCGGCATACGCTAAGAAAACGGACAAAGAAAACAAAGATTAAAAACAAAAACGGGGTCGGGCTATTCCCAGACCCACAGATAAACAAACAAACTTGTTGCTTCCCCGACAACGGCGCCAATTTGTTGAAGGAGGGTTTCTTGACAACAAATAAATTTATAAGTCAAGACCCCGCTGAGTATAGCAGAGTCAGGATCGTTCCACAGGAAGCAAGGTTGTTTGTCTATCGACTACTAAAAATAAAACAAAAGCAAACAAAAACACACAAAAGCAGCCTCGTTAACGAAGTTGTCAGCCTCGTTAACGACCCACCGTGAACAAAAATAACAAAACTAACGACCTAGACAAGTTCGGTACTGAGCCAACACACTCAGAAACGAATATAGTTATGAGAGAATTCAAATAAAAATAAAGATCTAGGATAAGGGTTACCACAACATAGTCATGCACACAAGCTCGTAAGAAGATAGAATATCATGCCTTTAATTGATAGATGCATCAACTTTCATTGACTCAACAAGTAAATTAATCTGCTTTCATAAACTAACTCACTCAATTGCTTGCTTTGGATCTAAAGCTTGAAACTTTCGTATTCAAACAATATCAACCTTCAAGTTTATAACTTTCTCTTTCAATCAAGTCAATAACTCAAATTACCTCAACTTTCATATCGGTATAAGCACAACAAACAATCTCAATTAATGGATAAAAGGCATTAAACACACAATCTCACTCACCAAACATGCATAACTATGCCGGGTTTCAACCCCGACCCTAGATAAAAGGACTACTCACTAATCATAACTATGAGACAAATAACTTCAATCAAAGAAAACATTGAAAACAAAACACTACTCAAATTAATAAATAATATCGTCTTACATAGATTCAGAAAAAAAAACCGAAAAAACCTGAAACACCGAATCAAAATCACAACTGACGACCCCGGTAACTCTCGTCTACCGAGCTCTTCAATCACACTTCCGACTCGTCTCTCTCTTCTCTCGGTTCTTCCTCTTCTCTCTCTAACTAACTACGATCCAATCCCCCCTTCTATGCTAGAATAGAAGGGTATTTATACTAAAAAGGCTAGAAACTAAAAAGGCTAAAAGATATAAACTTTCCTAAAAAGATAGAATCTATTCTTAAAGATAGAAATAAAATCTAGAAAGATAACAAGACCTAAAATACAAAATATAATAACCCTATAATCATAAAAAGATACTCTACCAACACGGAAATAAATTCCCGCACAGGATCGGTGAGTCACAAAGTCAACCTCGAACATCTCTATCTCGTGGCCTCGTTAACGAACCCTTCAGGGTCGTTAACGAGCCTGGGTTTGGCTTCTTCAACACTTCTCTTCCAAAACTTGAACTTCAGCTTCTTCACTCTGTATTCTTCCATCCTTTATCATAGCTCTTCAATTCCAGCTTCAAACAGCATCTTTTCCTCGCTAAAACCTACAAAAAGACACAAAACGGAGTAGCTTCCATACTTTCCACAAAATATGTAAAACTATCCAAAAACACACAAAACTAACTCTAAACTTATCAAAACTAATCCTAAAAACCTAAGAAAACCTATCAAAAACTATACTAAAAACACGAACATCACTCCACACCTTTAAAAGTCATTAATGCTATGCAAAGTTTTGACACATAATAAGATAAGTGCTATTGCACATTAAAATACATCAAAACCAGGTCGACTTAGTACAATGTAGACCGCCGACCCGACTCTCGGTGTGATAAGGGCGCGAGAGGTTTTCTAGACACTTGTGTGTAATTAAAACGTTCCAAACATTATTGTATTCTAAGAAGTTCTACAATCTCGTATAGTTCTTTCTTTCCGGTTTAGAGTTATCTCTCTTCGAGATTTACTCATTTCTGTCCTTAAGCTCCACATAAATTTATATTTTTTATAATATTTTTTTCTCAAAACGTATCATATAGTATTAACAACATTTTTTTTATAAGGAAAGTGATTAGGGTACCCACTAACAAGCTGGTGGTCGCCCAAGAGCATCTTGTCGAATGAGGGATAGATGAGACACGTTTGAAGGATCCAACGATGAAGTCCGCCACATAATTGCACTCACGATAGACATGAGAATACTCCAATCCTAGAAGTGGGAAAGCAAGCAATGGATGTTCGAACGCAACAACTCAATCTCCCACGGGCAGCGCCAGTCATCAAGAATGGCCTTGACCAGCTGCAAATTATCGCCTTCAATATAGATCTGGGGAATGCCACGACGAATGGCCTCGAGAAGTCACTGGCACAAGGCGATGGTCTCGGAGATCATAATAGATTGTCGACCAATCAGTCCTTCCTCAAAATGGATGGGGAGCCACAAGAGTCCCTAAGGATGAACCCAAAAAAAGTCACACCATTCGCACACACTGCACCATCAAAATTTAATTTAATGTAATCCCTCTTGGGTTTTGCCCACTTAGCAAGCTTTTTCCCTGCTCCAGCTCTCGCAATGTAAGTGCCGGAGCCGAGGGCTCGGAGGCTTCTGCTAATTTCCATTCTTTAACTTGGTTTCGAGTAAACTCGCTTAGGTTATTGGTCTTATTCAAATTTGTTCTGTTGTTCCCGTCAAAGACTCTCTTTCCTAGAGAACCATAGGCTCCACCAAGTATTCGTTAGGAGTTCCATTTCCTCTTTTGTTGCCAGTGTCTTAACTTCCTCCAAGACTTGGTGTGGTTTTTAGTCATCTGGGGATACTTGGTTGACAAACCAACGTAGTTTGGGGCTTACGGATTCAAGGGTCTCCCTAGTAAGGGGGCAGGAGAGTAGGATGTGGTTGGTGTCTTAACCTTGGAGGTACCGGAATATGGTTGACAACAAGCCTCATTTTGGTTGGTAGGCCGTTTCGTGCCAATTTCCTTAGGAAAATTTTCATTTTGGGTGGGATGTTGAGCTTATTGATCCATTCTAGGTTTATTTTGCGTTCACCTTTGGAATGGTGGAGTCATTGCTTGGCAGGGTGGGTAGAGTAACAACCATTTTTACTTGGGTGCCAATACAATCTATCCAGGATTTTGTTAATGGGGCTAAAAATTTTGATAATTTTTCTGAGGTCCTCAAAATTAACGACCTCACTCAATTTCTCAACGTTCCATGAATTGTCTTCATGGAGGTACACATCAACAGTTTCCTCTCTATTAATGAGGGTTTCGACCTCCAATTTTGGGTTAAGAGGGCCATTGTCAATCTAATTATCTTTCCAAAAGCGGATAGTTTTTCCATACCTAACTCGCCAGATGAGCCCCTTCGCGAACTAGTCTCTTAGGCTTAATAGTTTGGACTACTACCATGATGTGTTATATTTTTTCTTTTAGTTAAAGATACTTTCACTATTGAGGAATTTTTTTGTCACTATTTTGACCTAGAGCTTATCTAGTTCTGTTAAGATTGTCGAAAGCAGCTTCATTTGGAGTGCTTGCTTCATATCTTCCACCTTGGCAATTCCCGCCCCTCCATGTGCGGTGGCCGACAAATGGAGTTCCAACTTATAAGTGGTTTATAGTTGTTTTCCTTGTTCCAAAAAAATTCATGTTTATTTGGTCTAGTTCTTTCAAAGTTGCTTGGGGAAGCATGAACGATTACATTATACAGTTTTGTTGTGCTGAAATGTTTGTTTTTATTAGGGTTTTACGCCCCTCTTGAGAAAGGCAATTTGCTTTCCATTTTGATAATTGGGATCTGGTTCGTAGATCAAGGGTTTAAATGTATTGTGGGTTACTCTCATTGATAATTGAGCATCCTAGGTATTTATCTAGAGCAACTTCGTTCGCTATCTGGAGAATTTGTTTAATCTGCTCCTTCGTGTTGTTACTTGTGTTTTTGGTGACTTGGAAGACATGTTTGTGAAAATTGACTTTTTGACCAGAAATCTGGCAATAGTCGTCGACAATTTCTTTGATGTTTTTGAATGCATGGTTGTTAGCTTTAGCAAAGATGATGATATCATTAGTGAATGCCAGGAATGGATTTTCGCTCCATTTCTTGATATTTGGATCTCAATGCCATTTTTTGGGTTAGTGCTCTTCACTTGGAGTTGTCTTGCCAAAATCTCGGCGGCAAGAATAAATAAGTATGGTGATAAGGGCTCACCCCGTTTGAGGCCCCGTTGGGGGTATAATTGTTCATTGATCTGTCGTTGACCAAGATAGAGAAAGATACTGTTTCAACACATTCTCGGATCCAACCCACGAATTTCTCGTAAAATTCAAATTTATTAAGGACTAATGCTAGAAATTCCCAACTGATGCGATCATACGCTTTTTCCATGTCGAGTTTGATGGCAATCCAACCCTCCCTCCCTTGTTTATAGCGGAAGGAGTGCAAAATTTCGTGTGCAACAAGTGTATTGTCGTGGATGCTTCTATTTTGACAAAGGCCTCTTGCATTGGGTGAATGAGTTTAGCCATGGTGTTTTTTAGGCGGTTTGTAAGGATTTTTTAGATGACTTTATAAATGGTGTTGCATAGACTGATTGGTCTATAGTGATTTGTTGAGTTAGGGTTTTCGCATTTGGGTAATAGTGTTATGAATGTATGATTGAGTTGTTTTAGGATCTTCCTTGAATGAAAAAAGCTTTTAATAGCCTCTATTACGTCAGGGCTGACAATATGTCAATATTTCTTATAGAAACACGTTGGCATACCATCCGTACCAGGGGATTTATCATCACCAATATCAGACATGGCATTCTTTATTTTCGTATTAGAAACTGATTTTATGAGTTCTGAGTTTTCTGTCTCAGTTTTGGAAATCCCGTTTTATATCTATTCTGATATTTTCTAGGCACGTCATCCATTAATCGAATTGCTTTGATATTTGTTCTGTTTTTTATACCACTCATGATTCATTGGAAATATTTTGTATTCTTATCATTCATTTTGATGTGTGTATTTTTTTCTCTTTGTTTCCAATAAGAGTGTTGGAATTGGACGAGGCACGCACGTTTCTTTAGCAATCTTTCTTGCTTTTGGATTAGTTGTGTATTATTGTGTTCAATGATATCTTTTTGGATGTGAAACAAATCCTCACCTAGCTAATTTTTTGATTTGCTCAAAAATATTCTCAAACGTTTGTTTATTCCAAATCTTTGCTTTAGATTTTAGTAGCTATGTTTTTTTGTAAGTTTAAACATATGGATCCACCAACATTGAAACGCCGGACTTATTTTATGACGTTTTGAAAATCCTTTCTAAACATCCACATCACTTTTGGCTAAAGAATGTCCACATCATTTCATGAATGGTTGAGGTTTAAATGGTGTCCCTATTTGGGATATCTTTACAACTTATAAAGTTGGCCCTCTTTTAACAATAAATGTTTGATAATTAAAGATGAAGAAATTAAAAAAAATAATAATTATTATAATTTGTCTTAAGATAATGTCATAAATAATGGTTATTATGATAATGATAATGATGATAATTGTTATTATTATTAATAATTAATAATGATATGTAAATTTTCTAATCAAATCTTTAATGTATGAAGGTTTCTAAAATATCAATAAAGTTATTACTTAAGCAATGAATTTTTTATTTCAATTATATTCTTCTAACTTCGCATTTGACTTCTTACAATTAAGAGTGTAAATGTGTTGGAATGTATATAGTCTAGCAACTTATAATTATAAGTAAAATTCGTTAATTAACATCAATTCCTTAACGTCACTATATAAGATCGAGGATTATCCCTTAAGCGTGCTTGGAAGGAATATTTATAATAAGGTTGAAGAGATCTTGGCAAAGACATAAGGAAATATTATTGATATTGTTGATAAAAAGGTATTTGACAATATTGTTAATATAGAGGTATCTGGTTAATTATTATATCGGATTTTTTAATTATTTATAGTAAAATTTTAATCCCAAGCCAGATTGTATATACATAATGATCATCTTTTATTTTTGAAATACCTAATAATGATTTAGTGTATGAAGGTTTCTATAAACTTGTTATTTTCACATTGAAAATCTATAACTATATATTAAAGTTGTATCTTTTCGAGCCACCAAAAAAATTCTGGCCCCACCTCATATTTAAAAAATTAATTTTTATTTTGATTATTATAACTTCTTTCTATTAAATTCTTTTTTTTAACTATTTAAAGTTACCTATAATATCAAACAAATATCTATTTAGTATAACAATATCTTTTGAAAACTTTCTTATACAAGTATTTAAAATTAAAGATAAATTATTTAAAATAAAATATAAATCTTTTAACATATATCTTTTGATGAATTTATTTATAGATATATATTAATTTTCTTTTATAATAAAAAAATCAATGATAAATATTTATAATGTATAAAATTAATAAAAATAGATAATAAAATATTTAATAGATATATTGAAATATTTGATAATCTCTAAATTTACGTATATGGAAAGTAATAAAATATGAATAATAGAATATGTAATCTTATCTAATCTTTACTTTATCGAACAACGAAATGAGTTTGGTCCGATCTTAAATTAAATTAATTAAATTTTAATTATTTTGTATAAATAAAATATATTTATATTTTATATTTTATTATATCTTATTTATTAAGCTAACTATTTTTTTTAATTCTTATCTCTTCCATATTTGAATATATAATTTTTTATTCATATTTTATCTTCTTTTGAAATTAAATATCTATGAAATATCATCAAGCAAAAAAGAGAAACTTATTTATTTTATCTTAATAATATATCCTCATTCTCAACATTAAATTTAATCATTTATGTTGATTAAAACAATATATACATTTCATGAGCAATAAATTACTTATATTAGATTTTTATTAGACAAATTAGTAGTAAATATACCAAAAAAGTCAAAATTGCGAAAAAGGTATACCTTTTTACAAATTTGCAATTTTACCAAAATTAATTAAGTGGGTACCCATTTTTATTGCAAAAACGCCCACTCATCCCCCAAATGCAATTTTTAGGAATTAAAGAAAAAGGTAAATTAAAATTTTATGTTTAATTTTGTTTAATACGAAAATTGAATTTTAAACGGGTGAATAAAAAAGTTTTGAAACCGTCAAGTTTTGAAAAAGGTAAATTAAATATTTATGTTTACTTTTGCCCACTCATCCCCCAAATGCGACAAATTTGTTTAATACGAAAATCGCCTTTTTTGAATTGCAAATTCCCTCGACTTCTTCGCCTCCTTTAATCTCCGAGTCCGACCACCGCAATCCGGCACGGAGGCACCGTCCTTGGCTCGTCCCGCCTTGTCCCCGCCGGCGACGCCCTCGGCCAGCTCGGAGCCCCAGATTTCTCGTTCTAATTGATTTTGGAAAATCGCCTTTTTTGAATTGTGCAGCCTTCGACTTCTTCTCCTCCTTCAATCTCCGAGTCCGACCATCGCAATCCGGCACGGCGGCACCGTCCTTCGCTCGCCCTACCATGTCCCCGCCGGCGACGCCCTCGGCCGGTCCCGGAGCCCCAGATTTCTCGTTCTGATTGAGGTTGGTTGCTACTGATTTCAGCCCTAGATTTTTTACATCTTTTATTCATTAAATTTGTATAAAATTGAAAGTGAAATTGAAAGTGACATTTCAGGCTGAAATTTTCAGCCCTAGCAACGATGGTGATAACTAGAGATAAGGAATCAAAGGCGTTGAAGGGATCTTCTCAAAAAATGAAGCGAGAAGAGCATGATAAAGACACGAAAGTGGTGAAAAGCCAAAAAACTGAGTCTAGTAAGTCGAATTCGAGTGTTAAAAAAGGGAAGTCGCCATTGCAACCGACTTCAAAGGGGAAAGCAAATTCAAGCAAAGATGCCAAAGTGAAAGCTAAAGAGGCGAAATTGCATAAGACCGTGGTTTCAGAAGTGGATACAAAAGCAAAATCTAAATGGAATGAGAAGAATTCTAAATCCTCTGAGTTGAAGTCTAAAAAGAAATCGAACAAATCGTCCCATGCCGAATCTATTTTCTTCAAAGAGAATGTAAGTAGTTCGAGTATCATGTCACTACGATTATTAGTTTGTAGTTATGAGATTTGCTTTGCTCCTATGTGTGATTTGATGGAATAACAGTTTGTTGTACAGAATAGGACAAAGTTGAAAACATTTGTGCAAGATTTAAGTTAATATATGATAGGAAATGGATTAAACAATGACAGGATATGATAGACATAATGACTTGATACAAAGTTGTCATTATTCAAGATAATAATTTTATGTGACAGGATATATTCATCTTCATGACAGGATGAATCAAGTTTCATGACTGCATATCATTTGTTTATTTTATTTTATTTTGCTAATTTGAATTTATTTGTTATAACATTTTAGCTTATAGTAATGACATGATATTCTCTCAAATGCCCTGATTTTAATGGTTGCAAATACGATACAAGTATTATAATGGTCAGACTTTGTATGGGAGGATAAATATCAATTCAAGGACTACTTATCTTCGAGAGATTGAGAACAGTCTCACACATGCAAGTTGGAAAAGAACTTTAGATGGGCCTTTTGGTAGAATTGTGAAAATGGCTCAACAAGTTTCCTACTCTTGCCAAACTCCACATGTTGTGATATACAAACAATTGGAGACACAAAAGAAGTGGGAATCTTGGTATGAAATTGGAGGCAAAGAGCTATGGTTTTCACTAAAGGAGTATGCTCTTATTTCTGGTTTAGGATGTGGAGAAATCCCTGTTGTGCGCACCAATGGGGACAATACTGTGATGAAAAGATTTTTTGGTGCTCCTAAAATCACAGTCCAAAATCTATTTGATATGTTCATAGAGTACAAACATCCAAACAACTACAAATTGAAGATGGCATTCATGTTGATAGTGGAAGGTGTAATTCTTGGAGGTGATAAGAAGCGTTTTGTGAAGGCTGAACATGTTAAGTTGTTTGATAACATGGATAACTTATATGATTACCCTTGGAGTAGGGCTGGTTATGAGGAGTTGCATAAGAGTCTTACAATTGCATTGTCATCTAGGATGAAGACCTTGAAAAAGGCAATAGTTAAGTCCACCGCACCCAGAATTCCATACTCCCTACAAGGAATGCCTCTAATTTTTCAAGTAAATCAACTTTCCTAAGTTGTTTGATGTGATGGGAAATACATGATGTGAAATGTGTGATGACAATCAATCCTATCATTGCAATTAATCATCTTGTCATGGGTAATACAGGATGTGAAATGTGTGATGACAGGATTGAAAATATTCTATTTATTTTCTTCTTAGTGCTCAAAAAACTTTAAGTCCTTACAACATATCAATTATTAGTTTGGGTTTAGAATAGGAAGGATCAATAATACCGTGTCATGATATATGGACAATCAATCCTTTCATTGCAAGTAGTCATCCTGTCAAGATGTGCAGGAGGTATAAGGTTTGATGACAGGATGTACAATGTGTGATGACAAGATGTGCAAATGTGTGATGACTGAATGTGGCTCAAGATTAGGGCTGTCAAAATCTGACCCGACCCGAGAAACCCGTCCGACCCGCCCGACTCTGAACTCGACCCGACCCGAGAAAACAATAAAAAAATTTATACCTGAGACATGTTTGACCCGAACTGATTTGACCCGAATCCGAAAAAACCCGAACTCGAGATTAACCCAAAACCGATTACACCCGAATGGACTAGCCTTATGCAGCCCGATATCCGATGCAACCCGACCCGAAGTCATCCGAAACTCCGAAGTTACCCGACCCGAAACCATCCGAAAATCTGAAGTTACCCGACCCGAAACCATCCGAAAATTACATTATGTTTTAAAATATTAATAATAGTGAATATTTATTATAATTATATTAAAATTAAATTTTACATTAAATATTTAGACCCTAGAGTAGTTAAATTACAAAAAATAATCATTCTATATATGGTCTGAATCAAAATTTGGTTTACTCGAAATCATATTAACCCGAAGTTCGGCAAAAGTCGAAATCTGATTCACCCAAAATCCGAAAAACCCAAAACCCGACTCACCCGAAATCCGAATTAACCCGAAACCGAACTAAACCCGAAACCGAACTTATCCGAAATCAAGTTGGACCGAAAACCAAATGACCCGACCGAAATTGACCCGAAACCCGACTTTGCCCGATTAATTGAGCACCCGACCCGAAATGATCCAACCCAATTTGACCCGATTTTCAAAATATCCGAATTTGACCTGAATCCGAATTTACCTGAATTTGAATTGACCCGACCCAAACCCGACCCGACCCGCCCGATTGACACCCCTACTCAAGATAATGTTATTATCATAACTTTATTTTGTAATACCACTTTTGTCATAATTTTATTAATAATACAGATATGGGTGTATGAGGTTGTGCCAACATTTGGTTTACAATATTCCAATGTGTTGAGAGCATCTGCAAGGCCGCGAGGTATGTGTTGGTTTTCAGAGGATGCTCCAGAGCATAGTATATTGGACGTTTCTTTAGCTGATACAACCAATAAAGTTAACCAAATATTGCATCCAGAAGACCATTATGAGGAGATGCTTGTGATGGATTCTTATTATGCTAATGAAGATGATGATGCTCATTTTGACAATATTGTCAATAAATCCATTCCAAATGTCAAAGGAAAGAAGCCAGCTGATCCAGATGCTTGCCCGAGTACTTCTTCTATAAATTCAACAAAGGTTTTGTCTGGTTTGAGATATGTGAAGAGTATGCTACAGAGTTTGGAGGAGGGGATTATGCAAAAGATGCACAGTCTTGAGAAAAGAATCAGAAAGTTTGAACATGCTGGGAAGGACTCGACATTAGAAGAAGATAGTGAGGAAGATGAAGAAGAAGAGAGGAATACAAAGAAGAAGATAGTGAGGAAAATGAAGAAGAAAAGAGTAGGGAGAGGACAGTGAAGAAGGGGAAGAAGAAGATGATGATGAAGGAGTGGAAGAAGAGAGTGAGGAAGAAGAGAGTAAGGAAGTTGAGAGTGAGGAAGAAGATGATGATGATGATGATGATGATGATGATGATGGAGGGGAAGAATTAATGATGAAGCAAATGAAGATGAGGAAGGAGGGGATGAAGAGAGTAAGGAAGATGAGAGTGAGGAAGAACAAGATGATGATGATGATGATGATGGAGGGAAAGAAATTAATGATGAAGCAAATGAGGATGAGGAAGGAGAGGATGATCATGGTGGGGATGAAGAGGATGCCAAAGAATCTGCACATATGGTATGACATTTTTTCACCCATAATGATTATTCTATCGCTCAGAAATAAACACTTGTTAAATATTTTTTGATATCCAATATATTGTGTAAATTATAAAAATGATTTTTGATGCAGGAAGTGGATCTTGATTTTGTAAACGAAAAGGGTGAAGAGGTTGCCAACATTGAGAACCTGGATATGAAGGAACCTACAACTGAAATTGTATCTAAGGAAGCCCAGTTGAGGGCAGAACGTGTTGTTGTAGAACGAGCTACTGCAGAAGCTAGGGAACGGGCTATGGAGAAAGCCTAGTTGAGGACGGTTGAACGTGTGGTATGTTTGGTAACTTTTTTTTTTGGGGTCAAGTGGTTTTTCCTAAGTTTTGCATCTACTTCAATTTGTTGACCTTGTTGTGTTTTATTTCTAGGCAAAGGCTCTTGCAGAAAAAATATGCGTGATCTTATCGCTCAAAGGGAGCAAGCAGAGAGGAATGTATGATATCCATTTTCTGAGAAATATTATTGTAATAATAGACAGTTTTTCTATTTCCCGGATTACATGACATGTGATTGTATTTGCAGAGATTTTCTGAAATACTGGAAGCTGATATCAAGAGGTGGTCTAATGAAAAAGAAGGAAATCTGCCTGCATTGCTCTCAACATTACAATATGTACGTCGGATTATCTTGAAAATTGTACTTTGTGTCATTTTTCTACCATTACAACACCAAATGAATTGCATATGTAGACATCAATCAGGAAAGTGGAAGGAAATGATATATACATATGGCTTTCTCCTAACAATTTTTTTTTGCCTCTTGGCACATGTACAACTGTATTTGTCATGCTTATGACTAGATTGATGGGGAATGATGCAGAATGGCTTTGAAGTTTGAATTAAGTTTTCTTTGATGACAGATCATTGGATCTGATAGTGGATGGCAACCAATTCGACTAACAAAACTCATAACTTCTGCTGTTGTAAAGAAAGCATACCAAAAGGCTACTCTTTGCATGCATCTTGACAAACTACAACAGCGAGGTGCAACCATTCAGCAAAAATATATGTGTGAAAAAGTTTTTGATCTTCTTAAGGTATGTTACATATGCAAATAGAGCCTCGTTCTTGTTTACACTAGTTCTTTTGTTATATTGTTAGATTTCACTCTTGTTTTTTGCGTCTTTGAGTTTTTCTTTTCACCCATTTCTAATATACTGGTATTTGATCTGCAGGATGCTTGGGAATGTTATTGTGGATTGTCTGCTTGATTAGTCGCTGAATTTCTGTTAGGCTCTATATACCTTAATTTTAGGTGGATTTGTGTTGTTTTAGCAAATTGAAAGATGCCAGTTAACGTATTAGACTTTCTCTTGCCTTATTCTAAGTTATGATTGTAGGTGGATTTGTGTTGTTTTAGTTGTATCTTAAAAAGTATAACAGGGGTCTCATTGTTTTTGGCAATTCATACACTTAGATGAATATTTCTAGATATATTTGGAAAATTAAAAATTCACTTGTCATGATGCCACAGAATCACAGGTTTGAATCATTTCTTTTTCACTAGTACCAACTTTTGTACACCTATGAATTGTCAAATAGAAATAGTTCTCGGCAGGAATGTTCAAATAACTAATCAGAAGAGAACCATGCAGGCAAAATATCAGCCAGAATAGATAAATCTCTCGACACATATAAATCTTGTTTTAAATCCTGAATCACTCATTTTAAATCTTGTCATCACACAAAAGTGTTCAATTCATACAAAATAGGAACATATATCCACTACCAAAATTAAGAAATATCCTAAGTAAATAATTTCCAGTATGAGAATATTAACTTCATGCGATGAGGTCGATGCTGAAGGTATGCGTGCACGACTTGCACAAGTACGATGTGTATGTCCCAGCCTTCCGCACTTTCCACATTGAAACTGTCCAATTGACGAGAAAAATTCTCGCGGCTGATGTGGAAGGGTGGGACCCACCTTTTTTTATTGAGCAAACCAAACCAAATAAATCATATAGGGGGGGCGACAATTCTCACGCCATCATCTCCCACCCCTGATCTTGGCTCCCGACGCAGAGAAGGACAAGTCCGTCGCTGATAAGCTCTCGGCGTTCCGTCGCAACGAGTCCAGCGTCTTCCATTCTCCCGACCGCTTGTCCGTGCACGTGCTGCTCAAATCTGGACGAGATTTCGAGTATTAAGAATTGAGGAGCTCAGATCAGGTCCGCGCACCTGCTGCACGTTCGACGCCGTCACCACTCACCGCCCCACCTGAGGAGCTTTTCCGTCACGCTGCCTTCATCCGTCCACATTGTAGGTAAGTCCCTCGATTTCTTTAGATCTTCCTCCTGATGAAAAACCCCTAAATTGAAGAACCCTAAATTGAATTAGGCCATCAATTTCATTATATGAACCCCAAATTGAAGAACTCTAAATCTTGAACGTGAGCCTATGGTGTATTTGATTGATTTTTGTTGAATTTCAGATCAGCTGTAATTGTTAGGCTATATATTCATAATTGTTGTCTCATTGAATGGACTAGTGGTAGAAATTGGTGTCTCGTTGAGTAAATCAATTGAAACGTTTCATTTTTATTTCCAAGTACATCTATTACAAAGAAGAAAAATATTCATCGAATTGATCATCCTATGTAAAAAATTGAACAAAAAAGAGAGTGAGAGAGGTTAGAATAGAGGAAAATGGGAGAAGTGGTTTTTGTATTTCAGAGCTCCACAAAGAACGAGTGCCTACAACAATATAATTTGTTTGCTAGCTAATAATGTCAGCACATGAATCAACAGATGTATATGTTTTATCCAAGTTGCCCATAACCATGTTTAGATTCATGATGTGTTGACGAATTCGAGGGTGGAGTGAAAGGCTATGGAAGGGAAAGAAAGGAGAATTTAGATATTTTTGCCTAACCTCATGCTTATCCCTTTACTCTGTAATTGTATTTCAATTGTTCATTAATTTATAGCTCATTGATTAATTTATCTTCTTTCAATTCTTCTAGGATGTCTCTTTCTTCTGATTCAGATTGCTCTAGTTACGAAAGTAATGACCCGAGGAGGTATGACATTCACTTTAGAGGCAATGTAGACGAAAAAAAAAGAAGAAGACTTAGATTTCTATGTGAACACATTAATGGAAGTGAGCAGCCCTACTTGTAATACAACAGATCAGTTTTATGGTATAATCAAAAAATTAAGGGCGGAAAAGAAAGAACTAGAGCGCACTGTATTGGACAAGAATGGACAATTATGGGATGCTGAACTTATTGAAGAAGCATTGCGTAAAAAAGATTTTTTACCATGACTGCAATTTTAGAGAGAGATTAAGGAACTTGAAGCTGAAGTCCAGAAATTGAAGTCGGAGAAGACTAGCCAAAATGCATTTATAAAAATTGAGGAACTTGATTAACTTTATGTGTTTGATTGTATGTTGGCAGATTTTCAGATTTTGTATCTGGTTGCATTTTTGCTAGTACACAGCAGATCAGTTTTTTTGCAACAAAATAAATTTGTCTTAGTTTATTCTTGTTGCATTTTTATTGATTTTTAGCCAAAACAGTGCTGATTTTTAATACTCGAAACAGTGCAACAAAACCTGGTTTTCAGCCAAAAACAACCAGAAATAGCAACTTTAGTGCAAAAAACAACAGCAAAACCTGATTTTCAGTGCAGTAACAACTAGCAAAACCTGATTTAGTGCAATAACAGTGCAATAATAGTATTGATTTTTAGCCTGAAACAACAACTTTGGATTCATTATACAATAGTAGCACAAAGTGCAAAAAATAGTAGCAAAACACAACAGCAAACTAAGCAAAAGCTTATAACCAATCTAAATCCATTACACCAAACTAAATTCATTCAACCGAATGTCATAGGAAACACAACCAAAAGTGTTCAATTCAAACAAAATAGGAACAAATATCCACTATGAAATTAAGAAATATCCTAAGTAAATAGTTTCCAATATGAGAATATTAACTTAAGGCAATGAGGTCGATGCTGAAGGTATGGGTGCACGACTTGCACAAGTACGGTGTGTATGTCCCAGCCTTCCGCACTTTCCACATCGTTTAGCCTTAGCGTAATTTCTCTCCCAATGTGCTTTAAACCGATTTGTCCTCGGTCTTCCTAGAGCTCTCTTTACATTTGGTGGTAGACACTTTGTTCCTGGAATAGAGAGAGGTACAGTCCAAAGATGAAACGGTGGGACGAGATGCAAACTTTCCTTGTATACTTCTTTCATTTGGGCATTCTTGTACACAGGACTCACAAGGTCGCCAACATCAACCCCAATTTTTTTCACAAAAGCAAGATCATGGGTACATGGGATTTTATCAATTTGAAAGACCCTACACTCACATGTCTTGCTTTGTGGATTGACCTCGTACCTGTCAGCACCATCACTTACCTCTGCCTCAAATTGATTGACCATGCGCACTATCGTACTTACAGAATTGAGATACCTTGAATCAATCTTAGCCAATATCTCAGATGTGACCACCTCGTTCCAGTTTGCCACTGATTGCCTCCTTTCACATGACCACTTAGAGAAGGTCGATAAAATTTCATCAAACAATGAAATAATAGGCCATCCACGTTCCTCTTTCCAAAGGCCGTTTAGATCTCAGCATTGTTGGTGGTCATAACGTTGAATCGGTTTCTTGGAAAAAGAGCCCTTGACCACTTCTCAAATCCCGCATCCTTCACATACTTACCCACTTTAGGAGTTGCTTCGCAAAGTTGTGCATATTGATGGTTGAATTCTTGAATTGTATATGCCTTGGCAACCCTATTCCACAAATCTAAGAGGTCTCCCCTACCGAATTTGGCCTTGAAGTTTTGGTAGATGTGAAAGATGCAGTGTCCATGGATTGCGGTTGTGTAGTTCCTTCTTAAACCCTTACCAATGCTTGCGTGCCTGTCAGAGATTATGACTACTTCAGGGTTGTTTGGAACGACATTCAACAACTCTTTGAAGAAGAATGACCAAGATGCATCATTCTCACTATCGACCACAGCAAATGCAATAGGATAAAGCCCTATATTTGCATCTTCTGCCGAGGCTTGGAGGATATGTCCCCTGTACTTTGAAGACAAATGAGCCTCATCAACTGATATAACCTGAAACAATTACATAGACAATAAGTAGATGTGAATAACATTTATCTTGTCAAGAATTCAAATTAATCCTGTCATACAATAACATTTTTTCCTTTAGCATAATAACAAATAATCCTGTCAGACAATAACATGTATTCTGTCATACAAGAACATTTATCCGGTCATACAATAACATTTATCCTGTCCATAATACATTCATGTTTTCATACCAAAACAGTTATATATATGAAGTTACCTGTTTCAAATGAGTGACTTCCCTGATCCAAGCCCCTAAAGACCAGAATGCGTATTTGAAGCTTTGGTTGGATTCTCTAACAATCACAGTATGGGATCCTGGATTTCTTTGCTTTAGCATTTCCATCCAACCAAAAAGTCGAGCATAACTTTCCTCAGGGCTACCTCGTATCATGTCTTCAGCCAACAAGCGAGCTCTATTTGCCTTATAGTACCATGTTTCAATCCCTATTTCTTGCATTGTTGCTTGTATCTCTCGTGCTCTAAGGGCTTGACTACGAGCAGAAAACCTTGCAAAGATGAAAAAATATGATACGTATTTTTCTTGTAAAAAGTTTTCATATAATATATCATTATGATTAAACACAATACCTTGGCAAAATTTTCTCAGCAATCATATTGGCAGTTGCCCCTTTGCTATGGTCGTGTCTAAACTTTAAACCACATATATGAGTCCCTACAAATTTTCGCACACACCACAAACTATAATTTGGTAGGACTAACCCACGAAAGAAAAAAGTGCAGTTCTTGTCGATGGCACAACGCACAACATATGTTCTCTTGTCAGACATGACGGTTTCCACTTGAAAATACTCACGCATTGAAAGTCCCATCATTGCATCTTTGAGCTCCTGTTTTGACTCGAAATAATCTCCCGTAACTATAACAGTTTTAGTGTGCGACTTCTCCTTAACAACATCAACCCCCAATTTATCCCATTTCGCTTTTTTGGGTTCACTTTTAAAAAATTTAGATTCGACCTCATTTACATCATCCAGAAATTTGGAATCATAGTCCATTGATCCATCCCGAGAAACTGATTCATAGACATAATCAGTATTTATTTTAGAACAACCAATACCATTCCCTTCTTCATCATCACCCAATACGACAACATCGATCCCTTATCGCTTCGTAGCAGATATCACGATCTCATCTTCTTCATCACTGATTAACGATACCACATTTGTTTCTACAGATTTCCTCTTTCGTTTCCTGTCTACTACAGCAGAGATCTTTTCATCCATTATTGTAAAATCTTTACAATCCTCATTCAGGATTTCATATAGGGTCCTATCATTCTGAAACAACAGTGCACTTGCATTCACATCTACTTCATCTTCTCTATGTTTCCCTTCAGTAGCTTCAAGATTTATCTCACAACCTTTATGTGAAAATGAACTCGTTTTAGGGATCAGAATTGCATAAAGTTTTATACTCCAAACACCATCCCTAGCAGACTTTAGGTTAAGAAATCTGTAGGCATTGAAGTCGTCATCATCACACACATCAAATGGTGGAAAATTATGTCCATCCTTTTGGGATAGATACTTCAATTCCAATTCATACGTTTGAACATCAACCCCTATCTTTTCAGCAACTTTGTTCTTTAAATTGGCAAAACCGTATCATCCGCAACCATCATGGCTTTTGCTTTCCTATCTCCTTCGTAATACCACTTATCTCCATTATTTCTCCATTACCCACCAACTATCACTTTCATCAAATAATCTGATCGCCCTACAATATACAAATAAACTAATAGTAAATATAAGATATTATGTTGACAGGATAACCCATACATATTGACAGGATGTACGATATAGAAAGACAGGATGGTATTTTCATGGTGACGTCATGCTAACTATTTCATGATAGGGTTGCTATGAAATCGAAAAAAAATTCATTGCAATGAAAGACTATAAAAGTTTGGTCATACTACATAGTAAAGAATGTTGGAAACGCATGAAAAAAAAAGTGTTTTGACTTGAAATAATAAGTGTTCGACATAGTTCACGCATATAATAACATGAAACCTAAACATAACTACTTACCCATCGAGAAAATTATAGGCCAAATCAAGACCGATGTATCAGCGGGATAAGTTTAATGGCAGAATTTCAAAGTACGGTTTATTGTGGGAGGAGGTATGTTAATGGAAGACACGACAGTTAAAGAAGAAGAATAATTAAGGAAGATTGTTGAGCAAATATTATCCAAATCATAACTTCCATATTTTTGTGATCTTCACCACGTAACTAATTATGGGAGGGAATTGTTAGCGCCAAAATCTCATAATATGTCACCAAATCTGATAAAGCCCTCGACCTCATAAATCAAAAAGATTCTTTGTTTTAAAAAAGATGTATTAATGTTTCTTTTACACCTCATTCACTATTGAATAGTAAATATAAGATATTATGTTGACAGGATTAAGCATACATAATGACAGGATGTACTATATAGAAAGACATGATGAAATTTTCATGGTGACATCAGTTAACTATTTCATGATCAGGTAGTTATGAAAGACCATAAATAAGAAGAATAATTATGGAATATTTCTTAGAAAATATAATGAAAATCACAACTTCCATATTAATGTGATCTTCACCAAGATTGGAGGGAGGTTAGCGCCAAAATCGCATAGATATCCCGCCAAATTTGTTACCACGATGGGAGGGGGGTAACTCTCATTTTTTTACTGCTTTTAATATGTTTTTCATATTTCTTTTAAAACTCATAAATCAAAAATAGAATTTTTTCTTTATTTAAAAAAAGATTTATTAATGTTACTTTTATAGCAAAGATGCCCACGTGTGTATTCAAATGCTATTTCAGTATAACATGGTCATTTTTGCAAAAAACATTTTTAGTTGGTGTATTACTGCAAAATCGCCTTTTTATTATTAGTATTCTATTTATAATGTCTATCATAGCTATATACTAAAGCGAAGGTTAAAAAAATTATTAAACGACACATGTCGCTTTTAGATTTGACCACACCACCCTTTTTTAAACCAATCTGATTGTTTAAAATTTAAGGAAAAATGACTTTTAATAATACCAAGTAGCCACTTTGAACCAATAATAATACGAACTTTAAAAATAACCAAATCGTATACAAACTATTACAATATTAATCCAAAACGATATGAGATCGTTTTTCGGTAATTTTTCCGGTGAAAACGATGACATGTCAACCGGAAAATACACATGGCACCTTATAATTATATATATATATTTTATTTTCCTTTCTCATAACATGTCATATCCACCTCATATAATAACTTAAAAAAATTAAACCAAAACCCAAATAAAATTAAAATCAATCACGATAGATGTATTGTATCCCAAAATTAATTATAATCAAACTCAAATCAAATTAAAATCGAACTCAGAGCAAATTGCACATCCGAAGAGATATCTTAGAACGACGAAGGGGATGCCATTCGAAACCGAGGAAGATGAAGAACAACAAGACCCTTATTGAGAACGTTCAAAGATCCAACCCGCAACGTCTGTGACTGGGATTAGATAGAAGGTTGGGGCCGCGAAAGCTTGTAAGCAAGTTCCAATTCAAGATCATGAATAATCAATTTAAAGTGCTTCAATGGCTGCCTGGAAGGTAATATTTAGGGTTTGGTACTGATTGGATTTCTTAATTTTCTTTTGTGGTAGATTTAGGATTTCCTAATTGGGTGCAAATTTTGTGCAATTGGGTGTGCAAATTTACGAATTCTGTCACTTGGTTGAATTCTTTGAATAGGAGATTTTTGGTTTTCTTCGTGCTCAAAAAATTCTTCGATCGTCGTCCTTCGTCGCCCTCAGTTTGGAATGTCGTCCTTCGTCGTTCTGTAAAGATATCTCTTTGCCCGAATGTAATCTTATTCGGTTGATTTTAATTTGATTGAGTTGATTTTAATTTTAGTTGGGTTTTGGTTTAATTTTTTGTAAGTTATTATATGAGGTGGATATGACATGTTATTGAGAAAGGAAAATAAAATATATATATAATTATAAGGTGCCATGTGTATTTTCCGGGTGCCATGTCATCGTTTTCATCAAAAAAGTTGCCGGAAAACGATCTCATATCGTTTTGGGTTAATATTGTAATAGTTCGTATACGATTTGGTTATTTTTAAAGTTCGTATTATTATTGGTTCAAAGTGGATACTTCGTATTATTAAAAGTCATTTTTTCAAAATTTAATTGCATACTTTTATTGGTTAAAAATAAGTGTAGAACCCACATATAATAAAATTATTATTTATATCCATGTGAAATATTTTATAAGATTTCGATTTGGAAAAATAACCATTAAATAAATAAATATTCAATTAGATAGAAATTTACATAATGTCGTACAAGATTAACAATAATATATCTATTTATGTAAAATCTATGTATATATATAACAGATGCAAGGAATAAGGCCACCACGTTGCGCCATCTAGGATTTTCCTACGTGTCGTTCCCACGTTAAACCACCTAGGATTTTCCTACGTGTCGTTCCCACGTTAAACCACATAGGATTTCGCCACATAGGATTTTTTTATTTTGGAAATATATAGATGTGATATTATTTTAGGATAAATTAATCTAGGAAAGATTCTATCTAAAATAAAGATGTTATCTATTATATATTAGGAATTATGGTAGATTTAAAAGATTTTATCTAAAATTAAAATAAACTAGAGAATATTAGATATTATATATTAAGATAGATATATTAATTAAGTTTTTTCAATTAGATTTCTATCTATTTATACGGAAAAAAAAATCGAATTTTATTTAAAATTAAAGAAAATTATTTTATTTTTGTTTTCTTATCCATTTATAAAAAAGATTTATCTTAAATAAAATCTATAACTATACATTAAAGATGAAAATTTCGAGCCACTAGAATAATTTTGGCCCCGCCTTATATTTAAAATGTAATTTCATATTCTTATTATTTATAATTTTTTCTTTTAAATTTTAGAAAAATCTATCTAATTTTTATAGAAACTAACGTTCTAATATATTTAATAAAAATTAAAAGAAAAGAAAATTAAAACATAAGATTTTTTTAATATATAATGATAGGTTGTTACCATAATAAGGTAGCAAAATATTTTTACTATTAGTTGTTTCTATCTAAAACTAACATTACAATGTATTTTATATTTGGAAAAAAATTCGAATTTTAATTAAAAATAAAAAAAATATTTTATCTTTAACCTTTTATCTATTTATGTAAACGATTTATCTGAAATCAAATTTAGATAAAAAATTAAAAGTTTTAAATATGTATATAATTATTTGCCTAAATTAAATTTTGATAAAAAAAATTATATTATCTTTTCCTTAATTTCCTTTTTGGATTATTTATGCTAATATAAAATATTTTTATCTTTAAAAATATTTTGTATTCATTCAATCTATGTATATATATAAAAGACGCAAGGAATAAGGCCACCACGTTGTGCTACCTAGGATTTTCCTACGTGTCGTTCCCACGTTAAGCCACCTAGGATTTCGCCACATAGGATTTTTATTTTGGAAATTCATATATGTTCTTATTATTTTAGGATAATTTAGAAATAGGATAAATTAATCTAGAAAATATTCTATCTAAAATAAACATGTTATCTATTATATATTAGGAATTATGATAGATCTAAAAGATTTTATCTAAAATTAAAATAAATTATAGAATATTAGATATAATATAACATAGATTAAGATAGATATATTAATTTAGTTTTTCCAATTAAATTTCTATCTATTTATATGAAAAAAATTAAATTCGAATTTTATTTAAAATTAAAGAAAAATATTTTATCTTTATTTTTTATCTATTTATGTAAAAGATTTATCTTAAATAAAATTTTGATAAAAAAATATAATTTTCAATCTAGATAATTACTTGCCTAAATTGACTTTTGATAAAAAAAAATTACGTTATCTTTTCCTTAATTTTCTTTTTGAATTATTTATGTAAATATAAATAATTTTCTTATCATTAAAAAATTCATTCTTTATTTATATTTTTTCATCATTTCTTATTAAATATATTTTTAATTTTTATTCAAATTTTTTAAAGAATTGAATTTGATAAAAAAAGTTACAAGAATTTAGATTATTTTACCTTTTTATATTTTTTGTAAAATATTTTTAAAATTAAATGATTCTAATTCAAATAATTTATATTTATATTATAGCATAAATAAATTATCATTAAGCCATCAAAATTATAATGGACTCACCTTAATAATTTTGGCCCAGTTTCATATAACACCAATTGTAAAATTCTATATAATTTTTTTTCTAATAAAATATTAAAATAAAATAATATTTATTAAATAAATTAAGTATTAAACTTATTTAGTCGTGCATGGCACGACGGGTATAACTAGTTTTAAACCTGTTTATGAAATATTATCAAGGAAAAAGAGCAATGTAGATTATTTTTATCTTAATAATCTATGTTTATCTTAAATTTTAAACTTAATAATATAGATTTTATTTGATTTAAAAAACAAAATATTTTTTATACATATGATAGGCAAGAAATTACTTACATTAGATTTTATATTATATTTTCTTTATTTATATTTTTTTATAATATATCTAAAAAAATAGCAAGTCATTGTCGTGCAGGGCAAGACGGGTACAACTAGTTTCTTTTAAAAATTGAATTTTGATTTAAGAAAGATAGAAATTTACACTATCTTCTAAAAGATTGACAATTATCTATTTATGTAAATTTTATTTTAAAAACGAATTATGATTAAAAATATTGATAAAAACTTTGCTTAAATCAAATTTTGGTAGAATATTTTTTTAAATCTAATTTTTATAAAAAAAATGATGCAAATCTAAATTACTCTTAGAATTAAATATGTATCATATTTGCATTTTATCTATTTATGGAAAATATTTTTTTTAAATAGACTTTTGATGAAAAAAAGATAGAAATTTATATTATGTCTTACAAGATTGACAATTAAATGATTAAATTATATTTTCAAAACAAATAATTAATTTTTATATTTTTTCTAAAGAGATAGACAATTAATTATCCATAGTTAATTTTGATTAAAAAAAAGATAAATTTTAAATTATATTATTTTGATAAAAATGAAATTTTCCTAAAAAATTAACTATAATAATTTTATTCTAAACCATTGGATAAGATCTAGGTAAAATATTTTATATAAAGATAAATATTATTGTAAAAATAAATGTGTAATATTCTTTTCAACTATGACTCTCTAAAACCAATTTTTCCTTAAAAAGTTATAAACTTTTTCAATTAAATCATAAACGTTAAAGAATGTTGGTTTTGACTTTATATTTTTCTAAGAAAAAAATCAATAATACAAAATGTTCTATTCTTTAACTATGTATTTATTTTATTTATATTTAATAAATTTGTACAAGATACGGGCCCTTACACTAGTGAAATATTGAATTATAGTCGTATAAGGTACGACGGTACAACTAGTAAATTATAGAATTAGTATAGGAACAAATTTAGCCCAAAAGCATTTTGGGTCACCCTAATTAGGCCCTTGTTAAGCTTCCCTATTAAATTAGCTATTTGTTAAGTATATAAGGCTTAATTTTTTTTTACTTTTTCCTCTCTCTCCCTCCTCTCGCGTGCGACTGGTCTCGTCTCTTCCATCACTTGCAAAAACCGATTCTCAACTGCAAAAAACGGTTTGAGTTCGTCGATTTTAAGTCGGATTTCGTAGTGCAATGTGTAATTTGAAGTTGATTTGAAGTTCGTTCTCGAGATTCTGGTGTTTTTGCGCAACTGTATTTCGTCTACTGATCGTCCATAAGCCTCTGTTTTCAGGTTAGGGTTTTTTGTTTGTGTTATCATTGATTTTAGTTCGATTTTTCTTCGTTTTTGTGTTTGGATTTTGTTGTATGCTTTTGCTTTTTCGGTTTGTTTGTTTATTCGAATATGAGTTGCATGTGATGATAGTAATGAAATGTTTTTGGTTCATTTGATGACTTTTTGTTTTCGTGTTTGCTTACTTTCTGTGTGTGAATCCTTGTTTTTTGTTTTCCATTGTTCATTTGTTGGGATGTTTTCAAGTTAAATTCTCGATTTAGAGATTATGTTTGAATAGTGATGACAGATTGTAACTATGTTTATGGCATTACGTTTTTGTGATGACAGATCATAACTATGATTAGAGCATCACCTTCCCCGATTATTTGTGATGATAGTAACATATTCATGCAATATGTTGTGATTATAGTTGTTTGTGATGACAGTGAGTCATTTTGTATTTGCTTTTGTGATGACAGTTGTAGTTATTGATGATAATATATTGATTATAATTGTGTTATATTTACATTAGTGATGACAGTTGCTTTTTCTTGTGATGATAGTAAATGACACTTGTTTTATATTGATGATAGTATATTGATTATAAGTGTGTTTAATTGACATTAGTGATGACAGTTGCACTTGTTAGGTTTTAATTGATCTTTCTTATGTTTCTAAGTTGTGATGACACTGTGTAGGGGTTTGTGATGACACTTGTTTTATATTGATGACGGTTCCTTTCTTATGTTCTATTTATATTAGTGATGTAAGTTGCTTTTTCTTGTGATGATAGTTGTTTGTGATGACAATGTATCTTTCTTATGTTTCTAAGTTGTGATGACACTTGTTATATATTGATGATAGTATATTGATTATAAGTGTGTTTAATTGACATTAGTGATGACAAAGACATTTTTTACTTTTTTTATGTTAGGGGTTATGATGACAGTCGTTTTCTTATGTTTTATATGTTGTGATGACAGTGTTGCTGCTAATGATTATAATATATTATTTTTAATTGTGTTACAGTGACATATTAGTGATGTCAAAGTGTGTACTTGAGAGTTGAAACATGTGGTATTTTTTGCTTTATGATGATAGTTGTTTGTGATGACAATGCCTCTTTCTTTTGATTTCTAGGATAAAGAATGGAGCCTAAGCAATTGCAATATATGGTACCTGTATCAAAACGATATAATGGAAGAGCAAACCAGTATCACACTCCAGATGTTTTCCACCTCATCAAGTGTCATCTTACATCTGATGAGTTTTTTAGGTTAGGTCAAGGGTGTTTTGGTGCAGTGTTAAAGTTAGGTGATACTATACCACTTCGTTACAAAGTTATGCATTATGCCATCATGTGTGAGTTAAAAACTTCATACAAGCATGAGATGTGGTTTAGAATAGGGGGTAATGTGTGCCGTTATTCTTTGATGGACTTCGCTGCTGTCACTGGTTTGAATTGTGAGAATTTAGTTGATGTTGATATCCCGAAGGTTGACCCCGTAGATGTCGTAGGTGTGGATAAGTGTAATTTGGATCATTTACGGTCTTTTTTTATAAAAGAAAAATATCGGTCTAGGAAGTTCAAACTTGCACACCTGTTGATCCTTGAGGCTGTTTTGCTTCCTAAACGGGATAAGGTTCCTATAGATCCAATTCATATTGCTCTTTCAAGTGATTTGGAGAAATTTTATGCTTATCCTTGGGTAGATTGTCCTATAATGCTTTGCTCGATAGCTTGTTGCATGTGAATCGTACCCCACGTGACCCGGAGATGATAAAAAAGCCAAACTATATACCTGGCTTCAATGTGTTTGGATATCCTTTTGGATTCATGGTAATGTGTTGATATATTTTTTTGATTTTTTTGTTTATTTTAGTTGCATCTGCAATGGTTTTTTTATTGTTTCTTTTTTGTGTGTTGTTATAGTTTTGGATCGTGGAGACTTTTCCAGCTTTTCGATCCATTTGTCATCTTGCTGAGAGAGGAGGTAAAAAAGAAGTTCCTTATATGTTGCGTTGGCGTAGCACTTCATCGCAACTTGTTGGTTGGAAAGCAATTTGTGATGTTGGGGACAAGAAACTGGTATGTTTAATTTTTTATTTATTTTGATGACAACTGTAACTTGTAGATTTTATTTGATGACAGATTAATTTGTTTTATTTTTTATGACAGAAATGTTTGTATTCGTCGTACTCAGATTATGCTGCATTCATCACATGTGACTATCCTGATGAAGTTGTTGACCCTGTGTACAATGATCTTGTGAAACGTATGATACTGAAGCAAAAAGCGATTGAAGGTGAAGGATCTGAGTCTGATATAGAGGATGAACTTGCTGATTTTGTTATTGCTCCACGAGATGCAGTTATTGAAAAAGCCAGTGTTGGTGGTAAGAGGAAGATTGTATGTACAGATGCAAAGGCTAAAGGTGCAAAGGCTAAAGGGGTAGGGAAAAAGGAATCTGAAGAGAAACCGAAAGAGCGCTCTGAAATTGTGAAGAGGGAAGGTAGGAGATTACAACTTCCTAGAGTGGCTAAAACTAAGATTGATGACAGTATGCATAAGATTCCGAGGATTGGAAAGGATCACAAGAGCCCGAAGGATTCAAAGGGTTCAAAGGATTCAGGTGTGAGTGGTCGGAAGAGTCGTGTCAATAATGTGCCTAAGATTTTTGAAAAATGCAAGAGGCCAAAGTTGAAGAAAGATTCTAATGAAGCTATAGAGAAGGACTTTCTAGAGAAAAAGGATGTGGTTGACAATGAAACTGATTTTGAAGTTGCTAGGATTTTGTCAATGGCCAAGGAGAAGGTGAAATTTGATAAAGTTGATGAGGATCCAGTTTCTTCAAAGGGAAAGGAGAAGGCAGAAGAGTACAATAAAATGGAAGAGCCAGCTTGGGTTAAGTCTTTGAGGGAAAGTATGTGTTCCCTGCAAGATGATATGATTAGAATGATGAAAACTCTTCAGAGTCAAGTGTAGCGTGTTGAGATGCAAGTTGTGAAAGTTAAAAGCAGGGTTGATAGAATTGAAAAGAAACTAAAATCTAAAGACCAAGATTTTGTTTCTGATGATAACAGTGATGAGATTCGCGTTGTAAGTGTGGAACCAGTGAGAGAAAGTGATTGCAAAGACATTGAGTCTTTGAGGTTGTCCCCTGATGATGACATTTCTGTTAAAGATGGAGGTGAAGGTATGAATTTGCAATTGATGAAGCTTGTTCCACTAGATATAATTCCAAGGCAAGAGCAAGGCCACTGAGTTGGTTGAGCATGTGATGACAAAGATGACAACTGAGTTGGTTCATGACAAAGATGTTAATGATGATGAACCAGTGAAGGATCAAGTTGGTGGTGATGACAGGGAAGTTAATCATGAAGAACCAGTTGTGGATGAAGGAATATCAAGGCAAGAGCAAGGCAAGAGCAAGGCAACTGAGTTGGTTGAGCTTGTGAAAGATGGTAAAGAGCACAGTGGTGATGACAAAAAAGTAAATGAGGATGAACCGGTGAAGGATCAAGTTGGTGGTGATGACAGGGAAGTTAATCATGAAGAACCAGTTGTGGATAAAGCAAGGGTTGATGACAGAGAAGATGTTGATGAACCTGTCAAAGATCAAGCAGAGGTTGATGACAGAATTGATGACCCAGGTGAGTTAGGTTCAAGCTTTTTTTTCTGTCTCCTCGGATGAGTTAGGTTTTGACATGCGTGGACTTTTACAAGATGTAATGGATAATTGTTCTCAACTTACTGAGCATGGTCATTTGTTTGGTTCTTTGTTTCAAGCTTCAAAAGAAGGTGCACCCTCTGAGATTGATGAAATTTTTCATAATCCAACGGTTCAATCTGATGATGATGCAAAGGAAACAGTTGAACTTAGGAGGTCTACTAGATTTTTGAAGCCATGTGCTTCAACCACAACTCCTTATACTGTTGAGAAGGATAAGAAGAAAAAGAGGGCTGCTGGATTGCCTAAGGCTCCAAAGCATTCCTTTTATGAAGATGATGTTCGTAAACCATTTTATGATTGGTATAATAATGGGTATGTTATCTGTTTTTTTATTAGTTATGTTATCTGTTTTTTGTGTGATGGAAGTTTGTGATGATAGTAATTTTCTAACAGTTTTGTGATGATAGTATTGAGATGATAGTGTGTTTATAATGTTATGATGACAGGTTTTTTTTTGTGTTGATTGCATTGTGATGACAGTTATGTGATGATAGTGTGTTTATAATGTTATGATGACAGTAATGTTATGATGATAGGTTTTTTTTGTGTTGATTGCATTGTGATGACAGTTATGTGATGATAGTAATGTTCTGACAGTTTTGTGATGATAGTGTGTTTATAATGTTATGATGACAGTAATGTTATGATGATAGGGTTTTTTTTGTGTTGATTGCATTGTGATGACAGTTATGTGATGATAGTGTGTTTATAATGTTATGATGACAGTAATGTTATGATGATAGGGTTTTTTTGTCTTGATTGCATTGTGATGACAGTTATGTGATGATAGTAATGTTCTGACAGTTTTGTGATGATGATAGGGTTTTTTTGTGTTGATTGCATTGTGATGACAGTTATGTGATGATGATGATGATGACTGCATGTTTATAATGCTCTGATGAAAGTCTCTTTTTTTGTGTTAGTGAAAAAAATGCTACTGTGGCTGGATCTGATCAGATGCTGAACAAGAAATTTTTTAGACAGCTCAAGACTAGAGGTCTTTGGTTAGGAGATGAGGTAAGTATATGATCAAATGATATTTTTTGTTTGTTGTCAAATTAATTATGTGACATGTCATGTCTTTTTGTAGCATTTATGCGAGGCTTTGTATTATTTGAGGAAAATTATACATGATCATGATGAAGACTTCAAGAATGTGGTTATTATGGATTGGATATGGTACAAGAGATTCACGCCTTTTGAAGTTGAACATTATATCGTTCGAAATGAAAAAGTGTCAAGCGATGTGTTCGATTAATTTGTTGGTTGGAAGCCTCGTCTATTTGGGAAATCATGGGTTCGTGGTGAGGTGACAAAGGTTTATACACTAGTTCACCTTTCAAAAGAGAGGTGTGAACATTGGGTTGTATTGGAAATTAACTTGCATCGTCGCCACATGACTGTATTTGACTGTTCTCGGGATTTGTATACTATGGAGGAGCTTTCCAGTTATATACAGCCTTTTACCAAGCTGCTTCCGTTTGTAATGAAGAAAAGTGGAAAGTTTGACCATCTTGAGGGCTTGGATGCTGATTTCACTTGGTCTAGAGACGCTTTGGTTTGTCAAGATTATTCTGGGTAGGTTGTCTTGTGTTATTTTAATTCAATTATTATGTGCAATTATGTATATTTTTTTTATTACTTCAGTCATTTTTGTTTAAAATTTCAGTGGTAATTGTGGTGTCTATTGCATCAAGTATATTGAAGCTCTTGCATTGGGACTTAGCTTGGAAGGTCTTGATGATGCACACATGCTGGCGATTAGAGAGAAGATGGCCATAGATTTTTATAACTTTCGTTGGGTGGTTGATCAAAAATTGGATCTGGTTGTTGGAGATGGATATAGATGTATTGTTAGTGAAATGTAATCTGTGATGATAGGTGATGACAATGTTAGTTCTAGTGGTTGATGACAATGTTTTAACTTTTGTTTAGGTGCTTGATGATAACGTAGGAGATGGATATAAATACTTGTAGAACCTTTTATTGTGATAACAGTAATTGTTCTTGCAAAATTCATGTCTTTTTTGATATTCAACTGCGATGACAGTAATTGGGATGACATTAGATCTTACGAGATGCTACATACTAATATTAAAATGGGAAACAATTCGATGACAGATAAAGAAAGAAAATCCCATGAAATGCAACATACAACAGTCAAAACGCCAACTAGAAGAAAAATATTGAATAAGAAACCCCTCATTGCTGTATTGTTGGTTTGATTGCTCTAATCTCAGAATCTTCATTAAGGCCAAGCTGCAAAGAAAGCATTATCATGATGTCATGTATATGTTCTGATGACAAGAAATTGGATTATCATGAATACTTACAGAAATATAAGTGTCTCCTCCAATCCGTGATGTGATATCAGTTTCGTTTAAGAAGAATTTCATATATCCTGGTGGTACCCCGTTCATAATGCTATAACGGTTCACCAATATCGACAATGGTGTGTGTGCTCTTATTCTTATTGGTGTTCTCTCGTTAGTCTATGCATGAAATAGAAAACTTGTTAGTTTTCATGAAATATACGGTGTACAAAAAAGAATTATATGGACTGATTTCTACCTCAACGTTCACCATCGTGAAGGTGACGAATGGATTAGCGTAGGTTCTTCTGGTTATGGCATTCCTTCTTGACATGGTTGAATGGAAATGTGTTTTCTGCTATAGTTGAGAACTTTTTTTTTTATTTTCTGGAATGAGAGTGTTTTGTGATGATAGAAGTATACTTTTTATATGAGAATTTTAAAATAGCAAAGTAAAAACAAATCTTTTTGAATGCATCACCTTTTTTACAATGTATTTATGGATTTTATCTATTCATTGGTCTTATTTAAAGCTATTTTTGATGATATGCTTTGAAAATAGAAAATTGCTTTTTTTGATGATAGGCTGTTTGATACTGTTATCAGAATAGGGGATAATAGATGAATGTGTAATAAATGAATGTTTTCTGAGAGAATTCAAACATATTCAATTCAATACATGCATTTGCTTATTTGATTTTGTTTTAAATGACAATTGTAAAGACAATAGTGATGACAGTAATAAAAACAGTTGAATAGTACTTGATATTGATGACAACAGTTTTATGATGACAGTAACAGAAATATTGTAGATCGATGACAACAATCCGATTGTACTGATGACAGCAGAAGGAATTGAAGGAAATTCTATTCTATAATATTTGTGGGGTTGCTTGATTCAGCTGAAACCTTATCCTTCTTAGCATTCTTGCTTCTCTTTGTATTGTACTCGCCTTTTGAAGGGATTCTTTTTCTTTTAGGTCTCCCAATCATCCTTCTCACATTTGGTGGATGACATATTGTGCTTTTAACTTCTACAAGCACATCCCAATCTGTTTTTGGAGGAAGTGGGTAGATTGAATCTTCGTATGTTGAGGGCCAAGCTTCAAATTGGTAGTACTCACTGATAAAGCTTCTCAATGGGTATTGCATTTGCTGAATTGCAGCAAGGGCATGAACACAAGGGATTTTTTCTAAATCAAACATCCGGCAACTGCATGTTTTCTAAGTTAGATTGACCACACCGGAGAAGTCTCCACTGAAGACTTCGAACTGAGAATTATTTAGGACTTTAACGCCATATCTCTTTGATTTCTTGCATCTTAGCTCAAGAATCTTATGTATTTTTGGTGGCAGTTGGTTGGTGTTCTCTTGGATTGTTTGCTTACGCTCTGCAAACCATCTTGACAACAAATCTCTGATGAATTCTAAGAGAGCAACAATAGGGAAAGATCTTGCTTGTTTCAAAACATTGTTGAGACTTTCTGAGTTGTTGGTGGTCATTATGTTGTACCTATCTCCATTAAAGTGTACTCTTGACCACTTTTCTAGTCCTGCATCCCTTAAATATTGTCCTATATCTGGATTCTTTGAACAAATATCTTGGAAGTATTTGTTGAAGTCTGTCATCGTGTAAGATTCAGCTGCTTGCTTGAACAACTTTGCAATCCCTTTTTCCTTGAATCTTGTAATGAGATTTTGCTTCAAATGCCGAATACATATCACGTGTTTTGCACATCTGTAGACTGATTCAACAGATTTTCCAATGCTTAAATGCCGATCTGACACGAACACTAACTCACTAGAGCATGGAATTACAGTTAGCAACTGATCAAAAAACCACTTCCAAGCTTTATCAATTTCGAAATCCACTATGGCATAAGCGAGAGGATATATCTGTTGGTTTGCATCTTGTGCTGAAGCAGTAATTAAAACTCCCAAATATTTGTTGTGGAGATGCGTCCCATCTACTTGAATGACCTGCATTTGATTATAAAGATAGATGAGAAATCAAAATTGATGACAGTCGGTCATGAATATAAGTGATGACAGCTTATCATAGTGATTACAATACCTTTCTCAATTGATTAAAACCTCTAATTGATGCTCCGATTGATACGAAGACATATTTGAATCTTCCTTGGCTTTCAACTTCGAGGCATGTGTACGTGCCTTGGTTTGTTCTTTTGATCATGTGACAATCTGAAGGGAGCATCTCATAGTTTTCTTCCGGTGATCCTCTTATCAGCACTTGTGCCCATTGTTGTGCCTTCCAAGCTTTCCAGTAGCTAATATTTTGCAAGTAATCATTTCTCATGTCATTCATGATCATACTTGGGTCTAGTCCCTTGTTAACACCATCAAACCTGTGATGACAACGATGTATTTTCAGGAGGTGATAGAGATGACAGTGATGACAGTGATTACAAAATAGAAACATACCTTATTTTTATTTTCTGTGCAATAATTTGATATAGTGGTTGCATATGCCTTGAACATCTCACTTCGAATGGGCATGTATGGTTTTCATTGAATTTCTTCACCTCAAAATAACTCAAGCCTTTCAGTTTTGATGCCACCAATTGTCATTGACATTCTTTATGTACACATTTCAGCGAGTAGTAATCTTTCCTTGATCTGTGCACTTTGAAACCATAGCTCTCCTTTATGGCTTGGTTATATATTGCAGTCTTTAGATCTTCTTTTGTTCCAAACAGTTGCCCTACTTGAACAAACTGACTATCTGGTGGATGATCAACTTCTTCATCACCATCATCAAATATCATTGCATTTTCATGTGCATCATACATTTCTAGTGGTTGGTAGCTGTTGCTTACACTTGATGACAGTTGCATATTCTCAGTTGCAAGCTCTTTTCCCTTCGATGACAGTTGCATATTCTCAGTTACAGGCTCTTTTCTTTTCCTTCTTCCATTTATTGTAACATAGATAGGCAAACCCCAAGCAACTTGAGGTTTGTTGCTAATCTGGTAGAATGATTTGAGATCTTCATCTTTCTCAATTGTGAAAGGACTTGTCACTTTTTTTGATGGATGTAGGTGTGATAGATTGATTTCTGCTGGTTGTGAGTTCATTGTAAACCTTGCCACAATCATCTTCTTTGGATCCTCTAGTGTTACATCCTCTTCCAACAGAAATGCTTTCGAATTTACATCATCACCAATATAAAGACATTCACCATTATTTGTCTTCCATCCTCCACCAACACAGACAGTTAGAACCTTGATATCCATTTTTGCTGTCATCATTTGTAATCACAAACATTGTCATCAACTAACATGTATCATCAAAAAATATATCATCATCTAAACATGAAATATGTCATCATGAAAGACTGTCATCACTAACATCTATCATCAAAAACACTGTCACCATGAAAGACTGTCATGATGAACCATTGTCATCACTAATATCTATCATCAAAACATTGTCATCATCTAACATGAACATTGTCATCATCTAACATGAACACTGTCATCAAAACACTAACATCTATCAACACTAACATCTATCATCAAAACACCGTCATCATCTAACACTGTTATCATCTAACATCTATCAACACTAACATTTATCATCAAAACACCGCAATCATCTAACACTGTCATCATCTAACATGAACATTGTCATCACAAAGACTGTTATCACAAAACACTGTCATCAAATATGAGATTTTTCAAAAAAATCGTTTTATTGAATTGTCATCCCATAAACTTGATGATGACAATTGTTACATGGCATATCTAACATCAAAATTAAAACTTTGTTACGTATGTAGATTAAATGTCGCGAATATGATGACAGTGTATGGGAAACTTGCCTCTGTAGATGACAGGACAAAGGATTTTGATTGACTTTGTAGATAAAAGATTGATGTAGATGACAGGATACAGGATTCGATCTCGAAAAACGACTAGTAATCGGTCGTTTTGATGACACTTGGAATGAATTCGACGAGCTTTCAATGGTGAAATTCTGCGCGAAACTTCTGATGACAGGAATCGACCGCAAAAACGAATACCAATGCGTTCGTGATGACAACTGGAATGAAATCGACTGATTTCAATCGCGAAAACGATGACAATAGGATCGAGAAAGCGATGAGAATCTAGCGTGAGGAAGGAAGAGATCGAGTTTCGCGGAATATGGGTGCGCGCGATCCGTTTTTGCTATTTACCTAATTTTTCCAATTCTCTTAATATCCACCTAATTATCCCCCTAATTTTTGCTATATAATTAATTCGTCCATTAATATAGATAGTAGCATTAACAACATCTAATTTCCTAACAAAAAAAACATCTAATTTGATTTGGTAAATCTTGACCGAGTATAATTAATTCAAATTTTAATTTAAGTGCGGGGATCAACTATGCAGGAAAAACTGACACCCTTCATATTACTGCTATTCCATAAATACACCTCCGACCCAAAGTCCAAAACCGCCGTCGCTCTCCCCCAAAATTGATTCACCCTCTCCGTCAAATTACTCCGATTTCTCCCGTTTGTTCTTGCATGGCCGTTAGCTTCTTGTCCTTCCATGAAGTCTCCGACCTGTGCATTGGAAAGCCCCCCCTGAGGTGTCTCCCCGCCGCCGCTACCGTCGGCGAGGCCTTATCGGCGCTCAAGAGATCCGGCGAGCCTTATATCAGCGTCTGGACCTGCAATCATCATCGCCACCGGTCTTCTCTCTCTTCCGAAGCCTGCCGGTGTGTCGGAAAAGTCTCCGTTGTTGACGTGGTCTGCTTTCTGTGCAGAGAGGACAACCTCTCTCAGCCGTTGTTTGCCCTCGATTCGCCTGTCTCCGTTCTCCTCCCCAAGGCTCCGGAACTCGTCAACGTTAAGCACTTGGAGCCTCATTCTAGGTTTGTTCATTTCTTTTCTTCATCGCTTCTGCAAAATTTGTATCGTCGGCTAGGTTATATGCTGGCAGGTAAGCGGGAATTAAATTTTTTTCGTTCTTTATACGCTCTTGTAGAAGTTTCTTCGGATGAGAATATCGATCTGATCGAAAATGAAAGACATTGCGTTTTCTTTAAAATACGACTCAAAAAGATATTTGTAAAGGAAAGGACTAGAATATAATATGATTGGACGGCTTAGAATGCAAATGAAACATTGGATTTCCCCTTAGATATTCTTCATTAATTCTCTGTGTTCAATATTTTTGATGAATTACCTGATCGGTTCGGCATAAATGGCATTGATTGGATAAATGAATTAGGTAGCCTTTGGGGTACTTATTAGTCTTTGTATGAGAAGAACCGAGAACTGCTACATCTGGGAGGATGCAGAGTTGCAGAACCTTTTATTGGCTGAATGAAGACGTTGGATCTTGGATGTCATTCGGTTTTAATTTCATATTGATCTTGTAAATTAAGTCACCAATAGCTATTACATTTATGGCACTTGTTCTTCTCCTTTCTTTCTTTCAAAGAGAGGTTTGTGAGAGCCTTCAATCGGCAGTTTAATTCCTTTCCTTGTATTGGCATCAGATGAAACTGAGATGCAACTGGCCATCAGGCTATCTCATATTGAAAAGTCTGGTGGTGAAATAGCAACCTGCATCCGGGTTCAAGTACGTCTTCTCGTATACAACTGAGTTTTGTTAGAAAAGTCATGTAGAGTTCAGATATAATTCTAGCTATAAAGATCCTTCCTACTACCTAATTCTCACATAGCTGCATCTAATTATCCATAAATCTGTTTTCTTACCCTGACTTTTAATTTGCGCAGCCTGCTTGAGGCAGTAGATTGCATCCTTGAAGGAGCACAGAACCTCATCGTACCCACCAGAATTCGCAGGAACCCAGCATTCAACCTTCAACAACAATCTTCCAATGGCTCCCTCCACCATGCCGGGCTATTGTACTGCTGGATTACACAGGAAGACGTAGTCCGCTTTTTGCTTAACTCCATAAACCTCTTCTTTCCCCTCCCGGGCTGCTCCATTGAATCCCTAAACCTAATTGAGAAAGACTTTCTAACCCTCCAATATGACGATCCCGTCTTGCTCAACCTACCTGCAATCAAAACCGCTCTTACCAGACAAACAGCTGTTGCGGTTGTGGATGAAGAGGGCAGGCTGATTGGTGAAATATCCTCTCACACCCTCTCGTTCTACGACGAGACGGTTTCTGCAGCCATTGCCACCCTCTCCGCTGGTGACCTGATGGCTTACATTGACTGTAGGGGCCCACCACCAGATGACCTGGTTCAGCTGGTGAAGTCTACGTTAGAAGAGCGGAATTTAGAAGGGATGTTGGAACTCATGGAAGAGGACGTGTCAGTTGTCATCACCCCGTCATCATCTATAGCGTCGGATTCTTCTTCTTCAGATGACGAGGTTTGTAGCCTGATGAGAAGCGGGGGAAGTACGGGTCAGACCATGAATAGGACAGAAGCGATAGCTTGCCACCCGGAAAGCTCGTTGGCTGCTGTGATGATCCAGGCTCTTGCTCACCGCGTGAACTATGTCTGGGCCGTTGATCCTGATTACTGTGTGGTTGGAATGGTCTCGTTTTCTGGTATCTTGAGCGTTCTTCGGGTTTCTCCCAAGACCTGAATGAATGGTTGTGTCATGTCTTCATCTGTGTTTGTTTCGTTGATTGTATTTGTAAGGTTACTTGATCTGGAATGGTCCCTGCCACGTTTCAAAGTTTTGCCACTCAATTGTTTTTTTCTTTCCCATGTGAAAGTTTCAAGTTTGGCCTTGTAAGTGTGTCTCGGGTTTGGAATTTTGAGGTCGTTTGATTTTTGCGTCTGTTTTGTCACGTCTTACTACTCTTCTGGAGTGATTACAAGAAAACTGATTACATTTGTTTGGTTAAAAAATCTGAGTTGGTTCACCTTGTGGATTGTCTTCTTGTGGTATGACAAGCAACCAAGTTCTGCATTTGGAATCAATTAAAAAACAGCGTCGGCAGTAAACATTTACGTCTCTGATTTATTTTTAAATTTTCAGCATATTTCCAAACCCATTGTAGTTGTAATGTAGCGAAAGTATCTCAATGGCCGACATATATTTATTACTCCGTAGCACAAATATAGGTTAAATGTAGGTTTAATCCTAAGATGAATAAACACGTTGAAAATATTGGAGCTACGTTCAGTGTGTAATGTCAATAAACAACCGCCAAGTGGCAACCTGGGTGGCAATAGACAGTTTGTTGGATCAAACATACATAATTAATTTCATTTTTTAGAAGACCATCACCTAACTTTATTTTTTCTCCAGTACATCCTACTGTTAATCTCGAACCCGACAGCTCACAGGAAAGAGCCAAAAGATTTCCCACCACAAATAATATAACAGTACACACTCCCTTGATTGAAGATAATTGAACACATGAAACACAGTGCCACAGACGAGCTGAGGCTCCACCTGCCCTTATATTCATGAGCATTTCCTCCATATCTAGCTAAGAGCTTCTTCGATCACAAAGATCCATCAATGGATTTTTTACTTTCTCTCTTCTTTTGCTTACCATGTTTATTATGCCTTTACTGTCTCCTCAAGCCCGGGAAGTCGAGCAAACTTCCTCCGGGACCCAAGCCCTGGCCCGTTGTGGGCAACATGTTCCAGCTTTCGAATGATCCTCACCGTTCACTCACGCGCCTCTCAAAGAGGTACGGCCCCTTGATGAGCCTTAAGCTAGGGAGTGTAACCACCGTGGTGGTAACATCAGTAGAAGTTGCCAAAGAGGTCTTCCAAAAGCACGACCTCGCCTTCTCTAGTAGGAAAATAGTCGAGGCTGCTCAAATTCTGAGCCACCACGAGCATTCCATCGTGTGGTTGCCCGTTTCGCCCAAGTGGCGGGATTTCCGGAAGATCTCCTCCGTCCACCTCTTCACCAAGAGGCACCTGGATGCCACAGAGCTCCTTCGTTGGAAGAAGCTGGAAGAGCTCATTGACCATGTTAAAGAGTGTTGTAGAAATGGCCAGGCTGTGGATATCGGCGGTGCTTCCTTCACAGTGTCGCTTAATTTCTTATCAAGTACCTTCTTCTCCACTGATCTGGCTAGCCACGGCTCCGGATTGTCAAATGAGTTCAAGGATAATATTTGGACCTTGTTGGAAGCTGCTGGGAAGCCGAGCTTGGCTGACTTTTTTCCGATTCTGGGCTGGTTCGATCTGTCAGGGGTAAGGCGAAATGGGGAGCCTTATGTTCGCAAGTTTTTCGCTATTTTTGATGATATCATTCAACGGAGGCTCTCTGCTGACCACTCTGGTAAGGAGGAGGATGTCTTGGCAACACTCCTTAAGATGAGTAGAGAAGATGATTCTAAGTTGAGTCTTGATGATATCAAGCACTTGCTTCTTGTGAGTTATTCCCACTTTAGTTATCTATTACTCTCTCTCTATCCCTTCTACAATATATATAATCATTGTTTTAAAAATTTCTGCCTATCTCCGTCGCTGGAAGGTGCTAGCCCGCCTAACCTTCCAACCCATCTAAAAGATTCTAGTCAGTCTAGGCGTCCGTTTAGGATGCCGAGGGGCTAGGGGGTCCCTCTCCATCTAGCGGTTTTTTTAGAACACTGTATATAATATAATAGTTGTCTTTTTAGCTTCTAGTAGCTAGTGTATGACATTTTTTTGATATATAATGAAGATACAGTAGCTAAATACTCTGTAAGCATGAATAACAGTAAGGCAATTACTATTGCTTGATTGATCGATTAGTGTTTATTTGTCTGTGTAGGACTTGTTTGTTGGGGGCACAGACACCACATCGAGCACGGTCGAATGGGCAATGTCAGAGCTAATCCGGAATCCAGCCAAGATGGCAAAAGCTCAAGCTGAATTGGACGAAATCCTTGGCATTGGCAAGGAGGATATGGATGTATTTGTCCGGGAATCGGACATTGGAAGGCTACCTTACTTGCAAGCAATAGTGAAGGAAACACTAAGGCTTCATCCACCTGGCCCGTTCTTGATCCCCCACAAAGCCAACGCTGACGTGGACTTGTGTAATTACGTGGTCCCCAAAAACTCTCAGTTGCTGGTCAACGTGTGGGCCATGGGTCGAGATCCCGCCACTTGGCACAATCCCGCAGCGTTTTGCCCTGAGAGGTTTTTGGAGTGTGTAGTTGATTTCAGAGGTCAGCATTTTGAGCTGTTGCCATTTGGAGCTGGAAGAAGGATTTGTCCTGGGTTGCCATTGGCTTATAGGGTGCTGCATCTGATGCTGGCTAACCTCGTTTACTGTTTTGACTGGAAGCTTGAGAATGGGATGAGAGGAGAAGATGTGGACATGGCTGATAAGTTTGGGCTGACCTTGCAGAAGGCTAAGCCTCTGTTAGTAGTCCCTGTTGCAAGATGACCCTTTTCTTCTTCTTCTTCTTCTTCTTATTATTATTCTAGTTTGTGTTTTATTTATGTATGATGATGCATGAAGTCCTTCCTATTGAGCATTGGCCAAGTGTAAACAATAATTTCTTTGTACAAGAAGAGATAGCACTCTCCGTCCTATTAAAGGGGAATTTTATTAAAAATAAAACAAAATGGGTTCTGTAGTTAGTATATAGGGATAGCTTAACTCCTCGCATCATCTAAAAACAATAAAGATATCCCCTTAGACAAGGCAAACAATACATGATAACCTAAAGGGAACCTAAAAGCGTAGAAAGAAAGACGACCTGGAAAACTATTCACCTCACGATAAATGTGACGGAACTGGATGCTCCAATTACTATGGAAAAAGCCATGGCAGTGTGACACCAAGCTAAAAAGAGGGTGAATCTTGCGCACACGGCACACCTACGCTAATAAGATTAATGGCAACATGAGAATTCGATTCTAGAATAACTTGCGTAAAGTCCTTCTCCCATGCTAACTTGAGTCCATTTAACATTCCCCACAATTTCACCATAGAAACAATACATAGCCCAATTCCAATATGTCGACATATATGTATGTGGGCTCATAAAAGATATCCTCCAATAAATTCAAATACAGGCCCGCCAATTCTTCCAAAATAATATAATGTACTGTGCACTCTTTCCATTGAGAAAAGTCAGGTGGGCCACGAGCATAAAGTCCACAAGCACAGTCCAAACGCAGCAGGTCCATCTTTCAACTAATTCTCTCCAAATCTCTCTAAAAATACCTGAAATCAAAAAACCTATAAACAAACCACTTTGCGCTTGTGAATAGTAACCTCCGTAAAAATATTTGCCTGCCTAAAACTGCGATTTTACCCTCGTATCCTTTTCTCTCTCCCTTGATCCTTTTCTTTCTCGCTCTCTCTCGCGTACTATCTGCTCCGCCCTCTCCCCGCGTTCAACCTCCTCTCCAAATCTGTCGTTTCTTCTGTGTAGCGAGCGGCTCGCTTCGTTCCAACAATCGTTATTGTTTCGGCGACCTTCTTCACCGTCCTCTTACCGTCTGCAGCGCCTAGGTTGATTTCAGCTTCGAGGTGAATCTCTCTCCCGACGAACTTTGACCAGTACATGGTTAGGGGTTTTCGATTTCGGGTTCATGGTCGGGTATCTTTTGAAATTGGGCTTCCTACAAACGTGATTTGCGACCTAGATTTACTGAATTTGATTATTCTAAACATTCTTACGGGTTTTCGATTTGTGTTGTTCATGGCTAGGGATGTTTTGAAATCAGATTGATGTGCCTGCTCTTGTGCAACTTAGGTTTGTGATTTTTTTGTTTGCAGATTTAGTCGTTCCTTAGCATACAAATAACAGATATAATAGCATAATAGGACAACATTTTGAAAATAGTAGCTAAATATTACATGGGTTCATCAGGAGTTACAGGTATAATATTGTTCAAGGGGAAGTCATCATCCATTATAAACATGTGTACTTGCTAATTAGCATATCTTACCACAGCTGTATGGGTGAGATTAACTAATAAAAGAGCACTTATATATATAAATTGTTGGACACCTCTACAAAGAATATCACATATATATATAGAATTTCCTACATGTATATACCAACAGATGGTAACTTTACATTTGAGAACTAATTATAATGTAATAATAGTGCATAAATGAAAGAGTCAAACCCTTAATTTTACTAATCAGTATATCAAGAAAAGGAATTTTCAATTGTTTAAAGCCAATTGTCGAATGGAGATTCTGATAGGTTCAAGGAAATGTATACTGGCACCCCTCCTGCATCAGAAGTCAAGAAAGCCGAACTAGAAGCTTTATCTCGGAGGTAAAACTTTAAGAAAATAGCTTTCCATGCAACATTTTTTTTTCCTGAGTCTCATGTTCTGTTTTATTCAAGAACTAGCTCATTATTGCTTGTGTAATTTTATTCAAGAACCTGTTGAAATTCATAGTACGCTCAGTGCTATCCTGCTATAAAGTGTTGTCTTCTGATAAACCAGGGTAAGTTTCAAAATGGAAAATCCATTCAGTAAAGTGCTATAAACACATTGGTGCATTCATGCTGCTTGTTTATTTTCTAAAAATAACATATGTTGTAACTGCATATGTTTTGATCTATGCTTACAATCCCACAAGGAAATACTAATGGTTAAAGAAGAAATAGGAAATAGAGATTCATGTTTTGTCCTGAAATTTACTGGAATTGGCGACAAATCAAATTGTGAACTGGGTTTTATCTGAATTTTACTACCATGCCTAGAGTTGGAAGTGAGGCTAAATGGGCTTTATCTATATCTATTGCTTGAATTTCTCTGAATTTTTTTGAGTTTGTGTAGGGAGCTCAATGTTTCCTCTTCTCTTTCAATCGTATGTTTAACTATTCTGTTTCTTTGCATTTCATTTAGTTTGTTTGAAAAAAAATTTGATTACTTTTTTTTTGTTATGCAGAAAAATCTTTTATGTACAATTTAATTTATTACATTTCTTAAGTTAATAAAAATATGAAGGGTTAATCACTAAAGTATATAATCACTAAAATTGCACATGGGGACTGATTTGACCTATAAAATTCCATTTCATTTATATTCTTATTATGAAGTCATTTAGTTTAGTAATTACCATCGATGAGTGTATCATAGTGGAAGCTGGTTGATTGTTTGATATTCAACCAATAGAAGATTTTTGAGGTTATGTCATATGAGAGTTTATATATCACAAGATATAATCAACTGGAAATTTTCACAAGTGCAAATTCTATAATACTAATTATAGGGTGCGAGAAGCAAAAGCTGCATGCCCTCAATTAAGTTAACCCCTAAAATTGCATACTCCGTATTTAAAAAAACTTATCAGCAATTCGAACATATCATGGAAAAAGTAAGAATAAGAAAGGTACAAAAATGAACTCACAGATAACAAGAGACGCCCATATTTTCCAAATGCAGCTTGTTCTATATCTGGATAGATAACAATCTGTTTGTTGCAATCTGTTTGTTGTAATACATAGAATTCATGATGAGTGTTCTCTGTACATCTTTCTTGCATTGTTATACATTCTATTTTTTTTATAGATCATTCATAATTAATACTTTGCATCTCCTATTTTTGATCACTCCTTCAATATGTTCAGATTATGCAACATTATGTAAACTTTTTCTTTTTCTCTCTTATATGTCCTATAATAAAGAAATAGCCGCTCTCTATTTTGATTAGTTGATTATTCTAATTCGTGGTGCTTTTCATTATTCATCCACAAATATTTCTCTCACATTGTTTTTTATTTAATTTTTAAATGTTCAACTTGACATATGAGTATGAGTGATCCAGACATTGTTTTGGCATTCCAATGTGCACTTTCACCAAGTCTCTTGTCCTTCTGTTTAGGCACTGCAGATGATTTTACATTTAGGTATAAAACCCTCCTGGTTCAACACAAGTGTTCATCTATTGATAGGAGGTCTCAATAAATCCATGGAGGTGCTTCATTTGTAGAAGACCTAATTACATGATCCAGTAGTGCCTGAATTGATGCTCTAATTTTTGGAGCCATATCGAAAAGATGGTGTCGTATGGGGCTTCAATGCTGGAAATACAATATTACACCATGATTTTCTTAGCTGCTGTTTTCATACATTCACAGGTTAAGATTTCCAATGTAATCTAAGAATTTCTTTAATCTCAAGGAAGGTCATAGTTTGATATGTTGTTTTTTAGCTCTAATAGTTTACTTTTTTTTCCAGAAGGTTGATTTATAATCTCTAAATTCTTGATACTAACCGCGTGCGTGTCGCACGCGGCCCTTCACTAGTATAATGAAATAATGGTGTAGATTTCAAATGCAAAATATTATAAAAATAAAAATAAAATATGTAAATTATGCATGAAAATGATTTAAAATATGACTAAATTAGGCATTATCAAAATACAACAGCAATCAAGAGGGACAATCATCTAAAAGAAATTAGCAGCAATAGGGACAAAATCAGACAAAATGAATGAACATATTTCAAATGGAAAAATATGAGCATTGGAATATTATATATGAACATTCTAATTTTATACATAAACCTGATATACACAATTATATTGTGTATTTAGGAGGAGTTTTAGCATGAGTTTATGGTGTTTTTAGGTATTTTATATGCTATCTACAGCTAGGAAGAAAAAGACCCGAAGATGCATATTATTGGAGTTTTAGAGCTGGATTGAAGAGAAGACGGAGATCAGTGTTTTGTTACTGGCGGCACCCGCCGCCAGACCGGCGGCACCCGCCGCCCCTGCCAACGCAGAGATCCTTTGCTCGACACGTGTTTTATTTCTATTGGCTCTTCCTATGTCAGCTTTAATCCGATATATATGTATTTTTGGATAGACTTCTTAGACCTAGTTTTGATATATAAAGTTTTAGAGAGTTGCATCTCTCATTCATACATTATTATCATATTTTTCTTTGAGAGTTTTTAGCATTTCATGGAGAACAAGCCTCTTTGCTTAGTCAGACAATTTGAAGCTTTTTTTGACTTTCAGTTGTGAGATTTCTACTCTTTATCTATTGCATGGAATTATTTTTCTCTCTTGTTTGAATTGTTTATGTGATTGATTTCAGCAATTTATAGGGTTGTTATTAAATCTCAATTGCTAGATCTAGAGAAATTATTGGTTGAGTTTCTCTATTTCATAGTAGCAAACTTCATTGCACTAGTATCTGGTTATGCTAGTCTATTGCAGAAGAGAGTTTAATTGCATTCTAGTATAAAAGCTGGTTGTTTTATGCTAGATTTGTATCCTGATTATATTCCTATTCTTAATGTTGCTTTTGAATTGAATCTTGATAGTTTCAGGGTTATTCAATTAGTTAGGATTAATAGTATCTGGTTGTGCTATTAATTATCTTTGAAAAGGAATTGGAATTCCATATGCATGCAATATTGAGTGAAATCTATGATCAACTTGTCATACGAATGTGGATCTCTGGTTGACTAAGTGTTTTTCCTAAATTGATAAAAAAAAACCAAACTTTATTTGCTTTGCTAGTTTTTGCATGTTCAATAGTTAGTTTAATTCTAAAAAACCCTTTTACTTTAATTGACATAAAATTCACATAAAAAGATAAATCTCCTCCCTGTGGATTCGACCCTTACTTCTCTAAGACTACAATTTTTAGGTTTGTTAGGACTCTTTTGCATAGCCGTGATTTGCACAACCATTTCACGCCTATCAAATTGGCGCCATTGTCGGGGAGGCAATAATTGTCTTTTTGTGTGATTTTTGTGCCAATTTTGGTGTGAACCTATCTTATGGTTCACACCCGTGCTACTAATAATTCACCACTTGTTTTTGATCCAGAAATTGAACGGACTCTTTTCAGAACTCGTCGAGTTGTGCGTGCACTACTGTAAGGAATCCGAACAATGGACGATCGAGTTACTCTTGAGAGCTTGACAGCTACTAATCTGAATCATCCTACACGTGCAATGCAATTCCCAGCCCTTGGTGATGGGGTGAAGTTTGAGCTCAAGACAGGAGTAGTCCATCTACTCCCAATATTCAACAGAACTCCACTTGAGGATCCCATTCAACATCTTGATGAGTTCCTCGATGTTTGCACCAGCATGTGTCCCTCTGATATTACTGAAGAACAGATGAGGCTGAGAGCGTTTTCTTTTTCTCTGAAGGAATCCGCTAAAGACTAGTATTGTGTTCTACCTCCTGGAAGCGTTACTACTTGGGTGAACTTGAAGAAGTTGTTTCTGGACAAATACTTCCCTGCAATCAAGTCCAATCAACTCAAGAAGCAGATCTGTAACATAGAGCAATTCCCCAACGGGTCGCTTTATGAATATTTTGAGCGCTTCAGGAAGCTGGTAAAGAGCTGTCCCTACCATGGTTATGCTAATCATGATCTTATTCTCTATCTCCATGGAGGACTCTATGGGGGAAGACAGGCGATTGGTCAATTCCTCTTGTGGTGGAAACATCATGAAAAGAACCTATGAAGAGGCTCTAGACATCTTTTCTACGCTGGCTGATGAATCTAGGCAATATACTGGAAGAGGTTCTAAAAACTTGTCAGCCGCCAACTTTACTCTAAAATTGATCAAGCTGACTTTGATGTGCTGAAAGAAGAAGTGAGGCGGTTGAAGTTGAAGGGTACTGCTCAACAGGCTAAGGCTTGTGGAATCTGTAATGACACCTTTTATCCTACTGATGCATGTCCTACACTACAGGAGGAGGTGAATGTAGTTGGAGGGTACCAAATGAAGCCAAGAAATGACCCTTATTCAAATACCTACAACCCAGGCTGGAAAGATCATCATAACTTCAGGTGGAGAGAGCCTGAGCCAAAGCATCAACATGATTAGTTTCAACAAGCTAAGCCATATGTGCCAAGGCCTCAAGGACACAATCCCAATACGGCTCCTTCTTTAGAAGACATGATGCAGATGTTGGTGCAAAATAATGTCACTCTTCAAAATAGTATGACTCAACTGTCTCAAAATCAAGTGAAATTCCAGGATACTACATTAGCAAGCATTCACAACTTTGAACGGCAAATGAGTCAAATTTCTAAAGCTGTAAGCAAATTGGAAGCAAGAGATTCGGGTAAGCTCCCCTCTCAAACAGAAGTCAACTCGAATATTCGTAATGTCAGTGTTGTCACTCTGAGGAGTGGGAGACAACTGGAGGAAAGAATAGTGGAAGGATCTGACGAAGGCGAGGGCGGCGACCGCCGCCCAACTAACGGCGACCGCCACCAAGAGGAGCTTGGCTGCGACAAATTAGAATTAATTAGCGGCGACCAAAAATTAAATGGATGCACCCGCCGCCAAGATAGCGGCACCCGTCGTGACGGTGATGACCCGCCGCCTGACTTTTCCGAAAAAAGCGGTGATCGCCACCCTACTTACGGCGACCGCCGTCTACCTGCTAAAGCCTCTGATGAAGAAAGATCTCCAGCTCTCCCTGAATGGAAGCCAGTTGCCTCGTTTTCATCTGCATTAAAGCGTATAGAGCCCCTGATGCAGGACAAAGACATGTTCGAGATGTTCAGAAACAATGAGGTCAATATTCCTCTCCTTAACTTGATCAAGTCAGTCCCACGCTATGCAAAGTTCTTGAAGCAGATGTGCACTACAAAGCGGATTCAGGACAAAAACAGTAAAAAGAAGGTGAAAGTAAGTGAGCATGTTTCAGCTGTGTTTCAAAAACGCTTACCTAAGAAGTGCGAGGATCCAAGTATGTTTACTATCCCTGTTACAATTGGAGGTACTAAAGTTGAAAAATCCATGCTAGATTTGGGTGCTTCCATCAATGTAATGCCTTCTACTACTCTGTGAATCTCTGAAACTTAGACCTATACATGCCACTAATATCTCTATTCAATTAGGTGATAGGTCTAATGTTCGTCCTATAGGTTTAGTAGAGGACGTTTTGGTTATGGTTGGTGATCTCACTTTTCCTGCTGATTTTTATGTGCTTAAAATGGAACATGATGATCATGCAATCCCTATTCTGTTAGGGAGACCTTTTCTGAGAACAGCCAATACTAAAATCAATGTGAGCACTGGCTCTTTAACCATGGAATTTGATGGTCAAATCTTTAATTATAATATTTATGAAGCCATGAAATATCCTTCTGATGATTACTCTGTCTATGCTTGATATGCTTGAGCCTGTGGTGGAAGATGTTTTTGATGAAAATCAACTAGATGATGTGCAATCTATTATTGATGTTTCTAGTTTGGATTTTACTCTATCAACTGATATACAGGAGATTGTAAACGAGATGGATGCTTATTATAAGCTTCCTCTTGAGCCACCTGGCAAAACTCCTTTACCATTAACCCTGCCAAGGGAAAAGCTTTTGCCCTCTGTTGTGCAGGCATCGGTAATCGAGTTGAAGCAACTCCCAGACCACCTCAAGTATGTATTCCTTGGAGACAAGGAGACATTACCAGTGATCATCTCCAGCAAGCTTACAAAAGATCAAGAAAACAGGCTAGTGGCAGTTTTAAAAGAGTACAAGACAGCAATTGGTTGGACCATTGCTGACATCAAGGGAATCAGCCCCACCACTTGCATGCATCGTATACTGCTGGAAGGAGAAGAGAAGCCATCTAGACAACCACAGAGGCGTTTAAATCCACCTATGATGAAGGTGGTGAAGAAAGAAGTCTTGAAACTCTTGCAAGCAGGTATGATTTTCCCTATCTCTGACAGCAAATGGGTTAGCCCCACACAGGTTGTACCAAAGAAAGTGGGAATTACAATGGTGGAGAATCAGCAAGGAGAATTGGTCCCAACAAGACTGCAGACAGGTTACAGAGTTTGCATTGACTACCGCAAGCTGAATGCAGCCACTAGGAAGGATCACTTCCCCCTTCCTTTCATTGATCAAATGCTTGAGAGATTGGTTGGCAGAGCATTTTATTGTTTTTCAGATGGATACTCCGGCTACTTTCAGATAGCCATTGCCCCTGAAGATCAAGCCAAGACAACATTCACTTGTCCATTTGGCACTTTTGCCTACCGTCGGATGCCATTTGGTTTGTGCAATGCCCCCGGGACCTTCCAAATGTGTATGGTAAGCATCTTTTCTGAGTACATTGAGAATTTCATTGAGGTTTTCATGGATGCTTTTACTGTACATGGGGATAATTTTGATGCATGCCTGAATCACTTAACTCTTGTATTTGCTAGATGTGTTGACACTAATTTAGTGCTTAATTCTGAAAAGTGTCACTTCATGGTAGAACAGGGTATTGTACTTGGTCATATAGTTTCAGCTAAGGGTATTGAGGTTGATAAGGCAAAGGTTGAAGTAATTCAATCTTTGCCCTATCCTACTAATGTGCGCGATGTTCGTTCTTTTTTAGGCCATGCAGGTTTTTACCGCAGGTTTATTAAAGACTTCTCCAAGATCTCATCACCTCTGTGCGAATTGTTGAAGAAAGACATGTTGTTTGAGTTCACAACTGAGTGTCAGGCAGCCTTTGATGATCTTAAGGCTCGCTTGACAAGTGCCCCTATTATTCAGGCTCCTGATTGGTCTAAGCCCTTTGAAATAATGTGTGATGCTAGTGATTATGCGGTGGGGGATGTGCTAGGCCAAAAGGAAGCCAAAGCTTCTCATGTGATCAATATGCATCAATGACCCTGAATGGTGCACAGAGGAACTACTCTACTACAGAAAAGAAGATGCTTGCAGTGGTATTTGCACTTGAGAAGTTCAAACCTTACCTCCTTGGAACAAAGGTCATCATTTATACGGATCATGCTGCCCTGAGATACTTACTGACAAAGAAAGAAGCAAAGCCAAGATTGATTCGGTGGGTCCTATTACTCAGTGAATTTGATATTGAGATGAAGGACAAGAAGGGTGCTGAAAACCTAGTGGCTGACCATCTCAACAGAGTTGTGCAAGAAGAGAGCACCCCTCAAAATCATATTCAAGCAAGCTTTCCTGATGAGTCCTGTTCAAGATGAGCACCATAGAGCCATGGTATGCAGACTTGGTGAATTTCCTCAGCACAGGTGAATTCCCTCAACCTTTCAACAAAGCTCAGAGGGACAGACTACGCAGTACAGCTAGATTTTTTGTCTGGGGTGACCCCTATCTTTGGAAGCACGCTCTAACCAAGTAATCCATCGTTGCATACCAGAAAATGAGGTAAATTCTCTCCTTATACTTTGTCATTCTAGAGCATGTGGGGGACATTTTGGGGTTCAAAGAACTGCTAGAAAAGTACTTGATGCGGGATTTTGGTGGCCTGTCATCTTTAAAGATGCACACAACTACAGTAAATCCTGTGACAGGTGCCAAAGAGTTGGAAATATGTCCAGTAAGGATGAAATGCCCCAAACTAGTTTAATTTTTTGTGAAATATTTGATGTTTGGGGTATTGATTTTATGGGACCTTTTCCAACCTCTAATGGGAATATCTATATTTTGCTTGCGGTGGACTACGTTTCCAAATGGGTGGAAGCGAAGGCCACAAGAGCTGATGACTCTAGAGTTGTTGCAGATTTCTTGAAGTCCCATATTCTCAACAGGTTTAGAATCCCCAAGGCCCTCATAAGTGATAGGGGAACTTACTTTTGTAATAGGAAAATTACTGCCTTGTTAAAGAAGTATCATGTAAATCAAAGAGTTTCTACTGCCTATCATCCTCAAACGAATGGCCAAGCTGAAGTATCAAACAGGGAGATTAAATCCATTTTGGAGAAGACTGTGTCTGCTCCTAGCAGAAAAGATTAGAGTCAGAGGTTTGATGATGCATTATGGGCCTACAAGACAGCTTAGAAAACACATATTGGTATGTCACCTTTTAGGTTGGTTTTTGGTAAGGCATGTCACCTCCCAGTTGAGTTGGAACACAAGGCTTATTGGGCTATCAAGAAGTGCAATTTACAACTTAAAGAAGCTGGGGAGCTTAGAAAGCTCCAATTACAGGAGTTGGAGGAGGCCAAGATTGAAGCTTATGATAATGCTATTCACTACAAAGAGCGAACTAAGGTTTGGCATGATAAAAATATCTTGAGAAAGTACTTCAAAGCTGGTGACAAAGTCCTTCTACTTCAGTCCCGCCTTAGACCCTTTCCAGGCAAGCTAAGATCCCGTTGGGCAGGGCCTTATGTGATTGCTCAAGTCTTTCCCCATGGTGCAATTGAGCTTTATGATTCCAAAACTCATGCTTTATTCAAAGTGAATGGTCAAAGAGTGAAGCAGTATTATGAGGGATTTACCAAGGACACAATTGAGGAAGTTGTCCTAACAAAGCCCGACGCCGAAGACTGATGAATTGGCATTACGTCGAACCACGACCTTAAATAAAGCGCTTGTCGGGAGGCAACCCAGCCTAGGCACTTTCTTTCATTTTTGTTTTCTAGCTTAGTTGTTTTTGTTTTGGTTTTTCCGTTATTTTGTGTGGACTAATCTGCAGGAAGGAGCAGAGGAGGGCAACGTAATTGGCGGCGACCGCCGTAAGCACGGCGGCACCTGCCGCCATTTATTTTTTCAGGTATTTAGCTACGAAGTGCCAGCGGCGACCGTCGTAAGCTCGGCGGCACCCGCCTCCTTCCGTACAGGTATACGTCTCTTTCCTTAAAAAAAAGAAAATCGAAAAAAAAGAGTGTTGAGAGAGATAAAACAAAACGAGGTGAAGAGGGCTCATAAAAAAAACTATGAGGGTTTTGTAAAAAGAGAGCTTTTAAGAGGAAACAAAGAAATCAAAGTTCAAATTTAGATCTACATCAGATCCGCTTCGATTGAAGCATACAAACCACATTCTCGAGCTCGCCGCACCTTCGCCGCCCACCTAGCTGTTCTCCACGCGGAAACCGCCGCTAAATCCGGAGATTTCTCGAATAGATTCAAGGCGGCACCCGCCGCCAAGAACAGCGACACCCACCGCCAAGAACAACGGCACCCGCCGCCAAGAGTTTCGAGCCCGCCGCCAGTTCTACAGCCCGCCACCCTTATTTCCGGGTATTTTCGGCAATTCGCTCCTCCTTTTTGTCCATTCAAACTTCATATTAGTAATTATGAGTTCTAGGAAGCGTAATATGAGTTCTAGATCTGCCACCTCCGAGGTCCATGAGGCTCGAAGGAAGACTATTGAGGGACGGGAGATTGTGTCTACTCTATTTTTTGATCCCGTTACTATGAGGCAGTTAGGATTGGAGAGTTGTACTAGGTTGATGTTAGCCCATGCTGGATTGGGTAATTTTTCTTTAAGAGTGCTCCCACATTCCCTGCCTGGACTAGGGAATTTCTGATTACTTTGGAGGATGACCATGAGAATGGGAGGATCTCTTTTCAATTAGCGGGTTCGTCACATGTCTTAACCTATTTTGGCCTTGAAGAGGCATTTGGTATTTCCCAGCAGCCTTCTGATTCTGATCTTTGGGATGCTACTAATGAGGAGTTGAATTTTTGGTATAACACTACTGGTTTTCGTTCATTTGATCCCAAGGCAGGAGAAAAAAAATTACAAATGGTCTCGTCCTTGTTTACGGATTGCTCATAAGGTGATTAGGATGGCTTGGTATGGCCACACTGAGGCAAACAAGGTCTCTTACACTGATTTAGAGACTATGTGGAGCTTGACACCACAGTGCACGCTTATTAGAGATTGGAGAGCTCAGTTTCTTACTTGTTGCAAGAAGTGTAGGGGCCAGAACAAGTGCAAGATCGCTATTGGTGGTATGATTTCTATCTTGGGGGAGTTTCTGAACATTCATTTTCCTCCATCATCTCAACGATTATCTCCTACTTTCACTTGTGACATTAAGCTTTTGAGGCATGCTGGATATCTTACTGAGGCTAGGGGTCGATTTTACTACTCATTTGGTCCTCCTACGGGTACTTTTAAGATTCCTCTACCCATTGTTGACTTACCTTTTGGACATGAGTATCATCGATTTGATCTCCGACAGCTGTCAGTTCCTAGTAGAGCTCCTAGATCTACTTCTTCTGCTCCACAAGCTGTTCCACCATCTACTTCACAACCTATTCCAAAGACTATTTCACAGGGCGATACTGACATGCATGAGGATGTCCCTAGTTCAGATTTTCCTAGTACTTCTGCTAGAGAGGATACTAGTTTGAGCTGGCAGGATGATATAATGCGCCAGATGCGTCAGCTTTCAGTCCGTTAGGAGGAGATGTTCACTCAGCAGTCTGTTTTGTCTACTTCTATAGACCTGATCCATCAGTTCCACCAGAATCAGTCTCAATTCTTTCAGCATCAGACTAGCTATTTCCAGCAGCAGGCTCAGTTTTTCCAAGGCATGTGGTCTGCCTACCCCTCATATCCTGACTATCCACTGTATCCACCACCGCCGCCGCCATTTGATCAGTAGTGGTATTATTCTCTACTTCCCCTTTATTTTATCTTGTCTTTACTACATTGAGGACAATATGTGTTCTAAGTGTGGGGGAGTTGGAATTATATTACTAGTGATATGATATAAAAAAAAGAGCCATAAAAATTGAAAAAAGGCAAAATAAAATCCTGGGATAGACTGAAAACCCGAAAGGGCGGTCTAGGTAATAAGCAGGTAATCTGGCAGGCACTAGGCCTTGGCAAAAATAGATTTAGAGTGGTGTGAGTTGGTGACTCCAGTATTGAAAAATGAAAAGAGAGTGTTAGGTGAAAACCTGAAAAGGCGCCTAAGCAAAATGAGTTAAAAAAAATAGTGTTTTAGGACTATCTTTTTACCGACGCAGGAGACATAAGAAGTGGAGTATAGGAGTGTTTTGGGTAGGTTTTCATTTGGAGAGATAAGGTGTAGATTTATTGAGACTTTCACTCTCTTTGATGATGTTTTTGATGGATATGTGTGGTGGTTAGTTGCTAATAGTTTTTTGCTTGATGGTTAGATTGGTTTATTTGATGGCTTGATGTTGGCTTGATGTTTTGCTCTTTTATGTTCATGATGAGTGGAGTGGGTAGTTAGAGCTTAATTGCCATATCTTGTTGTTTAGGTTGGGTAGTGCTTGCATGAGAATGCTTTTGTTCCTCTTTGTAAGTTTCCTTGCATTTTGATGATCCGGAGGTTATAGTTTTTACGAGTGATAGTTTTCTGAGTCACTCAAGGACGAGTGAGATTCAAGTGTGGGGGAGTTTAATATACACAATTATATTGTGTATTTAGGAGGAGTTTTAGCATGAGTTTATGGTGTTTTTAGGTATTTTATATGCTATCTACAGCTAGGAAGAAAAAGACCCGAAGATGCATATTATTGGAGTTTTAGAGCTGGATTGAAGAGAAGACAAAGATCAACATTTTGTTACTAGCGGCACCCGCTGCCAGACCGGCGGCACCCGCCGCCCCTGCCAACGCGGAGATCCTTTGGTCGACACGTGTTTTATTTCTATTGGCTCTTCCTATGTCAGCTTTAATCCGAGATATATGTATTTTTTGCTAGACTTATCTTTGAAAAGGAATTAGAATTCCATATGCATGCGATATTGAGTGAAATCTATGATCAACTTGTCATATGAATGTGGATCTCTGGTTGACTAAGTGTTTTTCCTAAATTGACAAAAACCCAAACTTTATATGCTTTGCTAGTTTTTGCATGTTCAATAGTTAGTTTAATTCTAAAAACCCCTTTTACTTTAATTGACATAAAATTCACATAAAAAGATAAATCTCCTTCTTGTGGATTCGACCCTTACTTCCCTAAGACTACAGTCTTTAGGTTTGTTAGGACTTTTTTGCATAGACGTGATTTGCACGACCATTCCATGCCTATCAGAACCCAACTCTAAACCATGAGAAAAGGAGGGAGATTTCTCCCACTTTGACGAATGTGGGTGCTTGATGTGTTAATTTCTCATTTCATACGTTTTTTTTAATACCTTGCACTTACCACAAAATAAGGGATTCATTGCTCATCTAATTTAAGCATATCCCAAAATCTAATCAAAGCATATATTATAATCATTAAGCTAGCCTTGCATTAACATAAGTGCATATTTGAGAACTTTGCTTTCCAAACTCAATTTTAAGCATAAACATCAAGAATAAAAAACAGTTTACAGTCAAATTGTAGCAAACACAAAAGTAACAAGGGAGTTGGGATAGACCACATTGCACGAGCAATGATCGTAGGCCCAGGGCAAGAAACTCCCGTGGTAATCTTTTGCATGTCATGAAACTACATAATTACATCACTCCAAATCTTATTCAATCAACCTTCTTTCTTCACACGCTCAACATAACTCAATGCCCTTGTAAAATCCTTCACACAATAAAACGTGAACTTTATAGTTACCATACATGAACATATAGATAAAATACATGAACTTAGATAAATTAGCATAGTCACTAGAAATGATGAATAATGAACCACACAGCTAGAACAACATGAATATAATAAAATTTGAACCATAAATTCTATAATTTTTCCCTCACCTTATTACTAACCCTATAATTGAGACTCAAATTCAAACAATTATCCAAAATCAACACCCAAATCCAAACAACATCAGATTAAATTTACATCCAATATAAAAAACTCATATTTAAACAAATTCAATTCTAAAATCAGATACAAAATAAATTCAATGAACCCTAGAAATACGTATGAACCCTAAAATTGAAAAACAAAATACAGATTGTGTTTCTTACCTTCTTTTGAGATTTACAAGTCAGGTAAACGATTTTGTTGTCTTCAATAATGGAGATTTAAATTTTATAGGAAGATTGCAGTTTCAATAAAAAATTGAGGTTGATATTGTATCTTCAATAGAAGTTACGTACTTGGGGATTTGGGGTAGATGAAAGGATAGAGAAACAAGGGTATTTTTGAGACAAATTAGAATTTATCAGCATATTTATAAAGTTGCGATTAAAAAGAACAAATAGACACACGTTTATTATTTTAATATTTTTCTCTGTTTTTAATCTCGTTCGTTCAATTTTCCGATCGAACATCCCAAAATCATTTCTAATTTTCATTTTAACACTCATTTTCACCAGAATCAACCTCTTCTAAATAAAAAATTTGGGTGCACACGAATATCCTTTTACACGACACACATGTCCTAAATGTGATCGGATATTTTTTTTGAAAATGAGCTACTAGCTCATTACAAGGAAAACATTAGGCTGCCCCTAAGTACAAGGCCAACCTAAATCATCACTGCGGATGATCTTGAGAAAATGAAAAGCTAAAGGTTGAATATGAAACAACAGTCTTAATCTTTCTAACGAAACCTCTTCAGAACACAAATCTTGGCACGAGGAATCAATGGCAAGACGAAGATGAGGAATATTGACATGTCTTCTAGCTAAGAAGTCAACGGCCGAATTAGCCTCCTTAAAACAATGGAAAAAAACCACAGCAGGAAAACCCGACACCAAATTGCGGATATCTTGGATAATTGAATATATTTCCCGGGGCACTTTTCAAATATTTTTTTAAAGAATTTATAAGAACTAAATTATCTCCTTCAATGATTAATTTAGTAATTGGTAAGTCTTTGCAAATTTCAAACCTTCCAGAAGCGCGAACGCCTCTACCTTTAAGACTGTCATTGGTTGTAGAGAGATTCTGTCACAACCTAGAATAAAGCTAGCATGGTTTCTAATAATAAAGCTTGCAAATATAGAAGAATTTTTCTGTTTAGAGGCATCAAAATTAAGCTTTACCCATAGAGGGGTCGGTTTAATCCAAGAGACACCATTTTTTCCTTTTAGGCTTGTTGACACACTTTTTACTCGATTTTGAATTCGCGGAGTCCCATTGAAGAAACTGAGAAAAAGCCAAGTCACACGGCAAAAGATTTGGGATTATCCTAGATGGGTTAAAAATAAGAGAATTTCTATGGCTCCAGATGAGCCGCCATAAAAAGCAGATAATTTCTTTATTTTTATATAAATTTAGGGTTGAAATTAAGTTATCATTAAAACTCCCCAAGGTAGCAAGCGCAAATGAAAAATGTAATTTATTTTCTAGTTTTGCAATCATTTTCTTTGTGAACGCACAATGAAAAAATAGATGCTTTATGTTTTCATTTTCAAGATCACTAAGAGAACAACAATTAGGAACACAATTATAAAAGCGGTTTAATCTATCAGTAGTTGGAAGACAATCTGAACAAGCTTTCCATTAAAGTTTTGAATTTTAGGAGGCACTTTCATTTTCCAAATCCAAGAGAAGCCTATCGAATCAATATTTCGGTTTCAATTTATTAGAGCCGAAGTCGACTAGACTGAGAAGCATCCATCAGAAGAAGGCAGCTAGACCACTCGATCTTCAAACGCCGAAAGCGGAATCCTTATAGAAATAATTAAACCTATCACCTCCAAAGGCAGTAAATTTGAAAGAACATGAATATCCCAAGTTCTAGACGGAGTAATAAAATTAGCAACTTTTAGAGATGGATCTTGATTATCAAAATAGCAAAGGAGATTTGAATTACCATTACCTAAAATCCATTTAACACCTTTAGAAAAGATAGCACTGATGTTCAGTAACCGTCCTTCTAGCTTGTGAGATCGAATTCGCTTTCCATTTCGATAATTGAGATTTCAATTTTGTTATTGTTTCTGAAAATATCGCATTTTGAACTCTACCTTTGAGGATAGGAATGCCCAAATATGGAGAAGTAACTTGGATATTTAGAATACTTGCTAGAGAGCTAGTAGTAGATCTGGTAATATTTGCAGAAGTCTGGAAAGAACTTTTATGGTAATTAATAGAGACCCGAAACTCGAGAAAAAGAAGTTAAAAAATCATTAATGAAAACCATATTACCCTGAGAAGCATTTGCAAAGATTATAGTATCATCCGCAAAACTTAGAAAAGGGACGCGAGTCCAATTTTTAACTAGTTGAATGCGTACATGAGGATTCGGTTGCAAGGATTCATTTTGAAGCGATCTCGCAAGATATTCAATTGCAATTACAAAAATAAACGGGGACAAAGGATCTCCCTGTCGAATTCCACAAGAAGGAGAAAATTCACCACTCAGCTCATTATTAACTAGAACCGAGGAGGAGGAAGTAGAAATACAGGTCATAACTAAATCAACCCAATGAGTATTAAAACCAAATTTAATAAGAATTTGTCTAATAAAATCCCAATCAAGTTTATCATATGCTTTTTACATGTCTATCTTTACTGCCATCCAAGCTTTAGCTTTAGATTTATTTTTATGAAACAAATGAAAAATTTCATGAGCTATAAGAATATTGTCTTGAATTAATCTTCCTTTAACAAAAACTCCTTGCAAAAGATGAATGATTCGTTGCAAAATATATGAAATTTGTTTAGCAAGTATTTTTGTGATTACTTATAGACTGTATTACACAGACTTATGGGATGAAAATGCCCTATTTTCTGAGGGTTTGAAACTTTAGGAATTAAAGTAACAAAAGATTTGTTTATTGATCTTAACATATGTCCTTAGTGGAAGAAGGCGTTAACCGCTAAAATGATATAGGATCCAACAATGGACCAATAATGTTGGAAAAATTCAACTGTATAACCATCAGGGCCCGATGATTTATCTACAGGCATATAAAAATAGCATTTTTAATTTCCAACTGGGTCGGGGATTTACAAAGTGCAAGGTTTTTATTGTCATTTACTAGTTCCGGAATGCAATCCAAATCATGAGCTCGAATTCCACAAGCATTATTTTTCTGAAACCGAGCTTTCATTTCTTCAAAAATTTGATTGGACATTAAATCATGATCATAAATAATCCTTCCAAAATTTGTTTCGAAGCTTAAAATACAACAACAACAACAACATCTACCCAGTTGGAACCGAAACAAGCGGTATTTGGGGGTCAAGATGTACATACCCTTGCCCCGAGTAGAAGTCGGGAGGGTATTTCGGGCAGGCCCAAAGGAAGGTGGGGAGTGGGGGGGTGGGCAGGGGAGGAGGGAAAACTAAAAAACCAAACGAGTAAGAAAAGGCACAGAACCTTAAAAAGTAAAGGACTAGAAAGGGGAAAACGGCAAGAAAACTCCCTCTACGCCTTCGGTACTACTTCTCTATCACTGTAATTTTCGCGCGCCATTGGTCCCTACACATTGCCAAGTCTGCTGGAATTGTCAGAACAGTGAGATCTTGTTTTATGACTTCCTTCCAACTCTTTTTTAGTCTGCCCCTTTCCCTGTGAAAATCCCTAGCTTAAAATACGTTGTTTAAAAAAACAAATTTTGGAGACCGATTGAAAATATTTTGTACTTTTATCTATGTTCTGTAAGTGTTTTACTTTTGCTCTTTGTTTCCAAAAATCACGTTGAAATTGTAGAAGCATATTATATTTATTCAAATGTCTTTGTAGTTTTCCTAGAATGAAGCTATTTGAAGGGTCATATAAAAGATCATCCTGCAAAGATTGTAACTGACATTCCGCTATTTTTAATTGTTCATAATTATTATTATTAATATGATGCTTAGCCTAAAATTTCGAATATTTCTTTAAAAGTTGGAGTTTCATGAAGACCCGAATCATGGCCGAACCATCAAGACTGTAATGCCAAACTTTTTGAACTAATTTTACATAAGAAGGGTTTTGAAGCCATGCATTTTCAAATCTAAACGGAAATTTATGAAACATTTTTTCTTTAGAAAGACTAAAAGTTATAAGGTAATGATCCGAAGTTGCAAAAGGATGGTGTTGAACATTTAAGTTAGGATAGTCTTGCATTAAAGATTGATGAATAAGGATTCTATCAAGCTTTTCAAAAGTATTTTCAGAAGCACTTGATCTTTTACGCCAAGTAAACGGGAAACCCGAGCAAAATACATCCACTAATTCAAATTGATTTTTAAAATTTAAGAGTCTTGAGAATCTAGATTAGGATGAAGCACAACCGCCTAATTTTTCTAAACTTTGACAGATTTCATTTAAATCTCCAACAAAAATAAAAGGCAAACATGAATCTTCTATAATTTGAGACAAAAAATTCCAAAAGCAATTCTTAAATTCTTGCCAAGATGGAGCATAAATAAAGATAATTAAGAAAACAAGGTTATTTTTGGCATATTTTAGAATAATAATATTAGTTAGTTTTAAAAATAATTCACAGGAATTGGTAAACACATTTTGGCAAATAAGTAACCAAAGGTTCTAGTTCAGTCTTCCTTTGGTTACTTATTTGCCAAAATGCGTTTACTAATTCCTGTGAATTATTTTTAAAACTAACTAATATTATTATTCTAACGATGGATCGGAAGAGGGCAAACAAAGGAGATATCTTCAAATCCGCATTTTCTTAACATCCCTAACGATGGTTCTAGTTCAGTCTTAGTTTCAGCTAGACAAATGAAGTTCAATTTGTTAAGTTTTCTAATAAATCCAATTTTTTCCCAGAAATGGGATCTACGCACACCTCTTACATACCAATAGGCGATACTCATAATTTTTTTTGTAAAAGATTAAAGTTATATAACCTGTCATACCACCCTTTTAACATTCTCCTTTGAACAACAAAGGCAGAGTACAAACAAGAACTAAACCGGATTATTAAAGAATGTACAAAGTCAATACGGAGAATATCCAGGAATAGATTAGAGTTTACTAAAATACTAAACGCCTTACAAGAAAACCAATGGCATTTATTAAAGTTACAAACAAAAGAATTCATAGTTAAGTTGTAACGACTTCTTTTGCACTCACAAATAAGCCTACAAAAATAGCAACGCCACTGACTCCTCAAAAGTTTAAGAGAATGCACTTCAACAAGCCATATCTTATGAAGAGAAGAGAACCTGCTATAGAAATAACCATGAATCAAGTATAAACTGTGCATTAGACCAATTATAACAGGTTTTACCAAAAAGATGGAAGAGGAGAAGGTTATCGAGCATTAAGGCAATTCATCAACACTTTCAGAACAAATATAAACATAACTTTAGCAGATAAGTGTTCATCATGAAGTGTTTCTACATTCCAACCCTTTTGAACTATCAATACCTCAACTAAGTCTACCAACTCAAAAGAGGGTAAACAAAGGAGCTTTTGACCTGAACTTAGAGTCAAAAGGATCCAAAGTAGCATATAGGTGGAGTTACAAATTTTCATAACCCTCTCATAGCAATAAAATTGAAGAACATGTTCATCATGAAACTTTACATTGAGTGAGTGGTTATAGGAAGACATTAGCTCAACCGTGCACCTTACAAAAAGGCAAACACAACAACGGAGCCAATATGGTTTTTTTTACTATACCTTCAACCCTTCCTATCATGTATCTTTGTTTGTTTCAAGGGTTCTTAAATATGTGGGAATGTATTTTCACATATAAGGTTGAACTTTGGACCATTCTTTTGATTAGGAAAGGCATGAAACTTAAATATGTGGGGTGCCTCACTTCTTAAATTTTCAGTCAAATGATGCTCTTTGCCTTCTATAAAAAATGAGCTCTCTTGCTGACGCGAGTTTATTTAACAAGTTGAAAAGCTCAGGGTGAAACGATTATTAATTAAAAAATGGGAAATTTCGGATGGTACCCCTGAGTTTTATACTTTTCCGGATGGTGCCCAAAAAAAAACTTATTCGGCGAAATACCCTCGAGTTTCTTACTTAGTTTGGCCCTTGCCCTTTTTCTACAATATCTATCATATTCCGTTAGATTTCTTTTTTTAAAAAAAAATTAAAATAAAACAAATATAAAAAGAAAAAGAAAACGATTAAAAGTAAAAATAATACCCCATCTCAGATTGTATATCCTTCATCTCTGATTCATTTCTTATTACATACCAATTGATGGATAATTAATGTCAAGATGGTAAATTAATTATTGGTCTTTATAATAGAAGACTAGGAGGATGACCCGTGCTACGCACGGGTTATTTTTATTTATGTCTTGTATTATCTATGTAAAATAAAATGTAAAAATACATTATGTTTGATCTAATAAAACTCATTTTAATACAATGTAATTGTATATGCAAACATAAAATTGATTGTACTTACTTTAAGAAATAAAACTTTTACATTTTCTCTCATCTGATGAGTATGATTATGGGTTGATTAACAATTATGAAGTGACAAATGAATTATGGTTATCAAATTAATTTATATCTCAACCATTTGAAAGTGATAAAAATAACTCTTTACTAAGCTAATAACATAAAGCATAGCATGAGTCACCCTAGTATGTGCAATTGTGGCTTATTTATAGATTGTAAAATTAATAATAAATGAATATTTTTTAGGTCATAAATGAGCAAAATGAAGAGTCTATTTTTAATTAGAAATGAATATTTTTTTGGTTATAAATGAAGACGAAGAGTCTATTTTTTGTCAAGGAAAATCAAGAGTCTATTTTATTTATTGTAAAATTAATAATAAATGAATATTTTTTATACTCTTTGACCTTAATTATAGATTGGTCATATCATAAATGATCATTTTCTTCAACTTTATACGTGTCTATCTTTTTAAGGTATAATGATTTAGCTAGGTTTAATATTTTATATTTCTTATTAATTATATGGATATTGAGTGATATTATTTATATGGGTATTATGAAAGCTTTATTATGAAAGCCATATTAATTATGGAGCTCATCATAAATGACTAAATGTTATTTTTTATTTATCTTTTTAGTTTCATTGGAAACTTATCCTAAATCGGTTAAAGTAGACGAAAGGTCAATTGCAAGAGGGGTTAAATAATTTACATTTAAAATTATGTAACAATGAGATTTTATCTTTTTTTTTTCTTTTCTTAATTATGGAGCTCATCATTAATTGTCAAATTTTTCTATTTTATAAGATATATAGATAGATAAGGTCACCTAGTCAACTTCGTTCCATTAATTTGTCGGAGAATCCACTCCTTCCACCGGCTCCGACAACTTCTCATGAGCCAGGAGGTGGCGGCACCGAAGCTGAGCCACCCATACCGGTCGTTTTGCAGTCCCGCTTTTGCTTTCCATATGACTCCGACGACTAGCCACCGCCGCTTTGTCCATCACACCTCCTCTGTGCCTTCGTGATGACTGGCGATCGCGTTTCCGGCTACTCGCGGTTCCTGAGTTCACCGCTCATCTAATAATTTCGTGCAATCAACGAGTAATTGGTAAAATCAATCAAAGTCGAATTGAAAAAATGAAGTCAATAGACGATTCGTACCCCCTTGGATGGACAAATTAATTCCCATTCGTACCCTTGGATGGACTATAAGCAAATTAATTTTGCGTTTGGGGATATGGAGAAATCAGAAAGGGGAAGAGTATAATTTTGGGTGTTCATATTGAATTTTTGTTGATTATTAGGAAAAAAGAAAATGGAAAAAATGTGTTTGGCATTCCACATCAATGTGTAATTTTTGTTGATTACTTTTAATTTTTTTTCTTTTTTTATTTGTTTTATTTTAATTTATGTTTTTTAAAAGAAATCAAACGAAAGATAAAAGTTATTGTAAAAAAGGGCACGGACCAAACTAAGTAAGAAACTCGGAGATATTTTACAAAATAAATATTTTTTAGACACCATTCGAAAAATTACAAAACTCAGGCACCATTCACAATTTCCCTTAGAAAAATTGATACGAACAGAGGATATTATTTCAAGGGGAAAAGCCTAAAAAGAAACAGCTATCACTACATGAACAATGCCGCAATGCGGGCTGTCATCAAGTGGCAACGTGGGCCCACCACCTCTGACGTCCGACCCCGCAGAGTTCAAATGATGATAATCGGTAATTTTACTAATCTCAGCGAGTATCCTTTTTTCATCGCACACATCCACACCCTGACATTCGAGAGAGAGAGAGAGAAGAGACATGGTCGCCATGGAGGAAGACGAAGGCGTTACAATGGCGAACGACTTCTTCTGGTCTTACACTGACGAACCCCACGCTTCGCGCCGCCGTCAGATCCTCTCTCAGTATCCTCAAATCAAGGAGCTTTTTGGCCCGGACCACTTCGCTTTCCTCAAGGTTTTTTTTTGCTTTACTCTGCTTGGTTAGAGCCTTAGATCTGCCGCATTGTGTGTCCTTCCATTGCTTTCGAGTTTTCTGTTCTATTCGCCGCTCTTAAGGATTCGATTCGCTTTTTGGATTTCGTTTTCCGTAAAGTTCAATCTTCTCCGTATTGTCTTGAATCTCGATGCTTCTGTTCACTTTTGACTGGTTCTGATGTGCTGAGGAGTTGACACTGCTTTTTGATGACCTGATAGTTTGATTTAGCCAGTCAAGCTGAAGATGTAAAAGCAATACACGATGTAGTTTATCCGTTTTTTTTATTTCAGGAAGTGTTCAGTCTTGGTGTAAATTGCATCTCCAGTAGGATGCTGTTTTTTGGCCTTTTCTTGTGCATATGCTTATTGCCTGAGAATATGTGGATCTTTATGTCCAGTCTTGAGTATTGTTTGTGCATAACAATGCCTGTGGCCAGAGGGATTGTTACGGGGGAAACTAACCAGCAAGTCCTGACTTTCTTGCATCGCAATGCTAAAGGGAAGACATCAAATCACCTCGCCTGTTTAAGCTGATAGATTCTAGGATTCCAGCTGCGGAAATTCTCATCTTCAAAGCCCACAATTCGGACAAAAAATAGAGTACTTTCATAGCATAGCACACAATGGGATATTTCGCATACGCACATTGAACTCAAGTGCATCATAAACATTGGATCATACATTCCTCCTTTTTCAAGTAATCTCAATATGTTGTTGATGTTGTAGGCTGATTTGGTGGAGAAATTAGTAGAAAAGATTTGGTCAAAGGTTTACATGTGCTATCCTGGCTGCCTTTTGATTGTATTTGCTTGCTATAGACTCTTAAAGCTTAAGTTTACTTCTTTGGGATTGGCAAACATGTGCGCTAATATATAATAAGATAAGAGATCTTGTTGATTTATTTTTAATGATGCTGTGTGCTTTAAGGAATATGGACTAGATAGGTACAACCATTCATAATATTCTGCCTGATTTCTGTATGGTAATAGTCGTTTATGGTTTGGGCAATTGGTAATTAGAACTAATGATGATTCATATTATAGTTCAAATTCTTGTATTTTAAAAATCCTTCTTCCGTAGAGCCACAAAATATTATGATTGTTGAATCTTAGTTTCTTAAAAATCTCTGGAGTTATCATTTACAGTACTAGTGAGTAGTGAGTAGTGAGTAGTGAGCAGATCATAATACTTCTTTAGTTCAGTCATTTGATTCTCTTGGAAATGCAAATTTCTGTGTTCAATCCCTTCCTTCAGCCATCTATTGTGCTTCTTTGTAAGCTCTTTAATGCTTCTTATTTACTGTGACTATGCATCTTTAATGGAAAAATTGCTTGCTTATGGCCATTGCAGATCTCTGTGGCTGTTGTCCTCCAACTAGCCACTGCTACTATCTTGTGTGATGCAAGCTGGAAGAAGATACTGATAATATCATACTTTTTTGGCTCTTTTCTCAACCACAACCTTTTCTTGGCCATACATGAGCTTAGCCACAACCTTGCCTTCTCTACCCCCTCCCACAACCGTTGGCTTGGAATCTTTGCTAACCTACCCATAGGTGTGCCCATGTCCATCACCTTCCAGAAGTATCACTTGGAGCACCACCGCTACCAAGGAGTTGATGGAATTGACATGGACATTCCAAGCAAACCTGAAGCATTTCTAGTTAGAAATGCTCTGACAAAATCTATATGGGTCATCTTCCAACTATTCTTTTATGCTCTTAGGCCTCTGTTCCTTAAACCAAAACCCCCTTGTTTGTGGGAGCTCACCAACCTTTCAATCCAATTAGCCCTTGATGCTAGTATGGTATACTTTTGGGGCTGGAAATCGTTTGCCTACTTGATCACCTCCACATTTGTTGGGGGCGGGATGCATCCAATGGCAGGCCATTTCATCTCTGAACATTAGGTTTTCAACCCCGATCAAGAAACATATTCTTACTATGGTCCTTTGAATCTTCTCACATGGCATGTGGGTTACCATAATGAGCATCATGATTTCCCGAGAATTCCAGGGTACAGGCTCAACAAGGTGAGGGAGATTGCACCTGAGTACTATGATGGTCTGGAGTCATACAAGTCCTGGAGCCAGGTGATTTACATGTATATAATGGATAGAACTGTGGGACCATTCAGCCGGATGAAGAGAAAGTCGAAGAAATCTGATTGAAAGGTTCATTCTTTCATTGAAACTTCCTATTCCTGATATTTTTAGTTTTGTTCATGATTCTTCCCTGTCAGTTTCGTGTTGTAACATCACCGAGGAATCCAACATGCTTGTAGAAATTTGATCAGTGGATCAATTTATCATTTCAATTCAAGTTGAAGATCTGCTTGACACATTATAGTACATCTGATTATTGTCGTGACTAGCTAACACATATTTATGAATTAAAAAACAATACTAGTAGGGTTGATGCTGACATCTGACCCCATTCTTTACTAACTTGAACATTTTTTTACATATAATGCACTCCTTCCATAGTCCATAGATTTCAATACTCGACATATTTGTTGGAGACAAAGCGGGGCTGGCTGCCCAAAAGTGGTAGCCTCTCGTAGTTAATCCTTGCTTGGTCACTTGAAAATTTTAGGGCCATGGCTAATCCAAAGGACATCGCCTGCAGCAACTCACAAGGTGTTAGTTGAATTACTTTCAAGTGATATTGAAATTGCATAGGAAGTTGAATTTGCATTTGCATAGCCACTTGGGTTGATATGATAAAGATGTGTTAGTTTTACCTGTGAGAGTGCGATCAGTATCCATATCAGTCGGAAGACACCACAGTTGGACTCCACATATTTCACAAAATCATCAAACATCCCCGTCTTATCTTTTGGGAAATCCTGTTTGCACAGATTATTAACGTGTTTAGAAGAATTTCCAGTGGAACAAAAGGGAAATCCAGAAGTTAAAAGCAAACTAGGATGATTTGATACCTTCCTCCAGTGGCTGTTGAGGATCACATCTGCTCCGACCAGAATCTCCACAGTGAGAAGCATAAACATCAGGAATATGTACTGTTGCTCTATTAAGGATAGCAAATCATAGTTATGTGCTCAAATTACTTGTGTGTACCAGTGTTGGCCTATTCATGTTTCATTCTCATAGGATGTATCACAATATTTGTCAAGAGTGAAGAATTAATTCTGAAATGAGAAGAGATATAGTAGGTGCAAAGGATACACAAGAAAGCAAAATTCCACTTCCAATGTCTTCTGAAGCAGCAAGATAACCCAAGCATGCTATCACACATACGGTGCTCCCAATACCAAGACAAGCAAACATAAACCTGCATTTGCCCAGCAATAAGAAATGAATATGTGGTGGTGACTGGTGAGGTGAAGACTATAAAGGCTAAATGAAGAGAGAAAATACCATGAATATTTCCCCTCTCTCATACAAATTCCAATCATCCACACAGCATACAGCAACAAAGAAAACCCAGAAACCCCTATGAATGAGTTTGCAACTCTGAGGATTATGGCATTCCAGTCATCACAAAGTTCACTCGCCATTGTTATTGCTGTGTGTACTTGACTTCTGAAGCTTGGAGAAGGCATCTCTTAAATGCAATGGTTGAAGAAGCTTATGTGGTCGTCAAGGGAGAGTGTGCTTGAAGAATTTTGAAGCTTCTCTGTTCAAGTACAAATTGGATGGAATTGACAGGTGGATTGAGCGAATAGCCGAATAGATATGATCAAACAATAAAATACATTTCTGTTTTGGTGCCTAAATATATTGCAGATCGTACCAAAGGATGACAGGAAAGAAGCAACGATGATTCGTTTGGGCTCCAGGGCTTGGACAGTAGCACATTATGATCATATGATGTAGAGTGAAAGAGAGTTGGAAGGAAGATTACATAATAAGGCTAAAGCGATGGAAATTTCCTAGAAACTCGACACACACACTGACACACATATAGGGGCGTTCCTTTTTTTTGGGGAAATTTATTTTGGTGCTCTCCTGTTTTTGACTTTTTATCTTGGTGTCCAAAAAAAATTATTATTCCTTTTGGTGCTCTTGTGTGTTTGACAAATTACTTACCGTAATCTAAACTTACTAAAAATCCAATTCCCATCTATTTTGTTCTACTTCCGTTAAAAAAAAATTAAGATCTTACACATTCTAATTAAGATAGGGGTATTTGTCTCAGTTCAGATTAGTTTGGATTTGGAACAGTATGGAATTTCAAGTTTTCACAACTTTATCTTCTTAAATCCAAACTGCTATTGACTGATGTTTTTTTCAGTCGGTTTATGAGCTAGATCTTGTCTTTGACAACTTCAATGCATGACATATTTTGCCTTGATCTCCTTCTGCAGATGAATCACGCATTGCTCAAATATAGATTCCTTGGGTATCTTTTATAGATTGAAGTGGCTGGTAGTTTATGAGTTCAATTAAAATGTAAGCTTTTTTAGATTAAAATCTGCTCAAATATATGTTTAATGCACGGCTGTTATGTAGATAGCAATAAGAAAGTGTAAGATTTTAAATTTTTTTAAACGGAAGTTGTATAGTATATAGAAACTGGATTTTTAGGGGGTTTAGATTATGGTAAGGAATTTGTCAAAAATATGAGGGCATCAAAAGGAATAAGAATTTTTTTTGGGCACCAAGAGGAAAAGTCAAAACACGAGGGCATTAAAAGAAATTTCTCTTTTTTTTTGGTAGAAACATATAGGGGCATTCTCAAGTAGACGAGTAGTGAGGTAGAACATGAGTTGAAATTTGGAGCGTTAGATTGGAGTAATGGATGGCTAGATTTGATGGGAGAAAATGAGATTGGAAATTAAAAAGGTAGTTTTCTAAAATAACTGGGTTGAAATTTTAAAAAATCTTGAAAACAAACTTGATTTGGTGTTAATTTCAAATGTTATTTCCAAATTAAGGTGTAATTTTTTATTCAAATGTGATTTTCATATGATGATTTGATAGGTATAAATGATAGTTTGAATAATAATATCGAGAAATTATCATGTGAGATTGGTCACTCATGTGAGAAATAAGAATAAACTAGTTGAATCCCCGTGATACTCACGGGATAACTTTACTAAAAATTATACAAAATTATGATATTAATATAAGATTTTAAACACCTGTATATAATATCGTAATAAAATTATGTAATTTATAAAAAAAAATATGTATGATTGTTCCCCATATTTTATCAACATATAGATAAAAAAAATTATATACTTGAAGTCTGAGTCTTGTTAAGAGATAAAAAATATTATGCATAAAATTAATATAAAAAATATCAGATCAAGTTATTATCAACATATAGATATAAAAAATTATATATTTGGATATCAAATATTGTTACAAGATAAAAAAGATATACAAAATTTATGTATATAAAAAATATATATATATATATATGTTATCTTGTAGTAAACTAATACATAATCGATAGATAGAAAATTATATACATAAAAAATTATATGAACATGTTCTCTATTTAGTATATATAGCAAGAATATTATAACTTGTTACAAAATTTATTAAAATATAATTTCACATTATTTTATTCAAAAATGCCATGTGGCGCAAATTTTACAACAGACTTGGGTTCTGCTTTATAATGTATTAGTATAGATCTCTGTCGTTCCTTTCAAAAAAATCGACGCCACTGATTAGACTTTCATTAAAAGGGATAAAAAAGGCATGCACGAATTTTTTACGTATTATTCACATATTTTTCGAAAAATTCGTTTTTGATGGACGCACACAGTTTGTGTATCGAACTGACCAACTGTGCAAGAAAACTAATTGTCTGTGCACAATTTTTTATGCACATTGTTCATCGATTTCAAACTTTTTATTTTTATTTGAAACCTTATAAATACAATATTTATCAAGTTTTTGATGCACATATAATTAGTTTTGATGCACACATAAAATAAGATGCATTTTTGTGTTGTTTTGATGCACATATATAAGTAAGACAAACTTTTGTGCAACAATTTTGTAATATTCGGAAATATTTTGATATTTTAATGTTTCTCGAAATTCATGTCGGGATTACTTGGTTATTAAGTAATTTCGGGTAAGCATGTTTTGACAAAGATTTATATATTAAAAATTTTCCAATTGTCAAAGTTATTCATTAATTCGTTTCATAATTGTGAAGTAAGCTCACTTCTAAATAGGATGAAGATAGCCTTATCTTCTTGCTTTGTGTGTCATGCTTATCTTATTCCATCGATATTGGTGTCATTTTCATCTTTATGCCTCAAATATCGACTTGGATCTTAATAATGCTGAAATGAAAAATAAAATTGTTAGAATGACAAGGTATTCAATTGAATAATACAATAATATTTTTTTAATACATAAAATTCATGGTAAAATAAGGCTCGAATTGAAAAATTAATTTAAAACCCCCAAATTTGAAAAAACTCCTGATTAGACATTTAAAACCTAAGAAAACCAAAAAAACCTTGAAGCAACTCAAATGAGGTCGAAAATACAGTAAAACCTCTATAAATTAATAGGGTTGGGACCATGATATTTTATTATTTTATAGAGATATTAATTAACCGATAAATTAATATTTATTAATTTAAAGAGATTTTTGTAATAAGAGCTTTTAAAATGTACTATCATACAAGATTTTATTGTAGGATTTTAGAAGGCTATGAGTTAGGACAATCTGATCCATGTAAGATTAATGTTTTGGTTGATATCAATCTTGTAGTCTCTGCTTGGATAGTTAATGTTGAGCAAGGCAATAGCAAATTGTTTTAGACACTACAAAATTCGTTCATGAGATGAAGTCTCAAGAAATGATTATAATTGACATTGCAAAATTTGTTTTCAAAACAACGCTAGAAATGTTGGATCCAATAAGAAGAGTTAGATATAGCTCCAAATAGAACTAAGAAAAAATAAACAACACTACAATCATATTTCATTAGATTTTCTTAGTTATGACTATGTAACTTTTTATATATTATTAATTTATGATATTAATGGGACCTTATATTTATATAGTGGTTTTTTGAAAATTTATTATCTTATCGAAATTTGTTAAATTTTGCATTGGCCCAAGTCGGGACCGGAGAAAAATATTAATTTAGAGAGTTTATTAATTTACCGAGTATTAATTTAGAGAGGTTTTACTGTAGCTACTAATCTAAATCCAACAATGGAGGGAAGAATTGAAAAAGGTATCAAGGAAGAAGAAGAAAGAAGGAAGAAGGAGGGGTTCTATTAGAATTTTTTCCAATGTAAGCTCGTTTCAAAATTTAATTCTAGGAATAGGTTCGTATAAAAAACAATTACAAACATAGGCTGGCATAGTGGTTCGGACGGGCGAAGGCAGGACACCAAGTAGTGAAGTAGAGTCCCGCTATGGAGCAACACTTACCTCTCTTCTTTAAATGCAGAAATGACACACCTGAAGGGGTGTCAATCGGGTGGGTCGGGTCGGGTTCGGATCGGATTAGTTCAGTTTCAGGTAGGTTCGGATTCAGATCGAATTCGAATATTTTTATAATCGGGTTAAATTGGGTTCGATCATTTCGAATCGTGTGCTTAATTAATCGGGCAAAGTGGGATTTTTGGGTAAATTTTGGTTGGGTTATTCCGTTTTCTGTCCATTTAGATTTCGGATAACTCGGGTTTCGAGTTTAATCAGATCTCAGATTTAGTTGAATTTCGGGTGAGTCGGGTTTCGGATTTGTCGGATTTTGGGTGAGTCAGAGAGTTTGGTCGGATTCCGTGTTAATCGAATTTCAGGTGAGCCGAATTAAGATCGAGACCATATCGAATCTATGTTTATAAATGTCACACATGTCTACCAAATATTTATAAATTTACAAGTTTCTCAAACAAAATTAATACACTTAAGGTTTTTTTTTTGCCAAGAATCACCTTTTAAAATATGGTTTTTCAGAGAACCACCTTTAAAATTTTCTTTAAGTAACCTTTCATAATACATATACTCAAATTGAACCACCTTAAGTGATTTTCCAGCAAAACTATACTCTAATTGGACCGAAATGCCCTTTCAAACATATTTTCTTTTCTTTTCTTCTTTAATTATCTATTTATATAAGAGAATTAAATTATATTTTTTCAAAAATGTAAGGCGGTGTTATAAAAAAAACTACACCAACTTATTTTTAAAAAAAAATAAATTGTTTAATTATTTTGCATAAATGAATTATTAAAAAGAAAATAAAATGAATTTAAAAAGGCATTTTGGCCCAGTTAGGGTAAATTTTCACCGAAAAATAACTTAAGGTGGTTTAAATTAAGTGTTGGTATTATAAAAGATGTTTTTACTTAAAGAAAATTTTAAAAGGTGGATACTTTAAAAGATGGTTTTTGGCAACAAAAACTCTATACTTGATTTGATACGTATTAGTTTAATTTGGACATGATGTTTATAATTAAACCGAAACCTCCGTGATTTTTTTAAAGGTCGGAAGGGTTGACCTGTCGGCTTATAAAATGACTCATAAGACCCGTAAATTATATGCTTTTAATATATACAACATATATTTTACCAAAAAAAATATTTACAACATATAATAAAATTAATTGAGTACCCGACCCGAAATGATCCAACCCAATTTAACCCGGTTATCAAAATATCCTATTTGATCCGAATCTGAACTAACCCGACCCGAACCCGACCAGACTCGCCCGATTGACACCCCTCTTAGGTGGGTGTCGTTTTTGCATTTAAAGAAGAGAGGTAAGTCGCTGCTCCATAGAGCGACTCTACGTGGTGTCCTGCCTTCCTCCGTCCGAACCACTCATGCCAGCCTATGCCTGAAATTGTTTTTTAAACGATCCTATTCCTAGAATTAAAATTTGAAACGAGCTTACATCGGGAAAAAATATTTTGAAGGCAAATAACGAAATTACCCATTTGGTTAAAAAAACCCAATTTATGAAACATCCATCTAGACCATTAATCTCCCAAATCAAATGCTCCACATTTGTTCTCATTTTACACTATAAGGTATGTTCTCATTTGATCTCATATCTATATTTCACTCACAATAACTATTTTGCACCAATTTTTATTAAATCTCAACCTTGTATTATACTAGATCTAATGATTTTGATTGCGACTTATGATCTACCCTAATAAGGTGTTTCTCTAGAGCGTTATTCTCCACATATATATTATGATTTTATTTCATAGCATAAGAGAATTTGTATGGCGAGCTACGTGACCAAAGTGGGTTAGATAATTATAATTTAACGGAGCAAGACATATTTGAGAATCTAACCTATGCATTTCACATGGGTGACCTAGTGGTAAAAAAACAATGGATGTTGGGAGGTTTCATATTTGATATTGCCTTCGGCCCTTTAATTATTTGGGTGAAAAACCAAGTCCCACCATTCTTTCTTTCATTGAATTTCTGACTCCCATTAGTATTCTCGAGATAAGGTAATCACTTTTAGGACTCTTTGATAGTTTAGGGGTAGGGTTCAAGGGCATAGCTAGGAATTTGACTTAGAGGGGGCTAAATTCTTTAGATCAAATTCTTGGCTACATAAATTAAATGACCTTTTTCTGTATTTTTTAAAAAATAGGGAATTTTTTTTGTATTTTTATGTTTAAAAAACTAAATAGAAAATTTGTATTGGTTTTTTTTTTATAAGGTAAGTAAGGATTAGGAGACCCTCTAAGGAGGGCGTCATAGAGCATCCTTGTGGATGAGAACATGAAGTTCTGAGTTATCCAAGAGGAGGCCGGTGGGGATGCTGTGGCCCAGGTTAGCGATTTTATCGGCCACAACATTGCATTCCCTACCCACATGTCGGACTGATACAAAGTTAAATTGTTTAGGATACCATAATATCCGAAATCAAAATTTTAATCCCCCAATGGCATTTACCTGTATTGGTTGTTGCCTTGGCTCGTGTTTGTTGGAGAAGGAAATCTGAGTAAAAGTGGAATTTTGGTGAATAGAAAATTGAGTGAAATCTAATTTTTTTTTTAAATTAAAGGCCCACTTAACAATCTATATAATTGAAAGGCCCAAAGTAATATCAGCCCAAAACTCGATTTTGTCTCTAATTCTTCTTCTGCACATTGCAATTGCGTTGTGCGCCGTCAAACTCTTCAATCGGAAGTTCTTCAATTCTTTCATCTCTTTAATTCTCTCTTTATCCAACATTTTCAAAACTCAATTGTCTCTAATTCTTCTTATGCACATTGCAAATGCGTTGTGCGCCGTCGAACTCTTCAGTTGGAAGTTCTTCAGTTCTTCCATCTCTTTAATTCTCTCTTTATCCAATATTTTTTTATAATTCTAGTGGGGGTCACAACTGACAATACTCACTTGGCACTATATGGCTCCGCCTATGATAGAGTTTATTATTTTTACAAGTACCCTAATCATTTTATAAATAATTTTTTGCTTTACTTTTTTTTTGGCAGAAATAATTTTTGGCTTTTCGTAGTTTGGATTAGGTTAGCATTCTTATCCTAAATTTTCATTGGTCTAAAACATCATTATAAGATATAGCACTTGACTATAAGTTGACATACAGAATACCATAAATTATATAGTTTTGTTTCACGTTACTACCAGATAATAAACACAAATATTACCCATTTACAGATTTTCGAATCCTAGTAGCTAGAGGAGAATGATAATCCTTATTTTATTCAAAGTCCATGTAAGTTAAAGTACATCAACAAAAGTTGCTGTGGTGTAGTGGTTATCACGTCAGTCTTACACACTGAAGGTCTCCAGTTCGATCCTGGGCAGCAACATCAATTTTTTTTTTTCTTTTTTCCCCCTCTTCCCCTGATGTTTTTTGTTTTCTTATGTTATTATGAAAATTTATAGTTGTGCTCGATTCTGTTCATCTCTAAATCTTTGTAATCTAGAGGCTCTATAAGGTGGAGTCACGCTCGGGTGGATTTATTTGATTGGGTGAAAAATGCGAACAAATTAAAGCCGTTAGATCAAATGAATGGAGGGACTGGATTAACTAAAAGGGGTTTAAAAAAAATACGGAAAAGTTAGGGTCTGTTCATTTATAATGGCACGCGGGTAAATAGTCTAATTTTTTACTTCATAGACGAAATTACCTTTTGATAAAAAACTCTAAAAGACAAAGAAACTTGTACGCATTTCTTTCTCAGCCTTCTCCTTCTCCCCCTCTCTCTCCCCCTTACTCCCACTCTTACTCCACCATAGATCTGAAGAATAAATCTTTCTAATTTCCCCAGTTTTCTACTTTCTTCCATTTTCTTTCCCCCTTTTTAATTAATAGACGAATCGGTTCATCAAATTCATGAAGTATGATACAAAGCAAGGTATGCACGAATTGGATTTTTCTAGGGTTTGTTGTTTGGGGTTTATTAAAAATTTCCTTACAATCTACAAATTCTTCTGGTTTATGATAGGAAGTTGTTTAATTTTCTAGGTTAAAGTTCTATATTGCAAGGAAACAACTTGGTCGTATAATTTTTCTTTACTAAAACCAATTACCCTTAGATTTCTAAATTTTAACCCTTTGCTATTGGTAAGTAGAAGAAATATTCACTGATTTTCACATGTATTGGTCAGTGAAAAGAAGATTTTTTAGTTCATTGTTGAAATTATCTACTAAGTCCTCTAAGGAAAAATCTCAATGTAAGTTTGTATAGATCTTGTTATATTAGTGATAAATGAGAAATGTGCATTTGACACTTGAGAAATTTTATATTTGGTAGCCTATTAGCTCAAATGGTAGAGCAATGTGCATATGCACATAGATGTTGGTTCAAATCCCACATGCGCTAATTCAAGATACGGTCATGTCTTTTTGTTCGTATCGGTTGTTCTTTTGGTTCATGGCTTGTTAAGGTAAGGTTCATAATATTTCTTCTTATGGTTCATAAATTTTGTTCCATGCTTTTTTGTTTATAACAATTGTTCTTTTAGTTCATGCTTGAATAACCTTAGGTTCATCAAAATTCATCTTATGGTTCAAGTCTTTTAGTCCATGCTAGTTGTTATTTTCTTTCGTGATTTTTGGTTCATGGTACTTGTTCTTTTAGTTCATGTTTTCTTAAGGTAGTTTCATAATAACTCCTATGGTTCATTACTTTTAATTCTTAGTAGTTTATCTTATAGTTTATGTCATTTGGTAGCCTATTAGCTCAAATGGTAGAGCAATATGCATGTACATATAGATGTGGGTTCAAATCCCACATAGGCTAACTATTCATACGTGTTTATGTCTTTTGGTTCATGGTAGTTCTTTTGTTGGTTCATGATATTTATCTTACAAATCGTGTCTTTTAATTGATACTAGTTTTTATTTTGATTCATATCTTATGGCTCATGATATCTATTCATTTGGTTCATGTTTATATAAACAAAGGTTCATAATATTTCATCCCACAATTCATGACTTCTTATTCATAAAAGTTGGCCTATTGGTTCATGTCCTTACAAGATAGATTCATAACAATTATTACTAAGGTTCATTAAATTTAATTCACAATACTAGTAATGTTGTGTCATGCATTGATAAATGATATTTTGTTGGTTCATGTCTTTATAAGGTTAAGTTCACCACAATTATCAATAAAGTTCATGAAAGTTAATGCATAATACTTTTGTTTTGTCACATAATCTAGTACATAAATCATATTTTATGGGTTCATGTCTTTACACGATTAGTTTCATAACAATTAGCAATAAAGTTCATGAAATATTCTAGTTCATAAATGGTACAGGTTCATACATGTTCATAATATTTCATCTCATGGTACATGACTTTTAGTTCATAAAAGTTGGTGTATTGGTTCATGTCCTTACATGGTTATGTTCATATCAATTGTCAATAAGGTTCATTAAATTTAATTAACAATACTTGTTATTTTGTAGCATGTATTCATAAATAATATTCTATTAGTTCATGTCTTTATACGGCTAAGTTTAGAAAAAAAAATCAATAAAGTTCATGAAATTCATAATATTTGTTATTTTTTTCACTTAATCTAGTACATAAACTTATTGTGTGGGTTCATGTCTTTATAAAATTAGGTTCATAACAATTATCAATAAGGTTCAGGAAATATAAGACGAATGAGGGGCGCCCCGGTCAGAGGTTTAGGGCGCCCCGGTTTTTACAGCGGTGGGCCCTACCGCTGCAAATAGCAGCGGTAGAACCTACCGCTTGCCTATTTTTTTTTTAAATTAGAAGACAACGAGGCAGATTCCCGCGGGAATCTGCCTCTGCATGCAGAGGCAGCAGCAGCGGTGGCCGCTGCCGCTGCATGCCTTTTTTTTTTTTAAATTAAGGGACAACGAGGCAGATTCCCGCGTGGGAATCTGCCTCTGCATGCAGAGGCAGCGGCAACGGTGGCCGCTGCCGCTCTGCATGCTTGGGATTCTGCAATTGCAGAATCCCAGTTTGACTGGAATAACGGGGGAGGGTGTATGAAGGCCTTTTAAGAGCTGAGTATGCAGCTCCTCTTCACTTCCTCATTCTACCAGTGTAATCCCTCCCAAATCCTCTTCACTCCCTCTCCATTTTCATCTATCAGCTCCAAACGAGCTCTCCATTTTTGCCCCAAATCCGATTGAAAGTGGTCCGAATTACGTTAATTCGATTCAAGTGGTTCAAAAAATGAGAAGTTTTTCGCTATCGGTATGTATTATTTTTTATTTTAATTGAATTATTTTAAGTTATTAAGGTTAAAACTGACTTAATTTTTTTATTAGAATTTGTTTGGCTCGAAGTCATCTTCAAGTAGACGGCGGAATGAATCCCGACGAAATATTAACTTAAATGAGAGCGAGGCAACCTCGAGAGTTCGAGAGGAGGTTGAAGTCCCGCTTCCGGAAGCGACGACGAGCCAACCCGTCGCCCCCGTCGCCCCCATTGCCCCCTTGGAGGGTTTAGGTACGCAAAATATTAAATTTATTTTTATATTATGAATTAACTATTAGTTTTATGTATTAAGTAGTTTATAGGTTAATTACCGAGAGTTTGATCGATTAAGTAGTTTACATGATAGTAAATTTATATGTTAATTTACACCCTAAAAATAATTAATTAATTAATCAATGTATAATTTATAGACTAATGTATGTATAATTATTAGTGATTAAGTAGTTGTAGAAAATAATTATAAAATTTCATAATTTGAATAGTTAATTTATTTATGGTGTAATTATTAGTTTTTTTCATTAATTATGAGTTTAAATTAGGTTCATACATGTTAGTAAGTTAATTTATGAGTATTATAAAAATAAGCGATTAAGTAGTTGTTGAGGGTGAATATGAATTTTTCTTAATGTGCATGGTTACTATATTTACGGATGAATTAATAGTTTGATATATTAATTATGTGTTTAAATGAGTTTTATGCACGTTATTAGATTTTAGAGAAATATTGTAAAAAATGCATGCAGATGATATTTCAGCAATCGAAAGATTGCTGAATAGAAGTGGTGATATTTTTCCGGACCTTTATGTGGACCCTGCCCAACCCACACATGCTAATACGGGGTATGGGCAAACTGGTCCATCATTTGCTCATGGGCAATACGGGGCTTATCAATTTCCCCTGCAATATCCAACACAAGAGGCGTATAACTACGGTAGTACGAGTTATATGCCACCCCCAAAGACTCAGTATGGTGGTAGTACGAGTTATATGCCACCCCCAGAGACTCAGTATGGTGGTAGTACGAGCTATATGCCACCCCCAGAGATGCAGTATGGTGGTAGTACGAGCTATATGCCACCCCCAGAGACGCACCATTATGGTAGTACGAGCCATAGCATGCCACCACAAGAGCCGTACATGCAGTTGACGTTGTACACAGACCCGGCTCCTCCGTCGTACAGAAACCCACCCCCTCCCATGCGCTACTCGGCTCCTCCGGAGCCCGATATCCCGGCCCATAATGATGAGGTCCCGGCTTATGAGGACCCTGCATTAGCGGCCCCGGTCCATCCGGTGGGCGGTTATGGTGGCGGCCCAAGCGACACGTCCTTACTCACCCACTTTCATACCCATAGGGCACATTACATATGGGATCACCAACAGGTAAGAACGGCCTATAATTTTTAAATTTATGATATTATTTATAATGTTAAAAACTTAAATTTTGTTGTAATGTGAACAGTGGGCGAAAAACCTAAAAGTGCAAGGTCGGTCCGAGGCGTTAGACTTCTTGAAAGAATTGGCAGACAATCATTCAAACCAGGAATGGGTGACGCTTGTAAACCAAAGCGGCTTGAGTCATCTGAAGGATTGGAAGTTCCGGGAAATGGACAAAGCGCTGATTTCTGCATTCGTGGAGAGATGGCACCCGGAAACGAATAGTTTCCACTTTCCTTGGGGAGAGATTACCATCACCCTCCACGACGTCTCAAAGATATTGAATCTTCCATTGAATGGCGCTAAGGTCAAGAAAGGGCTTTTGAGTACTGACGCTTTACGCTTGAGGATGGCGAAAATGCTAGGAGTTGAAGTTAGGGAGGTGAACAGGCAGACCTCAGGCGGTGGCATCAACACGGTGGTGTTGAAGGAAAGGTTGTCAGCCCTGGTGGAACAAGAAGCGGACCCAAATTTGATCGCATCTCTGTACTTGTTCATGTTGCTTGGAAACACGTTGTTTTTGGACAAGTCTGACGGCGCTACCCAGCTACAGCTCTTGCATCTGGTACTAGACCACACGACGACATCTCATTATGCATGGGCAGCGGGTACATTGGCCTACTTGTACAGGCAGTTGGGTTGTGCAAGCCGCAGAGAGGCTGCGGGTATTAGTGGGTGCATGTACGTCCTACACGTGAGTATACCCTAAACCCTAAACCCTAAACCCTAAACCCTAAACCCTAAACCCTAAACCCTAAACCCCTAAACCTACAATGACAAATTCGTAAATAATATAATAAAATTTAGTCCACTATGAAATTTATGTAAGTGTATGACACATACCGGGACATAGTGGTTCCCTAGATGAGCTATCGCCGCGACACTGTCCCACACAGGAGTACTTGGAGCTTCACTAGATATCATCGGGAGGCATGTATGAGGACCACGCTCGGATAGTACGACAAGTGCACACTGGAATCTAGTAGCAAACGCCAATCCGACTGTTGGCGTCTCCATCCAGTAGTAGTCTGTACTGACTTGATTGATCAAATCATCAATATGCGTAATATAAGGATATAAGCGTGCATACGTCTCGTAATGGGTCCTCAACTCCAAAGCCAACTCCTCTCGCATCCTCCTCCAACAATCCTGCCCCCACCCAACAAGACAAGCGAGTGCCCTATACCCGCAATTACCGTCTCCTAGGACATCAGGAGCGCTGACAATGAATCGCCTCATGAATTGGGGTACATGGACACCGAGATCAACTTCAATGTGACCTCTTTCTTCAACCGTCGGACGATATACATCTTCTCCCTCCTCCTCCTCCTCCTCCTCCTCCTCCTCCTCCTCCTCCTCTGGAACATGGCTAAGTGCGACCCCAGGCATAGAACGAGTGCCTTTCCCGCGCTGTTGAAGATGCTCCAGCCTAGTCAAGTCTCTTGGTTGAACCTTTGAGTTCTTCCTTGGCCTACCCTTCTTCTTCCTATTGCGAGATGGCTCCACCACATCCCCCTCCTCAGGATAATTGAGGTTCAAGTATTTTTGACCAACCACGTGTTTGACAGTAGAATCAATCTTGCCTTCATAGAAGTCTTGTATCATCCTCGTCCAAATCTCGTCAGTTGGATTTAGGGCTGTGGGGGCCACCTGTTCATCTACTCCCCTTTGGCCTTCCCACACCAATTGTTTCCAGAAATCATGAATCATTGAAAGTTGAATAGGCTTGCATTCATTGATACAAGCTTGGACTTGGTGAGGGCATGGTAGTCCACGGGCGGTTGTCCACCACGCATCGTCGCATATCTGACGGAAAGGCCTGTTCGGGTCAAATATAGCGCGGACATGGGCAAACAACTCTCCGATACAATTGTTGGAAACCTTCCCTGGAAGACGAGAGAAGACAGTTTTGAGTGGCTCGTCCATATGTTTGATGGACAACGGTTCACTGGTACGGTCTCGTTCCATCTCTCCCCTAATAGTGTGCACTTGAATGTTCACCATGGCGTGCATCTTTCTCAAGACCGTGCTGAACCCCCCAACAGAAGACTCCAAATAATCCTTCAACACAGAGTGTTGGGACTCGACCCTGATAAATATTTCGTTAATTTAGTACCAATAGCTAATATTTGTGTTTATGAGTTTTCTAATAAGGAAAATTGATTAGCGTACCTGTTTGTGGTCCTTGTAAACAAATGTAGACAATGATCAGTGTAGGCTCTAACAATGTGATCACGCCAAGGAGTAAGCCAGTTCCTCTGGAGGTACGCTAACAACAACGGATTGAGCGGATTTTGTACTCCAATCTCACCAATCCGCAATAGACGAAGTCGTGCCTCATACTCTGCTACTGTCGTTGAGCAAAATAGCTCCCATGCTTTGTTTCCAAACCACTCCGCGGTCCCCTCAGAAAACCCGTTCGCCAAAGCGTACGCCTTGCAATTCCTCTTGATATGCACCCAACACAATAGGTGCTTGGCGTTGGGAAACATGACCGCAACAGCGTTAACCTCGGCAATATCCCGATCTGTGACAACAACTTCTGACATTTTCCCAACCATTTCGAACACCTCCCGCAACTGATATAACACCCATTCGTAGTGATCTTGGGTCTCTCTTGCCATAAATGCAAACCCAATACAAAAAGTGTGCCCGGTGCAAGTAAATCCTACCATCTCACTCAAAGGCATGTTATACCTGAAATGTTAATTAATCTGAATAAGTTAACGTGCAAAACTTAAATTTCAAGTAAAAACGCTTTTATTATAATTACTTACATGTTGGTTTTGTATGTCGCATCCATGATCACAACATACGGAAACAACTTCAGCAGATTCAACGACTTGGGATGGGCAAAGAAAAAGTCTATTATCTCGTTGCTTCCTTCCTCGGCTCGATAATTCAGATAATAGCCATTTGACTTTAAGAAATGGAGTGAGAATTGAGTTACATTCATTGAGCTCATCTCTTTCTTCAATACATCGTGCCGAAAAGTGTACAACTGTCTCATCGAAGTTGTGATGTCCGGCCACTTTTCACACAAGTATGTCATAACAAACTTCGGGGCACCATGTGAGAGGGTTAATATCCTTGCATCCTCCTTTTTCTCATCAGTTAAGCGGCCGGCAAAAGGATATCCCTCCAGACCAGTGGAAAGGTCGTGGTTGTGGCGACCGGATTTCACGCTTAGCCGCCAATGATGGGTCCTCCTGTCCCGTTGGCCAACTAATTCGAACGGGCAGCCCATCTTCCTGCTACGTGGTTTTTCCTTTAGATCATCACCAACTTGTAGGGTCGGCATATTAACACCGGATTTGCCCTTCTTCTTTGGCTTGTACTCACCGGCCAACACACATGCTAAAAGGACCTTCGTTTCCCATGAGTTCTTAATTGTCAACACCATGTTCAAATTACGTCCTACTTCTCTAGCCCATTTTAGCATATGATTCCGTTCCGACCACTCATTATCAGTCACAAAATAGGTAGAAAAATCGGGAAACTGGAAACAATTATGACAAATACTTCATTAATTAATTCGATTATAAACTCCCAAATTCAACACAATATGAGAAATTAAAACGAAAATTTTGCACTAACACAACTAATTTAACAATTATAACAACTATAAAATATGATTAGTTATAACAACCCTAAAAAATGATTGCTTATAATAAAAATAATAATTTAATAAATGATCGATTACATACCGCTTCTTCGTTTTGATGCAAAACCTCATCGTTTTGATGTCCACTATAAGGAATTCCTTCTAAACCGCCATATTGATCGTCGCTCACATTCACCGGATTTGAAGTAGAATAGCCATGTCCACCGTAAGGAATTCCTTCAAAACCGCCATATTGATCATCGTTCTCATTTACCGGATTTGAACTAGAATAGTCTTGCCCTTCGTTGAATGGCCAAAAACCCGACATTATTTTGGTAGAGGTAATTTTGGGGACGAATTTGAGAGCTTTTTTCTTGTTACCGCGTTCCGACCTCGCCTCATTGCTCGGTATAAATAGCCGCGGTATTTTTTTTTACTGAGGGCAAGGGAGCGGGAGCGGCCACCGCTGCCGCTCCATGCAATATTTTTTTTTTTTAAAAAAAGGCAGCGGCAGCGGCCACCGCTGCCGCTGCCATAATACGACAATTTTTTTTTGTTTTTTAATGGGCAGCGGCAGCGGCCACCGCTGCCGCTGCCTTTTATTCAATTTTTTTTAAAAATTTAGAGCGGTAGGGCACACCGTTGCTAAAAAGCCGGTGCGCCCTACAACTCTGACCGGGGCGCAATTACTCGGCTAAATATAATTAACAAATACATGTTACTTGTTTCATGTATTCTAGTTCATAAATGGTATAGGTTAATAATTTTTGTATACTAGGTTCATAATTTATGAACAATTGGTAAAAAAAATTATCTAAGCGCTATGTTGAACATTTGGACATTTTATCGAACACATGGTGGGCGGTTATATGTGCATTGGTTATTAACCTTTGTTTTCAATCAAAAACTTGAAATTGTAAAGCAAAACAAGCACAATCTTTCATAGGTTTGATTCTAATCAACAAAAATCAGTCCAACAAACACAAAAATATGTAATCGAAGTACCAAGCTCCAAAATTTGAAAACCCCCCTAAATGTGAACTTGAAACCATGGAAAAGAGATCTATAACAAAATCTATGAAGAGAGAACATAAATTTGGGCCGAAATCAACACAAAAGGTGAACCAAATTAGAAGAAGCAAAGGGGCAACAAGAATGGAGGAGGTTCGATCGAAATAGGCGATTGAAAAAACAAACAGTGTAGAGGTTGAAGGAGATCCTGCAACTTTGTTCTAATTTAATGGGTAAAGGACGAAAATACCCCTCCGTGTATAATATCTCTTGAACGCGTGTACATATCTTGACCGTTAAATGACACCGATCGAACGACTTACATATGCCCGCATAAAACACTGTAGCAATATGTTGCATCTGATCGCAATTCCTATAAGGTATAGATCATACAAATAATAAATGTACTAGTTTGGACTCCCTTGGCTCCTCCGTATATAAAAGATACAGTATTAAGATAATGTAGCCAGCCAGCCAACCCAGACCATTAACATAAGCTCCAAAAATTATGTTAAAGACTTGAAAGTGCAACGGTTCGTAATATTCAAATGTTTTCTCCTACTGGTGAAATTGGACTCGGAACTTGTACTCAGCTGATTGAATATCCTCAAACAATGCATAAATGTCATCAATTTTTTTAGAGAATAAAAATCCATGTAATAGTTTCCTGCTATATCCATCATAGGCAGCAGCAGTAGCACATTCAAAAGTTGGCCTTTCTAGTATCATATTCTAAAACGCCTCAAATTTCATTTGCCTCATAGTTTGGGACACAATACGATCAAACATCCTCCATTAAATGAAGGGGAAACCAATAAAGGTATAAATATTGGAACCAGGATGACTAAATTGGGGGGCTTGAAAAGAAGCTGGTTCAAAAATGCTGCCTTTCTAGCAAAATCCATATAATAAGGCTGTGACTAATTTCTGGGTTATTTACTTTTTCTCAGCAGCCACTTAACAAAGATGAGCAAGTCAGAAAACTGAATGGAAAATTGCAAATATCAAGCAGAAGTTGATGGCATGTCATCTTCCGCCCGTGCTTGTGGCTCGACAACCTTCTTAGGTGGAGCAGGGGGGATTGTTGGCCTGTTTGGATGAACCTCATCAACTATCTCAGCAGGCACATCAAACTGCAATAAAATAAAACAAGCATTTAATTATTATCAACATATTAGCACCGCTCACATATAATTAGCTTTCTTCATTGATGAAACGGGTTTTAACATTCCATTCATCCAAGCAAAGGGAAAGGAGAAGCCTAAAAATGTAATTAAGAAATCAGTCATTGATTGAATGAAACAAGATAAACCGTCTTAACCATTCACCTTCTTGCTACACAAGGAAATTCCCCATTTTCACTTTTATATCCCCCTTCATCCAAACACTTCTCTTATTCACCCATACTTCACACACTCACTTCTTTTTGAAGGGTTGAGCTAGGAGTAATCTAAATGACTAATTACAAACATTAAGCCATATCATCAATCCAATGGCTTGAGGAGTCTGTTTCCAACGGGACAGCTCACGATAAAAGAACTCTGTGAAGGTTACTTCTCATTTGTTTCTTCACCTTTGTCATAATTTCCAAACAACTTTTGATCAAAGCTCAGTACGTCATTTCATCTTTATGCTTTCCAACGGTCTGACTCAAACTATTTTGCATTTCCTAAGGTTTTACTAGTCAATATGATGTCAAAACAAACTCTATAAGATCACCAAAAAAAAAACTTTTTATTCAATGTGAAAAATTTAGTTCCTAATTGCACTTGCACAATAATATGATGCATGGTCATCTTGTACTTTTAAGAGATTACTATAGAACTAAGGATCTTGTAACAAGATACATAATTAGGAAACTTTGCAGTAGAAAGCAACATGCTGACCTTGTAACCACATCCAGCAATGCAAGCATGGAAACAATCCTACAAACACAAGATGAAAAACGTATCAAATATGTATAAGTGCATAGTGACCATAAGCTGATGAGAACATTTCAAATCAAGCAGAAGCCAATATTAATGGAATGTAAGGACAGCAAATGCACACATGACACATGCTAAAAGTCATAGTTAAGCAAATGTTACGCCTCCTTTTAAGGAAAACATGGTCACCCAGCATATTACGGTTTTACCAGAACCAAGCCCGGCCATTGACTGCTTCAATGCAACCAGGCCTCCAAATTTGTGGGGTCCCCAACCCAACATATATGGTTATACGGCATAAATGCATTATGAATGCTTGTGGTTACATCTTGCCTTTTTGGCCCATTGGAAAACGGGTTGATTATAGTGCTCAATATGTGCTCGACCTGCTGGTTCAATGCTTCCTCCATTTCTTGTTCCATTTTCCTTCCTTTTTCTTATTGTTATTTTCCTGTTTTCTTTCATTACTTTTCTGTTTCTAAATTCTCCTGCAGTCTTTCTTCATATCCATTTTTCCCTGCTATTAATTTTCATTTTCAAAACTTTTTTTGTTTGAACTAATGTTTACAAAAAAAACATGTTTTGGACTAAGTATTCATATTTATTTCATCAAAATTATGTATATATTTCTCATAATTTGAATTTTCTTTTCCATTTTATTCAAAATTTAAATATTTTAACTCAGCAATTTTTAAACTGTTCCAAAAAGGTTAATGACTTCGTGGTTAACCATAAAAGGGTATCCAAAAAATTGGTTTTTTCAAACATTGTTTATATCAATTCAACAAATTTACTGGATAAAAACACATATGTAGTCGATCAAAATTATGACCTATGGTACATGGAAACGGAAACGAAATGGGTAGAGGGAAACATATCATTTCTATAATTTTACAGTAAAAACGAGCTTCCGTGTTTCCATCTGAAACGGGAAATGCTACCCTATTGGAGTTTCAAGGTAACACAGATTATGACGAGTTTATTATGAGGGCCTAACATAGCACAGGGCACCAAAAATCATTGAGGCCACCCTAACCAAACCCAAATAAAATTAACTGTCCTATTAAGATTAGGGTCTTAAAAGTCATAAAAAAATCATCAAAAACAAGCTCTTGAATCTTGAGATAAAAGCATGAAAAAACAAGAAACAAGAACATATTAGTAAATGGCATAAATAAAGCCTCGTTTTTATTGATACTCATAATGAGCAGTAAAGAGGAAGGCCTTAGACAGCATGATTTCTGTGTTTGGACTCTAATTGCCAAATCTTTAATCATTCATTAAAATGCATGCCATTTCGCTTGGATATAATTTAAAAAGAAAGCAAACATCAATATAGGTTAAGCTCTACAAGAAAAGGAGAAAATGAATAACAAAAACCTCAGAGTAAGAAGGAACTCCAGGAGAACGATCAATATAAGCACTCCATTTTTTGTCCTTCAAGACAGGATCCTTATAGCATATTTGGTCACATGCATCTATACCTGCATATGGAACACATTTGAATAAGCAATGACTAAGGCACAGCTGTTGACCAAAGAATTGATGATGTCAGCAATGTTTTGCGACGACAAACCTTTCAAGCATTATATAAATGTAACAAACCTAATCAATTCTCAGAAACCACAAAGAGAAATCTTACGTCTACAAATCATGTGCAAGATTTGATATCAAAAATAAATGTTGAAACGCCACCACCTTTATATGTTATTCATAAGAGATATTTTCTTCTACACCCACTATTGTCCAAACTCCAAACACGACAAAAAAGATCTTTTCCAATTTCGTTTACCGGTATCATTCAATTCAAACAAGTTACTATAGAAGGATAGGTGTCACCAGATCATGTACCATTGATTTTAGTAACCATGGTCCACATCCAAGAAATGTAGGAAATAACTTCACTTTGTTAAGATCCCTATTTTTTGGTGAACATTTTATTTTCGTCCAAACTAATCATGCAGTAATTGTTTTTTCGTACAGGTATACTAACAAATTTGACTTAAATTAATTGAAAACAAAATAATCAAATACGGAGAATAATTTTACTCCTATCAGATAACTAACCATATTTACGGGTCTCTGGATTCCCATTGAACTAGGGTACTATAAACATAAAATTTTGAAGAAATACTCCAAAACATTATCCAGAAATCTAGCAAGATACCACCATTTACATGATAGGATTGTAGAAACTGGAAAAGTGAAACCAACAAATAAAAAGAACTGACCATGCTTCCTATAATTATTATTACAAGACCTTGTTATTTAAACTAAGGTAAGATAAAAAGAAACATACTGAAGCAAGAATAACTTATGCCACCGAATAAAATTAAATTTGGAAATATTGGCTTGCACAGGAAAAAGTAAGTTGCCACATCAGACAGTCACATCATCTTAAAGCTTTTAAAGGAAAAGAAAGTAATGCAGGCATAGCCAAGAGAAAAGCACAATATATCACGTGCCATAAACGCATCAAGTTCCCCTCTGCATAACAGGTATAATTGTATAAACTACCAATATATCTTACAATATTAATCAACCATGGCTACAAGAATCAATACTTCCACCCTCTTGAGGTTAGCAAAATTTATTTTCACCCTCAATTATCCAATACGAATTAGTTGCAGTGTCATATCGGCTACCTCTCAGAGTGAATCATAAATCTATTGGTCAATAAGAAGTGTGGCAGCATGAATGATATATCAGAAAAGACAATTTATATCTTAGTGGAACACATCCCTCCTGTTCGAATAACATCATTTATATTTTGACAGTTTGACAGCATCATGGATGGAAAATAAACAAAGGATGAAAATGGAAGTTTAAAAAGCAAGAAAATGGAAGCACGAGAGTTTGCTGTTTGCTCTCAAGATAGATGATATGGTCTGTTATACATCAATTTAACTCTGTGTCTATGCACAACACCAATTAGTATAGTGCTTGAATTTCTCTGTTTTTCATTTACATCTTGTGATTATTTGACCCATCTAGAAATTTTATAACAAAACAAAGTAGAAGAATGATCAATTCCTTAAAAAATCATAAGAATCATTATAAAAATGTCTTTCATTTTTGTCAACAAGACATTTTTAATTCTGTAAAATGAAAAAAAAAAACTTATGATACTGCCAAACTCGAGCTAAATGTTGGAGTGGACAATATCAATACCTTCAAAAGAGTACCTATGATTTGATGGAAAAGCATTTCCTTCTTTATAAACAATGCAGAAGTCCATGTAAGAAATAGAAAACAGAAAAAAAACAGAAATGCAAGAATATATTATGATTTATGGAACAAAAAGTAAAACAGGGATACAAATAATGAAGAAAAAAGGATAATCTACAACAGTATCACCCAGGAAAACCAAAGAGGACTACTTACATTCATCCCAAGTGTCCCCATCAGCAGAGCACCCCTTTTTGCAGAATACTCTCCCTACAAGATTTGGCACAATTGGGCATTTCATATTTGTAACAGTAATATTGTTTATAAAGTGTTGATGAGAAAATCAACTGGCAAGTAATTTAGCTTTGCTGCATGACAAGATTAGGAATGAACAGACACAAAAAAAAACAAGAGTTAATCCTTTATTCATTTCAAACTCGGAAAAATCTTCATTTATCTGAAGATTTAATCAAAGAGCAATGATTTACTGATTTGTATGAACAAGGCAGTCGAATGATCCAAAACCACATTGCTATAGGAAAGTGTATGCTATTCTAAACACTTGTTTCTATCAAGCCAGTCGAGCTTTTATAACAAATTTAACATATTTCTTTCTTTCTTTCTATTTTTTATTAAGGTAGGGGGAGGCCCGGAAGGGAGCATAAAATCTACAAAATTGTTAATAACTTCTTGCTTCAATTGCTTGCATGAAACATATGAGCACGATCTCTTTTTTATCTTTTCTTTGTTTTTTTGGTTCATTTACATAATGAGTATCATCATCATCATCTACATAATGAGTATCAAATATTGCAAATATGTAAAAGAATGTGGAGCACGAATACACCCACCTCCTACCCAAAACAAAGAAAAATGAAGAAAGGCCATAAAAGCGAAACTAATGCAAAGATTCAATTGCTAGTTTATACACTAGTACATAATTGATAATTGATAATCGACATAGCTGTAGAATTTGATATATCTATACATAATTAATAGTATGTATAAGCACTATTGGATTTTGTAACCAATTTGCCCCAAAGGTACAAACTTTTCTCGTTGAAATTTGACTCTCTTGCCATATAGATTGCCTATAAAACGCGTAAAATTATAAACCCTAAATGACCGAGTTCCTAATCAACAATTTACTTGATGGAAACGACGGTCACACAGAGAGCGCATTGAATTGCATACATTAAAATCGAGAATGTAGAAACATTTTCCTCTTAAGCAGCCAATATGGCGAAACCTGGAAAAAGGATCATCTTACAGGCTAATAACCATTCAACTTGGCACAATCAAGAACGAAATCATGCAGAAATAGAAGCAAAAATTAAAAATGTACAGAATTAAGATGGAAGGAAGAACGGAAAAAGCAAATGAGCATGGGAGTAGTAATTTCTGGGGGATCAAAGGAATTTGAGTGTTACATGGAATTTGAGTGAGAGCAGCGTATTTCTGCGTGCACTGGCTCCCGCATGGAGGAACCCAATGATGCGGCACTATCTCTTTCATCTCTCCGCTTCGATTTCCCCTTTGCTGTCCTCTCTCTTGTATGATTGGATCAATGTATCATGTATCGGGGGCTCTGGTTGAATGATGAGGGAGTGGTCTGCAACTTATTTCCAACTTCTCTCTCATTGCGAGTAGCCTATATTTGGCAACAACGTTTTGTCAGCTTCTTCTAAAACTATTGGATATCGGAATTCTTTCATCTTTCTTTTCTTTCTTTCTTTTCTGCTAATAAAGTTTTTATTTTTTGATCAAAATAGTTTAAGCCCCGTGATATTCACAGGATAATTTTACTAAAAAATTATATAATTCTATGCTATTAATTTAAAATACTAAATATATTTATATAATATCATAAAAAATTATGCAATAGATAAATTAATTTTTTGGATGTACTCCATATTTTAATTGAATATATTTTTAAATATTTTTTCATTATTTGTGGACATCTTGTCTAAATTTAGATTGAAATTATTAAAATATTAATTTTACTTTTATTGAATATTTTTAAATAATATTTTCTTATTTTTTATAAATACTTGTTTTTTTATAAAGATAATAATAATTAGGATAGGTTATCTACAAAGCATAGTATAATTTACTAAAATATTTTATTAAAGTTATTATTAAAATTATATATTAGGGTTCTTATCTTTTACTCTATAATAATAAGAATGTTTGTAAATATGAAAAATACAATATATAGATTATTATAGAAGAGAACATTGTCCTTGATTTAAGAGATAAAATATAGAGAAAATTATCTATGTATTATTTTCCAAAATTCAATCCATCTATAAAGTTGTTTTCCATACTAAATTTACATAACGAAGAAATAAAATATAAAGGAAATTAATGTATATAAAAATTTACAAAATTCAATGTATTAATCAACATATCATCCATATCAAATTACAAAAAAAAACATAGAGATAACAAAATTTAAATGTAAGGTGGGGCTAAAAAAAATTCTATATTTACATATATAAAATAAAAAAAAAAGAAAGAAAAATGTAATGTAAATTTTTATCAAAATTCAATTTAAGCAAGTATTCATCAAGATTTGTATATTTTTCTATTTTTTTATCAAACTTTAATTTAAGAAAAAAATCTTTAATATAAATTCATAAAAAGATAAAGAAAATATAATTTTATTAATTTAAATTAAAATTCGAATTTTTTTGACATTTACATATAATCTTAGTCATCAACATAAGATTATATCTTTTTCTCAAAATAAAAATATATCATCATAACAAAATTTATTATTTAAAATTATATCATTATATAGATATAAATTTTATACTTGGAGCTCAAGCCTTGTTAAAAGATAAAAATATATATTAAGACCTTAAATCTTGTTAAGAGATAAAATATTAAATTAATATGGAAAATATCATCTCATAGAAATTTATGTATATAAAAATTACATAAATATGTTATCTATTTTAGTAAAATAATTCATAATTCATAGATAGAAAATTACATACATACAAAATTATATAAACATATTATCTATTTAGTATATATAGCAAGAATACTTAAGTTGTTACAAAATTTATTAAAATATAATTTCACATTAACTTATTCAAAAATGTCACGTGGCGCAAATTTTACAACAGACTTGGGTTCTACTTTATAATGTATTAGGGTAGATTACAAACTAGAATTTGTGCTGCAAACCTAAAAACCGTATAAAGAAAGGGACGATTACACAAATATCATCTAGGTAGTGCATACTATTACTGTGTGCTATTGTAAATTAAAAACGGGCAACCATCAAAATATCGAAAGTAACTCGAAGCATGAGAAATATTGTTTGGCCACTAAGAATAACATTATTAGTGTCTTTTATGGACAAAAAATAAAAGCTTAAAATATGAATCTCTTGGCATGACGTGAAAAAGACATACTTATACCGAAAGTGCATATCAATACTATTTCAAATTGACATTTGAACATTAATTGATTTTTTTAAATAGGTAACGATTCGGTGAACCGGACAGGCCCCGTAAAACTGAAAGATCATGAGCACGGCAGGCGGAAATTCGGCTTGAACAGACAGAAACAACCAAAACAACACGTAAAGTAAGTGCAACAAGCGTAAGTGTAGAGCTTTTTAAAAAATGCTTTAATTATTACATCATATTGCTAAGGCTTCTCTATTCATTTTTTGGTGAAGAGGATTCTTTATTCATTTGTCATTATTATTATTTTCTACTAGAAATTCATTTGTTACTACTTGATACACCAACATGATCGAGTGAGTCTCAACAAGAAAAAGAAAAGAGCTCTATTTTTCCTTGCTAGCTAGTTAGACATTGGCGGCGTAGCATGCACAGATACATGCGCCTTTTTGTCCTCTTCACGAGCTTCGTCTCCATGGTTGTTTGCGTTGCTTTCCTTGGCCATTTGTGTCTTTGGCTTGACGACAAACTTGTCTCCTCTTTCGAGTGTTTGGATCTCCATCTTTGGCTTGACGGCGTGTTTGACACCCATGTTTTCTTGCACCCCCGTTTCCATCTTCGGCTTCACCACATACTTGTTATCTTTGATTAGCCACCTTTGCATCTCCTTCTTGAACATACTTGCTTGTCCTCCGGCCATTCCCATCTTCGGCTTCACCACATGCTTGTTGTGTTCATCCCGCCCTTTGGGGGTCTCTTCTTGCCTTTTCATCATGTTTGGTATTTGGGGAGAGTCCATTCCATAACCTTGATGGCCAAAGCCTGGCCCCATTGGGGCTCCAACCCTGTCATCTGGCTCCAGTGGGACGCCCCCGCAGGACATTCCGCACGGTGGGGCAATTGGCGTGTACTCGTTGCCTCTAGAAGGATCGCAACAAAGTGAAGATTGAAAGCCAGACATATAGCTACCAATTTGGACTCCATAATTGCCAATGCTTATTGTTGGGAATCGAATGCCGACTCCTGCAATGTTTAGCCCGGGGAGGCCGATGACAATATCTCCAGGGTTGTTATTAGCGACACCGACACAAGGGTAGCAAACGTTGTCAACAAGGCCAGGATCTCCACTACCACCACCTCCAGGAAGTTTCGGACAGTCATCGTCAGTAGAATGCATACACACAAGCTCGTCTCTTAGGAGTCGTCGGTTTGCAGAGACTGTGGTTGTGGTTGTTAATACAAGTAAAAAGGAGATGAGATGGCAACCCTTAATGGGTACAGCCATTGTTCGCACACTGAGTGTTGGATATATGTTTGCCTCCTGCTCGGAGGTGTTTTAATAGCAGGTTGCTTTGTGCAGGATCCTCGAAATACAGGCGCAATCTGCTGGCACGTTTGTTGCATGGGGAATTTTTGGAGTTGCGTGGAATCAGCTCATCATGCTTTTATTGTTGCTGTTGGAGCTCTTGAAATAATGCAGTTGTTGTGCAAATATTAAATCATGACTTAAGCACTTGACATGTTTCAAAATTCAAATCCTACGTATGCGTGAAATCAAAACCATTTTGATTTTAATGTAGCAAGAAATAAGTAAAATGCAGATTTTGTATGACTGATAGGCTCATCAAGTCAAAAGATCACAATATGATGTAAGTGATCAATATCTTCAAACAAGAATCTGAACTCTTATGCAGAAAAATCCCAGATACTTATGATCAAACCAAACAACGTCGAAAGATATCTGCCTAATTTATTAAATTATAATCGCCATACATCACAGCAAAGTAACAATGCCTACCTATAGAAGGATTAGCACAGGCTACATCAAAGCCACGGTTGAAACTCTAAAGCATTAAAAAAAAAGGCAAAAATGTATCATTTTCCCAAGTGTTCAAGCATAATCCAAGTGCTCACAGCAATCAGCGGACTGAAATCCCAGGTAACAAACGGATTAAATGTGCAAAGATTGAACTTTATGCAACCATGGCTAATTCAATCTCTGCTGGGCACAAAAACATGATCACCAGGACTTGCAATTTGCAATGACACTGATTAACTCTTGCTTTCCCTTGCTTTGAGTATCTTCTTAGTTACTTTGTCTTCGTCCAACTCATCGGCTCTCATTTTGCTCAACAAGCCTTCTACATCCTTTCCACTTTTAACATATGCCCTCAACAAAGCATGGTACATCTCCCTGTTCACGGGAACAAAGACTTTCAGCGATTCCAAAAAGGATTCTGCCTCTGAGGCGCTTCCTTGCTCACCAACCCAGCTCAATAAGCTCATAACCACCATGTTATTAGGCTTCCATCCTTTGGTCTCCTCTTCTTTTAAAGAAAGAGCTGACTTCATGCACTCAAATGCTTTCCTCATTCGACCCTTGTCCAGGTAACCCATAGCAACTGCACCCCAGCTCTTGGCACTGGTCGCCTTTTGTTTCTTTGTCAGGGATTCAAGAATGGCCTCAGCTTCCTCAAAGAGCGCCTTTTCACAGTACCCCATAACAACAATACTAGGAATGCGGAACTCATAACAGTTACCAGATGATTCCCACTCTTTCACTATTTTCTTGGCTTCTTCGAATTCGCCGAGCTTCACCAGGGAATCTAGCATATTCATGTAATCCTTGTTTATACACCTTTTGCAAGCAACCTTTTCAAGCTCCCACAGCCTCAACACCTCATCCTTTTTCCCTAATTTAGCATTAACAGAAATCAGAAAATTGAAGCCAACACCATCCTTCTTTTCTAATCTCACCTCAGCTTTCTTCAGAGCATCAACCGCCTTGTCCACAAGGCCTACTTTTGCATAGAAATTAGCTGCCAAAGCATATGTATTCCAGTCCACAGCGAGTTGGGGCTGAGTCTCCATTTCTTTCATCATTTTCTCCATTCCCTGTATATCAGATTTTACTCCAAACGAATTAATGCAGATCCTATAACTGTAATTATCAGGAGAAACCTTGTTCTTCTTCATCTCAGCTAACACCTCGGGAACCTTCTCGTGTTGGTTAGTGTTGGTATACAGACACATGATGTCATTGTAAGTGAGAGATGATGAGGCCAAACCCATCTCCTTCATCTTCTCCAAATGCAACAAAGACTTTTCAGTTTGGCGCTGCCGCACGTAACAGTTGAGCAATGCTCCATATGTCTTGTCATTTTTATCGTGCTCCAACAAGCTGCTGAAATAAGCTTCAGCAGCAGAAAACCCATGGACTCTACCGATCAAATCAATCTGGACAGCATGCTCAATAGGCGAGAACTTACAGATGCCTTTTTCATTCATCCATTCAGAAACCTGTAACAGGTAGCATAACAACCAAAGCACTATTAAACTTTTCATCAGTGATTCAACTAGGCTGACTGAGAATGCTCCATCCAATTTGCCAGAAAATACAATGAAAGGATAACTTCATCCAATTGACAGCGGAAAACGGAATCCCCTGTATTGAATACAGATTCCAAGTGAACTATTGCATTTCATGAATCCAATCTATCCAATGAACAATTTCAATCGAACACTAGTCCATTTCTATCTTCTCATTACGTCTCGCAAAAGCACGAAGAAGAATAGAAGACACGAGAAAGAAAAAGTGGCATACCTCTAGGGCTTGAGTGAACCGCCTGCGCTTACGAAGGTCACGGATGATCCGCTTGAGCTCGCCCACCCAGACCTTATTATCCTGCCCAACCCAGCCATCAAGCTCGGACTTGACGCTGATCCCGGGATTACCAAGCGGGCTAATCTTCGAGTACAAGCTCGTCTTCGTTGGTCTGCTCGTGTGGTAGCAGTGATGCCGTCCCATTGCTTCTTCTGGCCGGCCGTGGATTCGAACTCGGCGCCGGAGCTCCAAGCTCAAACGATTAAAGACAGTGTACAGCTTCGAATCCATTGAAAGAGGAGGATCTGGAGAGGGAGATTGAAAATGGAGGAGTTGGGATATATATCGAAAATGGTGGCTTGTGAGTGCGATATGAGCTAACCTTTGTTAGGGTTTCCGCAGGGGTTTATGCTTTGTGTAAATTACGCAAAACGACCCGTAAATTAGGTGAATTCTCATAAAACCACCCACCTATTAAATGATTTTTTTTTGAGATTATTAAATGAAACTCTTACATAAGTGATCATGTATATGCTTATCAGAGAAACTCTTGATAGAACTGAATCAACTGATCATAGTTCGCTCCATAACCTCATTTTTTAACCCAATCTATTGGTGTAGATAAAAGATTATTCATCCATATGAGTTACACGTATATTTAACTCTGTTTTCTTACATTATTCTCATATGTAATTACAACCATGTTTTTGTTTCGATTTGATAATTGTCATGTTGCAAATTTGTAACTTCTAGAAGGCAAAAGTTGTTATATTGTGCAAGGCTCTCAATGGATCGGGTTATAAGTGGATAGAGTCTTTCCACCATCCAACCCGCAAGCATCATTATGCATTAAAATTTACTTGGCTTGAACTATCTAACAAGTTAAACTTCATAGATTTTGAAAAGACTCTACAAGGTTGACAATGAACTGCATGAGCCTATGACGAAAGATAATGTTCTTACTGAAGTGTGACTTGCCTTCTCTTTATCATCTTATAGAATTGGACACTTTATACAACTTACTGGCCTAAATCAAGGATTGTGTGTAGAGGTTTTGAGTTTTTGCTGGCTAAAGTTTGCATGTCACCAAATGTTAATTTGATTAGTTCTAGATTATGGATCCCTTTAGGGTTGCAAGAATGCAAGCATTCACAATGGTTTCAATTAGATAATTGGATTAATAATAATTTTGAGCATCAGTTGCAGGTGTCAAGATTTCCCACAAGTGAAACTACAATGGGTCAATGTTATTATTGTGGTTGCAGCCTTGCAGGTGGCAAGACAGCTGAGTGTTTGATGACAAAATCTGGCACCTGAAAACTTGTACCTAAGTCAATCACGGTGCTAGAGGGTAGATTACTCCCTCAGTTTCACAATAATTGTTCATAGAGACTATTTTTCTTGTTTCACAATAGATGTCATATAAGAATTTTTTCCGTTTATACCCCTAATAATCACACTACATTAATCATGTAGTATACTTTTCCCAAAGCAACTTTTAGGAGTAACACCATTTAATAAGATTAATTTTGGGAGAATTTTTTTCCCTTAATATATGTGTAAATTTGTCTATAAAGATCTATTTTGAAACGGATGGAGTATGTCTTAACGTCAAACTCCGAAGAAAATAGGATGGGAGCTCTTCAAATGATGTGATCATTAGGTTTTTCTCTAACATAACATTTCGAGAAGCGATGGTTGTCAAGAAATTATCATTTTCTTTTGTGCAACTCTAGTTTGTAGTTGGATGGGTCACAACTCACAAGTGACAGAAGCTTGAAAAACAGAGAGAATAAGTTACAATTAAAGTAATGATTTTAACAGATACCAAGATAACACAGGATGACCTGAAATGACATTACCATTTACGACTCCATCACACCCCTATACAGAAGCAGTCCTCCATGAAAAACTCAAAAGTCTACCTTTTATGTAATCTAAACTCTTTAAAGGAAATAAATGAATAATTTGTAGTCAACATTATGACTTTTCTTTACCTTTAGCAAATTGTTGTGCATGTATTCTCGCTTCGTTGCAGGCTCCTGGGTCTGCTGACCTGTGTTGGTAGGCCAAAATCTGAAACCGGGAGAACCAAAAGCATTGACCACTGTCAACGGTATTCTCGTTTCTTTGAAAGAAATTAGTTACAGAAGAACAAAACTCTTACCAAATGACCCAGATTGAGATTGAATGTGGATTTGACTTCTTCAAGAGTTTGGTCAAAGTTCAATGGCTGCAGCTCATCTTTGCATGCATTTAAGAGTGAGGAGTCAGACGGCTGAACTTCAGAGGATATCAAGGAGCTTATCTTAGAGTGCAGCTCTTTCACTGCCAGTATTTCGATCTCATCAGCTCGTGATGAGGTCTGAAATGCAATAAACTGCATGAAAAAGATGGCAGATCTTGTTGAGCCAGTAGGTAGAGGAAAACATGAAGAAACTAGAATCTAGAATCAGAATCCAGCTGAGGTGCTATACTTGACAGATTTGTCTAACAGACAAGGTTGGTTTGCAGCACAAATAAGGTTGCTGTAAAACTGGTGCCTTTTCCACATCAAGAGAGACCAGAAGTATCTGAATATCCATCTGATAAAAGAAAAGACGACATAATATAACAAAACACCAAAAAAAAAAGATTCCTCAAGCTTGTCTTATCCCAAATAACATATGATCATAAAAACAAAAAAGAAATTCACATTGGTACTCCTTAGATATGGCATATTATTCCACTTGGTGCCCACACTTACTTTTAATTCCGCTTCTACCCCTGGGGTATCCCAACATTCCCGCCCTTGCCCAAATAACTAATAAACGTTAGTTAGTTGATCAGTTTGTTCACAACATTAGAAAGAGACATGTTTAATTTATTAGAAATAGTAAAATTTTCTTTTCTTTTTTTTTTCCATTTAGATTTCATGCCAACAAACAGATTAACTAATATTCTTGGCTATTTGGGGAAGGGTGGGATACCTCATGGATACCAAGCAGAGTTTAAAAAAGTGTGGGCACTAGGTGGAATATGCACTACCTTAGGGGAGAACCAATGGGAATTTGCCTAAAAACTGAGATATAGTAATCACCTCATGACTCTCGTCCAAATGCCGAAGATGGTCAGCCAACCTAGCAAGGCGACCATTCCTTGGATAGCGAGTGTGACTCCGAATTCCACCTCTGCCCCAAGCAAGCATATCTGAGGATCCAACAAGTCCACCAGATGCAAAAGCAGAGACAGTGTCTCTGTTCACTTCTGAATTATTTTCATTGTAGCCGCCTCCAGCAGCAACAGCTGCTGTTGACTGCTCACCTTTTGACCTCCTACATCTTTTTGGTCTAGTTTCTTGGCGCTCATCGGCAGAAGAGGAATTACCATTAGCATTATCATTTTCATCTAAGTGATAACTTGTTCTCCTTCGCGTGGAGCTTTGTGATCTCTTTCGTTTCTTACTCAATGCTTCTGATTGTCGTTCGAAAGTTTGAGAAATTAAAGCTTGGATCTGCTGACATGATTAAATAATAAGTCATAATTATCTCAAGTGCACGATAAATTGCAGTGTTTTGGATTAGATGATAAGTAACCTGCTTCTTTAGAGCATCCTCCTCTTCGTTAAAAACCAGCTCCTGCAATAAAAATAAAAACCATTAAAAGCTGCAACTATTACTCGTACTACTTGGGGAGATGCATGTGTAGGATTAAACTGCACTATTTTGTCAGATGTAGCCATCTCCAAGGACCAAAATCCATAAAGTGAAAACCCAGGGAAGCAAGAGAGAACCAATGTCTTCCAATTTATGATTCAAAAAAAATGCAACAACAAAACCAGCCATAATGGTGTACCTCCTCTTCAAATTGATCAATATTAGGAAATAATACAGCTACAAGTGTATCATAGCTTGGATCATCTCTTAGAGAACGGCGGCTAGCACAATGAGTGCGACAAGAAGGGCATTCTTTGTTCCTGGAAATTTTTCTTATAAGTGAATTGAGAAGGAAAAAAAATCGTTCATCACTGTGAAACGCAGGATCCAAACATATATTCGAGAAATTTGGCAGAAATTCTGAATGAGAATCGACACAAGAGTATAAGTTCAAAATTTTGAGAAGATACCCCAGCCGCATAGATTTGTCAATACACTCTCTGCAGAAGCGATGCAGGCATTCCATTACTGTTCTTGTCTTCCGGATGATCCCTAGACATGCAGCATGAGTTTCAAGTGTCAACTCAAACTTTAATTTATAACTAATCTTACTGAAATAACTAGTTATAGCAGCAAGACATTTGGCTTGCTTTGACAATAATTTGAAATGAGAGCTTGGGAATTAAAATGTTCAGAACTGGTTTGTCTCAGAAGACGCATAATCTACTAAAGTCATTGAGTTGCTTAAAAATGGTGTCTGCCAATATATGTAGCACATATATTGATGAAATTAAGTGAAAATCTAGAAACACATGTCAGATTCTAGAAATACACATGTAGCACACTAGCACAATAATGATAATATTTGTAGATAAAATACTCATGATAGGAATTTCTGCAAACTCATGACCTATTATTAGAACAGCAACTCATAGTAAAAACGAAAAGTACTCATGAACAAATAATAGATAGACCCTGATTATGCTTGCTAATCCTCAACTTCCTCCTCTACAAAATCAAAGTTGGAAAGAGAGAAAAAAAAATCCAGCTATCCTGTTGGTAATACATATTCAGATGCACAAGACATGCCTGATGAACATGGGGACAAGATTTTCACAATCCTCTCAAGTAAGCAAGTACAGCAGACATCACAAATTGACATAGTGCAAGAAAATATCATAGAGAGGTTTAAATACTTCAGATTTTCAAATGCATCATGGCAATTTATACAGTTAATCATATACAGTGGACAACATCATAGCTGTTTATATTGACAAGTGCTATTTTTTCGAGAAGAAATAAATTTACAGAAAAAAAATGTTTGCTAAAAATGGAGGAAGAAGAAGAAGAAGAAGGTAAAAAAAAAGTACAAAAGAACAGCCATTATTGTCACCTAAACATATTGGACATTGGACTTCCTTGCGCAGATCCGATGTAGGAACTAGAAAGTACCTGCGGCAAGGAAAGCAAAAACATCAGAACACTAACATCTCTATACATGTAAAATTACATAACACATTTGTACATTAGCTGTTGGAAATAGACACACATGTAGCACACTAGCACAGTTAATGCTTGTGCCAGACAGCATGCCAAACTCTATTTACAAAACGGATCAAACTCATTTAATGAAGATTTGTCAGTTTGTCTATTAAACAAGCTACGCAACACAAAAATTTTACATGCTTTAAGACTAAAATGTAGAGTATAGGTTCACACACAAAGACTGTTTTTGGTCCAACTTGCATAAGCAACATCATTGATGAGTCACAGTGGCATCAATTAAAAGCATACAGACCAGATTGTTGTAGAAGGCAGCTTTTCAGAACAACATATATAAAGAAGGTAAGCAGAAGGAATCAATGATGGAGAATTGGTAGAGGGGGAATTTACAAAAGGCCGTGCAAGCACAAAATTTCAAAATGCGTCAAAATATTAGCATAAAGAACTATCAACCTCTGTATAGCAATGGTTGCATGAGAAATATATTTGCAGTCAAAGAACGCAACAGAGAGCTGATAATTGAAATGACGGTCAAAATATCATATAATAGGCTCATTACATATACATAAAAAAAAATCAAATAATGTAAGAAATTAAAGGTACGAGGGCCGACCACCAATGCCTGTGCATGCAACATTTTTAAAAACACGATCATGAAAAAGTAACATCTTAATTTGGGTTACATGAGAAAGCAATTTAAAGAATGAACAAACGGACTGTTTTAATTGTATCATATTTTAGCTCTCAATCTGACGTACATGTTCGAAACAGAAGAACATATAAAATAATGCTAACAAGTCGTATATATAGTTAGAGTAAGGAAACGAAGGATCCAAAACAATCGAGCAACGCTTGGATGGACTTAGAAACCGAATTAATTTAAAGCTGCCGAGTAAGTAAACAAATAGTTGAACGCATAGTAGAAACTAGAAAGCGAAAAAACACGGAGGGCATCCAGCACTTTGAACTTTGAACAATTGATCAACGCAAAGGGAGCGCAGTGCGCAGAGAGAGGGGAAGACAAAGCATACTCATCCTGTCCTAGGTCGTCATCGCTTGAAAGGCTTGAATCGGAGTCTGAGATACAGAAGAAAGCATATCAGATCCGATGCAGAGAGCAGAAAAGCGATTATCTTGATACAAAATTGCATTGTGGAAAGGCATGGAGCAATTAGAGAAACTGACCTTGGTTTTGCTCCGCCACATCCTCATCCTCACTCTCCTCCTGAGAGATTCCGCCATTGTTCAGTGGAAGGTCCTCGTCAACGGCCTCCTCCCGCGCAGGCATTGGCGTTGACGGCTCCAATTCCAAATCTACCATGGAGTCGAACTCGACCAGAGGCGGTCAGGGAGAGAGAAGAGAAGAAGGGAGGTGGCCGGTGGGAGAAAGAGTGGCTGAGTTGCTTGCTCTCTCTCTACGTTTGTGAGTAATTTTTGGCGAGAGAGAGCAAGTGCCTTGCCTTCACTTCGTGGGGACTGGGGGATCGTGCTCTACTGCTCTTCTTCTTTTCTATACATGATTTTATAGTGGTAATAAATCTTTAATCTTTGAACATACATCTATCTCCAAGTGTAAAATGAGAATGTGTGGTGACCGTCTGATATATTCCTTTGAACGATTAAGATTGTGCTCGTTAAGGATAAGCGGCGGACCTAGGAAATATCGTAAGGGCCTCAAGTTTAGTAACAATAAGTTTAGTAACAATACTGTGCGCGTGAAAGATAAGCGGCAGACCTAGAAATTGTTGTAAGGGCCTCAAGTTTAGTAACAATATTGTGCGCGTTAAGGATAAGCGGCGGACCTAGGAATTGTCGTAAGGGCCTCAAGTTTATTAACAATAAAATTTGGTGTTGTTTAATATATAGTTCAAATATAAGTAATCATAAAAATAGCGATAGAAAGTTTCTTAATAAATAGATAGCTATAAATTCGTTACATTATGTACTACTCCACGACAATATTTGGTTGCTCATCATGCTCATAAAAACCATTTGAAGGCTCAATTATCGACTTTTTCCTTCAATTCTAATCACAAATTTATCCATAATCATAAATAAATAAATAAATAAAACAAACCTTTAACTCAATTGTTCAACCTAAATTAATTCAAATACTCAATCAATAACATGCCATAATAAAAAAAATCAATCCAATTTCATTACTCAAACTAAATTAATTCAAGCCATTCAATAAAGGCCTCCTAGACTCTTACGATTAGGCTTGGCAATCTCACCCGCTTGCTCTCAGTGACAGTAACACTATTCCAATTACGCATACTAGTGTTTCTAAATTATTTGGCTCTTTGAAACTGAAAAAACATCATTGTTGTTCCTTCTAGTGCTTCTGCTCTTACTAGAGATAATGATGTGATCGTTGAGCTCCATCTTAATTTTTATCTTGTTAAGACTTTTTAGGGCAGTATTATTTTGAAGGAATCATTGAAGATGGATCATATCAACTTCTTCCTTAATCCATCACGCCTTCTGCAAACTTGGTGGTCATTATGATGGTTGGCATCATCGTCTAGCCCATCCTCACGAATCTATATTAAAGTGTGTTTTCAAATAAGTCTCTACATAAAGTTTGCCCTTCTTGTAAATTGGAAAAAAGTCATCGTCTTATGTTTTATCAGACTCATGTATCTAGCTCTTCAACTTTTAATTTTATATATAATAGTGTTTGGGGTATTGCTTCAACTTAATCTATCAATGGCTCAAGATATGTTGTAAAATTTGTCGATGATTATTCTAACTTTATTTGGATTTACTTTCTTAGTCACAAATATCAGGTTTTGCAAACCTATATTCATTTTGAAAACATGGTTCAAACCCTATTTCACAAGAAAATCAAAATTCTTCAAACTGATGTAGGAGGTGATTTTTGTCCCTTATATCGTTTCTTCAATCCCAAGGCAAGACTCATAGATTCTCTTGTCCACATGCTCCTCAATATGGTGTTGTTGAACAAAGTTATCAAATCATTTAAGAAAAAGGTCTATCTCTCTTAGTTCACTCTCATCTTCCAATCAAATTTTGGGAACATTTCATACAAGTACTTATCTTTCAAACAATACCATATAACTTACTCTTGCTTACATATCTCCCTTTGAAATTATTTTCAAACAACTCCGAATTATGGTTGTTTGAAATCTTTTGGGTGCTTATGTTTTCCCCACTTGAGATCTTACAACACCACAAAATTAGCCTACCATTCTCCACCATGCATTTTTATTGGCTATAGCACAAAACACAAAGGGTATCTTTGTTTTCATCAACCCACTTAACACATTTACACATCTACTCACATGATTTTAGATGAACAAACTTGCCCTTACAATGCTACTCCTACATCTTCTTAAATTCCTCCTCCATGTTACCTCCTCTATTATTGAGTCTATCTCCTCGGTTCCTCACTCCATTCCTCCTCTAATTGTCTCAAATACTCCCATCCCCTCCAATTTGTCCAACCATTCTTATTCTTATGTGTTTGCTCGTCAAACGTCTATTAACACATCTGACTCGCTCTCTTTGGGTGGTTCTACTCTTGTAGGTTCACACCTTCCATTGTTGGATGTTGCTTCTTATCTCCATCCATATGATACCAAGACCCATGATATGGTAACCCGAGTCCACACCGACAATGTCAAAGTGTCAAATTGAGAGTTCTTATGACCACTAAGCACGTTGCTCTACCGAGCACTGATATTGTTGTTGAATCGAGGACATTTTTCTAAGAAAGAAAGTAAACTCATTGCTGGTTGGCAATGTCAGTTGAAATCGATGTACTTTATGGTAATAAAACATAGACTCTTGTTCCTCATCCCTTTTTTTTTGCAAATGTTGTGGGAAATAAATGGGTGTACAAGATAAAGAAAAAGGTTGAGTATTCTTTTCAATGCTTTAAGGCACGAATTTTAGAAAAAGGTTTCCATCAAGAGGAAGGAGTGGATTGTTTTGATACATTTAGTCTCGTAGCCCACTAGAAACTGTTTTGTGTTGTCTCAAGAGGACGGAAAATTTTCTAACTTGACATCTATAATGCATTTTTGAATGGTGACTTGCAAGAAGTTGTTTTATGGAGAAACCAAAAGGGTTTGTTGATTCAAAAAAATTTGATTATGTTTGTAAGCTTAATAAGGCTCTCTATGGGTTAAAGCAGACACCTAGAACATGGTTAATTTAATATGCTCAAATTCTACCTTCATAGTCAAGGTCTTTGAGCATGTTATTTAGACACTTCTCTATTAACTTTGGCAATGCCTTATGTTAATATATAATAGCTTAAAACCACCAGTATAATATGCGTTATCTCACTTAACCACCCTTATATTGCGAAATTATGGAAAACCACCCATATTTGACCATCCGTTAGAAATGAACCACCCTTTTTAACTTGTCGTTCAACTCCGTTTGAAATCTAGTGACATGGCATTTGTTTTTAACTTGTTTTTTCTTTGTTTTTTAACATAGTGGACAAATGATACATGCCATGTCACAACCCATGGGTAAAATTACCCCACTATCGATGCCAAATTTAATATCTTTTTGATATATTTTTTACCAAACCCCCAAATTAGCTCCTCTCTCCTAAATCTTTATCCTCTTTGGCTCTGGAACTCACCATGCATTCACAAATCCATACCCACCTCCTCCGTTATTCTCTCTTCCTTTGTCTATCTCATCCATATACCCCTTGTTCACTCAATGCCCACCATATTCACCTTCAGTTTCCTCTAACCTCCCCAAGGTCCTCCATCTCCGATCCACACCTTCCGACTACTCCTCCCTCTAAACCTAGTTTTTATATCAATCAAATTGATCGAAGATTTGATTAGCAGTGTGAAATTCGATCTTGATTCAATTTTTCATCGTTTAAATTTGCATTTTCCGTTAAATTTGACAAATTTATTTGAGATTGGAAAAATTGACGGGGTGGCGATTTGTTCCGACGATGGGGACGTTCCTTTGATTCTGAAATTGGCTCTTGAGAATCCACATCTTGGAGCATACCTTTGTTCTAAAATCCAAATCAAACCTAGAAATTCCATCCCAATAAAGCTACCCTAATTTGTCAGGATGAGACGAGATCTAAGTTTTGAATCTGTTTTGGTGAATTGCTGCTTTGAATTCGGATTCTTCTTTTGATCCTTGAAACAAATTTGTAAGTCTGAAACAGGTTTAATGAAATTGGAGTTAACAATGTGACCGACAATAGCGCCCTTCGTTGAACAATCACTGTTGGAAAACGCGTCTGTAGCCAGAAAATATTTAGCCACGAATATTGTCGAGGTTAATTTCGGTGGCAACGACCACAAGTTTAACCACAAATATTTACGTTTATGGTTATATTGCCATGAAAAATATAGTTGCGGCTATTTTTGAGGCCGAATCCCCGCGAAAAGAGCGCGCGACTAAATTTGGTTGTAGATTTCTGGCCATATTGTCATGAAAATATGCTCGTGGTTAAATTTTAGGCCAAATTGACGTGAATGTCTCGTGCGGCTAGATTCATTTCTAGTGTAGTAGCTAACCAGCCACGAAAAAGGATTCGAGTGTATATTCACGACAAACTCTGGAGCTAAGTGCCCCCATAATATTTATGTCTAGTTTTGTGGTTATTTGTGTGGGTAATTTGAATCATTGACTCATAAATGTTCATTTCGTTAGAATTTTTAGAAATAACCACAAAACTACCCACGAGTTCTTATTTTCATGTCTAATTTAGTTTGTTTGAAAAAATTTGCGATAACAGTCACGAGATTAGCAATGAGTTCTTTATTTCGTGACAAATCTGCATAAATAACCACGAGACTAGTCACGAGTTTTTCATTTTGTGTCTAACTTTGTTTGTTTGGAAAATTTTGCAGAAACAGTCACGAGACTAGCCACGAGTTCTTCGTTTCGTGAGAAATCTGCAGAAATAACCACGAGACTAGTCACGAGTTCTTCATTTCGTGGCTAACTTTCTTTGTTTGGAAAAATTTGCAGATTCAGTCACGAGATTAGTCACGAGTTCTTCATTTCGTAGTAAATCTTCAGAAATAACCACAAGATTTCAACGAAGGAAGAGGAGAAGAGTTTGGATTGGGTTGCTCCTCCATATGGGCCGAGTAAGGTGATCAAAAAACGGGCCCATTTCTTTTTACTCCTAAGCCCATCGGATTTTCTTCTGGCTCCCAAGCCCATTTCTATTTAATTCTTATTCTTTGTAAAATTATTTCCACTATAAATAACAATTATTTTAGAATTTTAATAAATATTATCCATAGGCATTTATAAAGAATATTTATTGAAATAAAATATCAATCATGCTCACCTAAGAAATTAATAATTTTTAATAAATTATAAATGACTTCCTAGAATACAAATATGAGAATAATATTATTATGCATGTTTAAGACTAAATTATTCGAGAATAGTAATTTAAAATAATTTCCTTTAGAAATCGTTCATTCTTATAAGAAATCGTTATATTCCTTTAGAATCGTTCATTCTTATAAAAAATCGTTATATTCATTTAGAATCGTTCATTCTTATGAGAAATCGTTATATTCCTTTAGAATCGTTCATTCTTATGAGAAATCGTTATATTCTTTTAGCATCGTTCATTCGTTTAAGAAATCTTTATATTCATTTAGAATCGTTCATTCTTATGAGAAATCGTTATATTCCTTTAGCTTCGTTCATTCTTATAAGAACTCGTTATATTCATTTAGAATCATTCATTTTAATGAGTAATCGTTATATTCATTTAGAATCGTTCATTCTTATGAGAAATCGTTATATTCATTTAGATTCGTTCATTCTTATGAGAAATTGTTATATTCATTTAGAATCGTTCATTCTTATAAGAAATCATTATATTCCTTTAGAATCGTTCATTTTTATGAGAAATTGTTATATTAATTTAGAATCGTTCATTCTTATGAGAAATCGTTATATTCATTTAGAATCGTTCATTCTTATGAGAAATCGTTATATTCATTTAGATTCGTTCATTCTTATGAGAAATCGTTATATTCATTTAGATTCGTCATTCTTATGAGAAATCATTATATTCATTTAGAATCGTTCATTGTTATGAGAAATCGTTATACTCATTTAGATTCGTTCATTATTATGAGAAATCGTTATATTCATTTAGAATCGTTCATTCTTATAAGATATTACTATATTCTTTTAGAATCGTTTATTCTTATAACAAATCATTATATTCATTTAGAACCGTTCATTCTTGTAAGAAATCGTTATAGTCCTTTAGAGTCGTTCATTCTTATAAGAAATCGTTATATTCCTTTAGAATCGTTCATTCTTATGAGAAAATGTTATATTTCGTTAGAATCGATCATTTTTATAAGAAAGCATTACGTTCATTTAGAATCGATCATTCTTATAAGAAATCATTATATTTCTCAGGGTTTAGGTTTTTGGATCGATCATTCTTATAAGAAATCACTATATTCTTATAGAGTCGTTCATTCTTATAAGAAATCGTTATATTCCGTTAGAACCGTTCATTCTTATAAGAAATCGTTATATTCCTTTAGAATAGTTCATTCTTATAAGAAATCATTATATTCTATTAGAATCATTCATTCTTATAAGAAATCGTTAGATTCACTTAGAATCGTTCATTCATATAAGAACACGTTATATTCACTTAGAATTGTTCATTCTTATAAGAAATCGTTATATCTCTTTAGAATCGTTCATTCTTATAAGAAATCGTTATTTTCATTTAGAATCGTTCATTCTTATAAGAAATCGTTATATTCACTTAAAATCGTTCATTTTTATAAGAAATCATTATATCTCTCTTTAGAATCGTTCATTCTTATAAGAAATCGTTATATTCACTTAGAATCGTTCATTCTTATAAGAAATCGTTATATTTATCTAGAATCGTTCATTCTTATAAGAAATCAATATATTTTCAATATCTTTAGACACGGTGAATTTATGATCGGGAACTCATCTTTTCTTAGTTTTATCATTTTGACAATATTGGCCTAAATTATATTATTTTCATTTAAGGGTTTATAAATTAGTTTGTAAATAACTTTTAAAAAATTATTTGCTAATTTTATCACCTAGAATTTTATATTATATTAAGAATTACACTAAAAATACGTGAATATGATTTTATAACTTATTATAATCCTACTTATTTTTAAATTATTCAACTTTTAAATTTTTTTGTTAAAAATAGGTGCAAAAATTATTGGCAGTTTAATAGAAGGAAATATTACTTTAAGAGGGAAAATGGAATTTGGGCTAAATTATATTGGCGGGCTTGGAGGAAAACGAAATTTTGGGCTAAATTGTTGGCGGGCTTGGAGGGAAAACAAAATTTTGGGGTAAATTTTGGGTGGGCTCAAACATATTTACTAATGTTAGGCAAATGTCCAGTTCATTCAACTGATAAATCCTAACTCCTTTAGAAAGGAACCCGAGAGAGAATCAGGATGGGACGACGGACTCCTGAAGAAAGAATTCGGCTTCTTCACCGCCGACCTGTCTTCTCCGCCTCGTCAAAGTCTACAAATTCGTCTCCAATTTGAAAGGAATCCGAGAGTGAGAATCAGGATGGAACGATATACTTGGGGAGAAAGAATTAGGGTTCTTCACCGCCGACATATCTTCTCAGCCTCGGCAAAGTCTACAAATTCGTCTCCAAATTGATCGGTTTGAGCTTGTTCTTCTCAATTGTTTTTTTCCGAATGTCTTTTTGTCAATTGCGGTTCTTATTTCTTATTGAGATCCAAATTCGTCTCCAAATTGATCGGTTTCAAGGTGGTGGATAGGTTCGTGGTGGAGCTCAAGGAGGCGCTGGATAGGTTCGTGGAGGAGCTCAAGGAGCACGAGGTCGCCGACGAAGCTGCTTGGAATTAAAGCTGTTTGAGGGTGACTCTTTGATAGCTTGCATTTAGGTATAGTTTAGGATGCATATTTATGTTTATATTGCATGGTTTTAGCTTAGTTTAGTCTAGTTCTTAGGTTTTTAGGTTTTCTAGGAAATTCGGGTTTTGCGCTTGTTTTGTTCGGTTTTGCAGATCTTTAGATAAACAAGCATGGACGGGAAGGATCTTAGAGGACTATGGTGAAGTTTGAGGAAGCTTAGAGTGATACAAGTGAAGATTGGAATAACCAAGACCCAAGAACTTTCGTGAAAAGAACGTTTAAACCCGAGTCATGCATTGAAGACTTGTTTTGACAGCTCTATATTGCAATGCTTGTTTTGGGAGCTATAGTTCTTGTATGAATCTGAATTTGTTATCAATGGAAAGCTAACTCGAAGAGATACAATTCATATTTTTACTCCGAGTTCAAATTCCAACTCGAAGGGGGTGAAAACAGCCTCTGAAGTGTCGCTTGAAATGCTGAACCGAGAAGTGCCGCGGGCTGGAGAACAAGATGTCGCGGCCGCGCCACTTTATGTTGAGACCGCACCTACTGTTTTACACAAAGTTGTTAGGCCGCATGTTTTGGGCTTCGAGATGGGCTTAAGATAGATCTTGACCGACGTATTTGATGTAATTTCGGGATAATTTGATATTTGGATATCTTTGTGGGAATATTTAAACCTTGTTTTTAGTTTTCTCTTTTATAACTTTTGATCAACTTTTGAAGGATAGGGTTTTTCTCTCTTGAGGCAGACTTTGAAACCTTTGTAAGCTTTTCTTAATTCCAATTATGCATTTCTAAATTCTCTTGTGTTTGACTAGTTATTGAAATCATAGATTGCATAATATTGTGAGGTTTGATTGATTCTCAACAACTTGAATAGGTTTTATTCCATGTGCTTAATTGAATCAGAATTATTCTAGGGTTTTGTTAGATTGATCACCTAATAGAATTTCTAGGTTAATTTACAACTAATCTGATTAATGCCCGTTCGGGGTTGATTAGATAAAGTAGCATCTATAATTGTTTGGACCCGTTCGGACTATTCAGTTGTAGAAGGGAATAAATCCACAAATAACTTAGATGTCTATTTGCTCTAAGTGTTTGTTTCTATTGATAACTTTAGTCGTAAAGTTGTTGTTTAATTGAATCTAGACGTTGTTTTAGGTTGTTAAATGATTAGGGTTGTTTAGATTGTTAGTTCTTTCAACTAGAATTGAAGTTTGGGTCATAATCCTTAGTAGGAATATAATCCACAATAGATTATTCAAGGGAATTGAGAATCAAGAGAATCGATGATCAATAAGCATATCTATGATGGATTTAACTAGATGAACACGTTTGTCCTTCATATATTTGAATCTTATTTGCATTCATACTTAGATTTAATTTGCATATTAGATTATTTAGTTACTTAATCACTCATAAAAACCCCCATATTAGTTACTTGGCATTTAAGTAATAACACTAATACACGAGTCTCTGTGGGATCGACCCTTACTTGTTGCTCTACTGAGTTGGTTAAGTTAGGATTCTTTGATAGGTATAACGACCACTGAAAATACCTCATCACTCTTCTTCACCAGTAAGTATATCTCGGTCTCTATTTGTGGTTCTCCCTCCCCCTAAAACGAGATCTGAAGCAACTCTATTTGTGTTCTTCCTTCCATTGTAGATTCTGCTGAGCTTTTGTCTTGTGATAGGAGGCTTGTTGATTTCAGTTATTGTGGGCAGCAAACAAACATGTTCCGGTTTTAGAAGTTGAAGTTGAAGCCAGAGTTCAAATGATACGGACCCGATGTGGATTCGTATCTGATGAGAGGATCGATGGTGTAGATGATGGTGCAAAGATATCACCGAAGAGTGGACGGAAGTCTTCACTTGGTTCGAAGATGGTGGAACTCGGTGGCTAAATTTCTCCTGGGATTATAAGGATAGATCTTCCTCATCCGGATTCGGAATTGAGTGATTCCAAATCCTAGAGTTAGATCATTGAGTCTAGTTTAACCCCACAAAATTTGAGAGCCAGATGAAGTGTAGAATGAATGATATGTCGATTATACTAAAGTGGTGCAGAAACCACCGAGATGGAAATGGAGCGATTGCAAATGGAATGGCGGAGTGATGGATATGGATGTTGCCCTTGGATATGACTCACCAAGAACAACAAACTAGATTGCAAGAGCGTCGGATATGACTCACCAACGTTCTAACAAGAGATTGAACGAAAAACAAACAAAGGAACTTTAGATTGAAAACAAGTAAAAAGAGAGCATTTTCATCGTTCAAGTCTAAGCTCAAAGGAGGACACAAATGAGACTTAATACCCTAGGCCACGCCTCTCTCTCTCTCTGAGCCATAACTCCTCTTGTTATTACATAAAACAACCCAAAAGTTTAAAGAAACTAACCTAAAACCCTTAACGAAACATAAGTCAAGTTTGTGCACTAGTTTCACCAAAAGTCACAATAATACTCCTCCCTTCTCCATTGTTAGCCAAAATCCAACTTATAAGCCATGATCTCCTCCTTGGTCTTGTCAAGCATTGCTTTAGCTCGGGCTCGCGTGATGCGTCCAAAATAGGGCGTAGTACCTTAACTTGGCTTCTTAGCGCCTCGGACATCGGCCTTGGATATTTGTCCAAGTGAAGACCCTCCTTTTTCGTGCAAATTGAACTTTTCATTAGGGCTGAGATCTTCACTCAAATCATGGAGCATAGTGCCTTTAAAAGTGCTCGAAGAAGTGGTACCATCCATCAAAGGCCAAGGTGCGCCAAGGTCGAAAATCAGCGTGTGCAACGGCGCCCTAATTGGCACGGTACCGTGGGGCCATGACTCGGTAGATGGAATCATATCAGTATCGAAACCTTGTTGGTCAAGGCTTGAATCGATCCCGAGGTGGGAGACGACTCGATATACGCGTTGAAGAGAATTGGGAACTAAGAGAGAACAAAGTAAAATTAGGGCAAAATGAATACTTTTTTGTTATTGATTGTCTGGAAAGATAGTAACAAGAGAATAAAAATACTGAGACCTAACACTAAACCCTAAAAGTAGGCCCTAACGGTTCAAACAAAGTGTCCCGGGAAAGAACCGTAAAGAAAACCCGAGAAGGAGTATTATAAAACTCTATTTAAAAATTATGCTAATTAATTAATTACTAACAATAAATCTTAAGCCATATGGTGGCGTATCAATTCTCCCCCGTTGACAATCGACTTGTCCTCAAGCCGGAAAAGCGGGAAAGAAAGAATGAGATGCTTACTTGGGCACATATATCTTCTCAACTATGCACCACTGTTGCCACATTAGTACACCACTTTTTTCAGCTGAATTTGACCAAACGCAGAACAGAAATTCAAGAAATTGATGTGGCTGTTGCTTGAGCTAAGTGCGTGCACCAAAGGAAGTTGAGGGTAACTATCATTTGATTGCACAACAGACTCAACAGTCGAGTGCATAGAATTTGGCCAATTCCCGTTGCTTCTCCAATTGTATTAATAGCATCAACAACTTGCGGTGCAGCTCCATAAACCAAACAACCCAAGAGTACTTTTGAGAAGATGGATCATCATTATCTTGCCCATTCTCATCTTCAATTGGTCTACTACCCGGATCAAAAACTAACCCTTTGATCTTGATGGTATTAAGAGATGTACTGTCTATCAAATTATTCACATACACACTAGATTCCTCCTCTAAATACTCACTTTCCTGAGTATTTTTATCAACACTTACATCTCCAATCTTAACAAAATGCATTTCACCCACTTCAACAACCTCGAAAGCATGCAATGTCTGATCTTTTCCCTTAAAAGGCATGAAAACAGGCTCTCCATTTTCCATTGCGTGGTTGGAGTTACTGGCAAAGTGAATCCAAGCAACATCAACAGCTAATAAGCTCATCTTTCCTTGAACATCCTCAGCAACTAAGAATCCCATGTATGAATCGACTATCACTATCGAGAAACAAATAAAGAGTGATTCTTGTCCTCTGTTGTAAGGCAAAGTGATGGACTCTTGCTTCAATTCAATACCCACAATATCATCTAGTGCAACACGATTCAAAGTATAGATACCACCCGGTCAAAATTTTGATTACTACCATCCATAATCATATTTTTCTGTTTAGTAGTAGCATTATTGAAGTTGAGCCTTCTAAGAGACATTTTCTCAAACACTTCATATGAGTTAAAATTCCCCAGAGTACCCATTGAATTTGTTCTAAAACAATCAAAATTACCTTCATTAAGTTTCGACAACAAAGCATTCTCTATTTTTAGGAGAGGATGATTGAAGTTGTTGCCCGACTGCAAATTGATTTCCAGGCTATCACACGAGTTCTCTTGCCTTCCGGGATTGATTGCAAGATCACTAAAGTCTGATCGATTTAGATCGATTTGCTTCATTCGTTGTAGTATAAGCTCGCAATTGTGAATACAAGCATCCATCCTCTGCAATCTGGTGGATTGGTGAATTTCTTGATATTCAAAATCCCGATTTGACTCCATTGGTGCAAGGCTTGCTTCGAGATCAGGCTTTTCTTCAAAATTCGAATTCATATCTACCCCAAGCTATTGAGGTCCAATTGATTTCGACCCATGATTTCCATTGAATTTGTATCTTCGATATGGCTTGCATTCGCCATCGTCACCTCAAATTCTTCCGATTTGGGCGTTGGGATGGTTGCCGCGGGCGCTGGGGGGCTGGGCACGGTTGTCGGGGCATTGGCCGCGGGTGCGGGCGTAGGTGCATTAGCTGCGGAAACTGCATATATTGACGCAATCCCGTTGGAACCCTGTTGTTCGTCGCCAATTGTATCACGATCTCGGTAATCGCTCACCTCTTAAAACAGTGTGTCAATCTCGCTTGATATGCTACTAATTCGATCATCAAAGAACAACTCAATTCGAAAATATCCCAAATAGATGTATCGTCCATTGAAGCGGTTGAATGCCTCAATGGTTGAAGCACGACTTTGAAAACAGATACTTGAGTGGAATTCAGTTTCGTCATCCAGCGGTATTATATCTTCGATAGTTCCGACGCTTGAGAACATTTGCTCCAAGACTGCACGAGGAACCCGATAGAATTGGGCATGGATCTTTACATACTGAATAGTTTGGAGGAGTTCCCGGAGATCCCACAGAGCAGTAACTTCCGAAACCCTTTCCTCGTTATGCATGGCACAAAGAGTTTCGGGATGAAAGCAGTAATTGATATGGACCCGATGTGGATTTGTATCGGAACCTCGTTGGTCAAGGCTTGAATCGATCCCGAGGTGGGAGACGACTCGATATACGCGACGGTAGACGCGTTGGAGAGAACTGGGAACTAAGAGAGAACAAAGTAAAACTAGGGCAAAATGAATACTTTCTTGTTATTGATTGACTGAAAAGATAGTAACAAGAGAATATAAATACTAAGCCCTAACACTAAACCCTAAAAGTAAGCCCTAACGGTTCAAACAAAGCGTCCCGAGAAAGAACCGTAAATAAAACCCGAGAAGGAGTATTATAAAACTCTATTTAAAATTACGCTAATTAATTAATTACTAACAATAAATCTTAAGCCATATGGTGGTGTATCATCAAAGATGTCTGTTTTCAATGCCGACTGGGAAATTCATCTCTAATGGTGTTGAGGAGCAAACTGATTAGGTAACTAATAGCCCAGTTTTCTACTTGTATTTGTCTTAACTCCTGGTAGAATCATGATTGTACTATATATATATGGAGTGAGATACACATGTTTTCTATAGCATTGTTTTCCACTTGTTCTTGTGAGTTGGGAATACTATGTAACTGCTTTGATGCACATGATTGCTACTGATATGACTTATATCTAGGTAGTAGTGAATGTGAAACCTTAAGGGACACTTTGTTATGTCTATCTTCAAAACTTGTAGTTGATACTAAAAATAGTTCTCAATGCGTTTCAAGGCTCCATATGTATTTTATGTATGAGGCACTAATTAATTTGAATTTGCATCTTGACTCTTATTTTTTTGTGCAATTGTGCAAGTTTCTATTGACTAATAGTCCAATTGTTAAGTGTGCCCATCAATTGGTTCAACATTGTAACCTCTATAGTAACATGTACTGCCAGCTGATGTGTGTTTAGCTAGATTAATATGCTAAAATGCAGACCTGTTTTCTTCAGTTTTTGAAATGAGTTTGGGCTATACCTTGAAAATTTAAGGAGCTATATTTGAATGGGTGATCAGTGGTTTGCTCACTGCAATTACATGAAGAGATTTTCTATATCTTATTTGGTTAAATCACATAAGAGATTTAACATTTTATGATTATATAGACAATTTTTTTTGCTGATAGATATACATTGGATATCTCTTCTGCTTACCACATGGGAATCGAGCTATCGCAGAAATCCAATTTGCTGATTATGTCTATCCTACATTTGACCAGGCATGTCTCTTACTTGTGCTGAAATAGCATGATATTCCTCATTGATGTAAGTTGTTAAATAATTTCCCTTGCAGATTGTCAATGAAGCAGCAAAATTCAGTTATAGAAGTGGGAAGCAGTTCAATTGTAGAGGTATGTACGTTCCAAATCTGAATTTTTAACTTTGCATATCGTAAAACTTACTAAGTTTTCATTTTTCCCTTTAGGCTTGACAATAAGGACTATGGTGGTGTTGGCCATGGTGGACATTACCATTCAAAGGTCTCTCGAGGCTTTCTTCATTCATGTTCCTTGTATCAAGGTATACTTCTGTTCTCATATTCTACTAATTATGTATTTTAAAGTAAAATATTATTTTATGAAATAGAAAACTATGAGATGACCAAATAGTTGTTGAATACTTATTGAAGCCAAATCTATGATGTTCTGTTTTCTAAAGCTTCAGATTGTATCAGTTTTCAGATGTTATTATCTCATAGGCTCTTCATGTACTCCTTTTCATCTAATTGTCATCACTCTCTATTGGTTCTTCACCAGGTGGTCACAGATTAGCCATGAAGCCCCATTCACTAGGGGTTTTGGAGCTAAGATTGCCGCTTCTATTGTTGGAATGATACATGAGGCCTATCTTATCTATCAAGATTTTTCTGAGAACAATGACTGGGTTGATTTTGAATGGGAAGGCATTTTGCTGCATGCACAATAGGGAACTTTGATGAAGCTGAGTCGTTATTACTTGACGCTCTTAACAAGGCAAGTTACTAGAAATGAAAGAAATGGATGAAATTATCCAATTACTTGTAATGCTTTTTCATCAATCAGGCGCCTTAAAACTTATCCTTGGGGGGGGGGGGGGGGGGGTATGCAAACAACACCTTTTAAGTTCATTATCTTGAGCACTCTATAATCCATTTAATTTCATACCTTGCTCACCATTGAACTTGACCTTACAGAGTGAATTCAAAGTTGCTATGTCAACTTATATTCATGTCAAATTTATGTCATTCTGGATCCATCAATGTTTACCTCTTTTTAAATTGATAAGAGTGATATTGCATATTTGCATAATATGCAATATTATGGCATAGTATTTTTTTTATTTTTTTTAATGCGTAATTATTTAACCACAAAATTTGAGACAAAATAGATTCATTGCAAATTTCAAGGCTAAATGGCCACGAATTAGGGGCGATAATGAGTTCAAATTCGACTCTAATTTAGATACAAAATACATTTGTAGCTAAAATTTGATGGTGACGCACTCAAAACCAACCAGGAAATTAAATTCTGGCTGACGTGGCTGAATGTGACTTTCGTGGCCAATAGCCACACATTTAGCAATGAATTAGTTCGCGGCTATTTTGCAGCTATATAGCCACAAAACTAGAATTATGTGGTTCTTTTTCAAAGTGATATTTAGCCTCGACCGTTTTAGCCCCAGGGCACCTTTCGTAGGGCAATCTGTTGGGGATGTTGTGGCTAACGTGATTTCGTGGTTATTTTTGTGGCTGAAGTTATGGCTATTATCCTAGCTACAGACGTGTTCTCCAACAGTGAATGTGGCCGACGACGACGTCCTTCGCTAAACAATGAATGTGAAATATGGAGGAAAGGATAAAAAATAATAAAATTACCCTAATTAATGTTATCAGAAAGTCAGTATAAAAATAAATAAATTTACCTTTTTATCCCTTGGGTAAGATTACACATGTGTAAATAGACATGTTGGGTTCCTCTAGTGACATGGCATGAATTATTTGTCCACATAACCCCAAAAAAAAACAAGTTAAAAACAAGTACCATATCACTAGATTTCAAACGGAGTTGAACGACATGTTAAAAAGGAGGTTCATTTCTAACAGAAGGTCAAATAAGGGTGGTTTTCCATAATTTCGCAATATAGGGGTGATTAAGTGAAATATTGCATATTATACGGGTGGTTTTCAGCCATTCGGTCTAATATATATGTTCTTGATTATGTGGATTATTATTATTATTACAGGGTCAAGTGGACGTTTACTTATTTTTTTTATTAAGAAATTGCATATATAATGTTCTCTTTAAAAGATCTTAGTTGTCTTACTTTATAGGTATTGAGGTCTCTTATACAGTTGATTCTTTTCACCTCTGAGGGATCTATTGCAACACTGTGATATGCTTGAATGCTAACCTATTTCGTCTTCTACATAGACCTACATTTAAGTCAATTTAGTCATCTGATGGTAATTATGCTTGATCTCACTCCTTATCGTAGAACTGTGAAAAGTCTTCAATATGCTATCATTACTCGACCTGAGATCAATTAATAGAGCTTGTAAGCATGTGCATCAGCCTCGATCATTTTAGTCATTGGTGAGATGTCAAATGTATCCTTGGTAATCTCGATCTTGCTCTCAAACTGTCTACATCCACTGCCCTAGTTGCCTATTTTGATGCAATATGGGTCTTGATCCATCAGATTTGCGGTCTCAAAATGGTTTTGTTGTTTTTCTTGGAGGTAATCTTGTTAGTTGGTCATCCTATAAACAAAAAGTTGTAGCCCGTTCTAGTATTGAAGCTAAATATCGAGCCATTGCTTTTTTCCACCATTGAATTTGTTTGGCTGTAGTAGTTACTTTATGAGCTACGCGTTCAGTAGTACGCTACCACTTATGTGGTTCTGTGATAATCTGCTACCTTCCTTGCAATTAACTCAATCATTAATACGCGCACTAAACATATTAAACGAGCAGTATTTTTGATTGTTAGATGTGCCTACCACAGATCAACGAGCAGTATTTTTGCAAAAGCTTTGATTGATCATGTTTTCAGTGGTCTGCGTTTCAAGCGTCTTGTCAGTCCTCAACCTTCAGTTTGCAAGCGTAAGTATCACTTATTGATATTAACTCATCTTAGGAAAGATTTTATCTTGTTAATGTATATCTTATAATTCCTTGTGCCTAAAGTCCAAGCGAAGATGTCTTTATATTGTAATATTGTCTTGTGAAATAATACAAGTTCAATTCTCCAAATTATAGTTTTCATATTGTCACCTGTCTGTGGATTTTTCTCAGAAACACCCTCCCAGCTTTGTTCGGGGGTATGGATGCTGGATGCATACACTTGACTTGACCCTAGACCCCGCCAGTGCAGAATTAAACTAGGTAGATGATACGAAGATGACGATGTTGATATATATATACCACGTTCAACATATCAATAAACTGATGTACTATTGAATTATTATTCAGTACTATATATTATTTTTTACGTAATTTTATAAAATTCACTTATTTATGAGAGAATTCAAAAGAAATTACATGTCAAAGTTTTATACCATGGGAAAAAAAGTTCTGAAACTGCTCAGAACCCTGCAATCGTCTTCTTTGCATCTTGTTTCAAGTCACAATTCAAGTGATGTGCCTGTAGTCTGGATATGATCTTTTCATCTTTGCGATCATAAATTCTTATAAAAGACTATTTCTTCAATCAGACCTCGCACTTTTTATCTCCTTGGAACTCTCGGGCATCAAACCTATCTCTCGCATTTGATGCTCAATTGTCACAAACCCAGTCTGTGCAAGAAATCTGCAAGAACAGATCAATTCATTATTTCATTTAGAGAGTGATGATGACGATTCAGTTTGTGACAAATTGACACAGAGAGTTGTTTCGGGATCAATTCACTAATGCTGTTAAGGATTATCATGCATCTCTTTGAATTTGCCATTTCTAAAATGAGATGCAAACAACACTATCCCTGCACACTTCAACTTGTCTAGTTTGCTGCTACTGACATGGAGGATTCCTAACCATACTCTACCAAGATAGTGCAGAGAAATCAGAATAACTTTAAACATTGCAAAATGATTTCAAGCAATACAGCTATAGGATTGATGAAGTAGGAAATGTTTTCAGTGACTTGCACAAGTTATGAAAACAAAAAATAAAAGAAGCTCAAGAGAAGCTAGGACAAGTTATGAAGCCACTGATGCTCACAGTGAATGCTGCTGTCATAAATATAGAGCTAGATATGCATAACAACATTGATAAATATAGGTTACAATCACAGCAAATACTTAAATGATTTTATTTAATTTAAAGCACCCAGAACTAGCCTTGATGATGTGAAATTCCATCGACATCCCTAAACAGCTAAGTATCGAAATGAAGCAAATTTTACTGCAGGACTTTATAATCCTATCTGAATCCAACTCTAGGAAATTTGCAGAAGAGAGAAGAGCTAATTCAAGCATCTCTCTCCCAATCTGACAAATACCCAATTACTAGAAGGACAACCGTCAAACTACTGCCTAACCTGGTAGGCTAATGCCAGTCTAATTCAGAATTGAGTGGAAAATCGCACCGAATTTCAAGGCTAAATAATTAAAAACTGATTCCATGTCCCTAACTGATGCAAAATTTTCATTCGTTCTTACCTGCTAAGAAGGAAGAAGAGGGTCAAAGTGATGAGAACAAGAAGCCCAACGTGAAGAACCAAAATAGAGTCGCTTGAGGAGAAAGCCAAACTGAGCATAGTCAGAAGGCAAAGGCCCAACATCAAAAACGCGATCTTCAGAGTACTCCATGTCTGATCCTGCAAAATTTCACACCAACATACATGGGGAAAAAAAAAAGCAAATCAGATTCAGAAAGTTATTTGGTTTGAGAGGGCAAAAGGAGATGAATTTGAAGTTTTAGAGGGTTGTGAACCGACATTGACGCCTGGAGCTAGAGCTCCCAATAGCACTGCTTTGGCCGGTGAAATATCTTCCGAATCGGATTTCGCTTTCTCCATTTTCGGTTCAGAAGGAGCTCTGTCTGGAGGTTCGGACCTAAAACTTCACCGGCCCCGGATTCTTAAGCACGTAAACTTCACAATTTGGGCCTAACAATGCCTGTGCCAAAACAAGGGTTGGTGGATGAGTTTGAAATTAGTGGAACCTCATAACTTAATGGGTTAAAATAGTTTCAGAAAAATACCTTAAAATAAAAAATATTCTAAACTATAAGAAAAAATACAACACTTTTTAGTAATGATCCAAACTCTTAAGCCTTAGAGACTTGTTCATAAAAGGGCTCGTCTAGCAAATAGGAGACGGAAAATCGATTCGCTTTTGGAAAGACAACTGGACCAGAAATAGTCCCCTTCAACCAAAGACTGAAGTTGAAACCATTATCAACTGTAACGAACCTGTAGAAAACTACCTGCATGAGGACAATTCCCGGAACATAGAGAAATTGGAAAAGTTGTCAAGAATGATGACCTAAGCAAAATATCCGAAATTATCAATCCCATTAACAAAATCCCGGACAGGCTGTACTGGCAATCCAGCAAAAATGGTTGGTACTCTACACACTCAACAATTGAGTGGATCCACCAATCCAAAGGAGAACCTAAAATCAACCTGGAATGGATTAACAAACTCAACATAACGCCCAAAATGAAGAACTTCCTCTGGACGCAATGTTCTAAAAACGCTAGGCGGACGCTGGGCGGAGAGGGACCGCCTAGCGCCTAGACGGCCTGAATGGAGGCCTAGGCGGTCATAACCGGATGCCTAGGCGGTCTGGACGGCTAAGCGGGCTATGACTTTCCAACGCCTAGGCGGGGCCTAGAAGGGATTTTGAGAACATTGTTTGGAAGGTGGCACGCAACGGCCTACCAACCAAAGCACGACTGGCCGCCAACCACATACCCGTCCCGCAAGGTTGCTCTGCTTGCCACAGTCAGGTTGAAGACATTAACCACATTCTACTTTCATGCCCTCTTACGAGGGAAACCCTTAACACTGTTAGCTCTAAACTACGA